>OY728133.1:908764569-910014569 GCA_963277665.1 Viscum album | reverse complement strand
ATTAGGTCTCTATATGAATCTGATCATCAAGAATCTGTCACTTTTTTCATACCCTTGGATTGACACGTCAGATGTGGTTAGGTCCACCATAATGAGTTCCATGTTTGGAAATGGATAGGATAGGATAAGAATTATATATGATCTAGTTATTACCAATTATCAGTGTATTTATAGGTCATTGAAGTGTACTAATACATACTATGGATTTATGTTCCCCTGAATAGTGGAAACCCCAACTGCCATGAAAAATGAGAAGATGGATTAAAATTATACCTTTTCAGCTTCCTCTACAAGATATGCCTATGCAGTAGAAATCTCTTTAAAAAATTAGAAATGGATCCTGAAATCCTTGATTTTATCTTTTTTTAACTCCATTAATTTTATATGAACATCATAGATTGAGAGTATCACTAGTATACTATAATAGTTCCTAAAAAATCATATTATTGAGTTAGGGGAATATTTCTATCCACTAACGACCTCTATTTAGTAGGTTGTATAATGGGCATAGTTGGATAAGGAACTAGAGTGTAACTAGTTCCTACCATATTAAACTATGTATTTGATGACTTATGATGAGAACTATATATCTAGGAGTAGAACCATTCTAGTTGTAGTTTATTTCTATGATATTGTGGATGAGATAAATGATTTACCAATCAGTTTAGTAGTGGAGGTCGTCCTGATGATGTGGCATGTGATGAATCTGACTAAAGATTCTTATGTGATGTTTGATGTATGGTTTTATAAGTATGAATAATTCTTTATAATTTATTTAATCTTACTACATGACTTCTACAATGGAACCAACCCTTCATTCGATGGGATCATCAACAAATTCATTAAGGTTCTTTTCGGTGTACCTCATCAGTGGATATTTCCTATTGTTCCACTATCCGGACACCTTTGATAGACAAATAATCATGTACATAAATATTATAATATTCTAAGACATGGAGAATTATTAGGAAATCAAAAAATTCAGGCTGGTTAAATTAAGAAAGAGTGAAATGTGGTTTCTTTACAAGGGGTACTTTGATTTTTTTCTTCATCAATTCCTATTTATTTGACATATGGAGGGCCATGGCACTGGGGGTGGATAGGGACGATGTGGTTATAATTATAGATATTTACCATCTCAAGTTGAAATACATAATTACATGGTCATGAATGACATATAATAATCCATATAGTCCGTAATGTTTTAAATACATTGGACATAAACCTAAAGTCATTTATCTACGTTTGCATTACTAGCATTGGGGATGGTAGATACATATGTCACCTATGTTGAGACATCACCTAAATCAACTAAGAAAAATTATACATATTTATAATGAAAATAGTATCATATGATTCACACTTTTATTCTGTATCCATAAATTATGTTATATTGGTTGTAGAAAACATGATTTTTTAATCCAACCTCTTGGGACCCCATAAATTAAAGAACCTACGAGTATTTCATTCCCAAGTTTTAAATGAAGTATCTTGGGACCAATAAATAAATTAATGGGTAGAGAATAACCTTATATCTATGAAGGCATCATTAGTTTCATAGAACTAATAGGGGGATCATTAGGCATTCTCATGGTAAGGTTATTCTTTGTTTGGTGTGTCCACAAGAGATTTCTGAAGGAAAACTGACAACATGGCCAATGTTTTTGTAGTGTCACATGTTTCAACCATCATAATATTTTTCATAGAAGCTGGAAGGTATATGTGTGTGATTGATACATATCTGGAACACCCCAAGCTTCTATAGTACACTTCTCATTGAACAATACAGTAGCATGTGTTGTATGCAACTCCGAGTTCTAACACACACCACAACCAATCAAACAATCCGTTATGAATAGTAATACCCACTTTTTGAAATTTTATAAATTTTATCTTTGAAAATGGACTTAATATTTTTATTCTGAATATTGAAATTAGCCTAGGGTGAATTTTTGGTATTTTTTTGAAAACATTCAATTTTTGATGAATAGTGAAAAACAATGAGTTATTGGTTAAAACCGACTTTTTATTTAAATAATTTTTTAATTTATTTAAATTTATTTTAGGTCAAAAAAATACTTAATACCTATATATATTCAATTTAATTCATTGGATTCAGTTTATAATAATTTTAGAAATATATAAATTTTATTCCACTTTTCACCGTCTTTTACCCATCTCCTAGGAGAATTTGAAAATTCACATAAAACAAAATTTTACCACCTCTGTGAGTGGAATTTCAAAAACCCGAGATACAAGGTTAATATCAAGTAGTAAAATGTGGTTCAATGAGATGAAAATAATTTTTGGTGAATCATAACATTTTACTTTTATTTACCACGGTTAAAAGTAAATAAGGTAATTAAGGGTAAATATGATATTAATATTATCCTAAAACATGTCATAATTCTATTGAACAAGTGTATCTCGACCAGAACGAACCTTAGGAATAAAATATTATCATTTAGGTCCACTTGGATTAGATTAGGATATTTATTATTATTTAATTCAAAGAAGAGTTAAAAGAGTTAAAATCAAGGTTTAATTACTAAAAATTTTTGATATAGAGTTATACATAATATAAATTCCTTTTTAAATTTTCATTAGAAATCTATAATGATTAAATATATAATGGTATTTTATTTATCATTTTTAGACATTATATAATTTAATTTATTTATGACACAATGGTGATGTAGTAATTACCTAATTAATGAAAAATTAGAATAATTGATATTATAAATACCCAAATAATTGTAATTTGAGACTCTTTATAAAATAAAATAATTTTTTTGGTTAATATGACAGATTAGCATTGTTTATATAATTTTTTTTAGAAGTAATAATGATTTTATGAATTTATCAAAAAAAACCCAATAGTGTCAAAGTTGACATAAAAGAGTTTTTAAAACTAATATTATATTATTATTTGATATCAAATTCATAAAAATCTTAGGATCGTCCAAGTGACTTATATCATGATAGGTGTATTATTAACGGACAACTTGGGGGTCTGTTGGATGTATATAGTAATTTTATTAACTATATAATACAAAAATACAAAGTGATATGGTAAATGTTAATCTAATTAAATAAGAGTTAAAACTAAAAGATAAGGTTAATATAGTGACCCAAACTTGTATAAAACCTATTAGTTGAGTGGTGTTCAACCCATACCCACCTTATACTCCTAATAATCCACTTTGGAGCCATTAGAACCTGAATATGTATTTATTATTAAAAAATATTTCTAGCTTTTGCAAAGGTGGCCCTCACCCCTCTTATAAAAGGGAACTTCCCCTTCTCACTAATTCACACATTAAAAGCTTTTGGCTCAGCCAAAACCTCCCCAAATACTCTCTCAAATTCCCTCACATCAACCTAAAGGCCTTATTTTGGTCAGAAATCCAACCTACTAAGCCCTTTTGATCAAATCAAAACGAAGAACTATAAGAAGATGTAAGGTTTTCACCACCCTCTTTCAAGTTCCTTTCTTCTTACACTTCTTCATTCATTGTTATTTCCATTATAAAACAATAACTCCATTATATTATATGTAATGTGATGTTATTATAAATATGGTACGGCCATATTAAGTATTATATCTGTCCTTTGAATGACATGTCACCATACGTGTGTACGTATGGCTTACCGTATCCACGCCATGGTATAATTGTTATTCAATACTTTTTTATTTGGATGGGTATAATAATGATGTGTAATTAATGTAAATAATAAATATAACATGATAATGATTCTATATATATGATATACTATCCAATTAAATATTTTTTTAAAATCAAAAAATGATATTGTCGCTGGTGCATACGTACGGACTATAGTCTCCATGAACTCGATGAGATTCATTCTCCATCATATCCATTCAAATATAATTATCATTTGATGATTAAAAATAGTGTTTAATGAATTGATATCATTTTGGATATGAATAAGATGGAACCTATCCATAACAAACACAACTTATGTAAAAAAACATATTAAAGAAAATGAGTAAGTTAACACCTGAAACAACGATAATACTAAGATACTATTAACAAGGAAATGTTAAGAGATCATATATGATATCATATATATTTAAATGATTCTTGTATAATTTAATAACAATTATTTCACCAGTATACAGGAGTTTAACCTACCCCCATCAAAGGAAAAGTAATAGGTAAGGGTTTATTTTGCAATCTATTCATTATCTGAGGTTGTTTATACGTAATAATCTACTAGGACATCATTATCATCCACATCCATGTTTCCTAAAAATGTATTTCAAATTTTTTTAACTATTTACTTGAATACGGGTTAATTTCATTTATACCCTTGTTTTATTTTTTATAAGAGGTTTATAAATGAATCATTCTTTCGTTTTCCAAACAAGGTCCTTTTTAACCTTTTCAATAGAATTAAGGTAAGAATATATTTTTTAACTTATACGGTAGGTGTGGCTATTTTCTGCCATTATAAAATGTTTGAAGCTTCCCTTACAAGATTATAATATAATTTTCAAAGAAAATGTTTTATTTTATAATTATGTGACATTTCAATGATTTCAAAAAAGAGATATTTCTCTCAAATAGTTTTGATTTTATCTATGTCAACATTTTTTGATTGATTTTAAGCTTATTTGAAGTTGATTTATTCTGATACAAAACTTCCATACTTTATTGAAGGTTTTGTGATATGTTTGACTATGGATGTGTTATTTTTATACCATTCATTGTTTATGGAGAAAGTATTGACATTTCTTATGCTAGTTTTAATACAAATATTTATGTTATGTTTAAACCTGTTCATATGAGGAATGAATTGGACTTAATAAGTGATGGGTGGAGCCTGCTATAACTCCAAGATGCATCGGTAGGTCTGATGAGATGAACTAGTGTCTTGGAACAAGGCCTTGACAAAATCTTATTTGAAGTCTTGGCATGAGGCCTTGACTATGTGGTTATGACAGTCTAGTATTATGCATTCCATCATTATGAAAGTGGTTATTGATGTTGCATGTTATTATTCAACTATTAGAATATCCATGTGAATAATTATATGGAATTATTTAATTTTAATTATGCTATATTATGCTGAAGTTCATGTTTAAAAGGCTTTTGTTTGAGTTATACATTGCCTTAAATATTTATGCTTATTTATGAAAGTTTCTGCTATATTGTTATCCTTAGTGGGAATTTGAGCTCACCCCCTTCTATGTTTTATTTTTCCAGGATGTGAATAAGTATTTTATGAATGACCTGAAGGGATATTATGAGGGGATAAGAGTGTAGACTATGGAGACTATATTGTTTTAGTTTTCATTTTATGATGTAATGTAAACTTTGTGAATGTATCTAGTTATTCCAAGGCTACCAAACTAATTGGTCTATTGAGACGTGATCTTTCTTGTGATCATGCCAATGTTATATAATAATGCACCGACTCTAGGTAACTAGGGTCGGGGCGTTACAGTCGGTATCAGAGGAAGTTTAGTACAAACCTTGGAAGCTAGATTTAGATAAACTCTAATTAGAGAACATAGACCTAAGATGGACTTTGAGGATTAGTATAGAAGAACTTCCTAGAATTTTGGTATTGCAGATATTTTGTGAGTTTTTTGAGAAATACATCCCTATCTGGATATGATCAGGTAGAGGTGGCTCTGGCACAAATGTACCTAGGGGTAAAACCCGAAAACACCGCTTTGAGCTAGACTCGAACGGGAACTGGTGCACGACAACGGGCCTTGCTGCACTCATGGTTACAACACTCCAGGGGATATGCTTAGGATAACACTCATTTTCATTACAAACCATTTGGAAGGATTTAAGAGTATATACTTTCTCAAAGAAAATATTTTTATTATTATGGATTATATCCATAAATAGTTCAATTTATGTTAAGTGTTTTAGAAGTATGGAATTATGTATTTTGATTCATAAACTGATCTAGTTTATGCCATTGTTTAGAAATGGAGCCTAGTGGAAGAAATGGAAATCGTATCAATGCATGCACTCCATGTATGGATTTCTCTCCTAATCAAGATAATTATAGTGGAGATGGTGGTACAACTCGTGCTGATCAACTTATCACCATACTGGGACAACACACTAAGGTTATGAATAATAACCTTACCCGAATGGAGCACCCTAATGCACAACGTGGAGGATCAATGTTAGATCACTTCATGAGGCAACAACCACCAAGATTCAATGATAGTACAGATCTATTGGTAGCATAGCAATGGATAAGTTCCCAAGGGAAAATATTTCAAGATTTGGGGAGAAGTGAAAGAGAAAAAGTTATCATGGAAGTTTACCACCTCATTGGAGATGCTTATCAATGGTGGTCATTGATTCAAAACACAAAGGAAGATGATGAAGTATCAAATATGGAATGGAGGGAGTTCGAAGATCTATTTTTAGAAAAATAATTTCCTTGTGACCATCGAGCAGATATGGAAAGGCAATTTTTGAGTCTGAGACTAAAGGAGGATAAGAATGTCGCAAAGTATGAGGCTAACTTTACAAGGTTATAAAGGTACGCTGGAGATTATATAAGTAACCCAAGAAATAAGATTTATCGTTTATTTGATGGGTTAAAACCATTTCTTCATCGATCATTTGTCTCACAATCCTTCTCGTCGTACGAAGACATTGTCTCATGTGCTATCAAGACAGGAAAAGAATTCTCTAAGTCTTATGAATTTAAAGCAAAGCAAGAGAAGAAGAGATCTACTGATAAATCTGGGAATGGAAATAAGGGGAATAAGGGAAATACTGAATATCCATCCTGTAGTAAATGTGGGAAGAAACACCCTGGTACATGCTTAAATGGAATGGGTGTCTGTTACAAGTGTAGTGAAAATGGCCACTAAGCTCGTGATTGTAAGGGGAAGAAGGAAGCTAACAATGTCCAATTCTACAATTGTTGGGATATGGGATATTATGAAATTGAATTTCCAAAGAGTTAGGAGAACTTACCTCAGAAAAGTCCAAGGGATCATGGCTTAGCTTATGCTATCACTACTACTGAGGTAGAAGCTCTGAAAGACATGGTGGCAGATAATTTAATGGTTTCCTCAAGTTTAGAAAATGCATTTTTTGATTTTGTATCATCGCATTGGTTCATATCTTCCCAGTTTGCTAAGAAAATTAGATATTTACAATTTGATTTAAGAAGGGATTTTTCAGTTAAAACTCCTATGGGAAGTGTCATTGCAATAATGTTTTGTGAATTAGTCCCCATTAGAGCACAAAAATGTTCTTTTTCCGCAGATCTCATCATCATAGCTATTATTAAGTTCGATATAATCCTTGATATGGATTGTCTTTTAGGCCATGATGTGAATATTTGTTGTAAGAATAAGGAGGTTACTATTTTTGATGATGATAATAAATAACACCTTATATTTAGAGCAGAATATTCACCACCTAATTCTTATCTAGATCCACACCCAGTAGCTCAACTAAATTCAATTATTGGGGAGGAAGAGAATGAAATGACTACTGGTCAGGAAAGGAATGTTCAAATAGAGGATGTACCTATTGTGAAAGAATATGTAGATTTGTTTCCGGAAGATTTACCTAGACATCCTCCAGAATGAGAAGTTGAGTTTTCCATTGATTTAATTCCTCGATCAAGGCCTATATCGAAGACCCCTTATAGAATGGCCACTGCAGAATTAGTGGAAATAAAGAAACAACGAGTGGAATTGAGTAATAAGGTATTTACTTACCCTAGTGTTTCTCCATGGGGAGACTCTATTCCTTTTGTTAAAATGAAATATGGATCCATGAGGTTATATATCATGTAAATAGAGATCAATGCTATAACAGTAAAGAATAAGTATCCCCTACATCGCATTGATGATTTATTTGACCAAATGCATGGAGCCCAATACTTTTCAAAGATTGACCTTTGATCTGGATACAATCATTTGTGTGTGAAAAAGGAATACATTCCGAAGACAGCATTTCGAACAAGGTACATGCATTACGAGTTTATAGTAATTCCTTTTGGATTTACTAATGCCCCCTTTGTATTCATAGACCTAATGAATATAGATTTCAAGGAATATCTCGATGATTTTTTGGTGGTATTTATTGATAATATCCCTGTAAACTCCAAAATCAAAAAAGATCATGAAAATCACTTGCGCATTATCTAGAAGACTCTGAGAAGACATGAATTGTATGGGATGTTTAGAAAGTGTGAATTCTGGCATCAAGAGATTTCTTTTCTTGGCCATATGGTCTCTAAAGATGGAATCTCTGTTGATCCTTCTATGACCAAAGAAATCCAAGAATTTCTTGCACTGACGAGTATAATTGAGGTACGCAGTTTTATTGGTTTAGCAGGTTATTATCGACATTTCATCCAAAATTTTGCCAGGTTGGCAAACCCATTAACCAAGCTCACACACAAAGGGGTTAAATTTGTTTGTACAAAGGAGTGTGAAGAATGTTTTGAAGAACTGAATAGAAGATTATTCAATGATTCTATATTGACTCTACCATTGGGGATTGATGGTTTCGTTATTTATAGTGATGCATCGAAGAAAGGACTTGGTTGTGTCCTCATGCAGAATGACATGGTTATTTCCTATGCATCACAACAGTTGAAAATTCATGAGAAAAACTATCC
Organism: Viscum album; assembly: GCA_963277665.1. Lineage (NCBI taxonomy): Eukaryota > Viridiplantae > Streptophyta > Magnoliopsida > Santalales > Viscaceae > Viscum > Viscum album. The sequence goes on along the minus strand of OY728133.1, from coordinate 910,005,923 downwards.
TACTCATGATCTTGAGTTATCAGCTATTATATTTGGTTTGAATATATGGAGACACTACCTCTATGGTGAAAAATGTGAGATTTATACTGGTCATAAGAGTTTGAAGTATATTTTCTCACAAAAATAACTCAACATGAGGCAAAGGAGATGGCTTGAATTACTCAAGGATTATGATTGCACGATACACTACCACCTGGGAAAGGCAAATAATGTGTCATATGCTTTGAGAAGAAAATATCATAGAGGTTTGAACAATATGATAATTGAAAGGGATCCAATTTTCATGGATCTAGTAATGATGGAAATGGGAATAACCATGGAAGGTGAAACATCAATGTTTGTTCAAATGGTTTCCAAACCATATTTACTAGAAAGGATAATGAGTTCCTAGATCGATGATGAATAATTTCAAAAGAAGATTAAAGGTGTGAATAATGGGAGATTGAGAGAATTTGTGTATGAAGAATGAATTTTAAAATTTGGGAAGAGACTTTGTGTTCCCGATATAACTGATCTAAAAAGGGTATTTCTAGATGATGCTCATAGTTCCAATTTCTCTATACACCCTGGGAGCACCAAAATGTAAAAATATTTGAAGGAAAATTTTTGGTGGGACAACAAGAAGAGGAAGATTGTTGATTTTGTGTCAAGATGTATGGTTTTCCAACAAGTAAAAGATGGAAGGCAAAATCCTAGAGGAGTCATGCAACCTCTTCCCGTACCTGAGTGGAAATGGGATAATATTACGATGGACTTCGTCATGGGGATACCAAAGACACCTGGAAGGAATGATGGAATATGGGTCATTGTTGATCGTCTTACCGTGTCAGCACATTCGCTTACTATAAGAGAAGATTTACAACTCGGATGTTTAGCAAGACTATATATTAATGATGTTGTGAGACTTCATGGAGTACCCAAATTGATTATTTTGGATCGTGATCCCCGTTTTACTTCAATATTCTGAAAAATTATTCAAAAATCACTGGATATTGAACTTCATTTGAGCACTGACTACCACCCTCAAATAGATGGACAATCAGAACGGACTATTAAAACCATATAAGACATGTTGAGATCATGATCACTTGACATTCATGTTATGTGGGATCAATATTTACCTTTGGTAGAATTTTCCTATACCAATAACTTCCATTCAAGTATTAATATGGAACCATATAAAGCATTATACGGAAAGAGATGCCGCAAAACAACCTGTTGGGATGACGGACAATTAGAAAACCCTTTTACGGGTGGAGGAAACAATTGAAAAGGTAAAGGTAATCCAAAACCACATCAAAGTAACTCAAAGTAAGCATAAGATCAATGCCAATAATTTAAGGAAGGAATTGGAATTTCAGGTAGGAGGTCATGTTTTCTTGAAGGTATCTCCATGTAATGGAGTTATATTTTTCAGTAAGAAGGGTAAATTGAGTCCCAAGTACATTGGACCTTTCGAAATTCTAGAACGAATTGGCGTTGTACCTTACCATTTGGCAATGCCGCCAAGTCTCCCCAAACTTCACGATGGGTTCCATGTATCACTATTGAGGAAATACATGCCTGACCCAATGCATGTCCTCACCTATGAGGAATTAGAACTGGAACCCGATCTGTCTTATTATGAAGATCCTGTTAAGATTCATGATAAGAGAGAACAAGTACTGAGAAACTGGATGACTCGTATGGTAAAAGTTCTATGAAAAAACCATAAGATGGAAGAGGCAACATGGGAACTCAAGCAACTCATGATGAAGAACCACCGAAGTCTTTTCATGCGGTAGTATCTAGAAATTTCGTGGATAAATTATTTGAAGGAGGGGAGAATGTAACACCCCAAGCTTCCACGGTACGCTTCACTTTGAACAATATAGTAGCGTGTGTTGTACGCAACTTCAAGTTCTAACACACACCAGAACCAATCAAACTTGTCGTTATGAATATTAATACCCACTTTTTGAAATTTTATAAACTTTATCATTAAAAATGGACTTCATTTTTGCATTTAGAATATCGAAATTAGCCGAGGTTGAATTTTTGTCATTTTTCTGAAAACTTTCTATTTGCGATGAATAGTGACAAACACTGAGTTATTAGTTAAAATCGACTTTTTATTTAAATAATTAATTAATTTATTAAAATAAATTAATTAGGTAAAAAATATACTTAATACCTATATATGTTCAATGTAATTCATTTCATTCTGTTTATAATAATTTTAGACATATAAAAATTTTATTGAGTGTTTCACCGTCTTTTACCCATCTCCTAGGAGAATTTTCAAATTCACATAAAACCTATTTTTTCAGCTTTTCTGAGTGGAATTTAAAAAATCCAAGAGACACAGTTAATATCAAGGAGTAAAATTTGGTTCAATGAGATGAAAATAATTTATGGTGAATGGTAACTTTTTACTTTTATTTACCACGGTTAAAAGTAAATAGGGTAATTAAGGGTAATAATGATATTAATATTACCCTAACACATGTCCTAATTTTATTGGACAACTGTATATCGACCAAAAAAACATTAGGAATAAAATATTATGATTTAGGTTCACTTGTATTATATTAGGACATTTATTAATATTTAATTCAAAGAAGTGTTAAAAGAGATAAAATCAAGGTTTAATTACTAAAACATTTTAAATATATGGTTATACACAATATAAATTCGTTTGTAAATATTCATTAGAATGATAAAAATATTTACTATTTTGTTTTATTTTATTTATAATTTTTATACATTGAATAATTTAATTTATTTATGACACAACGGTGATGCAGTAATTACATAATTAATGAAAAATTAAAATAATTGATATTATAAATATCCAAATAAATGTAATTTGAGGATTTTAATAAATTAAAATAATTTTATAGGTTAATATTACATATTATGATTATTTATATTAATTTTTTTCGAAGAAATAATGATTTTGTGAATTTATCAAAAACAAAATACCCAATAATGTTGGAATTGACATAAATGAGTTTTTTAAAAAAATATTATATTATTAATTGATATTAAATTCCCAAAAATATAAGGATCGGCCAAGAGACTTATATCATGATAGGTGTATCATTAATGGACCACTTGGGGGTCTCTTGGATGTATATAGTATGTTTATTAACTATATAATATAAAAATACAAAGTGACATGGTAAATATTAAACTAATTAACTAAGAGGTAAAACTAAAAGATAAGGTTAATATAGTGACCCAAACCTGTCTAAAACTTATTTTTTGAGTCTTTTCCGACCAATACCTACCATATAATCTTAATAATACACTTTTAATCCATTAGAATCCGAATTTGAATTTATTATAAAATAATATTTCTATCTTTTTCAAAGGTTCCCCTCACCCTCTTAAAAAAGGGAACATGCCCTTCTCACTAATTCACACATTCAAAGCTTTTTGGATCAGAATACCCCTACCCAAATACACTATCAACTTCCCTCACTTCAACCTAGTGGCCTTATTTTGATCTGAAAGCCAACCTAAGGAGCACTTTTGATCAAATCAAAAGGAAGAACGAGAAGAAGAGGTAATGTTTTCACCACCCTCTTCCAAGTTCCTTTCTTCTTACACTTCCTCTTTATTTGTTAATTCCATTATAAAAAAATAATTCCAGTATATTCTATATAATTTGATGTTATTATAAATATGGTACAACCATATTCAGTATTCTATCCATCCTTTGAATGACATGTCACCAAACGTGCGTACGTACGGCTTACCGTCTCCACGTCGTGGTATAATTGTTATTCAATACTTTTTTTGGATAGATATAATAATGATGTGTAATTCATGTAAATAATAAATATAACATTATAAGGATTCTTTATATATGATATAATATCCAATTATATATTATTTTAATATCAAAATATTGATATTGTCGCTCGTGCGTACGTATTGACTACCGTCTCCACGAACGCGATGAGATTCATTCTCCATCGTATCCATTTAAGTATAATTATCATTTGATGTTCAAAAATAGTGTCTAAAGACTTTATATCATTCTGGATATGAATAATATACAACCTATCCATAACAAACATGGCTTATTTAACAAAACATATAAAAGAAAATGAGTAAGTTAACACCTGAAACAACGATAATACTAAGATATTATTAACAAAGCAATGTTAAAAGATCATATATGATATCATATTAATTTAAATGATTCTTGTATAATTTAAAACAATTATTTCAACATTATACAGGAGGTTAAACTACCCCCAACCAAGGAAAAGTACAAGGTAAGGGTTTATTTCGCAATCTCTTCATTATCCGAGGTTGTTTATACGTAATAATCTACTGGGAATTATTTATCATCCACATCCATGTTTCTTAAAAATGTATTTCAAAACATTTTTACTATTTACTAGAATATTGGTTAAAGTAATTTATACCCTTGTTTGACTTTTTATAAGAATTTTATAAAGGAATCTTTCCGTCATTTTCCAAACAAGGTCCTTTTTAACATTTTCGACATAATTAAGTTATGAATGTCTTTTCTATCTTATACGGCAGGTGTGGCTATTTTCCACCGTTATAAAAGCTTTGAATAATACCTTAAAATCTTATAAGAAAACATTCAATGTAAATGTTTTATTTTATAATTATGTGACTTTTAAATGATCTCAAAAAAGAGATATTTCTCTCAAATAGTTTTGATTTCATCTATGTCAACATCCTTTGATGTATTTTAAGTTTATTTGAATTTGATTTATTGTGATACAAAAATTCCATATTGTATTGAAGGGTTTGTGATATGTTTGAATGTGGATGTGTTATTTTTATACCATTCATGGTTTATGGAGAAAGTATTGAGATTTCGTGTGCTAGTTTTAATATGAATATTTATGTTATGTTTAAACTTGTTCATATCAGGAATGCAGTGGACTTAATAAGTGACGAGTGGAGACCGCTATAGCTCCTCAATGCATCAGTTGGTCTCATGAGACAAACTAGTATCTTGGCACAAGGCTGTGAAAAATCTTATTTGTAGTCTTAGCACGAGGCCTTGACTATGTGGTTATGATAGTCTGGAATTATGAATTCCGTCATTATGAAAGTGGTTATTGAAATTTCATGGGATTATTTGACTAGTAGAATATCCATGTGAATAAGTATATGTCATTATTTCATTTTATTTCTTCCATATTATGCTGAATTTCATGTTTAAAAGGCTTTTGTTTTAGTTATACATTTCCATAAATGTTTATACCTATTTATGAAAATTTCCGCTATATTGATATCCTTACTGGGCATTTGAGCTCACCTCTTTCAATGTTTCATTTTTCCCAGAATGTGAATAGTATTTTATGAATGACCTACAAGGATAGTATTAGAGAATAAGATTGTGGACTATGGAAACTATATTGTTGTAGTTTTCATTTTATGATATAATGTAAACTTTATGAATGTATCTAGTTATTCAAAGGCTACTAAACTAATCGGACTTTCGAGACTTGATCATTAATGTGAACATCCCAATGTTATGTAATAATGCACCGACTCTGGGTAACTAGGATAGGGGTGTTACATATTTCACTGTGATTATTATTTTAATTATTGATCTATCTCATTAAATTTTTGAAATTTTTTTTGATATCTCTCAGAGATATGGGTGGAGACCAATTCTATTAAAATTTTTCATGGAATAACCATAATTTTTTTCTCTGGAAACATACCCATAAATGGATTATGTGAAATAATTCAATTGTTCAATGATTTTAGAAAGTATTTCATCATCCCTATACTAACAATTTAATAGGGTATCTATACTTGTTACTAAATAATGTGAAGTAAAACTAGTAGAGAAAAATCATGCATTTATCTTTCTATCTAGTAATATATCATAGGGATATCTGGATATAAAATGAAAAAGTGTATCCCTACAAGGTTTTGATAAAACAAAAAAATCTTGTATGATTCATAAATCATTTATGTTCCTAGAATTTGGCTACATCGTGTAGTGAAATGTGTTAGATGTTATATCATATCTCCCACCAATTAAATGGACTGAATCTCACATTACTGAATTTTGGGTGTTAATTTATGTGATCTACCAATTATCGAAACAAATTATTTTCTTCTAGTGTTGAATTTATTTTGGAATTTTAAAGCCTTAATAACGGTAATTACATATGTGTAGGAGGCAACCCCACAACGGGAGTTCCATGGACAAAATTTTATGTCTGCTGAAGAGTACAATATCCCATAAGAGGATCTGACTAATGTTGTATCTATCATTAAGGTAGATTCACTCTATCATGATCCATATCATCAACCTAATTTATCTAATAATAAATAGTGTGTACGGTGATGATCATTATGGTGGTGGTGATTGGAGTGGAAAATTCATTATTAAAATGTATATTATCTTAAAAATCAAGTTGTTTCAATAAAATTGTGTTGCATTGGAGGGTAAAATACTACACCCCTCATATAATTCTCACATTAAGGGATTACACTAGCATGATCCATTGAAGTATAGGGAGGATCCTAACATTGCTCTCTTATAATCCTTATTGAATCCAACAATAGTTTTGGTCACTGAGAAACCAGAAGTGAGACAATGTCAACATTATGGAACTATTGATGGATACCCTAATGTTTTTAGCTCTTCCTTAATAGGTAAACTAAAGGTCTTGATAGAGGTTTAATGTGGCCCAATGATTTTGTGGGGTAATTTTTTATGCTCCTCAAAGAGTATCAAAATTATTGTTATGTGAAGATTTGCAGCTAGAAAAATATTATATGTAGCATATTGGTTTCTAGGATTTTTGAAAAGACATCCTCCCCTTAATAATTGCCTAGAAGTTAATTATATTTATTTTCGTCCCAAACTCTAATTATTTATGCTCAGTAATCTTGGGGTATTATTGATGTTGGCATCCTATGATATTTATTTTATCACATATGGGGAATGACACCCTATGACCATTCCTTAAATGGTAGAGTTCTTTCTAGTGGTGGTGTTAACATCATAACCATATCTCTATAGGATTGGGTAGATGTTGTGTCCTTATGATTTATAAGTTATTTGTTCCCCTATAACATAGAATGGTTCAGACCTTCATATGAGGGATCCAAAACCGAACATAAGTACTACCCAAATTCTATGGTGGTTGTTTAGAGGATGGACGCAGATTGCGGAAGGGAAAAAATAAGGACCATTCCTGAAAGGAATCTAATAGATCATCCACATATAGGTACAAATGAATGAGGTTGGGATTTCATGGATCTCATCATTGAGTATTTTTATTCTCATGTGATGGGATCCTAAACCCATCCTTGGTGGTGGTTGTGGAGGCATTTCCAATTAACCATCAGTCATCTCAAACCTTGAGAGGATTATGAAGAAGCGATATTTCCCCAATCCCAATCTCGAAAGGTGATGAATGAATTCTTCGAATTGGATCCTATGAGGTCATTAGGTATTTAATCAGGAATTATACAATTACTTACATGGTTAAGGCCCCTTTGGGGGTTATCTACCCATATTCCCAAGTAGGGATCTTAAATATATGAAATATATTTGGCATTGGTGGGGTCCTAAATGTATATTGATGAAATCATGGGGTAGGAAACCACCATATTGGTTTTCAACAGGGGTGGTCCATCATAACAAATACTATAGTCACCCATAGTTGGGGTATCCAACCCAACATTCCATAATGTTGCCTTTAGTATCATTACCAATCAGGGGAGTACATTACCCCTCATAAGGGTTTTGATGGAAGAGGCCCATTAATAGTTGGAGGGGACACTTAATCTTTTAAATATGCCTACATTAATCAAGGTATGGATACATTCTATAAGGCATCATCCTTAAACATTACATAACACTGAATTATGTTAATAATTTACATTAATATAGGTTTAGAGTTTTATAAAATTATGCCATAACTAGTACATTACATCTCAACTATTACAATGTAGTTTATTCAACTCAATATCAATTTTTTCATAAAATAAAAACACTTAAAAGATTTTTTTATTTTCAATATATAAATATTCTTGAATTCCCGCTTTCCTGTACCCTTCCTTATACCCTGTGAAATTGTTTTTGGAAACATGGGATGAGCATAAAAATCCCTATAAGGGTTATAAATTAAAGAAAAAAGTAGTAGTCCATCAATACATCCCAAACCTAAACTCTATAACATACCACATGAAATCATAAGATTTATTAATAACACATAGAAATCATAAATCATAATGGTAACATGGGGAATCCATAACATACATACATTATAGCTTTCACACCTATGTAGGGAGTTACGTTTGAAATACCCATCATAGTATATTCTTTAAATCAATTAGTACATACCTTAATGTTTACCTCCATCACATTACCCAATGCATTAGAGATATTTCTTGGGCTCACCCACCATAATATTATCATGGAACCATCCATATGCTAAAACAATTCCATTGAACCATAACCCAATCATAACACATTAACATGCAAAAAAGAAATATAATATTTACAAATTGCAATCAAAATATAAAATTTCAATATATAGACATAGTTAATCCATTTTCAAAACCATTTTAAATAACAAAATATATAAATATAGTATATGTTATTTATTTTTCGTTTAAAAATATTACAGCTTTTTACAGAAGACAAATACCAAATAATGGTTGTGGCATTAGAAAGGTCGTTTTCACCGCATATGTTAAAAAAACATTATTTTTATCATTTAGTAAAAAATTTCTTAAAAAACTATTCTTTTTGAATAAAAGTAATAGTCAATTTGGTTTATTATACAATTAATGAATGAAATTACAGTATAAATCGATATTTACCTCAATGAATGTAGAATGAGATGAAGTCCCTTGCAAAAATTTGGGAGCCTAACAATGTCTTATTAAAATTCAAAAAATGAGTTGATGGGTGAGAAAAATGAGATCTCATCACTTATACATATAATTTACATTAAAAATGATATATAAGAACATATCTCAACATAATAAAATGGAAATTGAAATACATACCAATAAAGAAGTCTTTAACTAAAATAAGAGGGTGAATGGTTCCCTTACAAAGATAATTTTGTAAATAAAATAGATCGATTATGTGTATTTACAATAAATACAGATAAATAAATTATAAATACAATATAGGAAATCAAAATATATTTCTCACATAATCATTCCATGACATAATCAATACGTATAAGGTCAATGATAGGAATAGAAACTGGGTTTAGATGTTCCCTTACCTTATGTTCGACTGGTCACATATGTTACTTTTGATTTCGGAATAATAAAATTAACTTAATTTCTACTGGGATCCAAAACCTTTTTAAAGTTTATTATTCCTTTTATAACACTTATTACCATACTTAAAATATTAGTTAATTTTTTGACTTCATAGCAGACATTTTGTGGATATTCGGAACTTGAGTTAAAAATGGATTTGTTTTAATCATAAAATTTCCATGTGGTAAGAATTACATTATCTCTTGATTTGTATTTATGATTTAAATATCATGTATATCATATATACTGAGTAAATATGTACGAAAAATATTCTATATCAGTTGGATATATGAAAATTAAATGCACAATTCATGGAGATAGTAAGCCGTACGTACGCATGAATGCTACTTTCATTTCTTTTTTTTTCTTTTTAAAGGAATGATAACCAAATGATACATAGTTATATTATTATTCATGTATAATATCATATTTTATATAAATTAAATAATTTCATTAACACTATCCATTATATATTCCATGTATGTCATGAGAGATCATATCAATTTGAGGGGGTGGGAGTTCGCACATTCTCAAATGAAATTATTGTATTTATATAAAACGAAAAGAAACAATTTATTTTTAAAATGAGAATTAAAGAAGAATATAGATATATTAAATATCATATATAATTTCAATTCCATTGTAATATAAACCTTGATAGGTTATAGGGGGAAATCGAAAAATCATCATTTCGTGAGGCACTGGTTCCCTGTACACAAAAACAATATGTTTGTATCGACTAGATGAAGGTGTGTGTAAGTCTAGATAGAATGAATTTTCCTACAAATAACCTATTATATTTAATATACTAGTTTTTTATGAAAAAAATAATAAAAATATCATAGGGTGTGGAGAAGGAAGATAAAAGAAAAGAACATCATAAAAGACGTTACCTTTAAATCTGATAACTCCCTTTGGTTTGAAAAAAAATTATTTATTGAATTTCTTTATACACAATGTAATGATTATAATTTTAAGAGAGGGATATTGGGAAATTATTTGATAAGAGGTAATATAGGACAAGAGTTTTAGATATGTGAGTAATGGGTTAGAGGTGGTGGCTTTTAATAAGAGGGAGAAGGGGAACTTTAAGAAAATTTGAAGGTATTATTTTATTATAAAATGGTTTTCGGTTTTTGAAAAGGTCCAAAAAACCATAAATAATAATAAAACATGAATATAAGTAAAAATAAAATCATCCAATATGAGTTAGAAAGGGTTTTTATATTTTTTAATCAATAGCATTTTTATTTAACACATTGTTAACTTATTTAACTTTTACCATTTCTTCTTGTATATTCATACTATATGGTTAGTATAATTACAATAAATTGATAAGCGACAAAAAATGGATCAATAGTGAAATTTTTAACATCATACATCTCATTTGGCCGAATCTTATATTTTTAGGACTATTTTATCATTTAAAAAAGTTATAACTGATTTAAAAACAAATTTTTGTCAATTTGTGTACTATTCATTCATGTCTTTTTAAAATATCATAATAACATTATTATTTCCAAAAAAATCATTAATTCAAAGATATGACCTTATACAAATATTTAAATTTATTGGATGCCATTAAACCTTCAAAATAAATTTATTTTAATATTTATAATGTCATTTATTTAAAAAAATTCATTAATGAGGCAATCATTGCATCACCATTGTGTCATAAATACATTTACTTATATAATATCAAAAAATTATAAATAAAATACTACAAAGTAAAAAAAATAATTTTATCTTTCTAATGGATATTTATATTATAATATATCACTGATATAAACCTATATATGAATTTTTTAATAAAATATATATATTTATGTTGCATTTTCCTTAACATTAAATTAATTTTTATAATGTGTCATTTTCACTTACAGTTGAAATTATGGAGCCCCAAAATCGACCCAAGGATTACCATGGTCAAAAATTTATCATTAAATAGGGTTAAGACACATGTCAGAGTCATTTGGTATTATTATAATATTATTTTTTATCTTTATTTACTAGATTTACTCTTTAACCATGGTAAATTAAATATTTAGTGAAAGTACTATTCATAATGTCTAAAAATAAAAGTTGCCTATTTAAAAAATTTTGACCTCCGGATTCAAAATATGGAGTCCATTTTTGAAAATTCAAAACATAGAATTTGTAGTAATTAATTTAAAATTAATTCCCATGTTCAAAACCGAACAACATATTTTTAAAAAATAATAACTAACAAAAGGTTGACATTTATTTATATCCGATTTCAAAGAAAAATTACTTTCAATGAAAAAAATTGGATTGAATGGTAAATATATAATCCAATAACACATTAAAAATAATTTCAAGGACAATATAATTATATTAATAAATTATATAAAAAGGAAGATTTGAATTAAAATACATTAATTTTCGCTATTCATCAAAAATGTATTTTATTAGAGTAATATCAAAATTTTACCCAAAGTAAATTTTTATGCCCTAATTCTAAAGAACAATTTTATTCTTTAAAATGGAATATATAAAACTGATGAAAACAATATTTAAAAATTGTTCACTGTCAAAATATGGTAAATCAACCTTTTAAAGAACATTCAAGTATTTCATGCTTAAATAATCGGATTCATTCTTATTATAAGCTTCAAAAATTTATTGGATAAATTTAAAGGAATTTAAAAAACAAGTATAATAATATTTTTGTTAGTTATGTTCATTCCCACTAACATCATGGCTAGGCATTAACTTCCATTTAAAATAAAATAATGTTATTATTTTTGTAACTCCCCAAGATTTTATGAAAAATTTTCTTTTTAATATCATTAATGTCTTGTGTTATATGCGACACCAAAAGGATCTTGCACAACACGCATCCTTGAATTGCATTGCATTACACGCAATCACGAACTTCCTTGATAGCGTGTGTAGTACGCAATACAGAGTTTCACTAAACAACGATATGATATTAAAATATTATTAAAAATAGTCGTTATGAATAGTAATAACCACTTTTTGAAATTTTGTAAATTTTTTTTTTCAAAATGGACTTCATTTTTTGGATTCGGAATATCGAAATTAGCTTAGGGTGAAATTTTGGCACTTTTCGGATAACTTTCATATTCTAATGAATAGTGAAAATTACTAAATTTTAATTAAAAACAACTTTTTTAATCGAAATAATTAATAGTGATAAATTATTAATTTGAGTGGTTTTAAAGTATATTTAGAATATATTTTTACAATTTAATAAAATTTTGTTCATTGGATGTAATTTCACATTAAACCCAGACATAAACAACTGTCAATCTTTTTATAGTTATTATCTTTTAAAAACACGCTATCTGTTTTGACGACGGGAATTAATTTTTAAATTATTTATTGTAACTGATATGTTTTGAATTTGGTAAAATAAACATCATTTTTGAATTCATAATATAGAATATAGCTTAGGCCTAATTTTTGGTATTTTTCTGGAAACTTTCATTTTTTGATGAATAGTGAAACCACTAAGTGGTAGTTAAAAAACTAGAATTTTTCATAAAACTTAATTTTACCGCTTCTGTGAGTAGAATTTCGAAAATCTGAGAGACACGGTTAATAACAAGGACTAAAATGTGGTTTAATGAGACGAAAATAATTTTTGGTGAATAGTAACTTTTTACTTTTTTTACCACGGTTAAAAGTAAATAGAGTAGTTAAGGGTAAAAAAGATATTATTATTACCCTAACACATGTCCTATGTCACAACCCGACCCTACCCGGGCTCGAGCCGCAACTACCCCAGGCCCGCCTCCATAGGCCAGGGCCTGGCGATCAGCGCCGAAGGCACAACAACTCGGGGAGACCTTTGCCTAAGCACCTGTACACACGCACACGCAGCAAACTCAATGCAAAAGTGCAGAGTAAAAGAAAAGACAAGCAGAGTAAAAAGAACAACTACTATATATATACCACAAAGTGCATCGAACTCTACAAGTACAAGCAAAATGCTGAAAAGGAAAAAGGGGAAAAACACGCGCCCAACCAAAAAGTGCCACAACCCAGAAATAGGTAAACAAAAAGGAAACAGCTGACGGGTCTCCCACCTGGAACCCGGCCACGACCACCGCATGCGGTCCAAGCTCCCAAGCTCCACTGAAGTCATGCTCCACCTGTCCGTCGTCTGCAAGGGCACACAAAGTGCGGGTAAAGCCCAAACAGGGGTGAGTATAAAAATACTCAGTAGGATACCACGAAGGCTCGATGGAGCAACAAAAGAGGTACTGAAGGGTGAGTGGTAGAGCGAACAAGGAAAGTAGAGGAGTACAATAGAGAGTGCAGAAAAGTGTATAGTAAAGAGTCCAGATCAACCCAACAAAAGAAATGAAGAAGACTCGTCCTAGCACAAGGAGCTAGGAACGGTGAGAAGATGCACTTCTCGTCGAGCTTTCGCTGCCTATAGCAGGAGAGTAAACTCATCCAACCACGAGAAGCTGGACACGGAAAGCACGTGGCATACCTCGCGCGTCATTGCCTCTCCTCAAGGAGAGTAGCCAAAACCCAAGAAGTGGGTGCTCGAACAAGGTATATACATATCTTTATGCTCAACCAAGAAGCCCGAACAATCTCGTAAGGGGATCTCTGTCCCGTAGCTCTGCCCAAGAAAAGTGAGTCGCCAACAGTCCCATACATAACCATCATCGATGCCCAGCATCCCGCACTTCTGCCCTGAACCGCAAGCCAAGGGGATCAGTCACCGCACCTTGATACTATCCGCTTTGGGCGGCACTGACTCTCCCGCACGGTTTTAGATCGCATCACAAGAACGCATCTCGGTGGGGAAAGCGCCCCTCGTACTCGAGAGTTCTAGGGGAACGCCAAACCACAACTCATCACTGCCCCGCAGTCGAGAGTTCTCCTCAATGTCAAAGCCATTCCATCACCGACCCGTACAACCAAGGGTCCCGCTCCGGTAACCACAGAGGAAAGCCACAGACTAGCCTAGTATTAAGGACTGAGTCTGGAATTCCCAAAAATGACCCACTGCCCAGCCCTGCTGGAGGGTAATCCATAACCAAATATCGGGTGACCCACTGCCCAGCCCTGCTGGAGGGTAAACCCTAATACATCGTCAGGCGACCCATTGCCCAGCCCCGCTGAAGGGTAGACCATAATCAGATATCGGGTGACCCACTGCCCAGCCCTGTTGGGGGGTAAACCCTAACACATCATCAGGCAACCCACTGCCCGGCCCTGCTGGAGGGTAAACCAAATTACATCATCAGGCGACCGACTGCCGAGCCCCGCTGGAGGGTAAACCATATTTAGATATCGGGTGACCCACTGCCCAGCCCTGCTGGAGGGTAAACCCTAATATATCATCAGGCAACCCACTGCCCAGCCCCGCTGGATGTAAACCTGGAATAAGTCGACAGGCGACCCACTGCCCAGCCTTGCTGGTGGGTAGACCTGGAACTAGACGACGGGCGACCCACTGCCCTGCCCAGCTGGAGGGTAGGCCCTAAGAGGTCGTCGGGTGACCCACTGCCCAGTCTCTGCTAGAGGGTAGACCGTAAGTGCGTCGGGCGACCCACTGCCCAGTCTCTGCTAAAGGGTAGACCCTAAATGTGTCGGGTGACCCACTGCCCAGTCTCTGCTGGAGGGTAGACCCTGAAAGTGTCGGGTGACCCACTACCCAGTCTCTGCTGGAGGGTAGACCCTAGAAGCCAATGAGTAACCCACTGCCCAGCCCTGTTGGAGGGTAAAACTCAGAACTGCTCTGGCCACATCCACTGAAGGGTATAACACTGGCCAACCAAACGCCGAGTGGGTATCGCGCAACCACCCAACTCCAGAACAACTCTCCCAAAAGAGGTGTAGTGTCTGCTCCAGCACTGGGTGCCACTAGCACCACTACCGGCCAATCCATCGCGAGTGAAACCAGGGGGAGACCACTCAACCCTGCTGGTCCAACAACAGAGCACAAAGCCAGGGTAAATAAACTCCACCATGCTAGCCAAACAAAAGAGCACAAAGGGACCCTCTACGCCGTGAGAGGTCCAAGTACGCCAAGCAGAACACGACACGCACGTGGGGCCCACACGACGTGTGGCCCCAAGTCAACCCCAACCAAGCGCACAAACATCTCAGGTACGAACCACATGTACCTCCAAGCGCTCTCGTATACTCCCAGAGTATACCACGTCTCCAGCCCAAGGGCTATCGTGCACACGGCACCCAACGTCAATGTGAATTCATGACGTAACATATCCAACTCAAAGGCCCGGGCACGGCCAACCAAATCTTGTGAACCACTTACATCACTCTCCCAAGAGTGCGCGTGATCACTCGCCAAAGGTCCGCTACAAACACGGTAGAAGGACCGGCACCGGGGCACCTCCACATTTCCACATTTAACAAGATCATGCAAGAGGCTCCGCACAACCAAACAGAGTGCACCGTTGTAATCCTCGCGGAAAAACACGCGAGATCGACTACTTACTTGCCTCCAACGGATATCTGACGGAAAAGTCGCCAACACCGCCTCACGCCCGAACGACGTCCCGCGATCCTGAGCCTCGGCCCTGAAAACAGTCGGGCGCATCACACCATTGCGATCCCCTCAGGAAAACACGTGGAAAGCACTACTCACTTGAGTGCAACAGATATCCGGAGAAAAAAGACGCATCCCGGTGCACCGCACACGAGCGGTGCCATGTGGGACCCACAACCCGGTCCCGAAACTCCACGAACGGATCGTATCGTTGCAATCCTCTCGAAAATGTACACAATAAGGACTACTCACTTGTCCAAAACGGTCGCCCGGTGATAAAGCTGGAAATCACCGTCAACTCCCGAAACGGCCCACGCGGGGCCCGCACCATCGTGCAGAATTACAGTGGGCGGATTGCACCATTGCAATCCCCTCAGAAAAACATCCAGAAACGACTGCTCGCACGCCCCGAACGGATGTCCGATGAAAAAGTCGTCAAAAGCCGCACGCAGCTCAAGAGACGGGCCGTGGGGCCCGCGCCTCAACTCCAGCATCAACACCTACAACCACACTAGAAACCTCCGCCTCAGTGCCAGGGTCACAACGCCGCTGACGGCGCTCAAAACGGATGTCGGACGCGTCCGCGCCGTCCAAAACAAGAATCCCGGAAAAACGCTCGTCCACTTAAGGACGCGTCGCGCCTCAACGGGCCCTTTTTTTGGAATTAAAAATTACGGAAACCATCTCAAAAACTCCTTCTTGATGCAAGCTCCGCGCTGCCGCAGACGGCGTGCAAAACGGACGCCCGTAGCCCGAAATACGGGCGTCCGAAGTCTGAGGGGCAAAGCCCCTTTGGGCCGGACCGGACCGGTCTGGCCAGTCCGCCCTACTTGGGTCGGCCCGCGCTGGTCGGCCCTGTCCGGCCGAGCCGTGGGCCGCCGCTCCGCGGCCCGCTTTCCTTCACACCCGCGCGCCCGCCGCAAGGGATTTGCCACCGACCGGCCACGAGGGTCGGTCGCTCGGTCCACGTAACGACCCGCGAAGCGCGGGTCGTTGCTGCGCTGCACGGGGCCTCCGCCTCGCGGCCCCTCCTCTGTTTGCCGGCGCCCGCGGCCGGCTTCCGACAGCTGCCACCGAAGGCCGCCACCGCCGCCTTCGAAGCCCCGGCCGACCGCTCTGCTCCGCCCCGCGCTGCCGCCGTCTGCCGCCTTCGGCCCTCGCCGGAAACCGGCCGTGGCGGGAAAATTTCCATGGACCACCGGGAACGATCCGGTTGTCGAAATTTGGATCCGGATAGCTTTCCAGAAAGCTTAGGACGGGATCTACGCAACCACGGGATTTTTTTGAGGATCAAATGGTGTGATTGAGCATAAATGAGGATTAAAACAGGGAAGGGGAGTAAAACTCAAATCCGCCTACCTCGTTGGGCTTCGCCCGGCGCTTCCCTCGTGATCCGCCCCGCGCCGTTTCCTCACCGGAGTTGGCTCACCGGAGCATGCCTCTCCAGATCTCGCCGGAGCTCGCCGGAAAGGAAGAAGGGAGGGGATGGGTTGTGAGGAAGAAGAAGAAGAGGAAGAAAGGGGGGTGCGTGTTTAAATAAAAACACTTAAACACCCCGCCTGGCATGCCCCCGACTCCGCTCCCGAAGTAGAAAAAAAGGAGGGCGTCCCTGGGGTAAACACAATGCTTCGAGCACAACGGCGGTCTCATAATTTTATTCCGAGACCCCGTTCAAAAGTTATAAAATTTAACGCCTGAAGCTGCTAAATTACGAAAACGCCCCTGGGGCCATTTTTCACAAACGGCCCGCGCCCGCAAAACATATACCCCTCCTAGGGTAAACGGCACTCTCCGAATTCAACGGTGCCCTCAATTTTCCATTATGATCCACCGTTTAATAGAAACTAGCATTTCTCCATTAAACGAATAAATAAATTAATTAATTATCCGTTTAACCTTCCGGAAGCAAGCGAGGGGTCCAAACATCCCGCACCGACAAGTTTTATGTCTTTCCTAGGGTAAACACCCCATTCCGGACCAATCCGTACACTCGGATCCCTGATCCGGAACTCCGTTCAGGAGTGATCCCATTTATTTAGCATTTCTAGTGTGAACGCACTGAAAATTTAATTCCAGCCACTCCGGGGCCCGGAATCGCAAGCCGTCTGAAGGCGCTGCTCTGGAATATCATCAAGAATATTCCAAAGTCTTTCGTAGAAAAACCCGGGTTCTTACATCATTCCATCCTTCAAGATTTTTATCCTCAAAAAGAAAAACTAGGGAGCAACACTGGGTACTAAGCCCACACCTGGCTTTCTCATACCCAGAAGAACCCACGCACAGCTCTACATCACTGCGCACAGACCAAAGGATTGATATGTTAACGCTAGGTCAGCCCATGCTGACGTTGTGAACCCACTCTAGGACGTGGCATTAGTGCAAGGTGATAGGGTACCTCGCCATCCCTCTACATTGTCTCAAACGGCCCGAAGGCCCTCGGGGGTAGCTCACCTCCCCGGTCAAACCCTTACGTCGCACACTGCGATTGGAATCACCGCCTGCACCTGGGACAGGGCCCGGTGATTCCCTCCTTCAGAATATCAATATTGTGAAGCACCCAAGGATATCTGGTCACGCAAGATTTCACAGTCGATGCTCTCTTACACGCTCAAAAGGCGAAGGAGTTAACACCATCAACTAAAGGAAAATTTCTCACGCCTTTTTCCTTACCAACACAGGGTTACACCGACGCCCTGCGTCAGCCTGGTAACACCTCAAACAAGAAGCAGGGAGAAAATCCTTTCACACGTAGAGCCCAACAATTATACGACAAAAAGTAGAAGAGTCGCAAGGGTTACCTCTCACCATCCCATGTTTTGCAGGATCGTAGACATCCAAAGATCGCGGCTACCCGCGGTCCCAACCGTTAGCTCCCGGAGCCTGACGTGGACCTCCTAGTGGTGATGGGGAGATCTCGTAACGTCGTCCCCCACCTCCAGCTCCTCCAGCTCCTCTACTAGCACCACCTCTCTGGCCACTACTCCGATCACGGCGCTGCCTCTTTCGTGGTGGTGCGCCTGTTGCCTGCCCAAAGCTCTCAGAAACTCGGGTCGGGCAGTCTCATTCCAAGTGACCTCGCTCGTCACAAGCATATCACCGGCGCTCTCTGGACTGCCCTGGTGCCCTCCGGCGGTACTGTAACACCCCGAGATTTTATGAAAAATATTCTTTTTAATTTCACTAATGTCTTCTGTTGTACGCAACACAAAAAGGAGCTTGCACAACACGTATCCTTGACTTGCCTTTCATTACACGCAATCGCAACCTTCCTCGATAGCGTCTGTAGTACGCAATACTGAGTTTCACGAAACAACGATATGATATTAAAATATTATTAAAACTAGCCGTTATGAATAGTAATAACCACTTTTTAAATTTTAGAAATTGTATCTCTCAAAATGGACTTCATTTTTGGATTCGGAGTATAGAATTTAGCCTAAGGTGAAATTTTGGTACTTTTCGGATAACTTTCATATTCTGATGAATAGTGAAAATTACTAAATTATAATTAAAAACAACTTTTTTAATCAAAATAATTAATAGTGATAAATTATTAATTTTTGTGGTTTTAAAGTATATTTAGAATAGATTTTTACAATTTAATACAATGTTGGTCATTGAATGTAATTTCACATTTAAACCAGACATAATCAAGTGTCAATCTTTTGATAGATATTGTTTCTTAAAAACACGCTATTTGTTTTAACAGCGGGATTTAATTATAAAATTATTTAATGCAACTTCTATGTTATGAATTTGGTAAAATAGACTTCATTTTTGAATTCGGAATATGAAATATAGCTTAGGATGAAATTTTGGCATTGTTCTGAAAAACATCAATTTTTGATGAATAGTGAAACTACTAAGTGGTAGTTAAAAAAACTGAATTTTTCATAAAACTTAATTTTACCACTTCTATGAATGGAATTTCAAAAATCCAAGAGACACGGTTGATGTCAGTAAGTAAAATGTGGTTCAATGAGATGAAAATAATTTTTGGTGAATAGTAACTTTTTACTTTTATTTACCACGGTTAAAAGTAAATAGGGTAATTAAGGGTAAGAATGATATTAATATTACCCTAACACATATCCTAATTCTATTGGACAAGTGTATCTCGACCAAAAACAACCTTAAGTGTAAAATATTATCATTTAGGCCCATTTGGATTAGATGAGGACATTTATTATTATTTAATTCAAAGAAGAATTAAAAGAGTTAAAATCAAAGTATATTTACTAAAACATTTTTAATATAGGGTTGTACATAAGATAAATTCGATTGTAAATATTCATTAGAAATATAAAAAGATTTCCTACATAATGGTATTTTATTTTTAATTTTTAGACATCAAATATTTTAATTTATTCATGTCACAAAGAGGATGCAGTAATTATCTTATTAATGAAATATTGACATAATTGATGTTATAAACACCAAAATAAATGTAATTTGAGACTTTTTATGAATTCCATTAATTTTATAGGTTACTATGATATATTAGTATTGATTTAATAAACTTGGTTCGAACATATAATTCTGTTATGACTTTCACAAAAATCATATATCAAATAGTGTCAAAATTGACACAAAATAGTTTTTAAATCAAATATTATATTATTAATTGTTATTTTAATCATAAAAATCTAAGGTTCGGCCAAATGACATAGATAAGGATATATATATTAATAATAAACAATTTGGGGTTCTTTTGGCATGTTATAGTAAGTGTATTAACCATATAGTGAAAGAAAACAAAAAGACACGGTAAAAGTTAAATTATTTAACTTAGAGTTAAATCTAATTGATAAGGTTAAAATAATACCCTAAACTTGTCTAAATCGTATTGGTTGATAGGATTTCGACCCATCCCCACTTTAGCTTCTAAATAAGACCCTTTGGAACCATTATAAACCGATTTTGACTTTAATATAAAATAATATTTTGAGGTATTCCTAAGGTGCCCCTCTCCTCCCTTATAAAAGGGCACCTCCTCCCCCTCCTCCTCACACCAATTTGAGCACTCAAGCTCGGACAACCCCTGCCATTTTCTCCTCTCCACTTCCCTATAATAATCCTAGATGTCCTGGTCTTCTTCAAAGACCAATATTAGTTCCCTAAGTGGAGGATTCAAAGAAGCGTTCCAAAGAAGAGGTAATATCCATTACCGATCTTTTCAATTTCTTTCTTCTTCAACTTCTTCTTCATTAGTTGTTTCATAATAAAGTAATAACATCAGTATTACTTACATACTGATATGTTATTATAAATATGAAACAACCCTAATTCACCTTCTATCCATCCTACGGAAAAAAGAAAATCACCGCGCGTGCGTACGTACGGAATACCGCCTCCACGCCGTGGTGTAATCTATTTTCCGCCACCACCTTAATTGGATGGGTATAAAGGTGTAATGAGTAACTATATATAATTATTATGAAGGGATATTGATACTGAAATAGTATACATACACTTCAACACAATTCCACGACCATGGGAACGATATCATCGCTCGTGCGTACGTACGGAATACCGTCTCCACGACGCGATGAGATTCATTCTCAATGATTAACCATTCATGAATGATTATAAAGTGTATATAATAAGTAATAATGAAATATATGACCTAATAATGATACTGGAATTATTTATATTTATATGTATGTCATCTACTTAATTTCATTCAATTCAATAAGGAAACGAAAACAACGTTCATGCGTACGTACGGACTACCATCTCCATGAATGGTGTATTTCTTTCCATTTACTGATTTATTATATATGTGTATTATGAATATATATATATAAATCATGTTTTATATTCAGGAATTAAGTAATCATGATCTAAGTAATCATATGAATAATTACAAGTTAAAAACACGAACGGCAAATGAGACGATTTTACCCAAAACGCTACTTTAACATGAATTTACAAAAGAACGGGTAATATAAAGTCATAATTGGACCATATATGATATAATAACAATGAATATGATTCTGGAATAAGTCAATAACATGATTTAAATCATTATACAGGAGGTTCGGACACTTACAAAGCAAGTCGGACCTAAGGTAAGGGAAATATCACAATCTCTTTTTTTATCCGAGATTGTTTATACGTTGGTATTTAATGGGGTGTATTTTATCATCCACATCCATTTTCCCTCAATATGTGATGTTATTTCAATCCACTTACAGTATTGCAAATCCAATTTTACCCTTCGGTGAGTTTTTAGTAAAGGATATGAAAGGAATCTTTTGTCGTTTTTCGTACGAGGTACTTTTTTACTTTTCCAAAAAAAGTACAAAGAATGTTTTTTTAAACTTATACGGCATGAATGGATTTCTAAAAAATTATTTCCAAGAATCTTCCTTTACAAGTTTTCAAGTTTATTTTTAATCAAATTCTTTTGGTTTAAAATTTTATGACATGTTAAGAAAGGAAAAGTGTTTTTGATGTAGAAAGGATATTTTCCTCAAGAATGAAGTTCAAGTATTTTTTCAAAATTATTTTCCATCTAAGATAATAAAAAGGGTTCTGTTTTTATCCCTATTATTACATGGATTTGATTATGTTGTGATGGAAATATTTTTATGAATTCCTTTATCTTATATGAATTGTTTTATGATGTCATGTTGTTTAAGAATCCCATTTTTATTACATGGGTTACGCTATGATGTATGGTTTATGATTATGTGGCACACATAAGAAAGGATTCATTATAAGATGGGTGGGACCTATATCTCCCTCCAATGCATTGGGTAAAGATTTTATATCTCATGAGATAGACATGGCTGGAATGGTAGGTTATACCGGTTCAGTGAAACAGGACTGAAACGAGGGTTACTCGATTCAGAAAGGGACTTTGTCCACTAAGATAGTCTTGGCAATGTGTCTTGAATAACAAGAAATGATTATCTTTGATTATGTGTGAATGCCACAAAGTTTCATGTTTTACGTTATGATTATTGTGATTACATTTCACTGCCATGATTTATCCCATGTTATTAAATTATGCTCTCTTTTGCAGGATAAGATTTCCAAAAGTTATGTTCTTATGAATATGATGTGATTGATTTTTCTTTTGTTTACCCTTACTGAGCATTTGAGCTCACCCTTTTATGTTTTATTTTCCCCAGGATATAAAGAAAGGTTTTAGGTAAAAAAAAGGGAAGATATTTATGGGAGATATTGAAGATCTTTCACCACGATTAGAAGATTACGTTCCGAGTTTCCAAAGACACTAAACTATTACGATCTTTGTGTGTGTGTTTTTGTTATGTACTATGTATTCCGCAAAAGTAATGTAATGTCCATGTACGTCAATCTTCGGGTCTCTACAGTTGGTATTAGAGGAAATGTTTAGTCAACCTTTGGAAACTAGGATGCGAGAACTTTAGTGAGATCCCTAGAGATATTTCTATGGTATGTCTAGGGTTGTCCCTAAGGTTAAGTATACGTATAGGTTATAGTACTAGAATTACGCTAACTATCATAGAATTAAACCTAAGATGTTAGATATTGAAGGTACTTCCCCTTTATTGTGTTGTTTTCCCTAGCATGATTTTTTCCTCTCACACTATTATTTTTGGGTTTTAGAAAATGGCTGGAAACAAGATGATTCACGATAATGGAGGATATGATGGACAATGGAATGATACTCTTCATAATGAAATGGGATTTGGAAGTCCAAACATAATTATTATGCTGAATCAGCAATCTCATAATATGATCAATAAAGTAAAATTTGGTAAGTTTCCTGACTCGGCTAATAAGAGAAAGATAGAGTTTCATGATGATCATAGAGGAAAGAAAGTTCAATTTCCCCTATGTAAATCATGTGGGATGAGGCATCAAGGAGAATGTTTCAAAGGAACTGGAAGATGCTTTGGGTGTGGAAAAGAAGGACACAAAGCAAGTAAATGCAAAGGAAAAGGTCCAGTTAACAACATGGATGAGGATAATGGTATTGCTACGACATCAACAATGGTTAAATGTTTTAAATGTGGGATGTGCGGGCATTATGCAAACCAATGCCCTAAGGGAAAGTCTCATGAAGATAATCAGTATGGTCGTATGGGAAGTATTTATGTAGATGATGATGAAGAGACTACAAATGATATGTGAGATGAAATAATTGTTCAAGCTCGGTCAATGGTTTAAGAATGTAGTGGAATGATTACATGTTTATCATGTGTAATGTTGGAATAACGAGACAACTAAGGATTTTTACACTATTGCCTTTCCTTGAGTTTTGAAAGTGTATGATTAATGTTACCAGTATCCATGGATGGTTATTCAGATATTTTTGGAATGTAGATGATATGATCATAGTGTAGGGATAAGGAGAAAATTAAATGTTTGATAGTATTCATGAGCTCATGACTGATATAAGGAGAAGGTTATATTATGGTTTGAGTATATAGAGTTTTTGGATTTTGGTATGTGGAAAGTGTTAACTTTTAACAGTATTCATGATTTCACTAAGGTTCAATGGGTATTCATTCTTCAAGAGAATACATGATTAAGGCCTTTGAATGTTTGGAATGTGACCAACAAGACATATCTTATGATATATGGGGATCAACGACAGTATTAAATCTCTGGTAATCGTTTTCACTATATTATGAGAGTGGACTGCAGTATTATGGATAAGCCTAAAGATTACAATGGATTATGTTGGACATAAGTTAGTATTGTTTAAGGATATAAGTTTTTTTTTGATATTATTGATGGGATGTTATAGTAATATAGTTTTAGAAAAAGGACAACCTGCAGGACGGGCGACAGCCCATCGCGTCGGACAAGGATGTGGGAATCGAACCCAAAACCGAAGTGCGACTGGCCTTTATCGCCTACCACTGGCCTACAGGAAGTCCCTGTTTAGTAGAAACTAGTTTTATTATATTAAGCAGTATGATATTTGAAGTACAAGTCCATTTTAGGAACCATATGTGATTAATCTCACTATAGATCGACTTATGTATATAATTTTTGCGAACCTTTTGTTTGAGACAGATGGAATGACCCTTCATTCTATCACATGATCTACTAACACTTCACGAATAACAAATTCAACTTCATTTATTTAAGAGATGAAGTGGAAATTGTTCAAGGCATGAACAACAGTGAGATTGTACCAAAATAAAGAAAGTATTTATTCTAATTCAAATTTTCAACTTTAGGGAACTGATCTTGAAAACCAAAAATGTTGTCCTAGTGATCTTATACCTGATGAATCAGATGGTACCATAGATCGTCACAAATTTATGGATTTGTGATTGCTAGATTTTCCATAGCCATGTTCTCTACCACTCTCCATCAGAACATGATGATTAGATTTCTCTTCCATATCCATATTTTCACCTATGTGGAAACCCAGTGATTAGTTTATTTGGGTAACCGTTACGTTTCATACATTTTTTTTAAAGATTGGTTTTGATATTCCTTTTTACGATGTGGGTTTCTTTTAAAGAAACTTTAGAATAGTAAACCATTTATAACCCCGACGAATTTCGAGGGCGAAATTCATTTTAAGGGGGGTAGAATGTAACACCCTGAGATTTTATGAAACATATTCTTTTTAATTTCACTAATGTCTTGTGTTGTACGCAACACAAAAAGGATCTTGCACAACACGTATCCTTGACTTGCCTTGCATTACACGCAATCACAACCTTCCTCGATAGCGTGTGTAGTACGCAATACTGAGTTTCACGAAACAACGATATGCTATTAAAATATTATTAAAACTAGCCGTTATGAATAGTAATAACCAATTTTTAAATTTTAGAAATTTTATCTCTCAAAATGGACTTCATTTTTGGATTCGGAGTATAGAATTTAGCCTAAGGTGAAATTTTGGTACTTTTCAGATAACTTTCATATTCTGATGAATAGTGAAAATTACTAAATTATAATTAAAAACAACTTTTTTAATCAAAATAATTAATAGTGATAAATTATTAATTTTTGTGGTTTTAATGTATATTTAGAATATATTTTTACAATTTAATACAATGTTGGTCATTGAATGTAATTTCACATTTAAACCAGACATAATCAAGTGTCAATCTTTTGATAGATATTGTTTCTTAAAAACACGCTATTTGTTTTAACAGCGGGATTTAATTATAAATTTAATTAATGCAACTTCTATGTTATTAATTTGGTAAAATAGACTTCATTTTTAAATTCGGAATATGAAATATAGCTTAGGATGAAATTTTGGCATTGTTCTGAAAAACATCAATTTTTGATGAATAGTGAAACTTCTAAGTGGTAGTTAAAAAAACTGAATTTTTCATAAAACATAATTTTACCACTTCTGTGAATGGAATTTCAAAAATCCAAGAGACACGGTTGATTTCAGTAAGTAAAATGTGGTTCAATGAGATGAAAATAATTTTTGGTGAATAATAACTTTTTACTTTTATTTACCACGGTTAAAAGTAAATAGGGTAATTAAGGGTAAGAATGATATTAATATTACCCTAACACATGTCCTAATTCTATTGGACAAGTTTATATCGACCAAAAACAACCATAAGTGTAAAATATTATCATTTAGGCCCACTTGGATTAGATTAGGACATTTATTATTATTTAATTCAAAGAAGAGTTAAAAGAGTTAAAATCAATGTATATTTACTAAAACATTTTTAATATAGGGTTGTACATAAGATAAATTCGATTGTAAATATTCATTAGAAATATAAAAAGATTTCCTACATAATGTTATTTTATTTGTAATTTTTAGACATCAAATAATTTAATTTATTCATGTCACAAAGATGATGCAGTAATTATCTTATTAATGAAATATTGACATAATTGATGTTATAAACACCAAAATAAATGTTATTTGAGACTTTTTATGAATTCAATTAATTATCTAGGTTACTATGATATATTAGTATTGATTTAATAAACTTGGTTTGAAAATATAATTCTGTTATGACTTTTACAAAAATCATATATCAAATAGTGTCAAAATTGACACAAAATAGTTTTTAAATCAAATATTATATTATTAATTGTTATTTTATTCCTAAAAATCTAAGGATCGGCCAAATGACATATATAAGGATATATATATTAATAATAAACAATTTGGGGTTCGTTTGGCATGTTATAGTAAGTGTATTAACCATATAGTGAAAGAAAACAAAAAGACACGGTAAAAGTTAAATAATTTAACTTAGAGTTAAATCTTATTGATAAGGTTACAATAATACCCTAAACTTGTCTAAATCCTATTGTTTGATAGGATTTCGACCCATCCCCACTTTAGCTTCGAAATAAGACCCTTTGGAACCATTATAAACCGATTTTGACTTTAATGTAAAATAATATTTTGAGGTATTC
This sequence comes from Viscum album, assembly GCA_963277665.1. Lineage (NCBI taxonomy): Eukaryota > Viridiplantae > Streptophyta > Magnoliopsida > Santalales > Viscaceae > Viscum > Viscum album. Next base: position 909,978,748 of record OY728133.1, on the reverse strand, counting down.
CTAAGGTGCCCCTCTCCTCCCTTATAAAAGGGCACCTCCTCCCCCTCCTCCTCACACCAATTTGAGCACTCAAGCTCAGCCAACCCCTGACATTTTCTCCTACACTTCCCTAGAATAATCATAGAGGTCCTGGTCTTCTTCAAAGACCAATCTTAGTTCCCTAAGTGGAGGATTCAAAGAAGCGTTCCAAAGAAGAGGTAATATCCATTACCGATCTTTTCAATTTCTTTCTTCTTCAACTTCTTCTTCTTTAGTTTTTTCATAATAAAGTAATAACATCAGTATTACTTACATACTGATATGTTATTATAAATATTAAACAACCCTAATTCACCTTCTATCCATCCTACGGAAAAAGGAAATCACCGCGTGTGCGTACGTACGGAATACCGTCTCCACGCCGTGGTGTAATCTATTTTCCGCCACCACCTTAATTGGATGGGTATAAAGGTGTAATGAGTAACTATATATGATTATTATGAATTGATATTGATACTGAAATAGTATACATACACTTCAACACAATTCCACGACCATGGGAACGATATCATCGCTCGTGCGTACGTACGGAATACCGTCTCCACGACGCGATGAGATTCATTCTCAATGATTAACCATTCATGAATGATTATAAAGTGTATATAATAAGTAATAATGAAATATATGACCTAATAATGATACTGGAATTATTTATATTTATATGTATGTCATCTACTTAATTCCATTCAATTCAATAAGGAAACGAAAACAGCGTTCAGGCGTACGTACGGACTACCGTCTCCATGAACGGTGTATTTCTTTCCATTTACTGATTTATTATATATGTGTATTATGAATATATATATATATAAATCATGTTTTATATTCTGAAATTAAGTAATCATGATCTAAGTAATCATATTAATAATTACAAGTTAAAAACACGAACGACAAATGAGATGATTTTACCCAAAACGCTACTTTAACATGAATTTACAAAAGAACGGGTAATATAAAGTCATAAGTGGACCATATATGATATAATAACAATGAATATGATTCTGGAATAAGTCAATAACATGATTTAAATCATTAGACAGGAGGTTCGGACACTTACAAAGCAAGTCGGACCTAAGGTATGGGAAATATCACAATCTCTTTTTTTATCCGAGATTGTTTATACGTTGGTATTTACTGGGGTGTATTTTATCATCCACATCCATTTTCCCTCAATATGTGATGATATTTCCATCCACATACAGTATTTCAAATCCAATTTTACCCTTCGGTGAGTTTTTAGTAAAGGATATGAAAGAAATCTTTTGTCGTTTTTCGTACGAGGTACTTTTTGACTTTTCCGACAAAAGTACAAAGAATGTTTTTTTAAACTTATACGGCATGAATGGATTTCTAAAACATTATTTCCAAGAATCTTCCTTTACAAGTTTTCATGTTTATTTTTAATCAACTTCTTTTAGTTTAAAATTTTATGACATGTTAAGAAAGGAAAAGTGTTTTTGAAGTAGAAAGGATATTTTCCTCAAGAATGAAGTTCAAGTATTTTATCAAAATTATTTTCCATCTATGATAATAAAAGGGTTCTATTTTTATCCCTATTAATACATGGATTTGATTATGTTGTGATGGAAATATTTTTATGAATTCCTTTATCTTATATGAATTGTTTTATGATGTCATGTTGTTTAAGAATCCCATTTTTATTACATGGGTTACGCTATGATGTATGGTTTATGATTATGTGGAACACATAAGAAAGGATTCATTAAAAGATGGGTGGGACCTATATCTCCCTCTAATGCATTGGGTAAAGATTTTATATCTCATGAGATAGACATGGCTGGAATGGTAGGTTATACCGGTTCAGTGAAACAGGACTGAAACGAGGGTTACTCGATTCAGAAAGGGACTTTGTCCACTAAGATAGTCTTGGCAATGAGTCTTGAATAACAAGAAATGATTCTCTTTGATTATGTGTGAATGCCACAAAGTTTCATGTTTTAAGTTATGATTATTGTGATTACATTTCACTGCCATTATTTATCCCATGTTATGAAATTATGCTCTCTTTTGCAGGATAAGATTTCCAAAAGTTATGTTCTTTTGAATATGATGTGATTGATTTTTATTTTGTTTACCCTTACTGAGCATTTGAGCTCACCCTTTTATGTTTTCTTTTCCCCAGGATATAAAGAAAGGTTTTAGGTAAAAAAAAGGGAAGATATTTATGGGAGATATTGAAGATCTTTCACCACGATTAGAAGATTACGTTCTGAGTTTCCAAAGACACTAAACTATTACGATCCTTGTGTGTGTGTTTTTGTTATGTACTAAGTATTCCGCAAAAGTAATGTAATGTCCATGTACGTCAAGCTTCGGGTCTCTACAGGTACTGTGGTTTACGACCACGGCCCAGGATCCACTCATGGAAGGGCATCCTCGGCTGAGGCCCTGCGCCTTTTCGCCACAGTGGTATACGACCACATCTCCGAAACCGGCAGTGGGAAGGCCACCTGCATCTAGGACCTGTCCTCCGGCACCTGCTAGCTACGGCAGACGTCCGGGCTCAATCGCGCCCACTGCCACTACCAACTGCAAAACATGAATGGAAGACCTCTGTCACTAGCGCCTGCTCTAGCACCCTGACATACGTGGAATTTACCAAGGGCACTATGACAGCACAAACCTCTCGGTGGAGACCCTGCTCAATCTTCTGCGCTCGGAGGTTGTCTTCATGAACCAAGTCCGGGTAAAAGCGTGCACGATCTGCAAAACTAGCCGCGTACTCAGCCACCGTCATCCCTCCCTGCTGAAACTGCAGGAGCTCCTGAATCCGAACGGAGCGCAAGAAAGAGGGGAAAAACTCCTCATAAAACAACAACAGAAAGTCGTCCCATGAATGTGACGACTCGTCAAGAAACTGAGTCACCAGACTCGACCAATGCCATGCTGCTCCACAAAAAAAGGGGTCGCTTCCAAAGCTACTCTCTGATTTTTCGGCATCTGCACAAGCCTGAAAAGGCTAACCACTGCCTCTATCCAACCCTCTGCTGCCTGAGGGTCTGGCTCACCACTAAACCGCAGCGGTCTCTGCCGCTGGAACTCACGGAGCGCGCTCAACCTGTGCTCAAACTCATCTTGCTCTGCTGAAACTACCTGTTGATCAACAGGTGGGGGTGCTGCTACCAGCCCACCCGGAGAAAGGGGCCCACATGATGGGTCCTAGACTGTGGCCTCGTAGCTCATAGGGTCGTCGTCACGAACCAAAGCTGGTATCCTGGCTAGCTGTCCTCGCGGAGACATCCTGAAAATTATCAAGGAGTGTCGTGGTCAGATGAGCATATATGGATATACCACAACGACAAAGATGGGGAGCCGACTCAAGAAGGACAGTCAAAGACTCGGTCCTATGTGATGCACAAACAAATTTTCCCTGCAACAAGTGTCTCAGCATGCCGGGTCGACAAACGGGTTATCAAGGTCCTGGTGAATGGATATGTCGGCTGCCGCACCATCACTGGACTCCCTGGCCTGAGAGATGCTCTCGATACACGTTAACACTGTTGCCCTAAATCCACACCAGTTCCTTTTATTTTTTGGGACATCCTAACATCGTCCCAAGGAACGAACCACCTCTGATACCACTTTTTCACGACCCGACCCTACCCGAGCTCGAGCCGCAACTACCCTAGGCCCGCCTCCATAGGCCAGGGGCTGACGACCAGTGCCGAAGGCACAACAACTCAGGGAGGCCTTTGCCTAAGCACCTGTACACACGCACACGCAGAAAACTCAATGCAAAAGTGCAGAGTAAAAGAAAAGACAAGCAGAGTAAAAAAGAACAACTGCTATATATATACTATAAAGTGCATCGACCTCTACAAGTACAAGCAAAATGCTAAAATGGAAAAAGGGGAAAAACACACCCCCAACCAAAAAGTGCCACAACCTGGCAACAGGTAAACAAAAAGGAAACAGCTGATGGGTCTCCCACCTGGAACCTGGCCATGACCACCGCACGCGGTCCAAGCTCCCATGATCCACTGAAGTCACGCTCCACCTATCTGTCGTCTGCAAGGGCACACCAAGTGCCGGCAAATCCCAAGAAGGGGTGAGTATAAAAATACTCAGTAGGATACCCCGAAGGTTCGAGGGAGCAACAAAAGAGGTACTGAAGGGTGAGCGGTAGAGAGAACAAGGAATGTATAGGAGTACAATAGATAGTGCAGCAAAGTGTACAGTAAAGAGTCTAGCTCAACCCAACAAAAGAAAGGAAGAAGACTCGTCCTAGCACAAGGAGCTAGGAACGGTGAGAAGATGCACTTCTCGTCGAGCTTTCGCTGCCTATAGCAGGAGAGTAAACTCATCCAACGACAAGAAGCTGGACGCGGAAAGCACGTGGCATACCCCGCGTGTCTTCGCCTCTCTTGAAGGAGAGTATCCAAAACCCAAGAAGTGGGTGCTCGAACAAGGTATATACATATCTTTATGCTCAACCAAGAAGCCCGAACAAACTCGTAAGGGGATCTATGCCCCGTAGCTCAGCCCAATAAATGTGAGTCGCCAACAGTCCCATACATAACCATCATTGATGCCCAGCATCCCGTACATCTGCCCTGAACCGTAAGCCAAGGGGCTCAGTCACCGCACCTTGATACTATCCTCTTTGGGCGGCACTGACTTGCCCGCACGGTTTTAGATCGTGTCACAAGAACGCTACTCGGTGGGCAAAGCGCCCCTCGTACTCGAGCGTTCTGGGGGAACGTCAAACCACAACTCGTCACTGCCCCGCAGTCAAGAGGTCTCCTCAAAGTCAAAGCCATTCCATCACCGACCTGTACAACCAAGGGTCCCGCTCTGGTATCCACGGAGGAAAGCCACAGACTAGCCTAGTACTAAGGTTCGAGTCTGGATTGCCAACAAATGACCCACTACCCAGCCCTGCTGGAGAGTAATCCATAACCAAATATCTGGTGACCCACAGCCCAGCCCTACTGGAGGGTAAACCCTAATACATCATCAGGCGACCCACTGCCCAGCCCCGCTGGAGGGTAGACCATAATCAGATATCGGGTGACCCACTGCCTAGCCCTGCTGGAGGGTAAACCCTAACACATCATCAGGCAACCCCCTACCCAGCCCTGCTGGAGGGTAAACCAAATTACATCATCAGGAGACCCACTTCCCAGCCCCGCTGGAGGGTAAACCATATTCAGATATCGGGTGACCCACTGCCCAGCCCCACTAGAGGGAAAACCTGGAATAAGTTGACAGGAGACCCACTGCCAAGCCTTGCTGGAGGGTAGACCTGGAACTAGATGACGGGCGACCCACTGCCCAGCCCTGCTAGAGGGTAGGCCCTAAGTTGTAGTCGGGTGACACACTGCCCAGTATCTGCTGGAGGGTAGACCCTAAGTGCGTCGGGTAACCCACTCCCCAGTCTCTGCTGGAGGGTAGACCCTAAAAGTGTCGGGTGACCCACTGCCTAGTCTCTGCTGGAGGGTAGACCCTAAAAGTGTCGGGTGACCCACTGCCCAGTCTCTGCTGGAGGGTAGACCCTAGAAGCCGATGAGTAACCCACTGCCCAGCCCCGCTAGAAGGTAAAACTCAGAACTGCTCTGGCCACATCCACTGAAGGGTACATCACTGGCCAACCAAATGCGGAGTGGGTATCTCCTAACCACCCAACTCCAGAACAACTCTCCCAAAAGAGGTGCAGTGTCTGCTTCAGCACTGGGTGCCACTAGCACCACTACCGGCCAATCCATCGCGAGCGAAACCAGGGGGAGACCACTCAACACTGCTGGTCCAACAATAGAGCACAAAGCCAGGGGAAATAAACTCCACCCTGCTAGCCTAACAAAAGAGCACAAAGGGACCCTTTACACCACAAGAGGTCCAAGTACGCCAAGCAGAACACGGCACACACGTGGGGCCCACACGACATGTGGCCCCAATTCAACCCCAACCAAGCACACCAACGTCTCAGGTATAAACCACATGTACCTCCAAGCGCTCTCGTATACTCCAAGAGTGTACCACGTCTCCAGCCAAGGGCTATCGTGCACACGGCACCCAACGTCAACGCGAAGGCGTGACATAACATCTCCAACTCAAAAGCCCAGGCACGACCAACCACATCTTGTGAACCACTTACATCACTCTCGTAAGAGTGTGCGTGATCACTCGCCAAAGGTCCGCTACAAACACGGTAGAAGGACCGCCACCAGGGCACCTCCACATTTCCACATTTAACAAGATCGTGCAAGAGGCTCCACACAACCAAACGAAGCGCACTGTTGTAATCCTCGCGGAAAAACACGCGAGATCGACTACTTACTTGCCTCTAACGGATATTTGATAGAAAAGTCGCCAACACCGCCTCACGCCCGAACGGCGTCTCGTGATCCCGAGCCTCGGCCCCGAAAATAGTCGGGCGCATCGCACCATTACGATCCCCTCGGGAAAACACGTGGAAAGCACTACTCACTTGAGTGCAACGGATATCCAGAGAAAAAGATGCATCCCTGCGAACCGCACACGAGCGGTGCCATGTGGGACCCGCAACCCGGTCCCGAAACTCCACGAACGGATTGCATCGTTTCGATCCTCTTAAAAAAGTACACAAGATGGACTACTCACTTGTCCAAAACAGTCACCCCGGTGATAAAGCTGGAAATCACTGTCAACTCCCGAAATGGCCCTCTTGGGGCCCGCACCATCGTGCGGAATTACGGAGGGTAGGTTTCATCATTGCAATCCCCTCGAAAAAACATCCAGAAATTACTGCTCGCACGCCCCGAACGGACGTCCGATGAAAAAGTCGTGAAATGTCGCACGCAGCTCAAGAGACGGGCCGTGGGGCCCACACCTCAACTCCAGCCTCAATGCCTAGAACTACACTGGAAACCTCTGCCTTAGTGCCAGGGTCACAACGCCGCTGACGGCGCTCAAAACGGATGTCGGACGCGTCCGCGCCGTCCAAAACAAGAATCCCGGAAAAATGCTCGTCCACTTAAGGACGCGTCACGCCTCAGAGGCCCCTCGTTTTGGGAATTAAAAATTCCCGAAACCATCTCAAAAACTCCGTATTGACGCAAGCTCCGCGCTGCCGCAGACGGCGTGCAAAACGGACGCTCGTAGCCCGAAATACGGGCGTCCGAAGTCTGAGGGGCAAAGCCCCTTTGGGCCGGACCGGACCGGTCCGGCCGGTCCGCCCTGCTTGGGCCGGCCTGCGCTGGCCGACCCTATCCGGCCGAGCCGTGGGCCGCCGCTCCGCGACCCGCTTTCCTTCACACCCTCGCGCCCGCCACGTGGGATTTTCCACCGACCGGCCACGAGGGCCGGTCGCTCGGTCAACGCAACGACTCGCGAAGCGCGGGTCGTTGCTGCGCTGCACGGGGTCGCCGCCTCGCGGCCCCTCCTCTGTTTGCCGGCGCCCGCGGCCGGCTTCCGACAGCCGCCACCGAAGGCCGCCGCCGCCTCCCGGAAATGCCGCCGCCGCCTTCGAAGCCCTGGCCGACCGCTCTGCTCCGCCCCGCGCCGCCCTGCGCCGCCGCCGTCTGCCGCCTTCGGCCCTCGCCGGAAACCGGCCGTGGCGGGAAAATTTCCAAGGACCACCGGGAACGATCCGGTGGTCAAAATTTCGATCCGGATAGCTTTCCAGAAATCTCGGTACATGATCTACGCAACCACGGGATTTTTTCGAGGATCGAATGGTGTGATTGAGCATAAATGAGGATTAAAATAGGGAAGGGGAGTAAAACTCAAATCCGCCTACCTCGTTGGGCTTCGCCCGACGCTTCCCGCGTGATCCGCCCCGCGCCGTTTCCTCGCCGGAGTTGGCTCGCCGGAGCTTGCCTCGCCAAAGCTCACCGGAGCTCGCCGGAAAGGAAGAAGGGAGGGGATGGGTTGTGAGGAAGAAGAAGAAGAGGAAGAAAGGGGGTGCGTGTTTAAATAAAAACACTTAAACACCCCGCCTGGCATGCCCCCGACTCCGCTCCCGAAGCAGAAAAAAAGGAGGGCGTCCCTGGGGTAAACACAACGCTTCGAGCACAACGGCGGTCTCAGAATTTTATTCCGAGACCCCGTTCAAAAGTTATAAAATTTAACGCCCGAAGCCGCTAAATTACGAAAACGCCCCTGGGGTCATTTTTCACAAATGGCCCGCACCCACAAAACATATACCCCTCCTAGGGTAAACGGCACGCTCCGAACTCAACGGTGCCCTTAATTTTCCATTCCGAGCCACCATTTAATAGAAACTAGCATTTCTCCATTAAACGAATAAATTAATTAATTAATTATCTGTTTAACCTTCCGGAAGCAAGCGAGGGGTCCAAACATCCCGCGCCGACAAGTTTTATGTCATTCCTAGGGTAAACACCCCATTCCGGACCAATCCGTACACTCGGATCCCTGATCTGGAACTCCGTTCAGGAGTGATCCCATTTATTTAGCATTTCTAGTGTGAACGCACTGAAAATTTAATTCCAGCCACTCCGGGGCCCGGAATCACAAGCCGTCTGAAGACACTGCTCTGGAATATCATCAAGAATATTACAAAGTCTTTCGTAGCAAAACCCGGGTTCTTACATCATTCCATATTTCAAGATTTTCATCCTCAAAAAGAAAAACTAGGGAGCAACACAGGGTACTAATCCAACACCTGGCTTTCTCATACCCAGAAGAACCCACACACAGCTCTGCGTCACTGCGCACAGACCAAAGGATTGATATGTTAATGCTAGGTCAGCCCATGCTGACGTTGTGCACCCACTCCAGGACTTGGCATTAGTGCAAGGCGATAGGGTACCTCTCCATCCCTCTACATGGTCTCAAACAGCCCGAAGGCCCTCGGGGGTAGCTCACCTCCCCGGTCAAACCCTTACGTCGCACACCGCGACTGGAATCACCGCCTGCACCTAGGACAGGGCACGGTGATTCCCTCCTTCAGAATATCAATATTGTGAAGCACCCAAGGATATCTGGTCACGCAAGATTTCACATTCGATGCTCTCTTACATGCTCAAAAGGCGAAGGAGTCAACACCATCGACTAAAGGAAAATTTCTCACGCCTTTTTCCTTACCAACACAGGGTTACACCGACGCCCTGCGTCACCCTGGTAACACCTCAAACAAAGAGCAGGGAGAAAAGACTTTCACACGCAGAGCCCAAAAATTATATGACAAAAAGTAGAAGAGTCGCAAGGGTTACCTCTCAACATCCCATGTTCTGCAGGATGATAGACATCCAAAGCTCGCGGCTACCCGCGTTCCCAACCGTCAGCTCCCGGAGCCTGACGTGGACCTCCTAGTGGTGATGGGGAGATCTCGTAACATCGTCCCCCACCTCCAGCTCCTCCAGCTCCTCTACTAGCACCACCTCTCTGTCCACTACTCCGATCACGGTGCTGCCTCTGTCGTGGTGGTGCGCCTGTTGCCTGCCCGAAGCTCTCAGAAACTCGGGTCGGGCAGTCTCGTGCCAAGTGACCTCGCCCATCACAAGCATATCATCCGCGCTCTCTGGCCAGCCCTGGTGCCCTCCGGCGCTACTGTGGTTTACGACCACGGCCCAGGATCCACTCATGGAAGGGCATCCTCGGCTGAGGCCCTGCGCCTTTTCGCCACAGTGGTATACGACCACGTCTCCGAAACCGGCATTGGGAAGGCCACCAGCATCTAGGACCTGTCCTCCGGCACCTGATAGCTACGACAGACGTCCTGGCTCCATCGCGCCCACTGCCACTACCAACCGCAAAACATGAATGGAAGACCTCTTTCACTAGCGCCTGCTCTAGCACCCTGACATACGTGGAATTTCCCAAGGGTACTATGACAGCACGAACCTCTCGGCATAGACCCTGCACAATCTTCTACACTCGGAGGTTGTCTTCATGAACCAAGTCTGGGTAAAAGTGTGCACGGTCTGCAAAACTAGCCGCGTACTCAGCCACCGTCATCCCACCCTGCTGAAACTGCAATAGCTCCTGAATCCGAACAGAGCGCAATAAGGAGGGGAAAAACTCCTCACAAAACAAAAACAGAAAGTCGTCCCATGAATGTGACGACTCGTCAAGAAACTGAGTCACCAGGCTCGACCAACACCATGCTTCTCCAAAAAAAGGGGTCGCTGCCAAAGACACTCTCTGATTTTTCGGCGTCTGCACAAGCCTGAAAAGGCTAACCACTGCCTCTAGCCAACCCTCTGCTGCCTGAGGGTCTGGCTCACCACTAAACCGCAGTGGTCACTGCCGCTGGAACTCACGGAGCGCACTCAACCTGTGCTCAAACTCATCTTGCTCTGCTGAAACTACCTGCTGATCAACAGGTGGGGGTGCTGCTACCAGCCCACCCGGAGAAAGGGGCCCACATGATGGGTCCTGGACTGTGGCCTCGTAGCTCATAGGGTCGTCGTCACGAACCAAAGCTAGTATCCTAGCTAGCTGTCCTCGCGGAGACATCCTCAAAATTATCAAGGAGTGTCGCGGTCAGATGAGCATATATGGATATACCACAATGACAACGATGGGGAGCTGACTCAAGAAGGACAGTCAAAGACTCGGTCCTATGTGATGCACAAACAAATTTTCCCTACAACAAGTGTCTCAGCATGCCGAGTCGACAAGCGGGTTATCAAGGTCCTGGTGAATGGATACGTCCACCGCCGCACCATCACTGGACTCCCTAGCCTGAGAGATGCTCTCAAGACACGTTAACACTGTTTCCCTAAATCCCAACCAGTTCCTTTTATTTTTAGGGACATCCGATCATCGTCCCAAGCAATGAACCACCTCTGATACCACTTTTTCATGACCCGACCCTACCCGAGCTCGAGCCGCAACTACCTAAGGCCCGCCTCCATAGGCCAGGGGCTGGCGACCATCGCCGAAGGCACAACAACTCGGGGAGGCCTTTGCCTAAGCACCTGTACACACGCACACGAAGCAAACTCAATGCAAAAATGCAGAGTAAAAGAAAAGAGAAGCAGAGTAAAAAAGAACAACTGCTATATATATACCACAAAGTGCATCGACCTCTACAAGTACAAGCAAAATGATGAAATGGAAAAAGGGGCAAAACACGCGCCCAACCAAAAAGTGCCACAACCCGGCAACAGGTAAACAAAAAGGAAACAGCTGATGGGTCTCCCACCTGGAACCCGGCCACGACCACCACACGTGGTCCAAGCTCCCATGATCCACTGAAGTCACGCACCACCTTTCTGTCGTCTACAAGGGCACACCAAGTGCGAGCAAAGACCAAGAAGGGGTGAGTATAAAAATACTCAGTAGGATACCCCGAAGGCTCGAGGGAGAAAAAAAAGAGGTACTGAAGGGTGAGTGGTAGAGAGAACAAGGAATGTATAGGAGTACAATAGAGAGTGCAGAAATGTGTACAGTAAAGTGTCCAGCTCAACCCAACAAAAGAAAGGAAGAAGACTCGTCCTAGCACAAGGAGCTAGGAACGGCGAGAAGATGCACTTCTCGTCGAGCTTTCGCTGCCTATAGCAGGAGAGTAAACTCATCCAACCACAAGAAGCTGGACGCGGAAAGCACGTGGCATACCCCGCACGTCTTCGCCTCTCCTGGAGGAGAGTAGCCAAAACCCAAGAAGTGGGTGCTCGAATAAGGTATATACATATCTTTAGGCTCAACCAAGAAGCCCGAACAAACTCTTAAGGGGATCTCTATCCCGTAGCTCAGCCCAAGAAATGTGAGTCGCCAACAGTCCCATACATAAACATCATTGATGCCCAGCATCCCGTACGTCTGCCCTGAACCGCAAGCCAAGGGGCTCAGTCACCACACCTTGATACTATCCGCTTTGGGCGGCACTGACTCACCCGCACGGTTTTAGATTGTGTCACAAGAACGCTTCTCGGTGGGCAAAGCACCCCTCGTACTCGAGAGTTCTGGGGGAACGTCAAACCACAACTCGTCACTGCCCCGTAGTAAAGAGGTCCCCTCAAAGTCAAAGCCATTCCATCACTGACCAGTACAACCAAGGGTCCTGCTCTGGTAACCACGGAGGAAAGCCACAGACTAGCGTAGTACTAAGGTTCGAGTCTGGAATGCCAACAAATGACCCACTGCCCAGCCCTGCTGGAGGGTAATCCATAACCAAATATCAGGTGACCCACTGCCCAGCCCTGCTGGAGGGTAAACCCTAATACATCGTCAGGCGACCCACTGCCCAGCCCCGCTGGAGGGTAGACCGTAATCAGATATCGGGTGACCCACTGCCTAGCCCTGCTGGAGGGAAAACCCTAACACATCATCAGGCAACCCACTACCCAGCCCTTCTGGAGGGTAAACCAAATTACATCATTAGGAGACCCACTGCCCAGCCCCGCTGGAGGGTAAACCATATTCAGATATCGGGTGACTCACTGCCCAGCCCTGCTGGAGGGTAAACCCTAATACATCATCAGGCGACCCACTGCCCAGCCCCTGCTAGAGGGAAAACCTATAATAAGTCGACAGGCGACCCACTGCCCAGCCTTTCTGGAGGGTAGACATGGAACTAGATGACGGGCGACCCACTGCCCATCCCTGCTAGAGGCTAGGCCCTAAGAGGTAGTCGGGTGACCCACTGCCCAGTCTCTGCTGGAGGGTAGACCCTAAGTGCGTCGGGTGACCCACTACCCAGTCTCTACTGGAGGGTAGACCCTAAAAGCGTCGGGTGACCCACTGCCCAGTCTCTGCTGGAGGGTAGACCCTGAAAGTGTCGGGTGACGCACTGCCCAATCTCTGCTGGAGGGTAGACCCTAGAAGCAGATGAGTAACCCACTGCCCGGCCCCGCTAGAAGGTAAAACTCAGAACTGCTCTGGCCACATCCACTGAAGGGTCCAACACTGGCCAACCAAATGCGGAGTGGGTATCGCCTAACCACCCAACTCCAGAACAACTCTCCCAAAAGAGGTGCAATGTTTGCTCCAGCACTGGGTGCCACTAACACCACTACCGGCCAATCCATCGCGAGCGAAACCAGGGGGAGACCACTCAACACTGCTGGTCCAACAATAGAGCACAAATCCAGGGGAAATAAAATCCACCCTGCTAGCCTAACAAAAGAGCAAAAAGGGACCCTTTACGCCGCGAGAGGTCCAAGTACGCCAAGCAGAACACGACACACACGTGGGGCCCACAAGACATGTGGCCCCAAGTCAACCCCAACCAAGCGCACGAACGTCTCAGGTACGAACCACATGTACCTCCAAGCGCTCTCGTATACTCCTAGAGTATACCACGTCTCCAGCCCAAGGGCTATCGTGCACACGGCACCCAACGTCAACGCGAAGGCGTGACATAACATCTCCAACTCAAAGGCCCGGGCACGGCCAACCACATCTTGTGAACCACTTACATCACTCTCGCAAGAGTGTGCGCGATCACTCACCAAAGGTCCACTACAAACACGGTAGAAGGACTGCCACCAGGGCACCTCCACATTTCCACATTTAACAAGATCGTGCAAGAGGCTCCACACAACCAAAAGGAGCGCAATGTTGTAATCCTCGTGAAAAAACACGTGAGATTGACTACTTACTTGCCTCCAACGGATATCTGGTAGAAAAGTCGCCAACACCGCCTCACGCCCGAACGGCGTCCCGCGATCCCGAGCCTCGGCCCCAAAAATAGTCGGGCGCATCGCACCATTACGATCCCCTTGGGAAAACACGTGGAAAGCACTACACACATGAGTGCAACGGATATCCGGAGAAAAAGACGCATCCCGGCGAACGGCACACGAGCGGTGCCACGTGGGACCCTCAACCCGGTCCCGAAACTCCACGAACGGATTGCATCGTTGCGATCCTCTCGAAAAAGTACACAAGATGGACTACTCAGTTGTCCAAAACCGTCACCCCGGTGATAAAGCTGGAAATCACAGTCAACCCCTGAAACAGCCCTTGCGGGGCCCGCACCATCGTGCGGAATTACGGCGGGTGGATTGCATCATTGCAATCCCCTCGGAAAAACATCCAGAAATGACTGCTTGCACGCCCCGAACGGACGTCCGATGAAAAAGTCTTGAAATGTCGCACACAGCTCAAGAGACGGGCCGTGGGGCCCGCACCTCAAGTCCTGCCTCAACGCCTAGAACTGCACTGGAAACCTCCGCCTCAGTGCCAGGGTCACAACGCCGCTGACGGCGCTCAAAACGGTTGTCAGACGCGTCCACGCCGTCCAAAACAAGAATCCCGGAAAAATGCTCGTCCACTTAAGGACGCATCACGCCTCAGGGGCCCCTCGTTTCGGGAATTAAAAATTCCCGAAACCATATCAAAAGCTCCGCTTTGACGCAAGCTCCGCGCTGCCGCAGACGGCGCGCAAAACAGACGCCCGTAGCCCGAAATACAGGCATCCGAAGTCGGAGGGGCAAAGCCCCTTTGGGCTGGACCTGCCGGTCCAGCCGATCCGCGTCCCGCTCCCCTTCACACCCGCGTGCCCGCCGCATGGGATTTTCCACCGACCGGCCACGAGGGCCGGTCTCTCGGTCCACGCAACGACCCGCGAAGCGCGGGTCTTTGCTGCGCTGCACGGGGTCGCCGCCTCGCGGCCCCTCCTCCGTTTGCCGGCGCCCGCGGCCGGCTTCCGACAGCCGCCCTCGAAGGCCGCCGCCGCCTCCTGGAAACGCCGCCGCTGCCTTCGAAGCCCCGGACGACCGCCCTGCTCAGCCCCGCGCCGCCCTGCGCTGGTGCCGTTTGCCGCCTTTGGCCCTCGCCGGAAATCGGTCGTGGCCGGAAAATTTCCAAGGACCACCGGGAACGATCCGGTGGTCGAAATTTCAATCTCGATAGCTTTTCGGAAAGCTCGGGACAGGATCTACGCAACCACGGGATTTGTTCGAGGATCCAATGGTGCGATTGAGCATAAATGAGGATTAAAACGGGGAAGGGGAGTAAAACTCAAATCCGCCTACCTCGTTGGGCTTCGCCCGACGCTTCCCGCGTGATCCGCCCCGCGTCGTTGCCTCGCCGAAGTTGGATCGCCAAAGATCGCCTCGCCAGAGCACACCGGAGCTCTCCGGAAAGGTAGAAGGGAGGGGAGGGGTTGTGATGAAGAAGAAGAAGATGAAGAAAGGGGGGTGCGTGTTTAAATAAAAACACTTAAACACCCCGCCCGACGGGCCCCCGACTCCGCTCCCGAAGCAGAAAAAAAGGAGGGCGTCCCTGGGGTAAACAGGACGCATCGAGCACAATGGCGGTCTCAGAATTTTATTCCGAGACCCCGTTCAAAAGTTATAAAATTTAACGCCCGAAGCCACTAAATTACGAAAACACCCCTGGGGCCATTTTTCACAAACGGCCCGCGCCCGCAAAACTTATACCCATCCTAGGGTAAACGGCACGCTCCGAACTCAACAGTGCCCTCAGTTTTCCATTTCAAGCCACCGTTTAATAGATACTAGCATTTCGCCATTAAACAAATTAATTAATTAATTAATTATCCGTTTAACCTTCCGGAAGCGAGCGAGGGATCCAAACATCCCGCGCCGACAAGTTTTATGTCGTTCCTAGGGTAAACACCCCATTCCGGACCAATCCGTACACTCAGATCCCTGATCCAGCACTCCGTTCAGGATTTATCCCATTTATTTAGCATTTCCAGTGTGAACGCACTGAAAATTTAATTCTGGCCACTCCGGGGCCCGGAATCGCACGCCGTCTGAAGGCGCTGCTCTGGAATATCATCAAGAATATTTCAAAGTCTTTCATAGAAAAACCAAGGTTATTACATCCTAATTCTATTGGATAAGTGTAATTCGACCAAAAACAACCTTAGGAATAAAATAAGACCATTTAGGACCACATGGATTAGATTAGGACATTTATTATTAATTTATTTAAAGAAGGGTTATAATAGTTAAAATCTATGTTTAATAAGTAGATAATTTTTAATATAGGGTTATGCATAAGATATATTCAACTATAAATATTCATTAGAAATCTAAAATTATTTCCTACATAATGGCATTTTATTTGTAATTTTTGGACATTAAATTATTTAATTTATTTATGACACAACGATGATGCATTAATTATCTTATTAATGAAATATTGACATAATTGATGTTATAAATACCCAAATAAATGTAATTTGAGACTTTTTATGAATTAAAATAATTTTCTATGTTAATATGACATGTTGGTATTGATTTAATTATCTTTTTTCGAATTAATAATTCTGTTATAATTTTCAAGAAAATCATTTACTAAATAGTGTAAAATTGACATAAAATAGTTTTTAAAACAAGTATTATATTATTAATTGTTATTTTATTTCTAAAAATCTATGGTTTGGCCAACGGACTTAGATAAGGTTATGTATATTAATAATAAACAACTTGGGGTTCGTTTGTCTTGTTATAATAAGTTTATTAACATTATATTGTAAGAACACAAAAAGACACGGTAAAAGTAAAATTATCTAACTTAATGTTAAATCTAATTGATAAGGTTAAAATAGGAACCTAAACTTGTTTAAATTCTATTGGATAAGATTATTGCGACCCATCCCCACCTTATATTCGAAATAAATCAATTTGGGGCTCTTTAAAACCGAATTTGGCTTTATAATAAATTAATATTTTTAGTTATTCCAAAGGTGCCCCTCTCCTCCCTTATAAAAGGGCACCTCCTCCCTCTCTTTATCACACCACATTGAGCCTTAAAGCTCGGAAAAACCCTATCAAATTCTATTCTCCACTTCCCTAGAAACATCATAGAGGAACTGGTCTTCTTCAAAGACCAATTTTAGTTCCCTAAGAGGAGGACTCAAAGAGGCGCTTCAAAGAAGAGGTAATGTCCGTTACCGATTCTTTCAACTTTATATCTCCTTCCACTTCTTCTTATTAGGTTGTTTCATTATGAAGTAATAACATCAGTATCACTCATATACTTATATGTTATTATACATATGAAACAACCCTATTTCACCATCTATCCTTCCTACGGAAAACGAAATCACCGCGCGTGCGTATGTACGGAATACCGTCTCCACGACGTGGTGTAGTCTATTTTCAACCACCACCTTACATGGATGGGTATAATGGTGTAAATAATAACTATATATGATTATTGTAAAGTGATATTGATTCTGAAATAGTATACATACACTCCAATATAATTCCACGATCATGAGAACGATATCATCGCTCATGCGTACGTATGGACTACCGTCTCCACGACGCGATGAGATTCATTCTCCACGTTAACCATTCATGAACGATTATAAATTATATATAATAAGTAATCATGAAATATATGACATAATAATGATACTGGATTTATGTGTATATATATGTATGTCATCTACTTAATTCCATTCAACTCAACAAGGAAACGAAAACAACGTTCATTCGTACATACGGCCTACGGTCTCCATGAACAGTGTATTTGTTTCCATTTACTGATCTATTATATATATGTATATTATGAATTTATATTATATATAAATCATGTTTTATATTCTGGAATTAAGTAGTCATGATCTAAATAATCATATGAATAATTACAAGTCAAAACACGGATGAAAAATGAAACAATTTTAACCAAAACGCTCTTTAACATGGAATTTACCAGAGAACGGGTAATATAAAGTCATAAGTGTACCATATATGATATCATAACAATTAGTATGATATGGAATATTTCAATGACATTATTTAAATCATTATACAGGAGGTTCGGACACTTACGAAGCAAATCAGACCTAAGGTAAGGGAAATATCACAATCTCATTTTTATCAGAGATTGTTTATACTTTGGTATTTACTGGGGTGTATTTTATCATCCACATCCATGTTTCCTCAATATGTAATATTATTTACATCCACCTACAATTGTTTAAATACATTTTTACCCTTTGGTGGGTTTATAGTAAAAGATATGAAATGAATCTTTTTCCGTTTTTCGTACGAGGTACTTTTTGACTTTTCCGACAAAAGTACGTGAAGAATTTTTTTTAACTTATACGGCATAAATGGATTTTGAAAACATTATTTCCAAGAAGATTCCTTTATAAGTTTTCAAGTTTATTTTTAATCAACTTCTTTTAGTTTAAAATTGTATGACATGTTAAGAAAGGAAAATGTTTTTGAAGTAGGAAGGATATTTTTTTCAAGAATGGAGTTCAAGTGTTTTATCAAAATTATTTTCCATCTAAGATAATAAAGGGTTCTGTTTCTATCCCTATTATAACATTGATTTGATTATGTTGTTATGGAATTATTTTTATGAATTCATTTATCTTATATGAATTGTTTTATGATTTCTTGAAGTTTAGGAATCCCATTTTTATTACATGGGTTATGCTATGATGTATGGTCTATGATTTTATGGAACACATAAGAATGATATCATTATGAGATGGGTGGGACCTATATCTCCCTCCACTACATTGGGTAAAGATTTTATATCTCATGAGAGAGACATGGCTGGAATGGTAGGTTAAACCGGTTCAGTGAAACAAGACTGAAACGAGGAGTGAACTCGGTTCAAAAATGGACTTTGTCCACTAAGATAGTCTTGGAAATGAGTCTTGACTAATAAGAAATGATTACCTATGATTATGTGTGTATGCCACAAAGTTTCATGTTTTATGTTATGATTTTTGGGATTACATTTCACTATTATGATTTATCCCATGTTATGATATTATGATATGTTTTTCAGTTTAAGATTTCCAAAATGTAATGTTCTTATGAATATGATGTGATTGATAATTATATTGTTTACCCTTACTGAGAATTTGATCTCGCCTTTTTATGTTTTCTTTTCCCTAGGATATAAATAATTGTTTTAGGTCAAAAAAAGAAGATCTTTATGGGAGATGATGAAGATCATTTACCACGATTAGAAGATTATATTCCGAGTTTCCAAAGACACTAAACTATTACGGTCCTTGTGTGTGTGTTTTTGTTATGTACTAAGTATTCCACAAAAGTAATGTAATTTCCATGTACGTTATGCTTCGGGTCTCTACTGTTGGTTTCAGAGGAAAGGATTAGTCAACCTTTGGAAACTAGGATGCGAGAACATTAGTGAGATCCCTAGAGATATTTATAAGGTATATCTAGGGATATCCCTAAGGTTAAGTATAAGTATAAGTTATAGTACTAGAATTACGGTAACCCATGATGTTAGATATTGAAAGTACTCCCCCTTTATTATATTTTTTTCCCTAGCGTGATTTTTTCCTCTCAAACTTTTCTTTTTGGGTTTTAGAAAATGGCTGGAAACAAGATGATTCACGATAATGGAGCATATGAAGGACAATGTAATGATATTCCTCATGAGAAACCAAAAGAAATGGGATTTGGAAGTCCAAACATCATTATTATTCCGAATCAGCAATCTCATAATATGATCAATAAACTCAAATTTGGTAATTTTCTTGACTCATCTAATAGGAGAAAGATGGAGTTTCATGATGATCATAGAGGAAAGAAAGTTCAATTTCCACTATGTAAATCATGTGGGGAGAGGCACCAAGGAGAATGTTTCAAAGGAACTGGAAGATGCTTTTGGTGTAGAAAAGAAGGACACAAAGCCCGTAAGTGCAAAGGAAAAGGTTTAGTTAACACTAGAGATGAGGATAATGGTATTGCTACGACATCAACAATGGTTAAATGTTTTAAATGTGGAATGTACGGGCATTATGCAAACAAATTTCCTAAGGGAAAGTCTCATGAAGAGAATCAGTATGGTCGTATGGGTAGTATTTATGTTGATGATGATGAAGAGAATACAAATGATATGTGAGTTGAAATAATTTTTGAAGCTCGATAAATGGTTTAATAAGGTAGTGGAATGATTAAATGTTTATCAAATGTAATGTGGTATAAGTAATTTCATGGTACTATTGAATAAAGAGACATCTAAGGATTGTTAAACTGTTGTCTTTCCTTAAGTTTTCAAAGTGTATGATAAATGGTACCAGTAACCATGAAAGGTTATTCAGATATTTTTGGAAAGTAGATGATATTCACATAATGAAGGGATAAAGAGAAAATTAAATGTTTTATAGTATTCATGAGCTCATGACTGATATAAGGAAATAGTTATATGATGGTTTGAGTATATAGAATTTTGGGGTTTTGGTATGTGGAAATAGTTTACTTTTGACAGCACTCATTTTTTCACTAAGGTTCAATGTGTATTCATTTTTTTCAAGAGAATACATGATTAAGGCCTTCGAACGTTTGGAATGTGACCAACAAGAATTATCTTATGATATATGGGGATCAACTATGGTATTAACATGCTTGTTATATGAAATCTATGGTAATTGTTTTCACTATAATATGACAATGGACTGCAATATTATGGATAAGCCTAAAGATTGGAATGGAATATGTTGGAAAAAAGTTAGTATTGTTTAAGGATATAACCTTTTTCGATATTATTTGTGGGATGTTATAGTAATTTAGTTTTAGAAAAAGGACAACCTACAGGATGGGCGCCAGCCCATCGCGTCAGACAAGGCTGTGGGAATCGAACCCACAACTGAAGTGCGACTGGCCTTTATTGCCTACCACTAGCCTACAGAAAGTCCCTATTTAGTAGAAAGTAGTTTTATTATATTAAGCAGTATGATATATGAAGTTTAAGTCCATTTTAGGAACCATATATGATTAATCTCACTATATATGAACTAATGTATTTTTTTTGATAACTTCTCTAACCTTTTTTTTGAGATAGATGGAATGAACCATCATTCTATCACATGATCTGCTAACATATCACGAATGAGAAATTCAACTTCGTTTCTTTATGTGATGAAGTGGAAATTGTCCAAATAACGTCCAACGGTGAGACTATACCAAAATCAAGAAAGTATTTCTTCTAATTCCAATTTCTTCAACTTTAGGGAAATGATCTTGAAAATCAAACATGTTGTCCTAGTGCTCTTATATCGGATGAATAAGATGGTACCTTAGATCGTCAAAAATTTATGGCTTTGTGATTTGTTGGCTTTTCCATAGCCATGTTCTATACCACTCTCCATCACAACATGATGGTTAGATTTCTCTTCCATATCCATATTTTCACCTACGTGGAAACCCAGTGATTAGTTTATTTGGGTAACCGTTACATTTCACAAATTTGTTTTTAAAGATTGTTTTTGGTATTCCTTTTAATGATGTGGGTTTCTATTAAAGAAACTTTCTAGTAGTAAACCATTTATAACCCGGACGAATTTTGAGGGAGAAATTCATTTTAAGGGGGGTAAAATGTAACACCCCGAAATTTTATGAAAAATATTCTTTTTAATTTCATTAATGTCTTGTGTTATACGCTACAACAAAATGAGTTTGCACAACACACATCCTTGAATTTCCTTGCATTACATGCAATCACGACCTTCCTCGATAGAGTGTGTAGTACACAATACCGAGTTTCACTAAACAATGATATGTTTTTAAAATATTATTAAAACTAGCCGTTTTGAATTGTAATAAACACTTTTTGAAATTCTGTAAATTTTCTTTTTTAAAATGGACTTCATTTTTGGATTAGAAATTTCGAAATTAACTTAGGGTGATATTTTGGTACTTTTTGGATAACTTTCATATTATGATGAATAGTGAAAATTACTAAATTTTAATTAAAAACAACTTTTTTAATCGAAATAATTAACAGTGATAAATTATTAATTTGAGTGGTTTTAAATTATATTTAGAATATATTATTACAATTTAATAAAATTTTGTTCATTGGATGTAATTTCACATTTAAACCAGACATAAACTAGTGTCAATCTTTTGATTGTTATTATATTTTAAAAACACGCTATCTGTTTTGACGACGGGAATTAGTTTTTAAATTACTTAATGTAACTGATATGTTTTGAATGTGGTAAAATAAACATCATTTTTGAATTCATAATATCAAATATAGCTTAGGAATAATTTTTTGTATTTTTCTGGAAACATTCATTTTTTGATGAATAGTGAAACCACTAAGTGGTAGTTAAAAAACTGAATTTTTCATAAAACTTAATTTTACCGCTTCTGTGAGTTGAATTTCGAAAATCCGAGAAACATGGTTAATATCAAGGACTAAAATGAGGTTCAATGAGATGAAAATAATTTTTGGTGAATAGTAACTTTTTACCTTTTTTCCCCTCGGTTAAATGTAAATAGGGTAGTTAAGGGTAAATATGATATTATTATTACCCTAACACATGTCCTAATTCTATTGGATAAGTGTAATTCGACCAAAAGAAACCCTTAGGAATAAAATATGACCATTTAGGACCACATGGATTAGATTAGGACTTTTGTTATTAATTTATTTAAAGAAGGGTTAAAATAGTTAAAATCAAAATTTAATAAGTAGATAATTTTTAATATAGGGTTATGGATAAGATAAATTCAACTATAAATATTCATTAGAAAGATAAAAATATTTCCTACATAATGGTATTTTATTTATAATTTTTAGACATTATATTATTTAATTTATTTATGACACAACGATGATGTAGTAATTATCTTATTAATGAAATATTGACATAATTGATGTTATTAATACCCAAATAAATGTAATTTGGGACTTTTTATGAATTAAACTAATTTTATAGGTTAATATGACATGTTGGTATTTATTTAATTAACTTTTTCTGAATTAATAATTCTGTTATGAGTTTCAAAAAAATCATTTACTAAATAGTGTCAAAATTGACATAAAATAGTTTTTAAAACAAATATTATATTATTAATTGTTATATTATTTATAAAAATCTATGGTTCGGCAAAATGACTTATATAAGGTTATATATATTAATAATAAAAAAATTGGGGTTAGTTTGGTATGTTATAGTATGTTTATTAACCTTATATTGTAAGAACACAAAAAGACACAGTAAAAGTAAAGTTGTCTAACTTAATGTTAAATCTAAATGATAAGGTTAAAATAGGAACCTAAACTTGTCTAAATTCTATTGGATGATAGGATTTCGACCCATCCCCATCTTAGCTTCTAAATAAATCAATTTGGATCTATTTAAAACCGAATTTTGATTTATAATAAAATAATATTTTTAGTTATTCCAAAGGTTCCCCTCTCCTCCCTTATAAAAGTGCACCTCTTCCCTCTCTTCCTCACACCACTTTGAGCCTTCAAGCTTGGACAAACCCTGAAACATTATCTTCTACACTTCCCTAGTAACATCCCAGAGGTCCTGGTCTTCTTCAAAGACCTATTTTAGTTCCCTAAGAGGAGGACTCAAAGAGGCGCTTCAAAGAAGAGGTAATTTCTGTTACCAATTCATTCAACTTTATTTCTTCTTCAACTTCTTCTTCTTAGGTTTTTTCATTATGAAGTAATAACATCAGTATCACTAATATACTTATATGTTATTATATGTATGAAACAACCCTATTTCACCATCTATCCATCCTATAGAAAATGAAATCACCGCGCGTGCATACGTACGGAATACTGCCTCCAAGCCGTGGTGTAATCTATTTTCCACCACCACCTTACTTGGATGGGTATAATGGTGTACATAATAAATATATATAATTATGTTAAAGTGATATTGATTCTGAAATAGTATACATACACTCCAATACAATTCCATGATCATGAGAACGATATCATCGCTCGTGCGTACGTACGGACTACCGTCTCCGCGACGCGATGAGATTCATTCTCCACGTTAACAATTCGCGAATGATTATAAAGTATATTTAATAAGTAATCATGAAATATATGACATAATACTGATACTGGATTTATGTGTATATATATGTATGTCATCTACTTAATTCCATTCCACTCAATAAGGAAACGAAAACAGCGTTCATGCGTACGTACGGCCTACCGTCTCCATGAACGGTGTATTTCTTTCCATTTACTGATCTATTATATATATATGTATTCTGAATATATATTATATATAAATCATGTTTTATATTTGTTAACTAGGTAATCATGATCTATGTAATCATATGAATAATTACAAGTCAAAACACAGACGACAAATGAATCGATTTTACCCAAAACGCTCTTTAACATGGAATTTATAAAAGAATGGGTAATATAAAGTCATAAGTGAACCATATATGATATCATAACAATGATTATGATTCTGGAATAAGTCAATGACATTATTAAAATAATTATATAGGAGTTTCGGACACTTACGAAGCAAATCGGACCTAATGTAAGGGAAATATCACAATCTCATTTTTATCCGTGATTGTTTATAGTTTGGTATTTACTGGGGTGTATTTTATCATCCACATCCATGTTTCCTCAATATGTAATATTATTTCCATCCACCTAAATTTTTTTAAATTCATTTTTACCCTTTGGTGAGTTTATAGTAAAAGATATGAAAGGAATATTTTGTGGTTTTTCGTACGAGGTACTTTTTGACTTTTCCAACAAAAGTACCAGAAGAATGTTTTTTTAAACATATACAGCATGAATGGATTTTTAAAACATTATTTCCAATAATCTTCCTTTAAAAGTTTTCAAGTTTATTTATAATCAAATTATTTTAGTTAAAAATTTTATGACTTGTTAGGAAAGGAAAATATTTTTGAAGTAGAAAGGATATTTTCCTCAAGAATGGAGTTCATGTGTTTTATCAAAATTATTTTCCATCTAAGATAATAAAGGGTTCTATTTCTATCCCTATTATTACATTGATTTGATTATGTTGTGATGGAATTATTTTTATGAATTCTTTTATCTTATATGAATTGTCTTATGATTTCATGATGTTTAAGAATCCCATTTTTATTACATGGGTTATGCTATGATGTATGGTTTATGATTTTGTGGCACACATAAGAATGGTATCGTTATGAGATGGGTGGGACCTATATCTCTCTCCAATGCATTGGGTAAAGATTTTATATATCATGATATAGACATGGTTGGAACGGTAGGTTAAACCGGTTCAGTGAAACATGACTGAAATGAGGAGTGCACTCGGTTCATAAATGGACTTTGTCCACTAAGATAGTCTTGGCAATGAGACTTGACTAATTAGAAATGATTATATATGATTATGTGTGTATGCCACAGTGCTTCATGTTTTATGTTATGATTATTGGGATTACATTTCACTACTATGATTTATCCCATGTTATGATATTATGATCTCTTTTTCAGGTTACGATTTCCAAAATGTTATGTTCTTATGAATATGATGTGATTGATATTTCTTTTGTTTACCCTTACTGATCATTTGAGCTCACCCATTTATGTTTTCTTTTCCACAGGATATAATGAAAGGTTTTAGGTCAAAAAAAAAAGAAGATCTTTATGGGAGATGTTGAAGATCTTTCACCACGATTAGAGGATTATATTCAGAGTTTCCAAAGACACTAAACTATTACGGTCCTTGTGTTTGTGTTTTTGTTATGTACTAAGTATTCCTCAAAAGTATTGTAATGTCCATGTACGTTAAGATTCGGGTCTTTACAATTTTTTAGGATGACTCAGCCATGTGTGCACGATGAGATTTTGGAGAAACCAATCGTTGCATGTGGGGTATGCCATCGAACATAGCAGCACCTTTAAGGTAAAATTAATATTTAATTCACAAATATTAATAAGTATGAAAATGAAATATTATTTATTTTCATGGGATGTTATATCCTTTCCCCCTTTTGGGAATTGTGTCATCATGATTTTAAAATTGGGATAAAAAATATCATTGAAAGTACCACACAGATAAATAAGAGTTAATAAAACTATCATTTGAAAATAAATAAAAATAAGTACAAAGGTCACCCGAGATAACCCATAATAAGATTCCACGTTGGAAAATGTGGATGTGGAAGATAAACTTATTGTCATGTTCTGATGGAGAGTGATAGAAAACCGGATGAGGAGAAAGTTAACAACAAGAAAACCAAAAACTCATGATGGGATAAACGGTCTTTTATTCCCTAGTATGAAAAGTATAAAGACACTTTTTTTAAAATTCCCTTTCATAATATTGGAGATTTTATTTATGAGATTTATTATGCACATTAAAAAATATACAAAATTTTTTAGTGTAGTTTCATCATTTAATTAGTCTCTACCAAAAGACATATTTTCTCCAAATGATGAGTATTCAAGATGACTTAGACACACCTGAAGTGCTAGAATCAACATCTTGGGAATCACAAAATTCACAAAAGATGAAATATATATTTACATTGTCTTTATACATTAAAAAAACGAAATTGGTTAGTGGAATATCAGATAATCCCTAAAAGGATAAAAATTAATACTACTCTTAATCTTAAGAATTGAACAATCAATACCCAAAGTTCAAAAAAGATCATTCAATAAACACTTGTCCTTAAAATCCTTCAATATAATCTAACCTAAGATTGAAACACAAAATTCAGAAGGATTTTATCACATAGTCTTCAAAAAACTTGTAAACATTTATCTAGAAATAAAATAAGCTACTCTTAAAGTCTAATACTAAAAATTATTTAACCTAATCACATATTATCTATGATAGGTTATTCATTTTCATAAATAACCCAAATACTTATTCATCCTCAATGAAAACATATAATATTCTAAAATAAAATTTCAACCATTACTCCACAAATGAGATCCCATAGTTTTCTATTTTTTTAGGCATATAGTGTTCCCAAAAGAGAGAACGTATTCCAATCTAACCTTTATCACTTAATCACCGAATCATTTGCCTATACTATGGATATCAATTTGAAATTTTTTCTAAAAATAAACTAATTCTTGATCCATAAAATCATTTATCGGAAAATAATAAGTCATAGTAACCAGGGATTCACATAGGCCAATCGTAGGCGATAAGCCCTTATCATCCTTTGGTTGTGGGTTCAATTCATGTGGCATTACGGGACGCGACGAATTGTCACCCATCTTGTGTGTTTTCATTTTTTATAAAAGTATAAAACAACCCAAACATTGATTTAACCTTAATGGGTTTCTTATACCTATCATTTTCATCCCAACTCACAATTACCTCAATATCTTAATTCTTGATGTCTTATAGAAATTCTTTACCTCTATAAAATAACATTATTCCCAAAGAAATAACATTATACCTTAATCGTGGTGTCCACCTAGTTTCATCATTACTTTTTTCATGTAGATAGATGGTCCAAGCATTTCAGAAATGTTTTATATATCCTTCAAAATCATCTCCTTGTTGTATCCAAATACACCTCATACAACATGGGTGATATGTGTGTTCATAGAAAAATAGTTTCAGAAAATAATCAGGTATGACAAATAATTTCAAAACATATGATATAACATTAAGTCTATAAAATAGTCGGACCGAGATTGGGTGTAAATATTCAATAAATGGTCCTTTTAAATTATCATATGTATGTGATAAAAAAAATTAAAAGAAAATATAAATATGTTGTGAAAGGGTATCCTTCTTCAGCAACTTTTACAAAATCATAATACGCTTCAAAATATTGTGATATTGTAAAATATTTGAAAAGGCCTTTATAATATTTTCCTTTCTTTAAAATATGAGAATATTGAGAAAATAAGTTTTGATTAAATATGACCCATGAACCATGATAGTATCGAGGTATTGCAGAGGTGTTTGATATCTTAAAAAATTTCTCACAAGTGATTTGAATGCTAGAAATGTTTCATAATAGTCTAGAGATGACATTGTAGAAATAGAAATTCCTTGAGATCTTCCTCTTCCATTTGTAACAGACTTTCCTAAATCTAAAAAAGTTAAAAATAAGGATAAAATTTAAGGGGTATATATATAGAATAACAATTTGTCAGAAAAAACTCATAATCCGAAAGGTTATATAAACCGTCCACTTAAACCAACTATATGGCCTCGACCATAAACAATACATAATCATGAATTATGTTAATAATTCACATTGAGGATCTTTTCAGGATTATTATTTTGCGGAATTAGTCCATAACAATTACATTACATATCAAATATTACAATGTAGTCACTTTTACTTAGTATCAATTTTTTTCATAAAATAAAAATACCTAAAAGAAAACAAAAATTCTTTGTATGATATAAATCTTCTTGATTTCTTCCTTTCTCTTACCCTTTTTATACCATGTGAAAAACATTTCAAAAATAGGAGATGATCATAAAAATATTAGTTATGATTATAAAATAAAAAATAAAACATTAGTCCATCAATACATACAAACCAAAATCCCATTAACTTATGACATGAAATCATAGGATTTATGAATAACTCGTAGAAATCATAAATCATAAAGGTAAGATGGGTCATTCATAACATACATAAATTTTAGCTTTCACAGCTATGTAGAAAGATACGTTAGGAATACCCATCATAATATATTGTTTAAATCTCATAATAGTAAAATTAACATTTACCTCTGTCAAATTAACCAATGCATTGAAGAGCTACATCGGGCTCCCCCACACTAGGTTTATCATAGAACCACCTGTATTCGTAAACCATGCCCAATAACCATAACATAATCATAACATATGATTAAGAATAAATGAATGATAACATTTCTACATTTAAATAACAGTATAAAATTTCAAAATATTGACATATTAAATCCATTTTAAAAACAATTTTCAATAATTAAATTCATAAAAAGATTATATGGTCCTTATTTTCATTTTAAAAACATTAAAGCTTGTTAAAGAAGCGAAATATTAAATAATTCCTGCGATGATGGAAAGTTCGTTGTCACCATGTATGTTAAAAAGAGAAATTATTTTTTGACGTTTAGTTAAACACTTCCTTAAAAAAGATTTATTTTGAGTAAAAGTAAAATTCAAAGGGGTTTATTATACAATGTATAGAAGTAAGTCATGTATAAATCGAATTATGCCTCAATGAAAAGAGATTTATACAAAGTCCCATCAAAAAATTTAGAAGCCTAACGACGTCATATTAAAATTTATAAAATGAGTTTATGGGAGAGAAAACATCATCTCATCACTTGGACATAAAATGTACATAAATAATGATAATAAATAAAATATCTAAAAATAATAAAATGGAAGTTGAAAGACATAACAATGGAGATGTATTTGACAGAAAGAGGAGGGTGAAAGGTTCCCTTGCAAGGATCATTTTAGAAATAATATTGATAGATTATGTGTATTTACAATAAATAAAAATAAATAATTTATAAATACAAGATATGACACCAAATGATATTTCACACTTAGTCCTATCATTACAATATAAATAAATAAAAGTTTATCCCATCCAATGGAAATTGGGTTAAGAAGTTCCCTTACCTTGAGTCTGAATCGTCACGTATGTTCCTCGTTCATTCTGAATAATAATATTAAATTAATTTCCACTGGATTCAGAACCTTTTATATTTTATTATTCCTTTTATATCACTTATTACCTTGCTTCAAAAATTAGTAAATTATTTGAGGTCATATCAGACATTTTGTGGATATTTGGAACTTGAGTTAAAAATGGATTTGTTATAATCATAAATTATCCATGTGGTAAGAAGTACATTATCTCTAGATTTGTATTTATGATTTAAATATCATATATATCATATAGACTGAGTATATATGTATTTAAAATATTCTATATCTGTTGGATGTATGAAAATTAAATTCATTGTTCAGGGAGATGGTAATCCGTACGAACACATGAACACTACTTTCATTTCAGTTTTTAATTTTCAATTGAATGAAAACCAAATGATAAAAAGGTATATTATTTTGAACTAATAATATCATATTTTATATATGTTACATATTTTCATTAACACAATCCTTAATATGTTACATGTATGGTATGAACAATTCATATCACTTTGAGGGGGTGGTACTCTGCATTTCTTCAAAAGAAATTATCATATTTATACAACATACAGAAAAATGCTAT
Source organism: Viscum album (assembly GCA_963277665.1). NCBI lineage: Eukaryota > Viridiplantae > Streptophyta > Magnoliopsida > Santalales > Viscaceae > Viscum > Viscum album. Next base: position 909,948,884 of record OY728133.1, on the reverse strand, counting down.
GTTATAAATTATAATTACAGAAGAATATAGATAAAATAAGTATCATAAATTTCATATATAATTATAGTACCATCATAATGACCCCCATGAGAGGTTGTAGGGGAAAACCAAACAATCATCGTTTCGTGAGGCATTAGTTCCCCGTATAGAGAAACTATATGTTCGTATGAATTAGAATGGGGTGTGTGTAAGTGTAGTTAAAATCCATCTCATAAAAAAACTAATATTGAGGATACTTGTATTGTTATTTAATAAAATAATACGTAAATAATAGGATGTGGAGAAGGAAAATAATTTAAAATAACTTGAGAGAAGACATTAACTTTAAATTGTGTAACTCTATTTGGTTTAAAGAAAAATAATTTACTGATTTGTCTTATGACCAATGTAAGGATTCTTGGTGGAAGAGATGGATGTTTGGAGATTATTGGATCTGATTTTAAATGAGCCTAAGGGCTTGAGAGATTTTATTAATGGGTTATATGTGGTGGCCTTTTATAAGAGGGAGGAGGGGCACTTTAGGAAAGCTTAAATGTATTATTTTATTATAAACCGATTTTTAGGTTCATAAGGTCCACAACTCCATAAATTAAAATATAATATGAATATATTTTGAAAAAAAAAATCCTCAAATAATAATTTTATAGTTCTTTGATATTATTTAATCCTTATCTCTTTTATTTTACAATTTGTTAACTAATTTAATTTTTACCTTGTTTTCTTGTATATTCATACTATATGGTTATCATGCTTACAATAAAATACTGAGAGACCCAAAATCGATAATTAATTATATTTTCAACATTTAATATTTCATTTGGAATAATATTATATTTTTAGGACTATTTTAACGTTTATTTAAATATTAATTTATTTTAAAACTTATTTATGTCAATTTTAATTCTATTCATATCATGAATTTTTAAAAAACTATAACAACTTGATTCTTTTAAAAAGCATCATTAATTAAAATAAAACAAGTAATAATAATCTATAAAATTCGTGGATGTCCTAAATAGTTTCAAAATGAATTTATTTTAATATTTATAATCAAATTTATTTAAAACATTCATTAATGAGGTTATCATTACATCATCATTGTGTCGTTACTAAATATCTTTATATCATCACTAAAAATTATAAATAAAATATTATGATTTATGAAATATTTTTAACGTTGTAATGAATATTTATAGTCGAAAATTTCATTAAATAAACATATATAATTTATTTTTAATAAAAGATATATGTTAATGTTACATCTTCTTTAAAAATTGATTAATTTTTTTAAAGCGTCATTTTCACATACATGTTGCTCCATGAGGTCCCAAAATCGACCCAAAGATGACCATGGTCATCATTTTATCATCCAATATTGTTATGACATGTGTTAGGGTAAATTTATATTATTATAAAAATATTTTTTCTTATTATTTACCAGATTTACCCTTTAACCATTATAAATAAAATATATATTGATGTAACTATTCATAATGTCTAAAAATAAAAGATAACAATTTAAAAATTTTGGACCTCATGAATCAAAATATGGAATCCAATTTTTCAAATTCAAAACACAGAATTTGCAGAAATTAATTTAAAATTAAATTCCATTATCAAAACCAAAACACATCTTTTTAAGAAATAATAACTACCAAATGGTTGACATTTGTTTATGTCAAATTTCAATGTGATTTTTTTTTCAAATTTACAAAATTGGAATAAATTATTAAAATATAATCCAATTAGACAATAAAATAGTTTAAAAAGATAATATAATCATAAAAATAAATTATATTAAAAGGTCATTTTGAATTAAAATGTATTATCTTTCATTATTTATCAAAATATGATCTTGATTAAAAAAAATACCAAAATTTTACTGAAAGTAAATTTTAATGTTCCTATTCAAAATAAGAAGTGTATTCTGTCAAATGGAACATATAAAAGATAAAAAAATATTTAAAAATGGGTTTCCATTAAAAGGAGGTAAATAAAAGTTTTAATGAATATTAAAATATTCCATGCTTAAAAATAGATTCATTATTTTATTGAGCCAAAAAAATTTATCAAATAAATATAAATTAATTTAAAAAATACTAATAATCATATTTTAGTTAGTTATATTCATTCCTTCTAATACAACAACTAGGAATTAACTATAATTTTAAATAATGTTGTATTTTTATTTTCTGTATGACTCAGGATTGTGTGCAACATGAGATATCAGAGAAACCCATCATTGCATGTCGGGTACGTCATCGAACATAGCATCCAATTTAAATTTATATTTATATTTAATAAAAAATACTAATAAATAGTAAAGTTTTATATTGTTTATTTACATGGGATGTAACACCTTTCACCTGCATTGGCACTCCACACTCTAAACAAAGCCTGGTTGAGTATGGATAGGATCGTCCAATATTGTAAATTGTAAGATTGTGTCCCATTTTTTGGATGGGAGGATGGGATACCTCCTTGAAGACTCATAGGTAGATTTTAGGGTAGGTGAAACACATGTTTCCTCTATCTATTTGGCATTGGCGACTGATATGTTTGAGTGTTCTAGGGAAAGAATACCAAAACGAGTCATGATCTTGGAAATGGAAAATTTCCCCTTACACAAGTATTAATGGATGATGTGGTAAAATGGTTCCATGATATCCATGTTATGGTGGGCCATGTACCAATATTGGATGACCACATTTTTATGTTAGTGAAAAATGTTGTTGATCATTTTTCATTGGAAGAGCTTATAGGGGAGTTAGGGTGAGGAATTCCATCATCAATTGGACAAATAACCACATTGAAAGAATTATGGTTTTGTAGTATTTACATAATATAAATCCTCATGTACCCACATCTATCAGTAGATTTCTATTGAGTTCATCAAAAATAAGGATTCTAGTATGACATGTGGATTCAATCATTGCTTGGTTTCTAGTTAAGGTGATGCATAAGGTAATGTAGACCACTCATCTACCTCTTAGTGGAGAAGTTATTCCCATCAATAATTTTAAGGACTGTTGTCACCTAATGATCATAATCGGTCCCTATCTTTATGAGAAGAAGTTCACACTATTTCATTATAATGTTTTTTTTTTGAAACCAAATGGTTATGATGCTTTGAGCCAAAAATGCACATCATTCTTGATATTCCATTTTTTAAAGGAGAAGTGATTCATATCGTGTTCACCATTTTGATTCCTAAAAAAATTTTAAGGTAGAAATCTCGTACTTGATTTTAATATGATGATGGGATATATACTACTTTTTCAAGGGATTCCACCTTGGATTTCATTTCCTATTCAGTGTCTCTCTCAATTTTCTATGAGAATCTAGTAACCCATTTCCTAGCACCATTTTATTTGGAAACCAGTCAATTACACCTCATTTTATCATTATAGGGAGGCTACCTATGGTTTAGAGATAAGGAGGGTGTTCTATACTGTTGAAATCGATGATATTATTTCATATTGAACACATAAATAAAATCCTTATTACATTGAATTTTTGGGAATTTCATACATGAGTCGTCTCAGGTATAAATACCAAGGTATACCAAGTTTTTATGGGGTATCAAACACATGGAGACTAAAGAATCTAAGGCTCATTTCCTCAAGTATCATATCCTTTTCATACATATAGGCTCATGTTTACTATGTGTTACCTGAGAAATGTCGCACTCTCTAGTCCATACAATATATTCACATCACAAAATTCTTTGAAATCTCATCACATAAGGAGTTTCAAGTCCTTTACCTGAGGTAAATAATTTTATTCATCCAGAGGAGACACAAATATAAAGATAAGTGGTGGAGATTCGTAGACATAGGGTCTAGTGAAAAATGACCCTCATATTATTATAATATATGGTTTGATCACATGATTAATGTATTGTGGATATATTTCCACTATATTATAATATTATAATAGGACAAAAATTGGTTATATTATTATCGTAGTGCTAATTTCTAGTTGGAACCTCATATTTGGATTGTAATACATTTGGTTTTTCTCCAAGAAGGATTATATTTTACTCCACTCAAGGGATATTGCATTTATGATGTTATTGGATATTGAGATTTAAAATTAAGAAGGAATCTTATACAACATGAAAGGTGATATAGATCAAAAAACACATAATTAAAATTCTCATTTTAAGGTTGTGTGACAGGACATGTCAATGCACTATATTTCCATATGGTAAGGATGTCGATGATTTAAAAGGAGTGAAAAAATAGAATGGTTTGGTTGTTATGTGAAGATTTTTCTCAAATGTTGGATGTTTAATATAATTCTTATTACAAGATGAATATCAGGGTTTTCAAATGAAGACTCCTTCACTGGTCACAAAGGGTGTCACATGTTCGTTTTATATGGTGAATCTTACAGTTTATCATCATATTTTGAGAATGTTTTCATTTATTTAAATCTCATGAGACTAGGATTTTGTTCTATTTTGTTTAAATTATTTTAGCTCTGATGTTTTTTTGGGGAAAAAACATGGAGCTTCCCATTTCTTAGCCGTAGAAGAAGGAGGGAAGGTTACAACCCAATGAGAGAATGATCTAGGGGTTTTGCATGTTATAATGAAAGATAAAAGTTATAAATATTACATGATAATTCCACTATTGAGGATAAATAAAACTTGATAAGGTTACATAGGATTGAAATGGGCATTAACATTTCCCATTCTTGGAACCATATATGGGTATTGATGATATGGTGTATATACATAAGTGTAGAAGTAAATAAAGCTACCCAATCCAATCATACAGAAAATGGTTTTTGTGAGAGGTTTGATAATATATTTCATGAAGATGATTTAGGATTTAGTAAATGGGTCTTTCAAAGGTACAAGGGCCATAAGAACATAATGTTCAAAAAGTTATGTCTACTGAATGGTGGCATCTTATAGGGTTGTGAGGGGGTTTCACAAAATTCTGGGGTTTTTTAAAGTGAACACATTCATGAAACATAGATTCATTAGATAAGTATTGTGTCTTGGTTTCCCTGGGAATGGGTTCATTAAATTTGGAGTTATAGTAGAACATTATAGAATGCACAACATATACCTTTAAAATATATTGTGATGTATTTCATAATGGTTATCTATACTATGAGTTTTTGTCCCAAAGGACTCATGTGAGGTCATCATTAAATAAGTATTTCTGTGGGAATACATGTGGTATTTCATTCAAATTGGTGGATATTTGTTACTTAGGAGCCTTAAGTGGATGTCTAATAGTCCAATTTGTGGTACACTGATAATTTTAAAAAAAATTATCTTCAAAAAAATTTAATTCTTTGAAATCTTTTGTTACATGAAAATTCAAGCCTATAAAAATCACATAACAATATGGAAATATTATGAGTTTATTATCACATAGACATTAGAATGAAGGGATTACTATTATTAACTGAATAAAAAAATATATGATCTACACATTAACAAAATAACATCACCTATTATCAATATATTAGTATCAAATAAAAATATTATTTGACAATAAAATGGTCCATTTATCATTTTTTTTGATATTATCACAATTAATTTTTTATTATAATAAGTTAAATTAATCACTGTTGGTGAATTATTTTAATGAAATGTAAATAATATTCTATTTATAATTTTTTTCAAAAGTTATACAAATATTTTTCTATTAATTATATAATAATGAATCCAATTTTATAAATAAAATATATTTTTTAAAGTACATTTCATCACATTTTCTATACATACTTTATAAATATTTTTTGTAAATTAAATAAATTGAATTTGATAAAACTAATTACATATTTTTAATTTGGGGGATCAAATTTGGTAATTATTCCCATGTAATTATTGGAAAATATGAGTAGTAGTCATGGTAAACTGTTTCATCTCGCTAATGCGTAAATCAATGTAATCTAGATTAAATTTATGTAATAATTCCATAATTATTCATCATAATTTTTATTAGTTAAAGGTAATTTTTACATTATTATATTTATAAGGACCCAGCCTTAAACATTACTTAATATTGATATATTTGAAGAATACACATTGAGGATCATTTCAGGTTTAGAGTTTTAGAGAATTAGATCATAAATCATGCATTACATTCCACATTTAAACAAGGTGGTTACATAAAAGGTAGTATTCATTTTTCGCATCAATGGAAACATATTTAAAATAAACAAGGATTCTTTCTTGACACTTCCTTGACACTATCATCATATCATGTATCTTTCACTTGACATGTGAAAATCATTTCAAAAACTTGGGATGAGCATAAAAAGCTCAGTAAGGGATATAAAAATACGGAAAAGGAACATTAGTACATGTATACATAAGAATCAATGAAAACATACTTTACTCATAAAACATAAGAACATTAAAATACCTCATGAAATAATAATATTCATGAATAACACATAGAAATCAAAAGACATAAAGGTAACTAGAGGCATTCATAACATTCTTACATATAGAGTATCCCTCTTTGTTACGTTTGGAATACCCATCACAGTATATTCCCTAAATATTTTCAGAGAAACCTTAACATTTAACCCCTTCGTGTTACCCAATGAATTTGAGAGATATATCGGGCTCACCCACCCTTAGTTTATCATGGAACCACCCTTCTTCATAAACAATGCCCATGAACCATAACATTATCATATCACATAAAACATGCATAAAGGAAACATAACATTTCCACATTTCAATCAAAAGATATCAATAACACATTGATATAATAAAAAAATTATCAAAACCATTTTCAATACCAAAATAAAAGAAAAGTAAAACCTGGTATTTATTTTTTCATTTTAAAAAAAGTTATGGCTTATAGAGGAAGCTAAAACTCAAATAATGGTCACATCGGCGGAGAAGTCGTTGTCGCCGCATACGTACGACGAAAAAACATTCCCTTTTGTCATTTAGTAAACGCTTTGTATAAAGAAGATTCTTTTTTAATAAACATAAAAGTAAAAGGGGTTGATACATTGTATAAAATAAAGTTGTGTATAAAACATAATATTCCTCAATGAAAGAAGATTGAGACGAAGTCCCATACCTCGTATCCGACATGACTAGATCATTATTTAATCTCTTGAATAATAAAAATGAGTTAATTTATACTTTCTTAAGGACCTTTTTAAAGTTCATTATTATTTCTATATCACATATTACCATTTCATGAACACTATGTAATTATTTAAGTTAATAATGGTCGTTTTGTTGATCATTGGTACTTGAGTCAAAAATAAACTCTTTGTAATTACAAGTTCTTCATGTGGTAAAATATCCATTATATCCAGAATTATAATCATGATTTAGATATCATATATATCATATATATATCTAGTATATAGATTCATTTATAATATTACATAACATTTGGAGGTAAGAAATGAAATGCAGCATTCATGGAGACGGTAAGTCGTACGTACGCATGAACACTACTTTCATTTCTATTTTCTATTTAATGGAATTGAATCATAATGATATAAAGGTATATTATAATTCCAGTATAATATAATATATAATATCATTAACTCCATCCTTTATACATTCCACATATGGAATTAACGAATCAAATCACTTTGAGGGGGCGGTAGTCCGCACTTCCTAAAATGAAGATATCGCATTTGCCCATAATGAAAGCCATAAAGTTATGCCATAAATGATAAATACAGAAGATTAAAGAAAACATAAACATATTATATATCATATATAAATATAGTGACATCTTAATGGACACCTTTTAAGTTGTTATACGAATATTGAACAATCATCATTTCGTGAAGCAGGAATTCGCCATCCACGGAAACAGTATGTTTTTTAAACATTAGATGTAGGTGTGTGTAAGTGTAGCTCGAATAATTATTATAAAAACATCCAATTATATTGAAAATACTTTTTTTGTTACAAAAAAAATTAATAATAAGTGTTTAGGGGGTTGGATAAGCAAAATAAAAAAAGAACATTAGAGAAGACTTTACCTTTAAATCGGGTAACTCCTCTTGGTTTATACAAAAAGGGTTTCTTGAATAGCTTTATGCCTAAGGTTAGGCTTCTAGGATGAAGATAGGGGTGTGGAGAGATAAAATGGGCAGAGATTGTCCGATCCAATGGCTTGAGAGGGGTGTATAAAGAGGTAGAGGTGGGGGCCTTTTATAAGAGGGGAGGGGCACTCTTAGAAAGTAAAGTAATGTAACTCTATTTTAAAACGATTTTCAGATTTAAAAGGTACCACTTTGATATATTTCGAGGGTAAGGTGATAAGGGTTCGAAATATACTCATCCAATAGGTCTTTGACAACTATAAGTCGTAGTTTTTACATTATCTTTTCATTTCATTTAAATCGTTCATTAATGAGGTGATCGCTGCATCATCATGATGTCATAAATAATTTAATTTATTTAAGGTCTAAAAAATATAAAAAAATAATATAATGTAGGAAATATTTTTAAAATTCCAATGACTATTTATTGTAACATCCCAAGTAAGTAATGAATAATAGATATTTTTATCTATGTCTATTAATGATTAAGATAATGTTTTAGAGGCTTAAAATGAAAATAAATACAATCTTACGCATGGAATACACTAATATTCTTAAAAGATTGTTTTACTTCCTTATGATGGAAAACCCTTTTTAAATCTATCTTTTGACAATTTTATAAGCTATGTTTTTCAATATAAACTTATTATTTATGACTGGGACATCAAAATTTACCTTGTGTGCATTTTTTGTATTTTTCTGACAATGTTCATTTTTTAATGAATAATGAAAAATACTGCATTTTACATCAAAACTGCTTTTTAATCTAATTTATTTATATGATTAGATTATTTTTTGAATTGATTTTGAAGTGAAATTAGAATATATTTTTACCATTTTATCCAATGGTGGTCATTGGAGTCAATTTCACTTTGAAATTAGACTTAAACTGGTGTCAATCTTTTGATACTTATTGTTTTGTAAAAACACGCTATTTGCTCTGCCAGCGGGAATTAATTATTAAATTAATTAATGTGACTTATATGATTTTAATTTTGTAAAATAGACTTCATTTTTGAATTTGGAATATCAAATATAGCTTAGGGTGAATTTTTGGTAATTTTCTGAAAAACGTCAATTTTTGATGAATAGTGAAACCACTAAGTGGTAATCATGCAAACTGATTTTTCAGTTAAATTAAAGTTTACCACTAATGTGTATTGAATTTTGAAAATCCGACATACATGGTTGTCATTAAGAAGTAAAATGTGGTTCAATGAGATTAAAATAATTTTTTGGTGAATAGTAACTTATTAAGTTCTTAATCGTGATTAGTGGTAATTAGGGTAGTTTAAGGTATAAATAATGCTTTAATAATAGGAAATGACCTAGACACATGTCCCAACCTTATGTTTTGTGTCATGGCCGACCAAGACAAGCCATGGGTCAACTTGGGGACCCCATGGAGACACTTTGGTTTGGAAATGACATAAATAGAATTTTATTAAATGTTAAAGTAAAAATGACACAAACAAGAGATGTTTTACGAAAACAATTTTTACATGGGGTTATAAAGATCGGATTTTTGATTATAAATATTAATTGGAAAGATAAAAATATTTCCTACATCATAGTATTTTTTTTTATTATTTTTAGACATTAAATAAATTAAATTATTTATGACATAATAATGATGCAGCGATGACATCATTATTTGACGATTTAAATAAAATGGAAAGATAATGTAAAATCTATGAACTACACATGTCCAAAACTTATTGGATGAGTGTATTTCGAAGCCTTATAACCTTATCCACGAATTATATCAATGTGGGACCTTTTGAAACCGAAACAAATTTTCAAATAAAGTAATATTTCTTTACTTTCCAAAAGTGCCCCTCCTCTCCTCTTATAAAAGGCCCCCACCTCTACCTCATTTCACACACTACTCAAGCCTTTGGCTCGGCCAACCCCTGCCCATTTACTCTCTCCACATCCCTCTCCTCATCCTATAGGATTCCCTTTTGTCAGAATCCTTTCAAAGGAAGCCTTTAGGCACAAATCAAAAGGAGTTACACTTTTTAAGGTAATTCATTCTCTCATGTTCATTTGTTTTATTTTGTTTCTCCAACCCCCTAAAATCTTTTTATTTAATTATTTTGTAACAACAACAGTATCTTCAATATACTAGGATGTTGTTATAAGATTTATTTGAGCTACACTCTCACACAACTGCATCAAATGGTTAAAGAACATACGGTTTCCGTGGATGGAGAAATTCTGCCTCCCGAAACGATGAATGTTCAATACTCATTTAAAACCTTCAAAGGTGGCCATTATGATTTCACTATTTTTATATATGATATAAAATATGTTTATGTTTTCCTTAATCTTCTGTTTTCCTCATTTTGGGCATACCTTTATGGTTTCCATTATGGGTAAACATCATGTATTCATTTTAGGAAGTGTGGACTACCGCCCCCTCAAAGTGATTTGATTCGTTAAATACCATATGTGGGACATATAAAGGATGGAACTATGATATTATATATGATATTATACTGGAATTATAATATACCTTTATATCATTATGATTCCATTCTATAAAATACGAAATAGAAATGAAAGTAGCGTTCATGCGTACGTACGGCTTACCGTCTCCACGAACGGTGCATTTCATTTCTTACCTCTAAATGATTATGTAATATTATAAATTCATGTATGTACTGGATATATATGACATATATGATATCTACATCATGAATACCATTCTGGATATAATGAACCTTTTACCAAATTAACAACATGTAAGTGTAAGAAGTCTATTTTTGACTTAAGAACCAAATACCGACAAAATGAACATTATTAACTTAACTGATTACATGATGTTCATAACATGGTATACAAGGAATAATGAACTTGAAAAAGATTCATAAGCAAGTATAGATTAACTCAAGTTTATTATTCAGGAGATTAAAGAACGGTCGGGTCAAGTCGGATAAGAGGTATGGGACTTCGTCTCAATCTCCTTTCATTGAGGCATATTTTATTTTATACACAACTTTCTTTTATACGGTGTATAAACCCCTTTGACTTTTACGTTTACTCAAAAGGAATCTTTTTTATACGAAGCATTTACTAAACGACAAAAGGGAATGTTTTTGTCGTATGTATGTGGCGACAACGACTTCTCCGCCGTCGTGACTGTTATTTGAGTTTCGGCTTCCTCTACAAGCTATACCTTTTTTTTAAAATGAAAAATAAATACCATGTTTTACTTTGGTATTGAAAATTGTTTTCATAATGTTTTTATTATATCAATGTGTTGTATTGATATCTCGTGATTGAAATGTGGAAATGTTATGTTTCCTTTATGCATGTTTTATGTGATATGATTATGTTATGGTTCTTGGGCATTTTTATGAAGATGGGTGGTTCCGTGATAAACTAAGGGCGGGTGAGCCCGTTATAGCTCTCCAATGCAATGGGTAACGCGAAGGAGTGAAACTTTTAGGTTTCTCCGAAGAGATTTTAGGGAATATACTGTGATGGGTATTCCAAACGTAACCAAGAGGGTTACTCCCTACGTAAGAATGTTATGAATGCCTCAAGTTACCTTTATGTCTTATGATTTATATGATTTATTCATGATTTTATGAGGTATGTTAAAGTGCCTATGTTTTATGGGTAAAGTATGATTTCATTCTTATGTATATATGAACTCATGTTTCCTTTCCATGTTTTTTTATAACCCATACTGAGTTTTTATGCTCATCCCAAGTTTTTGAAATGTTTTTCACAGGTCAAGGGAAAAGTACATGATAAGATGATAGAGTCAAAGATGTGTCAAGAAATAATCCATGTTTTATTTTATGTGTTTCCATTGATGGGAATGAAGAATACTATCTTTATGTAACCACTTTGTTTATATGTGGAATGTAATGAAAGTTTTATGATCTAATTCTCTAAAACTCTAAAACCGAAAAGATCCTCAATGTGTAATCTTGTAATAACTCAAGATTAAGTAAGGTTTAAGGCTGGGGCCTTATAGTTGGTATCAAAGGTCAGCTTAGATCACTTTAGGAGTTAGAATTATATTAAATGATTATCCAAAAATATTTTTTTTCTCGAAATGATATAGTATTTAAAGATTACCATGTTGCTTCATCTAAGACATGTTTGTTCAGAATGGTTTTCCGGAGAGGAAACAGGGAAGCAGTGCTAGGAAGGCATACAGAAGGAAATAACCTTCCGAATCAGCATCCAGAAATGGTCGGAATTGGAACTGAACAGTTTGTTGCAGTAATGGCGCAGTTGACTCAAGCGATAAATGGCGGTGGTATCCATGCACGAGATCAGCCAGAACAACCGCAGAGGAACATGTCAGTGGTGGAACATTTCATGAGGCAACATCCACCATCATTCAGAGGATCATATGACCCTGTGCTAGCTGAAGGGTGGATTAAAGAACTGGAGAAGATTTTTGATGTCATGGGGTGTTCAGACAATCAAAAGGTTAGTCTTTCTATTTACCATTTGGAGGGTGAAGAAGATCAGTGGTGGTCTATGGTTAAAAATATCAGGGATGCCGATGAGATTGATGCTTTTGACTGGGATGAATTCAAAGGTATGTTTCTTGAGAAGTATTTTCCTAAGGCTGTTCGACTTAGGATGGAAAAGCAATTCTTGGAATTGAGGCAAGAGGAAGACTCAGTGGCTGCCTATGAAGAAAGGTTCACTCGATTGTCAAGGTATGCTCCAAATTTTATCCGGGACCTTAATAGTAAAATCAATCGTTTCTACTCAAGATTAAAGCCAAAGTATCGAAGGGCATTAGCTTCTCGCGAGTTTATAAGTTATGAAAATCTTGTTCGATGTGCTGAGAAGGTGGAAATGGAGTTTGCCGATGACCAAGTTTTCTATAACAACCAGCAGAAGAAGAGACCGAGGTGGTAGGAGAAAGGTAAGAATTCTTCAAAAAAGCCTGATGGTAAGAGAACTAAGTTTCCAGTTTGTGATAAATGTGGCAAAAGGCATGCTGGGGAATGTCTTCTGAATTCTGGGAAGTGCTACCGATGTGGTAAGATGGGACATAAGGCTCGTGATTGCACTGAAAAAGATCAAGGTGAAGGTAAGAACAAATTTGATTTACAGTTAGTGAAATGTTTTAAGTGCAATGAGATGGGTCACTATGAAAATGAGTGTCCGACAAAGAGCTTGAGTGATGGGAAGCAGTTAGACTACAAGTAGAAAGGGGTGGTGAAATCCTTTTCAACTACTTCAGCAGATGTCGGGCCATCAAATGAAGTTGTATCAGGTACTTTGTTTGTTTTCTCAGATTATGCCAGTGTGTTGTTTGATTCGGGGTCTACACATTCTTTCATCTCTGAAACCTTTTCTAGTAAAATGGGAATACCATCTCACGAAATGACTCCTGAACTTTTGGTAAAAACACCTGGGGGAAGTGTCGAGGCAAAAAGAATTTATAAGAATCTTCATATCCTTATCTGTGGAAAGAACCTACTTGCAAACCTTATTGTTCTACCTCTAGTAGAGTTTGATGTTATCCTGGGTATGGATTGGCTCTCTATTTACCATGCTAAGATTGACTGTAGAGCTAAAGAAGTTTCTTTTCAGAAAGGCTTTCAGTTTGTTTAGAGGAATGAACCCTTACTTTTGATAACATATCAAGAGGCCGAGAAACTTATAAAAGATGGAATTGAATGTTACCTTGCACACGTCGTTGAAAATAAAGGAACTGTTCAGATTAATGATGTGCCGGTGGTAAATGAGTATCCTGATGTTTTTCCTGAGAGTTGCCTGGAATAATACCAGATCGGGAAGTTGAGTTTACTGATGACTTAGTTCCTGATGCTAAGACAATTTCAAAACCCCCTTATCGAATGGCACAAATTGAACTTTTAGAGTTGAAGGAGCAATTGCAAGATTTATTAGAGAATGGTTTCATTAGACCTAGCACATCACCATGGAGTGCTCCTGTTTTGTTTGTTAAAAAGAAAGATGGTTCTATGAGACTTTTCATTGATTATAGAGCCTTAAATAATATCACTGTTAAGAACAAATATCCTTTGCCTCATATCGATGATTTGTTTGATCAGCTCCAGGGAGCTCTGTTTTTTTCAAAGATTGACTTGAGATCGGGGTACCATCAGCTGAAGGTAAAGGAGGCAGATATTCCGAAGACTGCGTTCTGTACTAGATATGGCCATTATGAATTTGTAGTAATGCCTTTTGGGCTAACCAATGCACCTGTTGTATTCATGGACTTAATGAATAGAATTTTCCATGAGTTCTTGGATAAGTTTGTGGTGGTTTTCATTGATGATATTTTGGTGTTTTCTAAAAGTAATGAGGAACATGAAAAACATTTAAGGGTTATCTTTCAAACCTTAAAAGAAAAGAAACTGTATGGTAAATTCAGCAAGTGTGAGTTTTGGTTGCAACAAATTTCTATCCTTGGTCACATTGTTTCTAAAGATGGAATAACTGTTGATCCTGCAAAAACAAAAGTTGTGGAAGAATGGCCAAGACCCACAAATGTAACCGATATTCGTAGCTTCCTTGGTTTGGCGGGCTATTACCGAAGGTTTGTTAGCAATTTTTCACGGTTATCTAGTCCAATGACTAAGCTAACTCGGAAGGGTGTTAAGTTTATCTGGACAAAAGAATGTGATGATTGTTTTCAGGAATTGAAAAGAATATTGGTGAATACTCTAGTTTTGGCACTACCTTCCAGGAATGGTGAGTTTGTTATATACAGCGATGCTTCATTGAAAGGACTTGGTTGCATCCTAATGCAGAATGATCAGGTAATTTCTTATGCTTCACGACAGTTGAAAACTCATGAGGTAAATTACCCTACACATGATTTGGAATTAGCCGCTGTTGTTTTTTTCTTTAAAAATTTGGAGGCATCATTTGTATGGAGTAAAGTGTGAAATATATACCGATCACAAAAGTTTAAAGTATATATTCACTCAGAAAGAGTTAAACATGAGACAAAGGAGATGGCTGGAATTAATCAAAGATTATGATTGTACAATTCATTACCATCCGGGAAAAGAAAATAAAGTGGCTGATGCTTTGAGTCGAAAAAGTAATGATTCATTAACAATGTTGCGTTTGGAACGTGATCCTTTGGTTAAGGATTTGATGAAATTTGGCATAGAAGTTGTTGGTGCAGGAATTCCTTCTGTTTTGTTTCAGGTATCAGTGAGATCTTCTCTATCAGATAGAATCAAACAAGCACAGAAGCAAGACAGTGAGTTGCAGAAAAAGGTAGAGCTGGTTCAGAAAGGTAAGTTACCTGAATTCAACATTGATAATGATTGCATTTTGAGATTTGGGAAGAGATTGTGTGTGCCTTGTGATTCACAGTTGAAGAGAGATTTTTTATGTGAAGCTCATAGTTCTCCGTTTTCAGTTCATCCGGGCAGTACTAAGATATATAGAGATCTGCGGGAGTATTACTGGTGGGATGGAATGAAAAGAGATATTGCTGATTTTACTGTGAAGTGTTTGACTTGTCAGCAGGTTAAAGCAGAGCGGCAGTTACCGAAAGGGATGCTTCAGCCTTTACCAGTGCCAGAGTGGAAATGAGAGAATATATCCATGGACTTTGTTGTTGGATTACCAAAGACATCTCGAGGTAATAATGAAATCTGGGTTATTGTTGATCGCTTGACCAAATCTGCTCATTTCCTTGCTATACGAGATACTTTCTCTCTTGATCAACTTTCCCGTTTGTATCTTAAAGAGATAGTCAGGTTACATGGAGTTCCTCTCTCCATTGTATCTGATCGTGATCCCAGGTTTACTTCTAACTTTTGGAAAGGCCTTCAAAAGTCGTTGGGTACTGAATTAAATTTTAGTACAGCTTTTCATCCTCAATCAGATGGGCAGTCAGAACGAACAATTCAGACATTGGAGGATATGCTACGAGCTTGTTCTATGGATTATCAGGGAAGTTGGGACCAACATCTTTATTTGGTTGAGTTTTCATATAATAACAGTTTTCATTACAGTATACAGATGGCACCATTTCAGGCATTATATGGGAAGCGGTGTCGAACTCCATCTTTCTGGGATGAAGTGGGTGAAAGGAAGTTGATAGAACCAGAATTGGAAGAAAAGATGGCAGAAAAACTTCAGCTGATTCAGAAACACATGAGAACAGCTCAGAGCAGGCAGAAGAGTTATGCAGATAACCGGAGGAAGGATCTATCTTTCGAGGCAGGTGATCATGTTTTTCTCAAGGTTTCTCCTTGGAAAAGTGTGATGAGATTTGGTAAGAAAGGAAAGTTGAGTCCAAGGTTCATTGGACCATACGAAATTCTAGAGAGAGTTGGATCAGTTGCATACCGAGTGGCTTTACCTCCGAGTTTATCTCAGGTACACAATGTTTTTCACGATTCGATGTTGAGAAAGTATATGCCAGATCTATCTCATGTTTTGAGTCCAGAGGTAGTTCAGCTGGAAGAGAACCTATCTTATGAGAAACAACCGGTCCAGATTCTTGACCACAGGGAGCAAGTGTTACGGAATAAGGTGATTAATCAGGTAAAGGTTTTGTGGAAAAACCACATGATTGAAGAGGCAACATGGGAATCTGAAAATGCAATGAGGGATAAGTACCCCCATTTATTCGATAAGTAAATAAATTTCGGGGACACAATTTTCTAAAGGGGGAAGGATGTGACATCCCATGTAAGTAATGAATAATAGATATTTTTATCTATGTCTATTAATGATTAAGATAGTGTTTTAGAGGCTTAAAATGAAAATAAATACAATCTTATGCATGGAATACACTAATATTCTTAAAAGATTGTTTTACTTCCTTATGATGGAAAACCCTTTTTAAATATATATCTTTTGACAATTTTATAAGCTATTTTTGTCAAAATAAACTTATTATTTATGATTGGGACATCAAAATTTACCTTGTGTTCATTTTTGGTATTTTTCTGACAATGTTCATTTTTTAATGAATAGTGAAAAATACTGCATTTTACATCAAAACTGCTTTTTAATCTAATTTATTTATATGATTATATTATGTTTTGAATTGATTTTGAAGTGAAATTAGAATATATTTTTACCATTTTATCCAATGGTGGTCATTGGAATCAATTTCACTTTGAAATTAGACTTAAACTGGTGTCAATCTTTTGATACTTATTGTTTTGTAAAAACACGCTATTTGCTCTGGCAGCGGGCATTAATTATTAAATTAATTAATGTGACTTATGTGATTTGAATTTTGTAAAATAGACTTAATTTTTGAATATGGAATATCAAATATAGCTTAGGGTGAATTTTTGGTAATTTTCTGAAAAACTTCAATTTTTGTTGAATAGTGAAACCACTAAGTGGTAATCAAGCAAACTGATTTTTCAGTTAAATGAAAGTATACCACTAATGTGTATTGAATTTTGAAAATCTGACATACATGGTTGTCATTAAGAAGTAAAATGTGGTTCAATGAGATTAAAATAAGTTTTTGATGAATAGTAACATATTAAGTTCTTAATCGCGATTAGTGGTAATTAGGGTAGTTTAAGGTATAAATAATGCTTTAATAATAGGAAATGTCCTAGACACATGTCCCAACCTTATTGTTTGTGTAATGGCCGACCGAGACAAGCCATGGGTCAACTTGGGGACCCCATGGAGACACATTGGTTTGGAAATGACATAAATAGCTTTTTATTAAATGTTAAAGTAAAAATGACACAAACAAGAGATGTTTTACGAAAACAATTGTTACATGGGGTTATAAAGATCATATTTTTGATTATAAATATTAATTGGAAAGCTAAAAAGTTTTCCTACATCATAGTAGTTTTTTTATGATTTTTAAACATTAAATAAAGTACATTATTTATGACATAATAATGATGTAGCGATGACATCATTATTTGACGATTTAAATAAAATGGAAAGATAATGTAAAATCTATGAACTACACATGTCCAAAACTTATTGGATGAGTGGATTTCGAAGTCTTATCACATTATCCACGAATTATATCAATGTGGTACCTTTTTAAACCGAAACAAATTTTCAAATAAAGTAATATTTCTTTACTTTCCAAAAGTGCCCCTCCTCTCCTCTTATAGAAGGCCCCCACCTCTACCTCATTTCACACACTACTCAAGCCTTTGGCTCGGCCAACCCCTGCCCATTTACTCTCTCCACATCCCTCTACTCATCCTATAGGATTCCCTTTGGGTAGAATCCTTTCAATGGAAGCCTTTAGGCTCAAATCAAAAGGAGTTACACTTTTTAAGGTAATTCATTCTCTCATGTTCATTTGTTTTATTTTTCTTCTCCAACCCCCTAAACTCTTTTTATTTAATTATTTTGTAACAACACCAGTATATTAAATATACTATGATATTGTTATAAGATTTATTTGAGCTAGACTCTCACAAAACTGCATCAAATGGTTAAAGAACATACGATTTTCTTGCATTGCGAAATTCTGCCTCCCGAAATGATGAATGTTCAATACTCATTTAACACCTTCAAAGGTGGACATTATGATGTCACTATTTTTATATATGATATATAATATGTTTATTTTTTCCTTACGCTTCTGTTTTTTTTCATTTTGGGCATACCATTATGGTTTCCATTATGGGTAAACACGATATCTTCATTTTAGGAAGTGCGGACTACCGCCCCCTCAAAGTGATTTGATTCGTTAAATACCATATGTGGGACATATAAAGGATTGAACTATGATATTATATATGATATTATACTGGAATTATAATATACCTTTATATCATTATGATTCCATTCTATAAAATACGAAATAGAAATGAAAGTAGTGTTCATGCGTACGTACGGCTTACCGTCTCCATGAACGGTGCATTTCATTTCTTACCTCTAAATGATTATGTAATATTATAAATGCATGTATGTATTGGATATATATGACATATATGATATCTAAATCATGAATAACATTCTGGATATAATGAACCTTTGACCAAATTAACAACATGTAAGTGTAAGAAGTCTATTTTTGACTTAAGAACCAAATACCGACAAAATGAACATTATTAACTTAACTGATTACATGATGTTCATAACATGGTATAAAATGAATAATTAACTTGAAAAAGATTCATAAGAAAGCAGAGATTAACTCAAATTTATTATTCAGGAGATTAAAGAACAGTCGAGTCAAGTCGGATACGAGGTATGGGACTTCGTCTCAATCTCCTTTCATTGAGGCATATTTTATTTTATACACAACTTTCTTTTATACGGTGTATAAACCCCTTTGACTTTTACGTTTACTCAAAAGGAATCTTTTTTATACGAAGCGTTTACTAAACGAAAAAAGGGAATGTTTTTGTCGTACGTATGCGGCGACAACGACTTCTCCGCTGTCGTGACTGTTATTTGAGTTTCGGCTTCCTCTACAAGCCATACCTTTTTTTTAAAATGAAAAATAAATACCATGTTTTACTTTGGTATTGAAAATGGTTTTCATAATGTTTTTATTATATCAATGTGTTGTATTGATATCTCGTGATTGAAATGTGGAAATGTTATGTTTCCTTTATGCATGTTTTATGTGATATGATTATGTTATGGTTCTTGGGCATTATTATGAAGACGGGTGGTTCCGTGATAAACTAAGGGCGGGTGAGCCCGTTATAGCTCTCCAATGCATTGGGTAACGCGAAGGAGTGAAACGTTAAGGTTTCTCCGAAGAGATTTTAGGGAATATACTTGATGGGTATTCCAAACGTAACCAAGAGGGTTACTCCCTACGTAAGAATGTTAGGAATGCCTCAAGTTACCTTTATGTCTTATGATTTCTATGATTTATTCATGATTTTATGAGGTATGTTAAAGTGCCTATGTTTTATGGGTAAAGTATGATTTCATTCTTATGTATATATGAACTCATGTTTCCTTTCCATGTTTTTTTTATAACCCATACTGAGTTTTTATGCTCATCCCTAGTTTTTGAAATGTTTTTCACAGGTCAAGGGAAAGGTACATGATAAGATGATAGAGTCAAGGATGTGTCAAGAAATAATCCATGTTTTATTTTATGTGTTTCCATTGATGGGAATGAAGAATACTATCTTTATGTAACCAATTTGTTTATATGTGGAATGTAATGCAAGTTTTATGATCTAATTCTCTAAAACTCCAAACCCGAAAAGATCCTCAATGTGTAATCTTGTAATAACTCAAGATTAAGTAAGGTTTAAGGCTGGGGCCTTATATTTATAGTCAAAGCGATCATTTATGTAGACAAAATTAAAAATGTTTTACTCTGGTGATACATTCTTTAGTGATATTCTCCTTTCTTTATAAATAAAATGATAAAGTCTCACTTTCACCCAAAAGTGATTCCATGGGGTCCAAAA
Source organism: Viscum album (assembly GCA_963277665.1). NCBI lineage: Eukaryota > Viridiplantae > Streptophyta > Magnoliopsida > Santalales > Viscaceae > Viscum > Viscum album. The sequence goes on along the minus strand of OY728133.1, from coordinate 909,928,464 downwards.
TATTGGAACCAGACATCCCATGGTCGGACATGATACAACTAGTAGCATTAAGACACATGTTGGGGTAATTTGTTATTATTATGATATTATTTTATTATCCTTAACTACCAAATTACTAATTAATCAAGATAATTAATGATAATTACCATTGTTACTATTCATAATGTCAAAAAACAAAAGATCCTTGACTACATAATTTGGGGATTCTGATTCCAAATATGTATTCCATTTTACCAAATTCCAAACACAGAAATTGCAATAATTAATTTAAAAATAATTCTCGTTGTCAAAACAAATAGAGTGTTATTTTGAAACAATATCTTTGAAAAGTGTGGCACTTGTTTATGCCCAATTCCAAAGTAAAATTAATTATACTGACCACCATTGGATTAAATTGTAAAAATATATTCTAATTACTCTTTAAAACCAAATAAAAAGATAACCTAACCAAATAATTAAATTAGATGAAAATGTAGTTTTGATGTAAAATGCAGTATTCTTCACTATTCATAAAAAATGAACATTGACAGAAAAATACCATAAATTAACCCAAGGTAAATTTCAATGTCTCAATCATAATGAATAAGTTTATTTTGACAAATAAATATTATAAAATTTACAAAAGTTTGATTTGAAAATGGTTTTCCATCAAAGGTTGAAGAACAATCTTTTAAAAATATTAGTGTATTCCATGCTAAAGATTGAATATATTCTCATTTTAAGCCTCTAAAACACTATATAATTCTTAAATAGACATAGATAATAATATATATTATTAATTACTTACATGGGATGTTACATCCTTCCCCCCTTTAGAAAATTGCATCCCCGCAATTTATTTACTTATCAATTAAATGGGGGTATTTATCCCTCGTTGCATTTTTAGATTCCCATGTTGCCTCTTCACTTATGTGGTTTTTCGAAAAATCCTTTACTTGATGAATCACCTTATTCCACAACGTCTGCTCCCTGTGGTCAAAAATCTGGACCAGTTGTTCCTCATAAGATATATTATCTTCCAGCTGAACTACCTCTGGACTCAAAACATGAGATGGATCTGGAATGCACTTCCTTAATATTGAAACATGAAAAAGATTGTGTTCCTGAGATAAAATCGGAGGTAAAGCCACTCGGTATGAAACAGATCCAACTCTATCCAGAATTTCATATGGTCCAATGAACCATGGACTCAACATTCCTTTCTTACCAAATTGCATCACACTTTTTCACGGTAAAACATTGATAAAAACATGATCACCTGCCTCAAAAAAGAGATCCGTCCTCCTATTGTCAACATAACTCTTCTGCCTGCTCTGAGCTGTTCTCATGTGTCTCTATATCATATGAACTTTTTCTGCCAACTCTACTACCAATTCCGTTCCCATATACTTCCTTTCACCTTCTTCATCCCAAAAATCTGGAGTTTGACAACGCTTCCCAAATAATGCCTCAAATGGCGCTATCTGTATACTGGAATGAAAAATGTTATTATAAGAAAACTAAAACAAAGAAAGATGTTGGTCCCAACTTCCCTGATAATACATAAAACAAGCATGTAGCATATCCTCCAAAGTCTGAATTGTTCATTCTGACTGCCCATATGATTGAGGATGAAAAGCTGCACTAAAATTTAATTCACTACCCAATGAATTCTGAAGGCCTTTCCAAAATATAGAAGTGAACTTGATATCACGATCAGATACAATGGAGAGAGGAACTCCATGTAACCTAACTATCTCTTTAAGATACAAACAGGAATGATGATCTAGCGAAAAAGTATCTCGTATAGCAAGGAAATGAGCATATTTTGTAAAGAGATCAACAATAACCCAGATTGCATTATTAACTTGATGTGTCTTCAGCAATCCCACAACGAAGTCCAGGGATATGTTCTCCCATTTCCACTCTGGCACTGGTAGTGGCCGAAGCATCCCTTTTAGTAACTACCACTCTGCTTTACCCTGTTGACAATTCAAGAACATCACTGTAAAATCATCAATTTCCCTTTTCATTCCGTCCCACCAGTAATCATCCCGAATATCTCTATACATCTTAGTACTGCTTGGATGAACTGAAAACGGAGAACTATGAGCTTCACATAACAACTCTATCTTCAACTGTCAATCACATGGAACACACAATCTCTTCCCAAATCTGAAAATACAACCATTATCAATGTTGAATTCAGGAAACTTACCCTTCTGAACCAGCTCTACCTTTTTCTGCAACTCGCTGTCTTGATTCTATGCTTTCTTAATTCTGTTTGATAGAGAAGATTTCACTGAGACCAGAAACAAAACAGAAGAACATCCTACACCAACAACTTCTATTCCAATGTTCATCAAATCCTTAACCAAAGGATCACGTTCCAAACACAACATTATTAATGAAGCATTACTTTTTTGAATCAAAGAATCAACCACTTTATTTGATTTTCTCGTATGCTAGTGAATTGTAAAATCATTATCTTTGATTAATTCTATCCATATCCTCTATCTCATGTTCAATTATTTCTGAGTGAATATATACTTTAAAATTTTGTGATTAGTATATATTTCACACTTTACACCATACAAATGATGCCTCCAAATTTTGAAAGTGAAAACAACAGCAGCTAATTCCAAATCATGTGTAGGGTAATTTATCTCATGAGTTTTCAACTGACACGAAGCATAAGCAATTACCTGATCATTCTGCATTTGGACGCAACCAAGTCCTTTCAATGAATCATCACTGTAGATAACAAACTCACTATTCCTGGAAGGTAGTTCCAAAACTGGAGCATTCACCAATCTTCTTTTAAACTCTCGAGAACAATCATCACATTATTTTGTCCTGATAAACTTAACACCCTTCCGAGTTAGCTTATTCATTGGACTAGATAACCGTGAAAAATTTCTAACAAACCTTTGGTAATATCCTTCCAAACCAAGAAAACTACGATTCTCAGTTACATTTGGGTGTCTCGGACATTTGTCAACAACCGTTGTTTTTGCAAGATCTACAATTATTCCATCTTTAGAAACAATATGACCAAGGAATTAAATTTCTTTCAACCAAAAATCACACTTTCTAAATTTCCCATAAAATTTCTATTCTTTTAAGGTTTGCAAAATAACCCTTAAATGTCTTTCATGATCCTATTTACTTTTAGAAAACACAAAAATATCATCAATGAAAATAACCAAAAACGTATCCAAGAACTCATGGAAAATTCTATTCATAAGGTCCATGAATACAGCAGGTGCGTTGGTTAGCCCAAAATGCATAACTTAAAATTCATAATGGAAATATCTTGTACGAAATGCGGTCTTCGGAATATATGTTTCCTTTACCTTCAACTGATGGTACCCTGATCTGACCTAAATATTTGAAAAATAATGAGCTCCCTGGAGCTGATCAAACAAATCATCTATATGAGGAAAAGGATATTTGATCTTAATAGGTATGTTATTCATGGCTCTATAATCAATGCAAAGTCTCATTGAACCATAATTATTTTTAACAAATAAAACAGGAGCACCCAATGGTGATGTGCTAGGTCGAATGAAACCTATTTCTAATAAATCTTGAAATTGCTCCTTCAACACTAAAAGTTCAATTTCAGCCTTTGGATAAGGGGGTTTTGAAATTTGATTAGCATCAGGAACTAAGTCAACAGTAAACTCAACTTCCTGATCTAGCATTATTCCAGGAAACTAATTAGGAAAAACATCAGGATACTCATTTACCATTATCACATCATTAATCGGAACAGATCCCTTGTTTTCAACAATATGTGCAAGGTAACATTCATTTCCATCTTTTACAAGTTTCTCGACCTCTTGATATGTTATCAATAGTAAGGGTTCATTCTTGTACACAAACTGAAATTCTTTCTGAAAAGAAACTTCTTTAGCTCTACATTCAATCTTAGCATGGTTAATAGAGAGCCAATCTATACCCAGGATAACATCAAACTCTACTAGAGGTAAAATAATAAGGTTTTCAAGTAGTTTCTTTCCACGAATAAGGATAGGAAGATTCTTATAAATTCTTTTTGCCTCAACATTTCCCCCAAGTGTTTTAACACAAGTTCAGGAGTCATTTCTTGAGATAGTATTCCAGATTTTATGGAAAAGATTTCAGAGATGAATGATTGTGTAGACCCCCAAATCAAACAACACACTGGCATAATCTGTGAAAACAAAAAAAAGTACCTGATACCACTTCATTTTATGGCCCAACTTCTACTGAAGTAGTTGCAAAGGATTTCACCACCCCTTTCTGCTTGTAGTCTAACTGATTCCCATCACTCGAGCTCTTTGTCGGACACTCGTTTGCATAGTGACCCATCTCATTGCACTTAAAACATTTTACTAACTATAAATCAAATTTGGACTTACCATCACCTTGATCTTTTTTAGTGCAATCAAGATCCTTATGTCCCATCTTACCACATCGGTAGCACTTTCCAGAATTCATAAGACATTCCCCAGCATGCGTTTTACCTCATTTATCACAAACTATAAACATAGTTTTCTTACCATCAGACCTTTTTGAAGAATTCTTCCCATTCTCCTACCACCTCGGTCTCTTCTTCTGCTGGTTGTTATAGAACAATTGATCATTGGAAAACTCCATTTCCACCTTCTCAGTACATCGAACAAAATTTTCATAACTATTGAACTCACGGGAATCTAAAGCCCTTCAATATTTTGGCTTTAATCCTAAGTAAAAATTATTTATTTTATTATCATGGTATCAGATAAAATTTGTAGCATACCTTGACAGTTGAGTGAACATCTCTTCATAAGAAGCTACTGATTAGTCCTCTTGCCTCAATTCCAAGAATTGTTTTTCCATCCTAAGTCGAACAGACATAGGAAAATACTTCTCAAGAAACATTCCTTTGAAATCGTCCCAGTCGAGAGCATCAATCTCATCCGCGTCCCTGATATTTTTAATCATCGACCACCACTGATCTGCATCACCCTCCAAACGGTAAATAGCAAGACTAACCTTTTGATTGTCTGAAAACCCCATGACATCGAAAATCTTCTCCAGTTCTTTAATCCACCCTTCAGCTAGCACAGGGTCAGATGATCCTTTGAATGATGGGGGATGTTGCCTCATGAAATGTTCCACCACAGACATGTTCCATTGCGGTTGATCTGGCTAATCTCGTGCATGGATACCACCACCATTTATCACTTCAGTCAATTGCTCTATTACTGCAACAAACTGTTCATTTCCAATTCTGACCATCCCAGGATGCTGATTCAGAAGCTCATTTCATTCTGTTTGCCTTCCTAGCACTGCTTCCCTGTTTCCTCTTTGGAAAACCATTCTGAACAAACATGTCTTGGATTAAGAAAAACGGTAATCTTCAAATGCTATATCAATTCAATTTGACCATAATTTTTCTTGGATAATCATTTAATAGAATTATAACTCCTAAAGTTATCTTAACTGACCTATGATACCAACTATAAGGCCCCAGCCTTAACAATTACATAATCATGAGATATTTCAAGAATACACATTGAGGATCTTTTCAGGTTTAGAGTTTTAGTGAATTAGATCATAAATCATGCATTACATTCCACATTTAAAAAAGGTGGTAACATAAAATGTAGTATTCGTTTTTTCCATCAACAGAAACATATTTAAAATAAACGTGGATTCTTTCTTGACACTTCTTTGACACTATCATCATATCATGTACCTTTTCCTTGACCTGTGAAAAACATTTCAAAAACATGGGATGAGCATAAAAAGCTCAGTAAGGGATATAAAAATATGGAAAGGAAACATTAGTACATGTATACATAAGAATCAATGAAATTATACTTTACTCATAAAACTTAAGCACATTAAAATACCACATGAAATCATATGATTTATTGATAACACATAGAAATCATAATACATAAAGGTAACTTAAGGCATTAATAACATTCTTACGTAGAGAGTAACCCTCTTGGTTACGTATGGAATACCCATCACAGTATATTCCCTAAATCTCTTCGGAGAAACCTTAACGTTTAACCCCTTCATGTTACCCAATGCATTGGAGAGCTATATCAGGCTCACCCGCCCTTTTTTTATGACGGAACCGCCCATCTTCATAACAAATTCCAAAGAACCATAACAAAATCATATCACATAAAACATGCATAAAGGAAACAAGACGTTTCCACCTTTCAATCACAAGATATCAATAACACATTGATATAATAAAAACATTATCAAAACCATTTTCAATACCAAAATAAATGAAAAGAAAAACATGGTATTTATTTTTTCATTTTTAAAAAAAGTTATGGCTTGTAGAGGGAGCCGAAACTCAAATAATGGTCACGGCGGCGGAGAAGTCGTTGTCACCGCATACGTATGACAAAAAAAATTCCCTTTTGTCATTTAGTAAATGCTTCATATAAAAAATATTCCTTTTGAATAAACATAAAAGTCAAAGGGGGTTATACACTGTATAAAATAATGTTGTTTATAAAACAGAATATGCCTCAATGAAAAGAGATTGAGACGAAGTCCCATACCTCGTATCAGACATGAGTCGATCGTTCTTTAATCTCCTGAATAATAAACTTGAGATAATTTCTACTTGCATAAGAACCTTTTTAAAGTTCAATATTCCTTTAATATCACTTATTACCATGTCATTAACACTATTTAATTATTTATGTTAATAATGGTCATTTTGTTGATCATTGGTACTTGAGTCAAAAATAAACTCTTTATAATTACAAGTTGTTCTTGTGGTAAGATATACATTATGTACAAAATTATATTAATGATGTCGATATCTTATATATCATATTTATATCCATTGTATACATGCATTTATAATATTACATAAAATTAATAGGTAAGAAATGAAATGCACCATTCATGGAGACGGTAAGTCGTACGTACGCATGAACACTACTTTCATTTCTATTTCATATTTAATGGAATTTAATCATAATGATATAAAGGTATATTATAATTCCAGTATAATATCATATATAATATCATTAACTCCATTATTTATACGTCCCACATATGGAATTAACGAATCAAATCACTTTGAGGGGGCGGTAGTCCGCACTTCCTAAAATAAAGATATCGCGTTTACCCATAATGGAAGCCTTAAAGGTATACCATAAAAAAATACAGAAGCTTAAGGAAAACCTAAACATATTATATATCATATATAAATATTGTGACATCTTAATGTCCACCTTTTAAGGTGGTATAAGAATATTGAACAATCATCGTTTCGTGAGGCAGAAATTCTCCATCCACAGAAATAGTATGTTCTTTAACCATTAGATGTAGGTGTGTGTATGTTTAGCTAGAATAATTATTATAACAACATCCTAGTTTATTTAATATACTGGTGTTGTAAAAAAAAAATGAATAATAAGAGTTAAGGGGTTTGGAAAGCAAAATAAAACAAAAGAACATTAGAGAAGACTTTACCTTTAAATAGGGTAACTCCTCTTGGTTTGTACCAAAAGGGTTTCTTGAAGTTCATTCTTTCTAAGGTAAAGCTTCTAAGATGAACAGAGGGATGTGTAGAGATAAAATGGGAATATATTGGTGGATTAAATGTCTTGATAGGTGTGTGTAAAGAGGTAGAGGTGGGGGCCTTTTATAAGAGGAGAGGAGGGGCACTCTTGGACAGTAATGGAATGTAACTTTATTTTAAAATGATTTTTAGATTTAAAAGGACCCACATTGATATACATAAAGGATAAGGTGATAGGGGTTCTAATTATACTCATAAAATATGTTTTTAAAAGGTTATGTCTTAGTTTTTACATTATCTTTTCAATTTATTTAAATCGTTCATTAATGAAGTAATCGCTACATCATCATGATGTCATAAATAATTTAATTTATTTAATGTCTAAAAATTATAAAAAAATTAATATGATGTAGGAAATATTTTAAGCATTCCAATTACTATTAATAATCCAATAGATCATTTATGTATACAAAATTAATTTTTTTACTCAGGTGATACATTCTTTAGTGATATTCTCTTTTCTTTAAAAATAAAATGATAAAGTGTCACATTCACCCAAAAGTGAGTCCATGGGGTCCCAAAGTTTGGCAGAAGGAATACCATGGTCGTCCATGAGATAACTAGTATCATTAGGGCACATTTTGGGGTCATTTTTTATTATTATGATATTATTTTATTATCCTTAACTACGTGATTACTAATTAATCAGGATAATTAAAGATAATTACCGTCGTTACTATTCATAATGTCCAAAAATAAAAGAGTCTTGATTACATAATTTGTTCCTTATGATTCCAAATATGTAATCCATTTTACCAAATTACAAACACAGATATTGAAATAATTAATTTAAAAATAATCCTCTATGTCAAAACAAATAGCGGGATTTTTTGAAACAATATCTATGAAAAGTTTTGCACTTGTTTATGCCCAATTCCAAAGTAAAATTAATTATAATGACCACCATTGGATTAAATGGTAAAAATATATTGTAATTACACTTTAAAACCAAATAAAAATATTAATATAACCATATAATTAAATTAGATGAAAAAGCTATTTTGATGTAAAATGCAGTATTTTTCACTATTCAAAAAAAATGAACATTGTCAGAAAAATACCAAAAATTAACCCAAGGTAAATTTCAATGTCCCAATCATAAATAATAAGTTTATTTTGAAAAATAGATCATATAAAAGTGTCAAAATTTCTATTTGAAAATGATTTTCCATCATAAGGCTGTAAAACAATCTTTTAAAAATATTCGTGTATTCCATGCTTAATATTGAATTTATTCTTGTTTTAATCCTCTATAACACTATCTAATTAATAAATAGACATAGATAATAATATCTATTATTCCTTACTTACTTTGGATATTACAATATTATGCTGGGAATTTAATTTTTTAATGGAGGATTTTCACTGAAAAAAGAACTTATATATTATTTAAATCAATAAATGTTATAAAATGTCACTTATTTGTTTTAAAAATTCTTTTTGTGATCACATAGGATCAAAAACATGTAATCAAGTAATATTAACAAATAAAATTTCATAATGAAATTATATTCATGATGTTTTTTTATTATAATTTTTGAGGTTTTAAATAATTATCTTAAATATATAAAGAACTCCAAAACACAATTTATTACATTAAAACAATTAAAATAAACAATTTTGAAAATATTATAGGTGATATTATTTGATTGTGATATTTTGTAAAAAAATTATAGTTTAATATAACAAATTAATTTTATATTAAAATATTATATTTTTAATTTAAACATTTTTAGGGCATTTAAGTAAAATAAAATGAATATTGTCAAAAATGAAAATAATTATATTTTATCAAAAGAATATATAATTTATTATTTTATATTAATAAATATCGTAAAATAAAACAATACGGGTATTATATGATCTATAATGTCATTATTTTCCCATTAATGAAACAATTTTCAAATTATATGTATATATAAAAAACCATTATATTGAAAATGTTATTATCATAGAAAAAATTAAAATTAATAGACTAGGGTTAATGTAGAGGATAAGGTAAAAAATGAAATGAAAATGGTTAAATTAGACTTTATGATTATTTCAAAATGATATCATACCTATAATGATAATAACTATCCATTCAAATTAATTTTAATTGATTTATAATTTATTATAATTTACTCTTTGAGAAATTCTAAAATTGTGGCTCTCCAAAACAACCAAAGGGAACATCCTCCATCACATATTTACCCCACATTGAGGAATTTATGTCTTAAAAAATCTAAGAGTTTCTCTTATAAACAACCATATCCATATTATAGGGGATCTAGTGTTCTCGAAAGACAAATCCTAGAGCCCTTCAGAGGTGATCAAAATGAGTCATTTCAAGGAAGTGACAAACACCTTAACTGATCACTTTCTTCATAAAACTTATTTTACATCATATAAACATATTATATTCCATATAATATAAAAAATTATGTATCCTAAATATAATTAAATTTTATTATTATTCAATAAACAATATTCAACCTATTTACTATCAAATTGAGAAGTGAAAGTATCACATGTGCGTATATATGGCTAACCATGTCCACATAGATATAGAATTCATTTTTCCTCACCAACGTTTATGGATGATTATTATGATGGATTTAATGTTCACGTGTTATATTTATGACATAATTAAAATTATATAATTATAATATCTGTTATATCTACTTACATTAAAAATGTTTGGAAAATGATAATGTCACTCATGCGTACATGTTGACTACCACATCCACGAGAAATGTGATTAAATTTTAATTTCCATTTTATAGGGATAGTAATAATGATATTTTAATTAATAAAAACAACATATATAAAAATTTAATTATTTTATGAATTTTAATTAATCTTTACCATTCTATTTTTCATTCACTAGATATTGAAAAAAGTGTTCCAGCATACGTACAACTTACTCCCTCCATGAATGGAGTATTTCATATTTCTATATATAAAATTTATGGATGAATATAAATATTAATTCAATTAATATATATAATATTTCTATCATAAATAATATTTTAGATATAATTAATCCATTATAAATGTATATTAATGGGCACTGCTTGACAAAAATACTCATGAAAAATGTAATATATAAAAACCAAAAATAAAAATTGTAATAACTATTGAAAAAAGGATATATTGAAATGTTATAAGTTGATAATACATGTTATTTTAATTATTAACATGAATCTGTTATAGAATAAAAAAATTATAATTTTTTTATACTAAATGTTACAACACTTTGGAAGCATGGTGTACTTGAGGTAACAATTTTATCTTACAATCTCATTGTTTAATGAGATTATATTTGATTAATTTTTCATGATGATATATTTTGATAAAATACTAAATTTATTCATTATTTTTATTATCCTGGATTTATTTACTTAAAATACATGTTTTCCTTCCATTTTCATCATCTTTTTTACTTGTGAGACAAAAATTGGGTTTTTAGGGAAACATAATTCATTTCTATATTTGATCAAATGATCCTTTTTACTAAATTTCCATGTTTTATAAAAAATATTCAAAGTATGTATTTTATATTTTTCTATTTTTTTTAAATTTATTTTTATTCTTTTTATAATTTTTACCGATCTGTTGCAAATGAATCTTATTTTCTTTTTCAATATGATGTACTTTTGACTTTTTGAACAAAATTATAGAATGAGTGTTTTTTAACATATATGGAATGACTGTAATTTCCCACCATAACTATACTTCATTTTCTAATATTTATGTACTTGATCCCATTTCTATTTTCAAAGAAAACATACCCTATTTCATTTTGGATTTTTTTACATTTTGAAGATGTGATTTTAAATTGGAAAAGTTATTTTCTTCAAGAATATTTTATTGATATCTTGATTTATAAATGACAATATACTTAAACATTACATATGATTGAAAACTAATATGACACAAGGATACCATACTTATTATATCTCTAGATGTTTTACTTTTACGAAGGAATGATTTTTATGAAACCCATTTCGTTTCCATTGGATAAGATATAATGAAATGATTATAAAACCCATCTATTTTTATGGTTTCATATATGGTGAATGATTTATGTTCTTATATAAAAAATATCTATGATTTTAATTATGTGGTTATTTGTATGATATATCAATCCAATACATTGGTAAAGGATTTATAACTCATTGGATAAATTGGAAAATATTAGAGAGTGAACCTAGATTAGTAAGGGACATTTCCAACAATGATTGTCTTGGGAGTGAAACTTAAATGATACAATAGATTAGGGAGGGAACAGATTATACTATGATTGTTTTGGAATTATTCCTTTAATGACAAAGAAATTATTTTATTTTCAAATATATATTTCATAATTCTATTATTTATGTGAATTCTATTCTCTGAGGGATTGGGTTCTTGGATTCCTTTATCATTCAGGAATTAATAACTACCATGATTTATTCCTCAACTCTGATTTATGATGCACGATATTCATAATATAGATTTAAAATATTAATATGTGGTTATCAAACATTTTTTCTCATGTTATGCTTATATAATCATATATATTTTCATTGATTACCCTCACATAGAATAAGATATCACCATTTATTATAGTCCCCATAGTAGTTTAGGTTGAAATTTTTTTATGTTATATGTGTCTAAGAAGGGTTTCAAAAATGAATAAAATAATTGTATATTATTATAAAGTAGTTTTTTTGTTTCAATGTTTCCAATGATTCGATAATTATATGATTTTTACATGGATTTTTATGTTACTTAAATAATATTCACCTATATAGATCTAATAACTATATATAAAATATGGGTTTCTATGGTTTGTATACGAGTAAGGATTATTTAATCATTATAAATTATGATGATACATCTTTTTTCAGAACCTTTGAGATAATTATATGCGTAGGACTAAATAATAATGTTTTAGTAATGATAAATAATAACCTATGTAAAACCAAGGATAGCATATAAAATGGATTCATGATTTAGACATCCTTTAAATGATTTATCTGGGTAATATAGTTTCCCACCATGATTATTGTTTCTCCTGCTATAATTTATATTATTTTTCAGTAGATAGAACCAAAATTAATCATTTTAATGAATAATGTGATCAAAATAAATATTTTCCTCCAAATAAAAAGAATTTTATGTGATGTGGAATGAAAAATATTATTTATGATCACATATCTTTTTCAATGTATGAATCACATAGAGCATAGAAATTAGAAGTGGATGGAATAATGTTATATTTATTCCTTCGTGATTCAACACCCATATTCTATTCATGTGTACACTAATCCACTATTCACTAAAAAGGGATAAATACAATTGAAATTATATTTTACATTCTTTACTATTCAGAACATGCTAAAGTAATTTTGGTTGTTAATCATATAGAATTAAATGTAGATTAGTGGTGGACTATAATCATAAAATGATAGAGTATGAAATAATTAAATATATCTAGTGGGAAGAATTTAACATCATATTTTTCATCAAATACATTCATTGAATCATTTATATGAAAATATTAAAATAATTCATTCTATGAAATCAGAATGACGAGCAATTTATCGAAACATATGTGAAAAATCATAGAAGACATATGAGGTATGCATCTTTTATTTTCATCCCAACTGAATATATGTTTTATTTATTACTTTTTTGTGTAAAAAAACGATCTAATGTAAATTATAAATATGGTAATTAAATATATATAAATATATTTCTCGATTTTTTCTAATTGTGGATACATATATTTTAGTTAACCATCATTGTCATAATTTTGATAAGAAATGAAAAATTGAATTCAAAGAAAATTCTAAAATCTAAAGAAAGAATAATATGTTCTTTCATTTATAAAAAATGTGAGGTAGATAATAAAGTAAATTTTTTCAGGTTACTTATAAATGATTCAAGTTTGGAAAAAAATTTCATCAATAAATTGAAGAGTGAAGTGATGAGAAGATGTTATCTAAGGATGTGAATAAATAGAAATATCTAGATAATATACCACATACACAAAAGCATTTTTAATGAAAGTATAATGTAATTTTTGTAAAAAAAATATTTAATCCAAAGGTTAATAATTATAATTTATGTAAATAATATCTTAATCCTAGAGGAAAAGGAAAATATCATTTGACCACTATTTCTGAAGATGGGTATAATAAAAATGTGGTGAAAGGAAAACATATCCTCAATAATAGAACAACAAATATGTTACTTATTCATGTATATAACCAATGTTTATGTAAATATTTTTCAATTATTATCATAGAACCACCATGAAAATTAGATGTTGAGTTAGCAGTAATAACACAAAATGTTACAACGATCACTTCCCAAGTATATTATTCTTCTCTAGTTAATGGGTTTGGGAAATTATTTCCTTTAATTATATTCATTCTTCACCTAGAATAATTTATTGATATTTTTTATGGATTGACTATATTTACATAAATCCCAAATTAATTTATAAGGAAGGGAATTAAATTTAATATTCTAAAAAACCATGATCTCTTTTCAGAGCCATGGAAAAATGAATAATTGATTGAAATTACATCCATTTTATGTTGTATGATTCTTATTCAAAATGGGTTGTTATCTCAAGATGTTTGGGGAGAAAACCGAAATAAAATATTTTCTTATTGAGCAATATTTGTTTTATATATTTCTAGATGAATTTTATGGAAATCCACTAAATCTTGAAGTTATGATTTCAGTGGATCTCATACATATTAATATGAATATTTCAATTATTTAATATATAATGTCTTTGATTATGTTTCAATAATTTAAGAAGAAATTATATAAGAATATTAAAGAAGGGATTCATTCAACCAAGTGTGTCTCCTTTAAATGAACCTATTTTTTTTAGAAGACGAATGGAATAATGCGACTCGGCATTTTTTTATAAAAAACAGAGCAAAAATAATTGTCAAGAAAAAATGATCTCTACCCTTTGTTGATGAATTTTTTCAATGGACTACATAGAGCATAACTGTTTTTTGAGAATGGTCTTTTTTATTATATCATCAATTGATGGTAATGAAATAGGATGTGCACAAGACAATAATCCATACAGGTTATAGACAGTGTGATTTAATAGTGATTCCATTTCATTATACTAATTCCCCTTATATATTCATGTATTTAAATGTTATAGTATTTAGATTTTAAATAAAAAGCTTTTTCTAGTATTTATAGATGATATTCTTATTTATTAAATTTGAATGGAAGATCATGCCGATAGTTTGACAGTTGTGATGATGACCCTGATGTAAGATAATATTTATACAAAATTTCTGAAGTGTGAATTTTGGATTAATTATGTTTCATTTATGTGTAATATAATCTCAAGAGACGGTGTATCAATAGACCCTTCAAAGATAGAAGTCATTGAACATTATACCAAGCCAACCATTGTGATTGAGATATATATTTTTCCTGGTTTGGCTAGATTCTATCATATAATTGTTGATAATGTTTCATAGCTACCAATTGTACACACCATTTTAACTCACAACGGAGAAATGTTTCTTTATATAGATAAATGTATGAAACATTTTGAGGATAATAGGGAAGGCATGTTAGCACACCTATTCTTAAAATAAACTACAATGGATAATGGGTTGTAATATAAGTGATGAATCAATTAAGGGGCTAGGAATATTTCTCATGCAAAATAATATGGTTATTCAATAATCCTCAAAATAATTGAATATCCATGAGAGATATTACATAGTTCTTGATTTAGAGAAAGCTACAGTATTTTTTTCAATAATTAAGCATAGGAATATCTCTATAGAGAGAGGTGTAACATATATATTGATCAATAAAGTTTAAAGTATAAATTAACTCAGAAATAAATGGACAAGGACCAATGGATATTTTGGGAGTTGATTTCAAATTATGAATGATCAATAAATTAGCACTATAGGAAAGTGAAAAAGGTGGTAGATTATCTATGATGAATGGATCATTCCAGTTAATCTATGATGAGGTTCAAAAAATATCCAATATTTCTGGACTTGAAAATTATGGATATTTAAATATTAAAGGATTTTAATAAATATTATCATTCTAACGCCTGTGTCAAACTATCTATCCATGTGGGAATTTGGAGGCCCAAAATGAAGATGTTGAATTGATAAAGATGATGAGAAATTTTCACAATTACATCCTTGATTGTGATGTAATAATAAGGGTCAAAAACATTGAAAGTGGCCCTTTGGTGCCATATTTAAATATCATAATTGATGAATCTCACATTTCTCCAATCTCCATTCATCCCAATGTCACAATTATTTATTAAATATTAAGATATTATTTTGGATGGGATGGAATGAAGATATATATTATAGATTATTTCTCTATATGTTTTTTCATTTAACAAGTTAATTATAGGAGACAAGAGGATAAGGTGATGATATCCATGTAACCCATTTGATAATAGAAATGGTAAAAAAACTATGGATGTTACTGTCAAAGTCCCCATAAAATATAAATGGAAGTAAAATGATTTTGGTAATTATCATCTCTTTATAATTTTATCACTCTTTAATTTTATTAGATATGGTTTGTCTCTTTATCCAATTAATCTATTATACATTATCTACATTTTAAAATTTCACGGTGTACACTTATCAATTGTATCAGATCAGGATATGAGTACCTTCTCAAATATTTATAGGAGACTTCACTAGGATATAGATAGTTACATAACATTACACACCTGCTATAATCATTAGATAGATAGTCAGTATCAGAGAACCATTCATTATATTGAATTAATATTAAGATATTTTACTTGGGTTTTAAATGGTGGCTGGTATCAACACCTTCCTTTGGTTGAAGTTTCATAGAACAATAAGTTTCACAAAATCATTAATATAGATCATTTTGAAGCACTCTATAACAGGAATTCTAGAACTCTTACACTCTCAAATAATGTTATAGAATGAAAGCTACTAGGAACTGATATAGCAGGGGAAATTGAATAGAATGATATAGCCATTCAACAACACATAATAGATTCTCAGAGTTGACAAAATGTTCTATTGATAGTCATGGAAAAGATGTACTGTCCAATATTAGTGAGCTAGATTTTTTATGAATATCTCTCCAAAATGGGTTTATGATATTTTCAAGGAATGGTATGTTAATCCCTAGGTATATCATCCCTTTTAAAACACGTATCATATCGGAGTGGTAGCTTTCGAGTTGGTGATTCCATTGAATCTCTCTCAGGTTCATGACATGTTCAACAAATCATTCCTGATAATGTGTAGAACAAATCCATAAAATGTACTGAACTCAAAACTAGTATCACCAGATAAATACCATTATTATGCAGAAAAATTGGTTAATATTATAGATTATAGATATAATGTTCCTTGAAACTATACCACTCATTTTGTAAAATTCTTGTAGTGAAACCACCAATTTTAGAAGAAAACATGGGAACCTAAGGATGTGATTAAGAATATATATCCTAATTTTTTTTTGGTATTATAGTGATTAATTATGAGGTTGAAATTAATTTTAGGGGGGTAAAATGTAACACCCTGTAATTTTTATGAAATATTTCCCATTAAATAAATTTATTTCATCAATAGAGTTTATTACATGAAATAGCTAGTTTAGACAAAAAAATGTAATTTTATAAAATGATTATGTGTCTCTAATCACATTTATAATTAATCACTGTGATAAATATAAAAATCCAACATTAAAAAAAATATTTTAAATATATTTATATAATGAATTAATTACATAAAAAATTATTATAATTGAAAACACAAATTGTTTTGAAATAAAATTGATGTGTGGTATAAATATTGTTCTTATTCACATAATATTTTTTTATTCATTAATGAAATTTAAAATTATTGGTTATTTTTTAATGAAATTTATATATTATTTAAATTATAAAATTTTCTAATCATTGAAAAAACATATTTCTTGGAACCAGATAAGAATAACTCCAATTTAATGCTTACAAAGTTTCTTTTCTCTAAAATCAAACATTTCTTTCACTTTTCACATTCAATTTAGAATTTATTTATTCTAATTATATGTATTAAATTTAATAAAAATAATTAAAAATTCATAATTTTGAGGTTTTAATTTTTTAAATAGGTACCATTTATTTTTTTCAATATGAATAACAATTGTTGTAAAATTTATAACTACAATAAACACTATTTCCGGTTAACCTAGATTAAATATAATTGATGAAAACATAATTAATTATCATAATTATTATTCGATGAAGTTATTTATACACTTATCACATTAGGAATAAAATATTAGATTAATGTAAATTGTTCCATGAAAATGTATTATATATTATTTTAATAATAAAATGTTACAAAATTACTCTCCCTTAGTTTTAAATATGTTTTCTGGGTTTCCAAAAGGAAAGAAACTATTGATTAATGAATATTAATAGTTATTTTTTGAATAATGAAATTATATTTATGATGTTAATTTATTTATAATTTTTTATGTTATATAATAAATTTAAATCATACACAACACTGAAACAATATTTATTCAATTAATAGAGGTACAACATAAATAAATTTGAATGTTTTTGAATTAATATTATTTGAGTATGTTCAATATTTAAAAAACATTTATTGGTGAGTATGATAGAATATTTTTATATAAAAATATTATATGAAAACTAATAAATATTTTATTCCTTTTAATTCAAATTATATTAATAGTTTAAAAAATAAAAAAATTGATATTATTTTAAAAATAATGATATTACATTAAAAATAATATTTTAATAAATTATATAATAAATAATGAAATAAGAAAAAGTGGATATTAAAATTTTAAAATTATCATAAAAGGGTTATTTAAGGTCCAACTGTTAATTATTAATTAAATGTTATAACACTTTATTATTAGAAAAAAATTACTGTAATTAAAATTATAATTGCTAATCTAATGGTTAAACAAAATAATATGGATTGCAATTACACCAAAATATTTATAACACCTATTTATTGATATTATTAAAACCATATACTAACATATCTTTTAAGTACTATCCATTCAGAGTCATTTGTATTGATATTGATTTTTTTAGTGAATTATTTTAAGCAATTCGTAAAGTTCCCCTCACCTCAATTATAAGAGGAAACCCCCTACCTCACTTATTTACCCCAAAATGAGCCTTCTAGAATGATGAAAATATAATAATTTATATTAAAAATTACCCATAAGAATTTTCTGGGTTTTCGCGTTCTAATATTCTAACACTAGATCCCTTAACATGAGATCTAAAGGATTAATTTCAATGAATAGGTGGTCACCTTAACTAATAATTTTTATATTAACTATTATTGTTCCATTTGTCAAAAACGTATATTATTTAGAAAATAATAACATCAATATAATATATATTAATAAATATTATTATTATTATTTATACTCCATTATCCACCCTTCTTCCCATCATAAGGGATTTTAATGTATCGCTCGTCCGTACGTACGACTAACCTTCTCCATGCATCGATATAATTAATTTTTCATCACCTTATTTTATGGCTGGGTAATATGATGAATTTAATGTTTATATAAGTTATTTTTTACTTAATTATACATTATTAAATATTATATCACTTATAACTTCTTACCATAAAATCATTAGAAACATATAACATTGCTCATGGATATGTGTGGACTACCAGCTCAACGAAACGATGTGACATACATTAAAATTAAATTTTACTATGATGGAAATATGGATAGATTTAAATAAAATATATAATATCAATAATAATATATTATTTCTATAAATTTTAATTATTTTTTACCTTTATTTTGTTTTATCCATCAAAAAATCAAATATGTATTCAAGGGTACATACAACTTTCCTTCCCTATGAACAATATATTTAATTTATCTATCCCTAAATTTTATCAAGGAATATAAATATGTATATAATGAATATATAATGTGTATATAATTAATAATATTATATAGTTTAGGTAACAAAGATAAATACACACCAATTCAAACTAATAAACTAAAATACTCCAGATACACTAAATAATATAACCCAGAAATGAAAATTTTAGTAATGAACTATTCATGAAAGAGATGAAGAAATGTTATAAATTGAAAATATATGATATTATAAGTATTAATATAACACTATTATAGATATATAATAAATTTAGATTTATTTTACTGTATATTATAATTCTTTCGAAGGTATATGGAATTGAGGTAAGGGTTTTAGGTTTCCATATTATTATTTACTATGATGTTTTATAATAAAGTTATAATGAGATATAATATGTTGACCCAAAAATGATATACATGAGTTTTATTATACATGGTTTTATTATTTAAAAAAAATCCATTCATTTAAGTAATCTTTTGTACTCATGATACAATAAATATGTTTTTATGGAAAATAGACTTTATCTCTCTCTTTAGTTGAATTTTTTATTCATATCCATTTTTTATAAAAAAAATTAAAGAATATTTTTTCTATTATAAAATAAATTAAATTTATATTTAACCATTATAGTTTTTTATAAAATATTTTTTAATGTCATATTATAATCATTTTCCAAATGATGAACTCTGTGACTTTTCAAACAAAAGTATTGGAGGAATGTTTTTTTAAAATATAACATACTAATGAAGAATTATTGTGGTCATGTTTACTCAATGCTTTTAAGATAAATATAAATATTAACATGTTTATTTTTAAAGAAAATATTTTTTATAAATTTTATAAATTTTTTATTTTAAATAATTGATTTCAAAAAGGAATAGTTATTTTCCCCATGAATTTTTTAATAATATTTTGATTCATCAACCAAAAAAAATACTTAACTTCTCTTTTAATTTTATTAGAATATGATCAAGGATACCATCCTTATTAATTAAATATATGTTTTTTAATTATTATGGGATTATGTTTATGAATCCCTTTGATTTTCCATGGGATATTTTATGATGAAATATTTAGGTCGCCCATTTTTTCATGGGTTATGATATGATGAATTATTTAGGACCTTGTGGAACACTATGTATGATTTTAATTATGTGTTGGGTTGGAATTATATCTCCCTATAATGAATTGGGTAACTATTCATTATCATTAGATAAATATGATTGATATGTTGAGTGAATCCAGTTCAATAATGGAATTTTTTCAATATCTTATTATTGGGAGTTGACCATGACTACAATGACAGTTTTGGTAGTGAACTCATTCCACTGTGATAGTATTAATAGTGAAACATGAATACTAAGGACGTGATATTATTTTATTATGTGTATAACACAATTCCATGTCATATGAAATGGTTAAGCTCTCTTGGATCATGTTCTTTAATTACATTATGATTATTTTCTTATAAAATTCAAAAAAAAATCCATGATTCAAGATTATTATTTATTATTTGTATGGTGTTGTTTTAAAATGTTAAGATCATATTCACATACAACTTTTCCCATTATATTATTGTATGATCATTTATATCTCACTTTTTTACCTTTATTGACCATCCGAGATCAACCTTTTGTTTCCTTTCCTAGGTAATGAAAACGTTTTTGTGTATGATATGTCTATAAAGGGTGTTAGTTTTTAATTACATTACAAAATAATCTTATGAAATAGTTTTTTATGTTCCCAATATTCCATTGTCACTAGAAATATATAATTCTGGAATAGATAACTATGTTATGTAATGAATTCTCATCTATAAATATGTAATATTAAAATGTATGGGTCACTATATGACTCACTTATAATGATGGTTTAAGGGGGAATTAATAGTCATTTTGGAGGGTAGAAAATATCTTATGATAAATATTACCATTGTCATGAAAGATTACAATTAATCGTGATTTTATTTCCCTTAAAAAATATGTAGTTATTCATGAAGGATAAAAAATTTAATCAATACTCTTAGGTATTTTTTAATCCAATTGGAACAAATATTTTTCTCAAATAAATTTATAAACATAAATCACTCCTGTAACATACATTTTCTTGCATCGATATAGTATAATAATATTTTATGAGAGATTATTCCCCTAAATTTTATTTATGTGTTACTTATATACTTAATACAAAATAGTTTCAGCACATTTAGTTTCATTAATATTTTAATCTTTGTATCCTGTGAGGGTGTTTGTATGTTTATAACAAATTATCATGGTACAAAATAGTGTGTAGAACTATGATCAAACATCACACTTCAATTTCATCAAGTGATAATAATAATACTTAACAATATTTTATTATTATTATATTAATTTTTTGAAACAATAATAATGTTAGTGGATAGAGTAAACAAATTAATAAAAATATAATTCCAAACTATGATCATAAATTAAATATCTAATAAATTACATATATATCTTAACATATGATTTTATTGGTTTCAATATCAGTTATTTAGGGTATATTTTTATTAGATTTGATAAATTAATTCCTAAAATTAACCAAGCCTTGATATGATATTAATTATAGAATTCGTAGTACTATAAACATATTACAATGTGTTTTTTGACATAAAAATACATAAAACAAAAAATAATAATCTAAAGATCATATTTATATGGGTCATTTTAAACATAAAAAACCGAACCTAAAAATAAATTTAAACAACTGCTTCATGATTTTATAAAGGCCAACATAAATCCATTTTAATTTATATTCCTTTTTTGGATACCCTAGAGATATAAATAAATAAAATAGTGAACAATAAATTTTTGTATCAGAATAAACATGATCATGAAGTACACTATCATAGTCAAGAGGCATCACATGATATAATATATTTAGGGAATTATATGTAGTATTGTTGAACAAAAAAATAAATATGAAGATATCATAATATAATTACATGGTATGAATTTGGATCCAATATAAATCATGTAATCAGAAGTATATGTCATTACTCATTACCAAGACAATATAATAATATGTGTTATGATTATTGATTTGAGATTATATGTGGTATCAATTTTGAAGAAAATATAACCAAATTCATTTGGTGGTGTATTAGTATAGGATCACTCATCAAATAATAATATGTACATGTCTATGTGTTCCCCATAAGGTAATCATAAATAAGGAATAATCATTAGAAATAATGGTAAAAATTTAGGGGTTAGAGAATCTAGTCTTAAAGAATTATTGAAAGATATACGATAAATATTCCAAAGAGAAGAAGGAATTAAATTTTACTAGAAATTCATATTTGATTAAATAAGAATAATTATTCAATATGGTTTCAACAAGAAGAAAATACATAATAATGGATTGGAGAAGTTGGTATAAAAAACAATCACATGAGTGATATTTTATGAAAAGATTAGTTAATATTTATAGAATATTTTTTAAAGACCCCATACCCAATACCCCAAAGAGGGTAGTTAATTTATTATATTGGATCTAGATATAAAAAATTGTATCCCAATGGATAGAATAGTTTAGTAGAGTTTGTAACTAAATACTTTCAATATATTCAAATTACATTTTAAAACAAAAAATACACATCTATTTTCATGGAGAACCCCATTATTCCCCTTATCATATCACTACTTAATAGTCAAAAAAGACTTCCTTCAATCTTAGGGAAAATAAAACATAAGACTGTCGTGTTCTCCAATTCTCATTATTGGTATGATGTTATATATATTATTACACAAATAAATAAGAGTAGTAAATATAGAATGTTAAATAAATGAAACACATTCCATTTAAACATCAATAAGATCATAATATGGAATGAATAATGGATGATTAAATATGGACATATAAATAATTGCATGATCTTGACACATATATATTGATATAATAACTAATAGAACAATCATATCATGATAAATAACATATCTCATAATAGGGGAATACATAATGTCCTCGTTCTGAATCATACAATCAACACCGTACACATGATAGAATTAAACTATGTGTAAAAACCAATTTAAATTGGTCATGTAATTTGGTTAATGAGACATACTAATTTATCAAGGGGATAAATAATTTCTTACCCCATCCATCACATAAAAATTAAAATGCATTCCTCATTGTCAATGTGCGAATCTTAATCCACTTAAACATTCATTATAAAATTAGTAGATAAAATATTCATAATGACCCCATTCAATTTATTTAATCATAAACCATCCAATGTAAAATGTCGAATGATACAAATATAATACATCCCCAGGGAAGAAGATTATATAATTATTCTTTATGAAATATAATTTTCATTTTTAAGTAACTTATTTGGAAAATGATGTGAAATTATAATGGAAACATGTTTCTTTTAAATTATTATTGTAAACTTGTAATGGTGTAATCAAAACATAGGCTAGTTAGAGAGAAAAAAATAATTTCATAATATATATGTTACAATAAATTCCTTTATAAATTTCATAATAAATATAAAAAAAGACATCATTCAGTAAATAATAGGAATATACCATTTAAAAACATTTAATAAAATAAAAACATGTGATAAAATTAATTTTAAGAATCATAAAATAATAATAATAAATTTAATACATTTTTAGAAAACAAAGATACAAAATATAAATATTCCCCAATGGGGACTTAAAAATAATCAATCCCAAACATTGATGAGACTACGAAATAACCCCTTACATAAAGGTTGACTTCACTCAAACGTGATCCATAATCCTGTATAATCAATATATGTTTATTAAAAATATATTTAATAAATTTAATAATATTTATATTACCATATATGGTATTCGTATAATATTTTATCACCCTTTTATTAAAAAATCATTATTAAACTCATTTTCCAAGTTATAATTTAATTTTTTTTCATCCACATCTTGGTTTGGTAGTTTTGGTACATAAAATTTATTCATGGAAAAGTCATCATTATAATGATAATAATGATATAAATAACTTATCTATTCATTAAATATTTATTCAAAAATATCCATAAAATTTATATATATAAAAATGAATTACACAATTCATAGAGATAATAGCTCGTACATACCTGTGAAGGCTATTTTCCTTCTTCTATGTATTGAATAAAAGAATGGTAAATATTAATTTTACATTAAAAAATTTAGAATATTCTATTTATAATATATATTAATTATATTCATCAATATCAAAAGCTTCATAAAATAGAAATGAAAAATTAATCAAATCACTTCGTGGTGGTGGTACTCCATATTTATGTACGAGCACATTTATATTTTCCCAGCATCATGGAATGTATGAAGTTAAATATGAAATAATAAATATTGTAATATATTTAAGATGTAAATATAATATACTAACATTAAAATCATCAAAATTACTATCCACAGAAGTTGATAATGAAAAAGTTATTTTATCATTACGTTGAGATGATAATTCATACGTAAGCCCAAGCAGTAATTTCAAAAACCATTTTCTGGGAATGATGGTGGATAGTGGTTGTTTAATTATCCCGATAATACATTAGTTTATTTAGGATACTAATGATTCATTTTATTAATAAATACCCTTTATTTATGAGATGTATGAGAAAAATTTTACAATAAAGTGATCGGTTAAATGGATTACCACCTCTTTGGAAGAACTCATTTGTATCCTATCCTATGGTCCCTATAAATCGTCTTTTGTGGTGAAAAACAACATTATAATGTGTATAATGAAATATAGAATATTTTTTTTCAATATATACAGATTATTTTGGTGTAAATAAGTATGGGATGTGTCCCATTTTTTTTATGTGAGGGGCACCATGGGTATTTGAAAAAACAATTAAAATATAATTAAAACATTATAAATCAAAATTATTCCAAAATAGTCATGAAATAAAAAAATGGATATATAAGAAATAATATCATTAAATTAATTATTCATATTTTTTATTTAATTTTTATTTATAACATTTACATTAACATCTTGGTAATTATTTATTACCAAAACCTCTATAAGCTCTATTTTAGACAAAATGTGCTAAAAATGTTTCTATAAATGGTCAAGTGACTCATAAATGGATCCTGATGGATGTTTAAAACCATATTTAATCATAATTTTTTAAGAAAATATATTTCATAAATATAAAAAAATTTAATAAAATATTTTTTTATAAAATATTATCAATGAAAATTTTAAGCCTAATCATTTAATTGGAATTTAAATATATATAGAAAATTAGTAAATTATGATATAATGATTTAAAAACTATCTAAAAATTAAAACGTATTTATATATTTTTGACATTATACCTCATTATAATTATATAAAATTTATTATTTTCATCATCAATTATTTTATTTTTTTTGGTTATTTGAATAATTGTTTTATTAGTGTTTCAAGAGCATTCAAGGTAATTAAAAAATTTATAAAACATACAATAAAATATAATATGAAAATATTTTAATTAATATATACAATTATATTTATTTTCATTCATATATTTTTTCCCAATGTAGTAATATAATAATCATTTATAACTAAGAATGCGATATTCTGTTGCTTTAATTGTTATAAATATTCTCATTGTCATTTTCATGGATATGTATCCATTAAAACATTATCTTTTGAGGATAATTTTATTATAATTAAATGAAAACCATACAATAAAAATTAAAATGAAATATTATAAACTTATCAATTAATTTTTAACCAATATTAACCTATTTTACCCTTTACTGAAGTGATAAATTTTATCAGACTTAATATTTATAATTACAAAAAATGAAATGGTCTTCTTTACTATGTTTTATACTCATAATTTCGAATATGGATTAAAATTTATCAAATTAAATCCTTATAAATGGTGATGATTAATTTTAAAATAAATGTGTAAAATGCAATGAAACCCAATTTTTTTTTAAAAAATTATTTCCTAAAAACACATTTTTTCTAAAAAATGTTTCAACACCAAATTAAAATAAAGAAATTATTTTAAATTAAAATAATTTGATTATAAATAGTATAATTAAACTTATTTTACTTTTAAATAACTTAAAATGTATATTTGCCAATTTTAGAGAAAAAAAATTGTTTTTAATAAAACTCGATATTTTAACTATTCACCAGAAAATTAATCTTTTCAGAAATATTAAAAGATTTTAAAGATTTGAAAATTTCTATATGATAGTTTCAAAAAAATATTATTTTAATATATATATTTTTATATGTTCCATAAATTGATTATATTATTTTCATAAAAAATAATTATTTTTATAAAATGTATTTTAGAAGCATAAAATAAATTTACAAAAAAGTGAGGACTTATTCCATAAGAATTAATCATTAAATATATAATGATAATTTACATTATATATATATATATTTCATAATTATTCTAATTTTATTTATACCTTTAATTTTAATTTTTATGTAATTCTAATAATAGTTTTCGATTCAGTTAAGCTTAGTGTTGCATTTAGTATACACTATCGAACATAATGTTCTTTTAAAATATGGGGGTGTTACATTCTAACCCATTAATTAATATTCATTCTTAAAATTTTAACATATGATTGATAATTAATGGTTTTCCAATTGAATAAAACATTAACGAAAAATCTCATAATAAAAAGGGTCAATAAAACATCATTTTAATAATTTAAAAGTAAATAAAAATGTCGTCACAAAACTAGGTTTCTGAAGAGAAAAAATTGGAGAGAATTGAAATAAGTAATGGAAGAAATAATTAATTCTGAAGGATTAATAACGATAGATAGTGAAAATGTTTTTGGGAATGATAACCATAAAAAAATCAAAAATATTTGAAGTGTTAAAAGGATATATAATTCTCGATAGAAAAAGTAATCATGTCATGACCCATCCCTAAGGGCCCATGTCCTTTCTACCCTAATCCAACCTCCTAAAGGATAGGGGATGTCACCTTTTAATGAAGGCATCAACAAGAAAGTGGGAGTCATTTTTATTAACTTTTATATGCACAGAAATGCCTAAGAAAATCCCACACATTTAATAAAGAAAAAATAGTATGCTAAAACAAGACCGAGTAAAAAGTAAAATTGAAAGAAAGTGGGATAGAATAAAAACCCAACGAATGATCTGAAAACATAAATTTAAAAAATGGAAACTCTAATGGCCATTCATGGAAAATCTTTGCTTCGCATGAGAGTAGTGTAGCTATTGGAAGCCTAAGTAGAATTTCACCTCCACCCGGTCCTACTGGGCACCACCTGGTCCTAGGCCACTAGGTCTACTATTGTTGTGTCTGTCAGTCTAATCCTTCTTAGAACCACTATTCCCTACTCCACCAAAGTCTCTATCAAAAAATCGACCATCTACACTAGAATCCACACAAGCGGGTGAATCCCAAGCAAGTGTGTGTTAAAAAGTACACAATAGGGACCCCACAACAAAACAGAAAAGACCACAAAAAATTTTAGTGTAAAGCAAAAAACACAGGACAACTCACACCAGGTATAAATTTAGTGTGGTGATAATGGAAACCTCAATCACAACATCCAACACCTCATCGTCTAGAGAAATACTCCTCAAATGAGTATAGTGGGTCTACCAAGTCATGATAAAGTGATTCCCACTAACCTTGAAATTCTTAGGTACACCTCCCCACCACGTACCATGGGCCTTCTATGTCAAAGAGAATTGCATCCCACCATGGGATTGAGAAGTTATAGAGAATTTATTTCCACTAATCTTGGCCAACTGAGGCTTCCCACAATGGGCTAGTAATGTAACATAAAAATGCTTCCCAATGGGCCATTGTCAAGTCATACATAGTCGAATGTTAGATGTCCTCTAGTCTCAGCCAGCTACAGGGTTCCTTATGGAATGATCCAAGTAAAATTACTCCTAGAGAAATTATTCACATCTCAAAATCAATTAATGTAAACATAGACTGTACCAAAAGATTTTTCTTATGGAGAGGGCTCCCCCTTTGAAAACGGCTCGTCCATCAGACACGTGGTTTGCAATATAAAATCATTTTAGTAAAATGGGCCAGATTATATTTGAGTCTAATCCAACCAATTAATATGAAATCCCCCACTAAAACACTCTTAGGGTATCTTAGATGGTAATACTTATTTATAGGATCCTCATGACATAGACAACTCATCAATCAGACACCCGGTCTTTGAGTTATTAGCATTTTAGTAACCAGGGGTCGGTTGCTTCCGAGCTTGATCTGACCCCATCCGACCAACTTGACCAACCTGACATGGGGGGTCCCACATACACATGATTAAGATTGAATAAATCAAACTTACCGGGTTTGGATTTGGTTCGGTCTGGTCCAGTCTCACTAATGGGCCTCACTGAACGTGACACATTTTGGCTGAGGATTCAGCCCACCGGGTCGTCCGGTGACCCAGCTTAGTCCAGCCAGGCCCGATGGGTGTAGTTCCAGCCTGATAGATCAAATACGTCCCATCAGTGCAGTCCATCCCATCAGTGTGTGTCCATCCCATCAATGTAGGTCTGTCCTGTCAGTGTGGGTCCAACCAGTCGGTGCACGTTCGGCCTATAGGTGCGAGTCCAAACCGTAAGTGCAGGTCAGGTCTGTGAGGAAGGAAACCAGCATGAGGCATAGCCACATAAGGTGTATGGGATGAAAAAAATGATTGGAATGTGGAAGTGGTGCCACTTCCATTCCCATGTTCCCCATGAAATTCTATAGGGCCTCCCCCACCAACTACGGCTTCTTCAGCCGAACCGGGTGGCCCAGATGCGGGCCACCCTCCTCCACGTGGTGTCCCGCCTAGAAATGCATCCTATGTTGTCGCAGACTAATCACCTTGGTCTGAAGACTATGTAGAGTGATGCTCCACTCAATTGTAGGGGTGGCTAGAGACTCTTTGTCCTACTGTCCGGTATGAGGCTGAGGCATGCCACCGCCACCGCCACGTGCGGTGATAGATCCTTCGACAGACCACCGAACATGCACCGGTGGTCCATTCTTCATGCCGCCTAAATCTAGGGCCTCTGGAGTATTCCTTATTTTTAGGGAAGTCCATAAATCACCCTTTCCATCATTTTGAGATTTTGTCCATCAATAACACACAAGAAGAGGTGATGGTCCTTGTTCGTGTCGGCCCAGTCCCTCCGCATTAGAGGTATATAATCCAGGGAGGAGGCTTGGGGATTTTTTGTTTGATCATACAAGAATACTATTAATCCCAAATAACAAAATTCTTAATAGTTTTACCCTCCCAAATAAATGCATGAAGCGCAGGTCAACATGTTCATGGGTGGATCCATGTTCGTCATTTTATGAAAATAACCTAGAAGTACATCAAAATCATATAAACCACCTACATTTTTGACGTTCGCTACCGAAAAATTTGTTCTCATGGTTTCAAGGTGTCACATCACTTCCTTTTCCTATCATCGAGGATGGTCATGTTGGGGGAGTCTCACTGGTGTTCTTTATCATTCTTCATTGGAGTATAAATTTGTCGGAGTTTCATTAGAGAATCCTCTATGTTTAATTCCCAAACCCCACACATTGGATTATTTATAGAATATAAAAAAGCACAGTGATGTTGCACCCATTAATAATGCTCATTTAATTAGCCTCATTTAATGAAGCACATTTAATGATCCATTAGGGTCATAGCATCACAATTTCTAATAATCCATTATTAATTCCTTGATTAATTCCCCTCGTCACTTCACTACAACGTTATCATCTACTACCCAACGGTGATAAATGAAATAAAATAAATCTATTAAATTATTTTATTATTATTCATGAAAAGTCCAAAAAATTACCTTTTCTCTTGGCCCTTTCCGACCCATGTTAAGTGATTTCTAGGTGAATCTCAGTGTCTTGAATTCAATGGTTCCCTATGATTTTCTACATGAACACCAGATCAATATTTATAAAATCATGCTCCCATGTTTACTAAACATACCTTAAAAATGTTAAAAAATTACCATTCTCCATAGACCCAAAATGTTCAAGGTTAGCCTCCACCTATGGGGGACATGCTCCCATGAGTTCAAGGGTACTCTCAGAATTTCAATCTAAGTTATCTTTTTGGATTTATAAGGATTTGAAAATAAAATAATTGTTATTTATTTTATTCACGACCAAAAACTAACATTTATTGTTGGCCCGCTCTAGCTGATATTACAGTCTACCTAAGGAAAGCGTACTATCATGAGTTCAATGATGGTCTCCGATTTTTAATCTTAGTCATTATTTGGGTGGTATGAGAATTTGGAAAATAAAGAAAAATATTTAATTATTTTATTT
The DNA here is from genome assembly GCA_963277665.1 of Viscum album. Taxonomy (NCBI): domain Eukaryota; kingdom Viridiplantae; phylum Streptophyta; class Magnoliopsida; order Santalales; family Viscaceae; genus Viscum; species Viscum album. Next base: position 909,897,651 of record OY728133.1, on the reverse strand, counting down.
ACGGTTATGCCAGTATCGGGGTTTTCTCATTGGAGGCCCGCATCGACTTAAGTTATGTCACACCTAGGGTATACACTCCATTATTTAATGCAACTATTCCCCATGATTTCTGATATGAAAATCTATTTAGTAGTTATTCCACTTTATCAAGAAAACCTCTCACACATGCTATTTAATGCATCAAATTTTTTGATAGAACAATCCGGGCACTCCGGGCGTCATAATCACATGCCTTCAGAGTGTGTAGTCTCAAAAAATTCCATATATATAAAAAATTATGGAAATTTCAAGACAACACATTCTACACACCATAGGTCTTCACATCCCTGAAAACCAAAATGAAGGTAAATATGAAAAATGGGGGTTACTGAGCATGAATCTGAGCCACATCCTCCTATGTTATCTCAAATATGTTCTCGTTATGAAACTAAATATGTAATATAAAATAGATCATCCATGAGGGACCCCCTCCTTTCGATCATCTATCTCCACTAGAAACTCAGCAAACGTTGCCCCATCGTCAATGTACAAATTACCCCATTCAATGACATGTGATAGATCATTTGCGTACCACCTCCTATGTGACACATAGAAAACATCGTGCACTTGTTGAATCTGTGGGTGAAGATCGAGGTGGTATTCCAACTCACTAACTCCACTGATAAACTGAAAATGTCTAATAAATCTCATCGATAACATGTCACCCTGGTCATAACTCCTCAATCCTTATTGGGGTGAGACCTGAAGAAAAATAATGTCTCCCTCCCCAGACTCCAAGGGTGTCCATCCCCAATCCACCAGTACAGACGTCGGAGGTCTTGTTACTTCGTCACAAAACTAGGACCTACCACCAAAGGGGATGTATGAAACTCCCTGAAAACATCCTCCTGTAAGGTCATCGGTACCACATTTTTTCCTCTAAAAAAGGATGATGTGCTCCCCCCTATAAAAAATCCATTAGGTGGGTTTCTTTAGGATAACTGATAATGTCAGGCCTTGAAGTCAACACCCACAAACTATGCCTCCCTGACTTGTTGCAAGAGTGGGGGAGTGAATGTAATTAACTGAAGGTATATTTCTATATCACAATCACTGAAGGATATCTGAATCACAACTAGTTGATATATTTCCTCACTCCAAACCAGTAATCCAGATCTCCTTTTTAGCGTGTCATCTATCGCGTTCTTCTTCCCTGAAGTTTAGACAATATCAATGTCACAGTCTGTAAGAAACTCTTGTTGTCGCCACTGCCTCAACTTCTAAATATCCAATAAGAACCTTTCCATCCACACGAAGGGCTACCCCATTTAACTAATTGTTGTGCCCATCGACCTGTTGGTTGTGGGTACTCATTCTCCATGGCCACTTTGTTAAAATGATTTTAATCCACATGTAACCTCAAACATTGGGTCTTACTATGCCTTCTTATACAACTCCTCCACCTATTCCCTTGCAAAATAAGCTATATTAAATCCCAATAATACACTGATGATGATATTAGTTCCATCTTCGGGTGTATACTGATACAGAAGTCCCTCCCCATGTAGGGAGGTATCCTTGAAAACATATTTTTATGGGATTTTCCTGCATTCTGCCTCTAATATTGGGAACTAAAAATTAAAATAACTACTTCCACAAGGGTAAGGCCAATCGACTCAAGAGTGATCGACATCACCATCATATGCATTAGTTTATCCCATGCTGCATGTTTTCCCCATTTTTTTCCAACCAAGGAAAACCCCATTCCAAATCTATAGATATATTGCATCTTTTTTTCCATAAAATAGTCAATATGAGCTTGAATTGTGGGTCATCAATCCATACCCAAACTAATATCGAATATCCTCGACTTTTCCACCAAGAGGCTCCAACCTAAAATCTCACCTTAAGGGTCAGATCACATGATCGACATAAGTGTGATTATCAAGTGTCCTCCTGTAGGTATCTCCAAGTGTAATGATCGAGTCAATGGTTTAATTGGAAACTCTAGGTTTGCACAATATTGGTGAAAAAAAAGAATTAGTAGCACCTATTTCTATTAATATAGAAGCCTCTAGTAGATATATATTCTACCTTGAATCATTCATGGATTCCTCCGGTGATACATCTTGACCACATGTAGCTACTCCCTTCACCTGTACTCCAGTTATTCCCTCAATTCATGAAGCTCCGTGAGAGTAATCTGATATTGTTGTGTGGATATCAGTGTCTTCCTATGTTATAGATCAAAAGAGAAGATAAACTATCAATGTATAGGTAATCATGGACCATATTCATGGGAGACATTCTTATACTCAACTGTCACTATAGAACTTGATGACCCATTACATTCACTACACTAAGGGTTGAAATTTCCAACTGAATAGGATTTGGCTATACCCTCCTCTAACTGTGTCTATCAAGATCTCAAAGGATTTTCCCTCTACTAATAATGGGAAATATTATTCTATCTCTGCTAATGAATTATATCCTTTGACTAATATAGTTAATTCTACCATGAACAGTACTAGTCCATACCAAGAATGAATTTGTAATGCCTCGATGCTACTAACAAGATATCCTAACCAATACTCAAACGTCCAAGAGTCAAGTCAAACTATCAGAACTAGTGTGTGGTCATTGGGACTCCTCTAGTAATAGCCTCTAAATGATAGGGTCAATTCCATGGTCTTAACCAGAACCTCTAGGATTCAAACAAGAAGAAGTGGAAAGAAAGGGATTTAACTAGTACACACATCTATCAATATTATAGATAATGTATAAAGACATGCATCATTCCTTAATTCATCAATGGAGTCATGGGTTCATAATCCTCAATAGCCTATAAATGTCTACTCTCCTGCCCTGCAGAATGAATGGGGGGACAATCTCGCATGAGATTTCCCTTTTCACGAAAATAATAGAAAAGAATGTCCTTCGGATAACTATCATGTTCCCTCTTATGAATCTGTTGGTTCTGTGGCTTACTTTTTACCCATGAATTCTATAGGACTTTTTGACCCCATATCTCGGGTGATTGTTTCCTCAGATTCTTGTGATCCACATTCATACCCTATGTCTCATTTCGAGGTTCCAAAAAAGTCATCCATGACTCGGTCTGGCTAGAAAAATCATCCTGAACCACTAGAGGTGTTCCCTCCTACTGATCAACATATGGTGGTAACATCGGTATGCCACATGGTGGGGCCATCTCAAGCCCTAGTTTCTAAATAGATGCCCCCTCGCTTGGCATAATGTCTTCACAACCATGTATCGGGATCTGGGAAGGATATCTAGGTGGAGGCATTTCGAGGTAGATCAAGATGTACAACAGTTAGTAGGTTATACTTGGTGACTTTAATATTAGTCAAAAGAAAATGAAGAGACCCTTTTATAGCCAATTATTTCATTCATAATTTCTAATATCAGATTTCAAGGTCCTAGTGTATGGATACATTGGCCGCCACACTATCAATGGACTCCCTGAATATGAAAGATAGAGTCCCAACAAATAACACTATTTCCCCAAAAAAACATAGAATCGTTGTCTTTGAGGGGGAACCGACTGCCCTCTGATGCCATTTTTTTAAGAATTGTCACCCCTGACCCATGTTGTGGCTACCCCATGACCACCACTCGCAGGCTAGGGGATGTCGACTAGCGTCAAAGGCTTCAACCTGCAAGTAGGATACACTTTCCAGAAAACATTTACACAAAGAGATGCCCAACCATGTCTCGCACACTAAACAACAAAAAACAAGTACAATAAAACAATATTGTGTACAAAGTACTGCTAAAATAATGTTGGACACAATACAAACCCAACTAAAGTGCTGAAAATAGAAATTCAATCAAATGAAACTCAAATGTCCATCCACAAAAAACTCTACCTGGTCATGTGAGTAGTTTAGATAGTGGAATCCGAAGTATAATTTCATGTCATCTGGACCAACTAGGCCCCTCCGAGTCTTAGGCCACTAGGTTCCCTTTTGTATCTTCCAACTGTCTCATCCCCCCTGTGCATCTCTAAGTCATGGTCCAACCAAGTCCCTATTGAAATGTGGATCGTATGTTCCAAAAAAACATGTGTGGGAAAAGCCCATTCATGGGTAAGTAATAAAGTAATCAGTATGGACCCCAAAAAAATTAAAATATCATAAAACAATCCTCAATGTAAATCAAGAAACAAAAGACATCTCAAACCAGGTATACATTTAGTGTAGTGATAATGGAAACATCATTCACAACATCGAACACCTCATTTCCTAGAGATCTTCTCCTATAATGAGAAAAGTGGGTCTTCTATGTCCATAAGAAATGCTTCCCACTATCCTCATACGGCTTAGGTATACCTTCCAACCATGTATCATGGGCCTGCTAAGTCAGAGAGAACTGTTTACCATTGTGGTCCAGTAATGTCAAAGAAAAGTGTTTCCCACTAATTTTTTCCAACTGTAGTACTTTTATTTGTTGAATACAAGAGGAATGCAATTTCACATTGATGTTATTAATTCCATAGGCCACCATAGTCAATAATAAGTTCTTCCCACTGTGCTATAGTCGAGTCATACTGAGTCGAAAGTCAGCAGTTCTCAGGGGTCAGCCAACCACATGGTTCTATAAATAGCACACTTGGGGGAAGAAAAACTCAAGCCCTTATACATAACTCAACATCCATGAAATCCATCATAGAGTGTCCCAAAACATCTTCCTCTCCATGTGGATTCCAAAGGAGTGAAAGTATCATCAATTGGACATGTGGTATGAAAAATACTAGTGTTTTCGTAAAAAGGACATAGTTGGATATGAGTTTGATCAAACTCAACCATACCTCAACCCCTGTCAAAATTCCAGTATGGTCTTTCATAAGGATCACTTAATAGATAGAGTTGTTGTTCCATAGATGGCTCATCAATTGGAGACACTATCTACGAGTTATTAACGTTTCAGTAACTAGAGTCAGGTTATTTCTCTACCCGGTCGGACCCGCTCAAACTAACCCATCCAACCTGAAAAAGGGGTCCCACATCAATCAGTTTAAAATAGATTGAATGAAACTATCCCAGTTCATGTTTGGGTCAGACCGGTCCATTCTGACCAATTGGTCAGGCCCAATGGTCCTCACTGGACCCGGCCCGGTTTGGCCGAGGGTCCAGCTCGCCGGGTCATCCAACAAGTCGGTCATGTCCAGACAAACCCAACGGGTGAGGGCCAATCCAGTTAGTGTGGGTCCTATCTATCGGGGACTGTTCGGACCGTCAGTGTGGGTCTGGTTCATCAGTACGGGTTTGGCCTGTCATAACAGGTCTGACCCATTGGTGCGGGTTCAGCCTATCAGGGCTGGTCCGGACCATCGGGCACAGGACCATCCCAGCCTGCTGGGGGCTAGGCTCATCAGGCCGAGGTTTATCTGCATGAGATGACTGAGGTGAGATGCTCGATAGGGACATAGAAGTTACACCTCTTCTTATCCCCTCTTCCCCGCGGAATGCAATGAGGCCCCTCTCCAATCACGGTCTCCAGGTGACGTAGTGCGCCGACTGGCACAACGCTCAACTTGGCCGCCGGTGTGCCCGGTGACCATTCCTCCCACTGACAAGAATTCTCTTGGCACGATGGCACTGTTCCCACCAGTGAAACAGAAGACCCTTTTGTGACCACAAAATGTGCAATGATGGTCCATTCTTCATGCCACCTATGTCTATGGACTCTGGAGTTTTCCTTCTTCAATGTGAAGACCTTAAATCACCCTCAACATCGTTTTTAGAAAACATTCATCAAGAATTTCAAAGAAGAGGTGATTTGGCTTTGTTCGTGTTGGCCTGGGCCCACCGTGATAGAGGTTTATAATCACGAGTGAAGGGTCATGGAATTTTTTATCATACATGAATAATCATAATCTAGGATAAAGAAATCCCAAATATTGTTACCCTCCTACATAAATGCATGAATGGAAAGTCAACCTATTAATGGGATGATTTGTGTTCTTAGTTTCATGAAAAGAATGAGGAAGAACATAAAAATCATTTTATACCCCAACCTCTTTGATGTTCGAAGCCGAAGCATTCTTTCTTGAGGTTTCATGGTGTCAGTGTCACTTCCGGCTCCGTTATTCTAGGTTTTTCAATGTCGGTGGAGTTTTTTTGGCATTCTTCGTCATTCTCCATTGGAGAGGTAATTCTTCAGATTCTTATCATAGAATCCTCTATGTTTAATTCCCAAACACCACACATTGTATTTTATAAGGAAAATATAAAGTGTAGTGATGCTGGAACAATTAATAATAATAATTAAATAAGCCTCATTTAATGAGCCACAATTAAGGAGCCATTTAGGAAATAGTGTTTCCATTTCAAATGATCCATTATTGACCCTCTATTAATGCGCCTTGTCGCCACCTCGTCATTGCACCATAGTGTCACTGCCCACCACCCAATCGTGGGAATCGAAATAAATTAATTATTTTAAATTATTTTATTATTTTTATTATAATGTATGAAAAATAAATTTTTTTCTCAGCCCATGCTGGCCTATGAGAAGACATTTTTCTATGAATCCTGTCATTCTAAATTCAACAGTGCAGTTAAATTTTCGATCTGAGCACCAGTTAAATAGTTAAAAAATCATTATCACACATTTAATGAACGCACCTTAAAAATGAATAAAAATAAACTATCATCATTGAATTGTGAAAGATAAGGATATGCTCCACCTAATGGGGGACATTCCCCCATGATTTATATATTACACTCGTATTTTCGATTAGATTTAACATTTAGGATTTATAAGGATTTTAAAATTAACTAATTATTACTTAATCATTTTATTCATGGCCAAAAGCTAAAGTCCACTGTTTTCCTGCATCAGCTGATATTAGGGTCTGCCGAAGAAAAGAAAACAATCACGAGTTCATCACTGTCTCATATTATTAATCTATGTCACCATTCGTTATTTATAATAATGCGATAAATAAAGAATTTTTATTTAATTAATTTACTTAGAGTTATGACATTTTTCTTTTGTCTCACTAGACGCCTGCGCTGACTAAAATCAAGTCACGCCTATGGAAAAACCTCTATCTTGAACACAATGTGGCCCTCATATTTTAGAGTTGAGAAAACTTTTTTGATTTATTCAAATTTTTCCAGAAAAATGATCTTTTATTATATTTAAAGCGTAGCATTTTTCGATGGATCATTCCAGGAACTCTAGGCCTTAGAATCACATGTCGTTCGAGCTTTTAGTCTCATAATAGTTCCATATATAAAACAAAAATTTCCCGGAAATTTTGGGACATTAACAAACATATAACAGATATATTTTGAGGTAGTTTTCCTAATGTCAAAGGATTATTCTACTATTTAGACAAGTAACATGGGGAAGAATTTACATCATTCATTCTATGTTGTATGATTAATATTATCCTTTGAATTTTTTCGATATATTTCCACCCCATATTTTACAAAATAAAACGGATATTTGAGATTTATTTTTCATTTATGATGAATTTTTAATGATTCAAATGATCTCTTAAGTAATTCATTTTTCCTCTTAATATTTATAAAAAGAAATGTAGTTTTCAATGATTATATGATATAATAAAACATACTTTAATCATAAATATTAATATTATAAGTTTTCCCAAATCAATTGTATATGTTGTCAATATCAAGGCTCTTCCAAAATGGGACTCAAATAATTCATAAATCTATAAATTTAGAAATATTTTCAATAAATAAACATATAATTAACCACCATAAAGTATCTACTAATTTTTCATGTAAATTTACTGATGAAATTTTTCCTAAAACATGGTATTAACTTGAATCACCATAAAACATTAATGAAAACATGAATTATTCCAAAAAAATCGTATTATTTAATATATTACATAAATCCATAAACATGTAGTGAACTCTATCATGAATCAAATAACTGAAATAGTTAAAGTACAACAATACTATCTCTTTTTCATACATCTCAACATTAAGAACATATTAGGGTTATCTTTCATTTTTTTCATGTATTATCCAAAAAACAATACCTTACCACTAATAATATTTCTTGGTTATTAGAATAAATAAACATATTCTTTTGAATAATTTTGAAAAACTTATATAGTACAAAATTAACATGTTTAATTCTACCAAAAAATATAATTTTTATGATAAAATACTACTATAAAATAATTATTTAACCAAAATTATCATGGACTTTAATAATTCCACCTCTACTATAATAATAGAATAATAATGGCCTTGATCTATTTTATTCTACTATGCTATAAGACCTTGTCTCTAAGTGAACTTGTGTGTCAAGTTCCCTATCTCATTATAGTTTAGAATGTCTAAATATTGAACCTCTTTCTTCTTGTGTGATCAAAATCTAGAGATTAATTATTTATAATATTTGGGAAAACTCACATTCATTCATATAATTTAATATGGTCTTTTTTTCAGAATTATCACATGTTCAAAAATCCTGAATTACCTTCTTCCATTTGTTTTTTTGTTCCTCCATACATTTCTTCTATTTAATTTCTCTGAGACCATTTAACAGGATAATTCTATTCCATTATTATGGTACAAGATTATGTATCCTAATATGATAATAATTTTTAAGAAACTCTTTCCCTTATATTGGTTGGCTTGGATTACGTAAGTACTCGGATATATTCCTTATAAACCTTGTAAATTTATCTTTTTAATTATAATGAATTTTATATTCCTTTTATCTCTAGATCATCTACATTCTCTCAATATTATCTCATTTTTCATAAGTAAAATATTTTTCTAACAAAAATTCCTTAAAATACATTCATTTCAGGACATCTATTTCTTCCTCGTACTTAGTTTTTGGAATGGATGGCCACCATTGATCATAATACCCTAATTGATGATAAACCACTATAAGAACCATCCCCCATTCAGAGAATCCCAAAATAGTAAATATAATTTCAATGGAACATATCCATTATTTAGAGAGAAATTGGTTTTTTGTTCCATTTAATTATAGTGTTTTATGATGCATGAAGTGGTCTAACATTTTTACAATACATTATGGATCAATAAGGTACTAAATGCAGACAAGTTTATTGGTCATATCCTGAGGCAATTCCCCCAAAATAATTATAATTTGTTCATCTCCAATTGTAGATTTAGCTCAAAATTCATTAATGAAATCCCAAAATGGTTTATGTGAACTAATTCAGTTTCTATTTATTTCTATATACATATGTTTTAAAAAAATTTATACTCCATATTAGGTTATGAATAATGATGTATAATTTTGAAACCAGAAAAATATTAAACAAAAATTCAATTTTTATTTGTAAATAATCTCAAAATCCATGTATTGGTTTCTTTGGGAATATTATAAATGTTTTTTATAGTGATACATTATAAATTTTATATTTTCCAAAAACAATTTCTAAATTATCTACTTAACACTCATTGATACCAATTATAAACACCCTAACCATAGTTTCCTAGATCCAGTTGATACTTTAATACATTGGAGAAATATTTAGAAAATCACATCCAAAATGACTGAATTTTTTAGTTGTTTAAATAAACTATAAACATATATGATATTAAAAATAAATTTTAAATGGTATAATATAATAATATTTTAATTGATAAGTCAACTTTACTCATTAGCGTATCCCTGCATACTAGTCAAAAAACAATACTGGTATCATGGGGAAAATAAAGAATTAGAAATGGGTGGTCACAGATTTTTAATAAGGGAATGCATATGATTTATGCTACTATGAATAAATAAGAATAATAAATTTGGTAAGGTAAATTCCTAAAACATATTCCATTTAAACAATAATAAAATCATAATATGGAATGAATAAAAGATGTTAAAATACAGCCATAAAATAATATAATGATCTTGAAACATATCAATTCATATTAAAACTAAAAAAATAAAGACATAGACATAACTAAATAATATAACAATGTTGTACTTCATAATAGCATACATGATAATAAAACATTCATGTCATATCACATGGATGTTTAAAACTATATGTAAAAATATATTTAATTTTTTCAACTTATTTGTCTCATGACACCTACTGGTTCATTGAGAAAAAATATCATTTTAGTCCCAACCCACCACATAATATATCCAATGCATTTCTCAATTGAAAGGGGGGATCATAACAAACAAAAACATTCATATTGATACTAGTGTATGAAATTTTTTCAATTATTCCAATCAATAAATGTAATCATATACCATTCAAATTAATATAGGATATCTTATCTAAATAGTACATCCCCTGTCCAAATAAACATAAAAATTCAAATAAAATATTTTATTCTATATCATTGGAGAATAAACTCAATAATTAATATTATTAGACAAATTAATCTATTTTGATAAAAATACATTAAAAATATCAATGAATTTTTATTGATTAAAACATCCTTTTCTCTTTGAAATAACTTATTTGTAAAAAATTATGCAATTATAAATGATAATTGTTTATTTGAAAAAAATATTATATCCATGTAATTGATGCTTCAAATAATATATTATTCATTATTTTTTGTTAACACTCTTATCCCATATATGTTTAAAAAAAATCCTTTCACACATTCATAAGAAAATTAAATGAGTACCTTGTTTGCAAAATAATCAGAAGATTCAACTTAAATAATTATGTAAAAGTAAAATAGGTGTAAAAATAAATTTTAAAAATTATATAAGGAAAATAATTTTTTTGAGAAATAATTGATGCATAAGTGAAATATTCCCCAGTGGAGACTTAAAAAAAAGAATCCAGAATAGTGATGAGATTATGCAATAAACCCTTACATCTTGTTAGAATTTCATAAATTGTTATAGAACCTCATGTATAATAAACCTAAATTTATTATATATCTCATATATAACAATTCTAATATGTATCATACCATATATAATTTAATTTTCATATTTGATCAGCTCTTTATTAATAATTCATTTTCAAAATATTTTTTATTGTGATAATTACATCATTTTTCATATTTTTTTTAGTATGGTAGTTTTGATAATTACACATTGATTATGGTTCCATCATATGTATGATTTTAATAACTATAAATATATATTATATAAAAATTACATAGTTATTTTTAATAATAATTAAATGATAGAAATAGGAAAATTATTTACATTATTCCATGATAGAGTAGTTTGTACATACGTATGAAAATTATTTTCATTCTTATATAAATGGAATGATAAAAAGTTATTTAATAATTCAACTTTCCAGAATCTATATTATAAAATATAAATCATATATATTAATGATATCCATCCTCATTACCATTCATGTAAAATATAAATGAAAAAATAAGCACATCGCTTCATAGTAGTGGTAGTCAACATATATGCATATCTGTCGTTATGTTTTCCCAGATGTCTGGAATGTAATAAGGTAGATAAAAAATTATTGGTAATAAGTGTTCTTATATTTAAAAATATAATCCATTAACATTAAATATATCATTATACATATCCATAAAATATGGTAATGAAAAATAAATTATATCACATTGTAGAGTATGTAAGTCGTACGTACACATGAATGATGTCTTCACTTATCATTTGATAGGAATAAGGGTGGATAACAGAGGAATAAAATTAAATATAATATTTATGTTTTTTTATAATAATATTTACATTTTATGATAAATTACATAAATTTAAAATACATATAAATATTTGTAACACAGAATGTGTTCGATTAAAGTGATTACATATTTTTTAGAAAAACTCCTTTGGGTCTCCACCTAAAGAACCCATTATTGGTATTTTGAGAAAACAATAACATTTATATTGTGGATAAATATATTTAGAAAAACAATTATGGAATGAATGAGATAGATGGCTATATGTTTGGTAAATAAGTGAGGGAGGTGGTTCCCTTTAATAATTAAGGTGAGGGACACCGTTGGAATTTTATAAATAATTAAAAATAAAAGGATTATTCTATATCTTAATTCTTCAAAATGGTGATTAATTTGAATTAAAAGTTTATATATATGAAATAACATCATCCAATGAAATTTAAACATGTTTTTATATAATGTGAATCCTTATCATTTAGATTAACCCATGGTTAATTATTTTTTCTCTTAACCGTGTTAACCAAAATTTTAATATTCAATAGATAATAATAATGTTTTAATAAATGGAAAAATGACTCATAAATGGAATATGTATAGTATTTAGAAAAATATCCCATTTATATGTCTGAATATAATATTAATATGAATTTATGTAATTGAAAATAATATTATTTTGATAAAATATTAATAATTTCATTTTTTGAAGATTTTTTAACATCGATAATAAATATATTACGAGAAGGGGTAATTATAATATAATAATTGAAAAAATATAGAATATTTTATTTAGATATAAAAATTCATGGGACACAATAAATTGGTAAAATTATATAACATTTAATATTATCGAAATCATTTAGTTTTTTCTCTTAAACAAAAAATATTATGTTAGTGTTGCCAAAGAATTCAAGGTAATTATATAATTTTTAGATGTTATAAAGAAAATAATTTCAAGGGAATAATTTCATTCATATCTAAATTTATATTTATTTTCATTCATATACTGATTGATTCCCTATATGCACACATAATATATATTTAAAACTAAGATAATGATATTTTGTTAATTTCATTATAATAAATATTATTAACATGATTTTGATGGAAATGTGATCATTGACCATTATATATATATACTAACATAATTATAGTTTAATTAAATTCCACAATACAAATTAATATTATATATTGTGACCTTATGACTAAATCTTAACTAGGATTACCAAAATTTATCTTTTATTGATGTGATAAACTTTATCACCATTAAAATTCATAATGCCTAAATAATGTAAGAGAAATATTTACTCAAATTTTTCCTCATGATTAAAAATGTGGAATACATTTAATCAATTCAATATATGTAAATTTTATAACATAAATTTAATATAATTTCTCAAAACCTAATGATAACCAGTTTTTATGACAATGTTACATTTCATAAAAATTCATTTTATATAAAAAAATTATACCAAATTGAATCATGAAATTAATTTATGTAAACTTATTTATATTATTTAAAATACAGACAAAGTAATTTTACATTATGACTAATTTGATATAAAATGGATCATTTTTTTTAGTTGAAATTAAAATATACATTTTAATAAAAAATATTATTTTTTACTATTCAGTAAAAAATCAATATTTTAAAAAATATAATGATTTTAAAATAAGGTAATTTTGATACATTGATTTTGAAAATGATATTATATTTACAAAATAAATTTTTTATATTTTATAATTATGTACTAAAATATTCTCTTACAAGAAATACATATTTTTTAAAGATAACCTTTTTATGAACCATAAAATAAATATTCTAATAACTCAGTACACCATTCATAGTAATTTATCAATGAATTTGTATTTAGTAGGTCATTTATACAAAAATTACATAATTTTATTAATATTACTCATACCAAAATATTTATTGCGGGTTTATAAAAAAAATATTTTGGGCCTCATATAATCTTGGTGTTGTATGTTGTATATGATATCAAAAAAATGATCTTTAATAATCATGGAATGTTTTAGTCCGAGTAATGTGTTTTCCATAAAAATGTAATTTATATATATTTAGTAACTAGAAAATAGTTTTTATTTTCATGAATAATTGTCCATAAAATATATTGAAATAAACAGAAGAAAAGTAATATTTTATAGAAATGTTCCATTGAAAACATATTTACAGTAATATAAATATTAGAAAGGGGCTATTTAAGAAAAAACATTTACCTAGTCGGTAGTGTAAAAATAATCTTAGTAAATTAGTATGGAATATATACATATAGTTATTATATATATATATAACAGATAGATTAATATAGGTGGACAGAGGGAAAGTGTAATAAATAAGAAATAGAGGATGGTATGGATGTTACCATACTCCAGGTCTATACACACATGGTACTTGAATTTAAATATTTAAATAATTAAATTAATATTATTAAATACTTAATTCATAACCATTTTCAATTATAATACCCTTAATATTTTAAATTTATATTTTTTAGTGATCAATTTTTATGTTCATGTTCACTATCCTTAGGTTTTTCATTTCCTGGCTCCATGGACACATTATCTTTTTCGTAATTATAGATGATATTATAAAATGGATTCATAGATATAAAAGATTAATGTAATAGAGAAAATTTATTTCCAAAAAATAAAAAAAATTACATACAAAATAATTATAAAATATGAAATTGATTTATTAAGTATAATTTTTTTCATTTAATGGTTCATTCATTTACATAGTTTTTCATACATGTTATTCGATATCATTTTCAGTAAATATTTATGGTTATTTAGCCATTTGAAAATATAAAATTTAATATCATATATATAGTGATCATATTTTTCTATAAAATGGTTATCATGACCATCCTTGAAGGCAGTGATTAAAAAATGAAATATGTTATCCATCGATGTAGTGAACACACCATAATATGGGTGATGATTCAATTTTAGAATAAATTATAAGAAAGTAAATAATTGATATTCCATTTATATAATAATATGTAAATTTATTTATGACTCTTATGTCATTATATATTTATGGATGAAATATATTTGGAAGATTTATAAGAAGAAGATTAAGTGGAATATAAATTAAAGAACGATTGGGGGTCTTTACCTTACCAATTAGGAAGAATACATTATTGATTGAATAATGCCTTCAAAAATTGGTTTTTTATGATACTAGAACCTCTCTAAAGTCAATAATATTTTTTTGGGATGGGATTTTATATATTTTTAATGATATAATATGCTTACACTATTTGGATTTTTATGGTGGTAAATGTGATATTTATAAGGGGAGGAGAGGGGTGTTTTTCATTAAAATATTCATTAGTATATTAATTTTTATCATGATTTTTTATATTTAGGATTCATGATACCATAAATAGTAATTTGTTCATGTGATTTTGATTAAATGGTTTCATACTACATCTACTATGTTATTAATAATGTATTAACTTTTAAAGTATGATACCATATTTTGGCATATTTCACTATTCAAAAAAATTATATTTCATAAAAAATTCAAGAAAATAAAACTATAATACTTTATCCATTATGATTTTAAAAAGATATCCATTTTATCTCTATTGTTTGAGTTACTCTTCCTATGGTCATATTTACAACTTTTATTTTAATTTATTGCAACATACAAATACTTCTTATATTATTCATTCATTGTAATTACTTTTATTGTTATATTCTTCATTTTCAAAATATTTTATTCCAATAAAAATTTCATTTGTTTTTTAAAATATTCTTTGTGGGAGTGATTATTCTTGAAGACCAATATGATATATATTCATTATTCTAATTATTTTATTTTTCTGTGTTTATTATAAAATTATATTATTCTATGTTTTATTTATTATTGTTATCCCTTACACTTAATATTCCTATATAAAATATTTTTTGTCTTTATTATTTGGTGCATGATTATTATTCAATATTCCTAAATATTTTATTTATTCACATGGAAACTATATATATATACAAATATAGGTCATTAAAATCTAGTTATTGTTCTATTGGTGTTGACATGTAATCACGGTGGAAATAGATTTAGTTAATAGATAATGATAAATTCATTATTGTTTCATTTATATCATGCTAAAATTTATTGGGAGTTATTTCTTATTGCTATATTATGACTATTACCTTGTTCATTGAATTCTATCCTATTTAATTATTTAAATTAGGTAGGGGATACCTTCTCTATTTGGTATTTTTCATTCTAGACACTGTATCTTGTAAATAATTTATCTTTTATAATTAACTTGTGGAGTTTTCCTAAATTCATAGTGATCATTGAAATCAATTAATAACAGGATTCCTTTTTAATCATTTGAAGAGAGTGAAGCTTAAAGATAACTAGATTCTCAAACAATAGTCATTCCATCATATTCTCATTTCTATTTCTATTGGTGAAGATGGTAGAGTATTTTGTTCCACTCGAACATGCAGTACCAAATACTATTTCTCTCTCTACTAAATTAATTCTTTTACACCTTATTTTATTAATTTCACTAGGTTTAGTGAATTTATATATAGTTTTTGGATTTTATAAGTAGGATAAGATCATTTATTATTAAGTGATATCCATAGTCATGATGATTTTTTTAGAGTTACATGTCCTTATTTGGGAGGATAATTTACGTAGTTTGAGAAATATTTGTATGAGTATTTTTTTTGTGACTGAGGTTTTTTATGGTGAAAAATCAGTCATTTCAAGAAGTGAGGTTTTTTTTGATGTTTTAATCCTTTAGTAGGTGTATTAATGTCAATATAAAAGTTATTGAATTTAGGACTTCTCTATATTCATTCTAATAATTATAATACCACCTCAAATTTATTTATTATTATTTCAATTTTTTCCAATATTAATCCATTATTTTAACTTTTTTCTATTTTTTACCAAATAAATTATAAATATATAGTTTTTATGATTCACGATAAGGATTTTTTTTCTGAATATGACCCCATTGTTTGAAACTATTATATATGTTGATAGTTTAAAAATATCTTGATGACTGATAAGATGAATGGGTCAAGTGAATGATCTATTAAGGTGACTATTTTGAGATTTTATAATACATGTTTCATAAATATATATTCAATTACATCAACCTATCTTTTTCCCTTAAATATTATGATTATTTAATATTAATTTCAACATTAAAATTATAGATATATCACTTCCCTATCATTTTATATTTATTCACCAAGTATGTAAATTAATTATTATTCATAATTCCACTATCCTTATGATTAAACAAACGAATAGATATTATATAACATATAAGGAAGATTCAAATCTAAAGGAAGAATTGTAATAAAAGTCAAATAATTTAATGATCTTGAGGTATTCTAAAGGTTTATTGGTTGTTTTTTTTATATGGTAAAAGACCACATGAATTAGAAATATACCTATGTAAAGAATTAATTTTAATATTTATGTTTGTTATCATTTGCAATGATCCAATTTATATAATTTAGGAATTAGATAAAGCTTATATTTAACACATTTGTATCCAAATATAGGAACCTTGGAGACTACAAAAATTTACTAATTATGATGTAGTTCATTGTTCTTGTAATGAATGAGATAATATATGATATCTATAAAAGAATACAATTTAACATTACAAAATAGATTTGATTCTATTTTAATTAAATAAAATAATGTCTCCAATGTAACCAAAATCATTATATATAATTGTTTTAGGAATAATTGAATAATTTATCAAGATCAATATTAGCATAGAAAATGTGAAACACGATAAATCATTCACATATTGTAAAAAACACAATTGTATAGCCAATTGAAATTTTATAAAATAATAATAATAATAAATTATGTTGAAATGAATAGAAGATATATTCCATGAAAAATATCAAATTAATATAAATATATTTGAAAAAAATTTCTGAATATTTTTACCTTTATACACACTAGTTATTGATCATCTAAAACCATTTAATTCCATAATTCACATATAATATCCATTTGTTGAATCCCTCAGGGATTTATCCACACATAGTCATATGATCGTTGAATAAGATCAATGAATCTATGATTCCATGTACGGTTGATTGATCATCTTATATAGTTCATCTTGATCAGTTCACATTTATTCATTAGTCAATAAATTATATATATCATATAATTGTTTAGTGGAAGAGAGAAGGAGGATGAGGATTCTGTAGGGAAGTTTGTTAATGAGAATGATTCAAAGTTAACCTCTATAAAAAATTATTGGTTCTAAAGTTATAGACGTTGGGTTATGTTTCATAGCATAATGAATTTTATAAGTTACCTTGATAAAATGATAGGCCCATATCTGGCCTAAGGCTATGTATTAAAAAAATATTTTTCCCAGAGCGTGCGATAATAATTAAATTGGTAAATATAATTTAATGAGCTTGTAAATTACATTTTATCACAAAAATAACTTATTTTTGATTTTTCCTATTCAATATTGTTAAAATAAATGGATAAAATAAATATTCGTTCAAAAAATATATGACTAAATTAATAATATATATCTGTGTGATTTTATCATAATATTGATAAAAAATGATTATTTAATGTATGTGATCAATAGTTTATGAATAAAATCATTCCTCTAACTCATTAATAATATTCAGTCCAATAAATAAATTCAACTAGATGTTAAATTAGATAAAAGGAAATAGACATTGTGAATCCCTCTATAATTTTTACTCATTTTAATAACGAAGAAATACCAAATTCAAATATTAGTATCTATTAGTGGATCATAGAACGAAATAGAAAGAGGTTATTATCAAAATTTTGATTGCTACATATGAGTGGTCACTATGTAATATAATCTGGTTTTTATAATATCCCATCAACCATGTTTCCCACTCATATGATCCATCAATATGATTTATATGCCTTTCTATGACTATATGAAATAAACTCATTATTACAACCTTTCATGGAATTTAATTGAATTTATTTATTTAAATAATAATCATGAGATATCAAAATTCATTAATATGGATGTAAAAAACCACATCTAAACTTATTAATTAATTACACATCATTTGTGAAGCACCCAAAAAACAAAAAATCACCATGAACTGTTATCATCATGGTTAAAAAAATAAATCTAATTGGGTGATCCATGACTTGAATAAATAATAATATAATAGTATAAGGACCTTTACACATGCTCACATATTGGAATATTCAATAACACATAAACATGTAGAATTCCAAGTATTTTTTTTCATAATGTTCCTTATAGAGATTAATAAATTTGAACATCCAAGTAATAGGTATCTTATACCTATGTGTACATTCACAAGTCTTTCAACATGTTATGTTCCCTATAACAGAATGTTTTCTAATTGTGGAAGTATATTTAATAATATCATCATAGAATTTCAAGGATATTATCATTGATGGGAACTATTGTTCCATTTTAATGAAATATTTACTCATGGAAATTATCATATTAAATTCATGTATAAAAATGAAAAAAATTAATAGTAATTTTAATTAAAATTAAATTACATGAATATAAATCTATCACAAAGTATAAAAATTTTGTTCTAGAACACTAAATCCAAAATAATATCACTTGAGTAAATACAGGAATGAATGTGAATGGAAAAAAATTACATTTCTAATAAATAACTATTTGAGAATAAAATGAAAGGCATTTATCATTAATGGATTATATAATTTATTTCAATGGAATTTCATGCTAAAACATCCTGATTAAAATTATATTAAAACTTAAATCCTTTACGTCAAGTTAAAATTTTTATAAATAACTAAAAACTCCATTATAATATATTTATACTAATTATAAAGCTATACCATATCCATGTAACTACTTATAATGTCATATACATTCCACTAATAAAATTTCAACACTAATTTATTAATTAATATTTTTTAAAATCATTGTATATGTGTTTTCACTCTTTTTTGTTTTATTGGAATTTCTATTTCAGTAGAACTAGTACCTATACATTAATTATTATAAAACCATATGAAAAATGGGTTTTATGGTATTAATATAATATATATTTATTATATACAAATTCATAGTAATCAATAAAATCAATATATATAATAATGGATTATACCATTATGGTAGTTAATAGGTCGTACATACACTTGTACATACATATTAGTGTTGTATTCACTTTTTAACAAAAAGAATGATGGAAATTTATATTGATATTCAATATTAAAAAATTATTATTATATCATATATATATATATTATAATATTTTTAGTTTAATATATATTTAGTAATATCGATTTTTATTTTAAATGAAAAATGAATCACTTCACTTCAATGGGTTAGTAGTCCACATGTACACAAAAGTTACACCAAAATTTTAAATGGATTAGAATGTAGGAAAGTAGTTAGATATTATAATTATTGATTCATAATAATTTTAGAAATATCATTCATAAAAATTAAACACATCATAACACCCATCCATTATAGATGGTGATGATAACTAAAAGTTATATGTATGTAATGGTGGTAGTCCTCATGTACGCATAAGCAATACGTGCAAAACCCAAATGATAGAAAAGATGATATATAAATGTGGTTTCAAGATCATAATTTAATTTTATTATATTTATGATAATGAAGTTATTATTTTATGATGAATAACTTATATTTATATGTAGTATAAGAATAAATAAAGCGAAAGAGGTTGGGTACGATGTTTTCTTATTCTTCAAGAGACTGCTAATAAATCCATTATAAAGGACCATTTTAATGGTCTTTTAAGAAGACCATCACAAATAATTTATTTGTATATTAGTTTATAAGGTTTATATATTTGGTTTTTTCAAGCATTATGGATCAATGTGGTGTTGAGAAAATAGATAATGGCTGTCCTTTTATAAGGGTGGGAAATGAAAATGATTGAGTACCTGAATTGATTAAATCACAATTATTTCCTTCTCAACCCAAATGGCACCAAATGGAAAAATATTGAACTAATAATAGTATTATTTCAAAATATAATATTCTAAGAAAATTTAAATTGGTATTTGTTGGATTATAATACATATATTTAGGTTTAACAACTTGTTAACCAATTTTAATCTCAACTGTGGTAATGAATTATTTAAGAAACTAATGGGTTAAAATATTATTAAAAAGACAACTAATATCTCATAAACGAAAAAGGAATGAAGCTTTAATCAATTTATAATCGTTATTTTCTTCATGAAATAATTTTTTTATTTCTAAATATATGAATACAATATTGCTTATCATAAAATTCAATTTATGTTTCTTGACACTATTCATTTAATATCAATTTAAAAATAGAATGACAGAAAATTAATTTGAATATAAACCACTAACACATTCCAAATATGTTATATTATCTATAACATTCAAGTAACATAAAAATTCATCCAAATTTAATTACTTTTAAAAAAATTGAATTCATTTTTTCATTTTATTATTTATTTAATAAATAATATGTGGGTGAGGTGTAATCACCAGGTGTAATTATTCAATAAAAAAAAATAATATATAAATTAAGATTAAAAAAATATAAAACAAAAATTTAAGACCAAAAATATCTTATTTTATAGTTGTAACAAAATATATAATTTTTAACGTCAAGAGGGTGACATTTTGTATCAATTCATTTCTTAACATAATATAATGGTCATAATCAATGAAAAATGGAAAAAGTGGACATATTATAAAAAAATGGATGTTAATGGTTGAATTAAACACATCCAATATAATAATTGAAATTTTATAGAATTATATAATCCATTCCCAAATATTTACCCATGTTTTACTCATTCTACCCTTACAAAAGGAAAAAACATTTACCAAGGACATAATTCAAACTGAACAAAAATAAAATAGACCTATTTACCAATTTTTTATTTTCAAATTTTATAATATTCTATACATTTTTTATAATTTTATTTATATATGTTTCAAAATTTATTTTATAATAATTATGTAGAACCCAACAGTCATAAATTTTAAAAAAAGTAAAATTTTAATAATGAGACCAACTTTATTCATACCTCATTCCTGTAAATAAAATTTAATATTTATAAATAAAGTTAATTATATAATAATAAATTCCATTAAATTCATTCACCAATTGTGATTAATTTAATTTATTATTAAATACATACATTATAATCTTAAAAAATTATTTTTTAGAAAAAAAAATATCTTTTAATTTCATATGAATTTCATTTTCATGTATAATCAATTGTTAACAGATGAATTAATTTTATACATGTGTAAGCCATAAGATTTTCAAAATTTATTTATTCATAATTATGACCTCAAATCCATCTAATATGCATTAATTGACATATTTAGTTATAATATTTCAATAGTTTATCACACATCATTAAAATTTTGTGTTTAGTGTAAATTAATCTATTAAAGACATATTTTTGTATAGAAAACTATATCATAAAATATTATGTCCTGAAAAATTAATTCATATCCATATTCTTTAATCATGTGTATTAATAAGTATTTTCATAGATATATTAATTAAATGTTACACTTGAGACAATCCCCACTAAGATTGTTCCACACTGAATCATTTTTTTATCTTGTCAGTGTAAGTAAATCAATATAAAATGAGAATCCAATTGGATATATCAGGATGGATAATGATCACAAGAATATATCCATTTTCACCCAATTCCATAATCAAAATGCATGTGTTTAGCGATGAAATATCATTTTGTAAGAAATGTTTCTCATTTCAAATAACTAGTTTATCATCGATATAAAAATTTCTGATGATAACAACACTTTCACTATAAATTAATATAAAAAAGTCCCAAATTCAATATTTAGGAAGGAAAATTATATTATGGATTCATATAATCAAATTATTAATGTCCTAGATAAAATTTATAATCCATAAATGGATCATTGTAATCGGAAGACCTTATTATCATTAATTGAAGTTATAAACCCTTTAGTTTGTGACATATAGACATATTCTTAGTGATTCCCATTAAGAAATTCTATTTAGAAATCCATTTTCTATATCTCATATTCATGTTAATATTCAATGAAAAGTAATATTCTAATGGATTTCAATATAGTGACTTGTGAAAATTATTCATCATTCTCCATGCATTGACATCGTTTAAACCCATTTTCCACCAGTCTTGCCTTATAAGTAGTAATTAATATTTATGTATTGTTTATTATTAAATAAAATTTAGAAACAATGATCACTATGTCAACTATAATATCTTCCAAAATCAATACATGGTTCTATTACATTGAATTTATTTCAAAATTCACAGCTTCTTTTCACATAGAATCATCAGTTCCCCACTACAATTTATTATTGGCATGAGTATCATTATAATCAACTAATAATGAGTCACATTCCTTAGTGACATATAAAATATATATTTACATTATCAAAACAATATTTTATCTCCCCTATAATATATGTATCTTAGAAATGTTCTTTTACTTTCGGTTTTGTGGAATCTGTTCTTATACTTACTATTGGGTATTATTAACCACATCATCATTGAACAATATATCACTATCATTTTCTCCTTTAGATATATACTCCATCTCATTTAAAGTTTAATGTTTAAAAAACATATACTTTACACAGAACATGTTTTATAGGTAACATACAATAGTTTCCATGGGATATCATATAAATTCACACAAAGTGTTGTTGAGTGCAATCCTATGGATAAAAATTGACATAAAAACACCTTATGTCCCCAAAGTATTAAATGTGATAACACTGGTTTATCATATAAAGATATTATATGGAATATCATTTTTTTATTTAATTGGAAGTTCATTTAGAATGTCTTTTATTGTCGGTAATATGTATTTTCAAAAGTATAATTGAGGATACGCGTGAATCATCATTAACCCCCCCCCCCCCCATGTCTAATTTTTTTAACCATTCGAATACACCTTTCCATTGCGGGGAATAGGGAGAAGTGGGTATAGATAAACCCAAAAACTCCTTCAAATAATCAATGAAGACAAGATTAAGTTATTCTCCACCATGGCTTGAGTTGGGTTTTATAATATTCATACATATCTAGTTCTCAGGTATATAATTTTATTTCCTCAATCTCTTAAAATAATTTCACTTATTGAACATTAATTATATATATCGTTATATAATAAAATTATAAAGTAAAAGTTATGAAGTATGAATACCCACTCATTTATTCAATTGGAAATGGTAAAAAAATATCAGTGTAAACCAACATATGAATCCTAGTGTCCCTTTCACCTTTTTTTCTAAATGACAATTTGGTTAATTATCTATACAAACAAACATGAAATAAACAATGTTTTTTAGTTGAAAGTAATCAGAATTTATAACTTGGTGCAACATAGTCAAATAATTTGTTACATAACACAGATGGTGGTTAAATTATGAATCATGTGAACAATTATTGTATTCAATTTCCACTACATATTTTTGGTAATTCAGCATGTTAAACCATTTATTTAATTATTATTTACCCTAAAAAATTTATTGTTTACAAAATAAGAAACACATGTGCCAAAATTGTGAAATATATCTATCAATATCAATTACAAATAAAGGTATAATGATCTTTGAAATTGGAAGCACATAATTACATTTATTCAAAACCAAGATCATTTTCATTGTAAACACGATGTGGAAGTCCTAAATAGCTATAATACCATGTCAGGACCCATATTATACTCTTATATCTACCTCCACTCATGTGATTCAATTTAATTTACATGGTTACACTAATTCAGTACATATGTTATCACCATAGAATGTATATAATACCAAATTTGTAAACTATATAAATTCAACATGGGAACTAATGCACCTGATGATTCCCATTTCTTCTTATTTAGATATCATTTTTTATCCCATTGTCCTTTCTATTCCTTTCCAATTGGAAAACTTATAGAATTACGTTCCCTTACTTTACCCTTGACCTTTAACTTCTTGGAATGTTATTTCAAAGAATCATTGGTCTTAGATAGCTTCACTTAGCCATTCATTTTATTCCCCATTAGGATGGAAGGATTATCACAATTAATATCCACAAAAACTATGAGAATTAGTGTCCGAAAATATTAAATTGACATCCCAATGCTTATCAAATTTAAATTTATAAAAGTATAGAGAAACTATAAGGTATTAGTGGAAGAATGATACGTGCAATTTTTTTATTAATCAATATAAACCCTATATCTTATTGGTACCCAACATGGATAATGTTTTCTACTAAATGTTTCTCATCTGGTAAACCATATCCAATTTTTCTAGTCAAAGAGTTCTGTGTATATCTCAAATAGTACATGCCAGCTTTCCCCTGATATATACAACATAGATGTTGGAGATTGTTATAAGAAATCATTTCTACATGTAACTTCATGAGTTCATTATAAATAAGTAAAATAATTTACCAATGAACATAGGAAATGACTCTCAAGAGTTTATCATAGATATTGGACTTCTCATCAATCACCATTATAGCAAGTAGATCATTCTATGAGGAATTGGGAAACTAATATTTCCATTCTAGGAAACAATTAACCCATATTGATAGGAACTATTCATAAATGTTATTTCTTCTAAGGATATTTGTTTCTCCATACATTATCATAGGTATAATCATTTTGAAATTATTTCATTTTTACTAAATAAATAAAATACTAGGTTATTATTATATTTCTTTATTAAAATTTATGTTAGATTATAATAATTTTTATTGTATTAAGAATCAAAGTATTTTATCAGGTCTAAATGTCTCTCACCATTAAACTAAAAATTTCAAATCACTATTGTGGAAATGATAAAAAAATTTATTTTATTATAATCTAAATAGAGGCTATGAATATAATAATAAAGTGACTTGGATTGTGGTCTTTCCAAATGTAAACTATATACTCTTTAATCCATTGATTATACTACCCAGTCTAGAAATAATGACTCGTATTTCCTCGTCATTTGCAAAACAAATTTGTATTTGATAGAAAGAGACTATTAATCCCAATTGAAATTAATCTAAGTTCTCACATTATCTTATTTGAGGCATAATTATAGTTAAATGTCCCCAAATAGATGAAAAAGTAACACATTTACTATTAGTTCATCTTAATTTAATTGATAGAAGGATTAATATAATAATATTAACATGAGGTACTGTTTATTATGTATAAATATTATTCTTTCATCTTTAAAATTTCTAATTATCATAAAGTATATTTTACAATAGATATTTACCATATTCTAGTGAAATATGTATTGAAAACTCATTTTTTTTAATCCCATCATTCCATATTAGTACATTAATATATGTGATCATGGTCTTGGATCCAAAAAATATATCATGAATCAAATTATAATTAAAATAAATATATAAATTTAATGATCCTGAGAATATTTAATGGTCAATTTATATAGAAGACAGTAAAACAACCTATAATCCAAAGGAAAATACTTTTTACTTTCATCATGGAATGAGTGTAATTTTTCCTCCAGTGGCCCTATTTTTTTCAAATAGTAGTTTTATCTTCATTCCATCTTGACTGAAATCCACCTCAGCAAATCCTTTATATTAATCCATGAAACTTTATATACAATTTATTATATATATATTATATATCTCAAAAAAAGTTAATGGGAAACAATGGATTGGTTAAAGTGAGTTACATAAATATCATTAGACATGGGTTTCCTAGATAATAAAAGACGGTGGTATAATTAACATGACATTAGTGA
The DNA here is from genome assembly GCA_963277665.1 of Viscum album. Taxonomy (NCBI): domain Eukaryota; kingdom Viridiplantae; phylum Streptophyta; class Magnoliopsida; order Santalales; family Viscaceae; genus Viscum; species Viscum album. Next base: position 909,871,243 of record OY728133.1, on the reverse strand, counting down.
CAAATAAATATGTTGTGGAAAATATTTTGATAATTGGAAAATAAAAAAATAAATGTTGAAATGAAAATCAAGTTTTAAATTCATAGTGATTAAAAATAAAATAAAATTTTATAACGTTAAATGTGAAAAATATGATATAACTTGATGGTTTCACGGCAATAGTAGAACATGACTCCGAAAACGTTGAATTTTATGGATCATTTGAATATTATACATGTAATAATTATCATAATGAAAACATTTCAATAACTGATTACTAATAATAAAGGACATCAGAACCAATAGAATATATTATTCATGTTAAATTTAAAACTAATTTTATAAAATTGAATGAAATATTATCCAATTATTAATAAAATTTTTAATTTTAGATATTGAAAATTATTTTACAATTCTCATTAATTAATCATTCTGATTTTAAGGTCTATTTATAGAATCCATCTATCCATAATCCACAGATGCTCTTATGATCATTAAATAGTCTCATTAAATCATTAGGTGCTTGCACGGACAATTTACCATCTCTTGTTTTTCCAATTAATAGAATCAAATTTCATCGTTCTTGGTGAAATTAATAGTATAGTTTCATTATTTAGAGGATTTGAAAAGGAAAATGAGTATTTTATAGAGAAATCCAATATACACAACCATTATAGATTAACCTCAACTATAATTTATTATAATTTTATTTATATGTCTAGGTTTTGAGTTTGAAATTTATTTAACTAAAAAAGTTCCCTTAATAAAATGTTAAACCATTGAATAACCCTAATATTTGTATTAAAATAATAATATAATACCGATTTCATGGTATGTACAAATTGGTATGATAATAAATATTAATTTCCCAGCTTATAAATTAATATTTATCACTAGACTCGATCTTGTTGTGATCATATTCCTCAAAAATTATTTAACACCTGAATAAATTAACTAGATATTCATTTCATAAATAAATAAACAAATATTATATATCTATGTGATTTAATAATATACTTGTTAATAAATACATATTTTGTGTATGTGATCTATAATTCCATAACAAAATTATTCTGTTTTCTTGTGAATAATAATTGTTCCAATAATTAAATTAAAATTAAAATGATTTTTGAACAATGAAAATAGTTATTGTGTGACACTCCAGGATTAGTTCTATTTGTAATAACAATACATAAACTATATTCTATGATTGATATCTTTAAATTTTTCATGGAACCCAAGATAATGAATCTAATTTTGAAATGATGAAAACCATATATGATCACACCCTTTGTAATATAATCCATTTCACAAAATATATCATCAAGAAGGTTATAGGCACATTTCATTAACATATATTCTTATTAAGTCTTTCTGTGAATATCTGAAATAAAGTCATTGTTAAAAATTTCCATAAAAATTATTTTTATTATTATATTAATATCAAAAGGATTAAGTATCAACATTAAATAATATATATGTGACAAATACAACATAAACTAATTGATTAACAATATGTTATTCATGATTCACCCAACATCAAAATTAATTATTATCTTCATGGTTTACAGTTATACATTTAATTTTGTGACTAATGTAAATCATTAATAATAATCTAAAATTGTAAGGGATATTATACATTCTCTTAGATAGGTATATACAGTGTAAACATAAATATATGGAACATATACTAGAAGATATGTTCTCATTCTATGTCATCATAGAGATTTCCAAATACAAACTTCATATGAATATGTATCATATTCTTACCTGTAATACTTCATGATAGTTATAATGGTTTTTACCCTATCAAATAATAGCATCTTTTCATTTTAGAGTTCACATCTTAATGGAGAACTACAATTCCATTTTAATGTGATTGGGAATCTAAAACATTATTACATTATAGAATTCCAGAAAAATGAACATTATATAATAATATGATTTAATTAATATTTTGTTCATTAAAAATAAATATATTGAAAATTATAAATGGTTTTTTTATCACAAACTAAAAAAATTTCAGTATTGACTTTTGATATTGTTGTATTTATCATCATATTCAAAATTAATAGTTTCAAAATTTAAATAAATGTAATATTTTATGATATGGAACATTTGAGTATTGATTTCTATATAATACAATACTTTTTTTGGGAAATGGGTAAGGAATCAAAATTCAATGACTTAGAATACATATAATTGTGGTATCTTAAACTTGGTCATTTAATGTAAAATCCTTAGAAAAAATTAAATTAATAAGGTAATTTAGACTCATTTGATATGAAACCTTTAGAAATACACCATGATTTCCTATAAGGGAAAATAAAATAATTTCATTTCTGTGTAAACGATAAATGATATATTGATCTTCATGATTTATTTACGTTAATGAAAGAGGAATGTTTTTAGTGGGGTCTATTGAAGGATTATCAATAAAAATTTCTTTTACAATTTATTTTAAAATATATAGATATATTAAAAATATATATCTTAATAATGAATACATTATGAAATTTATGGAATATGGGAATGATGTAGAGAATCCACTTTTTAAGAATATAATGAACCTCAATATAGATATTGGTGGGTAATATATTAATTGGGATTTCAAGAATTATATAATAGTTAAAGATATTAGCATAAATGTGTCATCCTAATGCACCATAGTGGAATAGTTTTAGTGAAAGGTGGAATCACACCTTTTTGTAAATAGTGAGATCAATGATTTGTTCTCTAGATATTCCTATAACATTTTAGGTATATACTTTAAATAATAAATAATAAATAAAAGTTATGGTTCTAATAAAAGATGAAAAAGGAATACCATGGTATGAAAATAAATAAACAATATCCAAAATTCATTTATTGGGATTTGCAACATTCATTAATGTAACAACATGGACATTAAAGTACCCCAGCAACCCCATAGGCATGTGTTTTACTGCCCTTATGGCCCACCCAAATGCCTTAATGGTTCACAATAATAATGATTATCCCAACATGCCAAAATATGTTATTTTAATATACATATTCACCACTCACACACACGCAAGGAAAATTCCCATTAGGTTATTTATCTTGATCACTAATCAATCCCAAATGTATTTAAAAATGAATCTCAAATTAGGTAATCTATACCATGTTGACATGTATAGTAACATTATGTATTTTAAACCACTAACATAATGGATTGTTACAATTACCTCCCCTTCTAATTTCAGTGAATGACATACTATTTGTTGACCCCCCATCTCAACCTAGGTAGTTCCACTGCACCTCAAGCATGGTTCCTCCTCTAATACAAATGTAACAACTGATCCCCATAGGCTTCATAGATTCAATTAAGACACATTTAATCTACTCTCAATGGAATGAAAATGTACCCAACTGGGTCAATAACATAATGAATATTCTATTAGGAGAATAGAAATTCTTTTAGTTTGTTTTGTCCTCAATATCACTATAACATCCCTATACTTTCACTCTATCATCAAGTTAAAAAATCATTATATTTCCAAATATGAAACCAATGAACATGTCCAAATTTTTAGAATCTAAAATTTACAAAATTAATTGCAATATTGGATCAATTAAATACACATGTACCTTTTCTATTTAATTTCATATATAATTATGAGTCGCTCATACATAAAAAATACCCATGTCTTTAAATGAGTATTTCTGATAATTAACAGATAATTTTTATTTGACATTAAGTCATCAGCATCATCATTATCTATATGAAACCCTTCCTTAAAAAAATTTATTAAAAAAAATTATTGATAAAATTATTAAAAGTAAGCATCCTAATTGTGAGCATAAATGTCCATTAAGGGAAAACATATTAATTAACAATTGACTTTCATCGGTGATAATAATTTGAGAATAAGGGTATGTTGACATAATCAATGTGTAAGAGAATTACATAAGAGAATTAATACCCATAAAACCCTGACCAATAAATATATGGAAATTTATAAATCATAAAAAATGTAAGGATTCAAGGAATTAAATATGTCGTGATCCATGTGACTCCAATAATGATTAATGTGAACATTTAAAACAAAAATAAAACATAATGAAAATGTATCAGTATCTTAGAAAATTACCTTTGTATCACTCTTACAAATGATAAAACTCGTATGGTTGATTTCCAAAACCAGAGTACCCATTTAATTAGAGGTATATAACACACTAACACATCTTTGATTTAACAAGGATCCACCTCTCTTTGGTTAATAGGATTACTACCCATAAATGGTTTATAACAGAACCACCCTTCATCATAAAAAATGGACAATAACTATATCAAGAATAATGTAAATAGATATTTAATTTTATCATAAAATAATAGTAAAAACCATTATGTAATTCATTACATGACTAACCCATGAATAAGGAAGAGGTTCCATGGATATATTTTTTAAACAATCATAATCCATCTTGATAATGATTAAAGATATATTCACTAGAAAATATACCTAGATGAAAATATGTAAAATTATGTGTTTCATATTTTTATGAATGGATACTATATTAAAATATATTTAAATGTAGTCTTTTTGAATATAACCTATATAATTTTATAAACATTGAAGGATATAAATTTAAATGGAAAAAGATTTTGAAATATCACTTGAATCATTTTTAAAGAAAATATCCATTCCATTATGATGAAAAAAATTCAAAATATAACTTTGAAAAACATAAAATAATTAATTTTATTTTAAAATAAAATTTTACACTATAAAAGGAATCATTGAAATTATAAGTGGTCATGATGGTAGAAAATTCCACTCATGCTATGAATATTAGAAGAAATAATCCATTAACATTTTTCGTAAAGGTTAAATATTGCATCATTCAGAAAACAACAAGAAGTTTTATTATATAAAACTTTTTTAAAAAATTATATTTGGGAAAAATCACTTTAAAATTTCATTGTAAAACACTTTTTAATACATTTTTTGAAAATTTGGACATATAGGAAGTATCTTGGACTAAAGATATAAAAGAAGATATATTTTCAAAAAAACATTTTATTAATACATTTTAAAGTATCTAAGAATGTAAAATAGTTATATTACATGAGAATTTAAGGAATAAATAGAATATAATAAAAAATAAATGGGTTTAATAAAAAATTATAAATAATTTCTTTTATTGGAAACACAATCATAAAAAATCCGGTAAAAATTGAGATATTACCATAAATCCATTATCACATTAGTAACTCTTCAATCAGAAGTCTCGTGAAATCATGACATGAAATGAAAAAATTTATATCATAAACTTGATGAAATTAAATTAATAATATAACAAATGTATGGTCAGTACTCCTCATAATATTATATTGGATTATAACATTACATATTCCTCAATAAAGATAATTTGTGATGAGTAACCCTTATAATTATCAAAATGATATAGTTATAATTAATTAATGAATATATTCTTTGTGTCAAATATAAATAATCATATATAAATATAAATAAAAAAACATAATAAAAATTCATATCACATGTAGTCTAGTAATATCAATTAAAATGAAGATGTAACATAAACAAATGAACGTAAATTGAGTTATGAAATTATTTATCACTTGGTAAATTTTAATCCAAATCCCATTGATAAAATAATTTAAAATGAAACCTAAAATACCATGATCTATTATTGATTTAATATATTTAATGTAAAATTACATTTATATAAACAATAAAAAATAATTTATTAGAATGCTATTAAAATATGCCTTAATAAAGGAAAATAGAGACAAAGTCCCTAACCTCGAGCCCATACATTCAATGCGTGTCCTTTAACTCCTATGTAATGACATTATAGAAACCATTATATTTTTTAAGAAACATTTTATATATTTAATACCTTATAATTATATCATTTATTTTATTCCTTTATAATGAAAAATGTAAATATTAAATCAGTAGTGTGCACATTGGGTGTTTTGAGGACGTTCTATCCATGGCTTCAAAATGTATTTGTTTGGTGGATCGTGGTCAATGAGTTCATTATTTAAACAGATAATGAATAATAATAAAGAAATAAATATAAAATTTATACAACAACTATAATTTTTAAAACAATCATGAAATATGGTTCTGAAAAATGAACCACGTTACAACCATATAGATGATAGGTTGTACGTACACATGTGTAATGATTCCAATTTTCAATGATTATTATAATAAATATATATATATTGTATTATCATTATAAAATGACCACAATATAATAAATATAATATTATTTATCAGATATATTTATATATATAACATTCATTTTTTTTTTGATGAAAAAATAATCACATCTCTTTGTGGTGGAAGTTTTCCACTTTTACACACAAAGGATGTTATAAATTTTGTGTGTGTTGAAATGTTATAAATAAATGAGATATAATACTCTTAATAATGATAAATTGTAATGAATATCATAATTATGTAAGATATATATATTTATATATTTAAATTATACATATTACCTTCTATATAAATCATTATTGTAAAAATGAAGGAAATCGATTCATGAAGTTTCAAACCATTGTACACACTTGTGATGATATATTATCCCCCAATGAAAATATTTGAACTGTTATATTTTACATAATAACTCCAAAATAATAAATATGTTAAAGGAATAATATATATATATAAATTAAAAACATAATTTTAAAATGATGTGACAGGTGATGATGGAAAGCAAATGACATCAGTCTGTGAGGCGGTAGTCCACCATACACACGAATGATTAATTTGTGTAAAATTTTATGGAATAAGATGTAGATTTTTTTTATGAAATTTACATCATATCATATCAATATATTTGAGATACTTTTTTTATTATATCATATGAATTGAATAAAATTTGAAGAATTTTGAAGGAGAAATAAAATAAAAATAATTGGTTAACCATGATGCCTCTTATATGAAAAACCACCTTCGGATAGCACCAAATGTCTTCTTAGGATCGATTTACAATAAAAAAGGTCCGATAGGATGTGTAGAGGAATTCGTGGAAGGTGTTTATAGAGGGTATGTAAACACCCAATGAATTTTATGGAGTGAATATTGGAGGAAATGTATAATACCCCAACCATAAGTATTACATAGTCTTGAGTTAATTCCAGAATTCAGTAATTACTATTGATGAAATTTCCCGGTTTAGAATATTAGATAACTATGCCATATCTAATATATATCAAAAAAAAATTACAAAGTGGACACCTCTTAATTGGTCCATTTCATTCATAATATAAAACATTTAAAATTAAACATGAGTTATTTATTATGAAAAATCATCATAAATTCCACCGTGACTTCATTATTTATCTTACCTATCCTTACACCATTTGAAAAATACTTTAAAACATGGGATGAGAATAAAAATCTCTGTAATGGATATAAAATGTGGGAGAAATGTTGGACTATGAATACATTAATCCCATGAAATCATTTTCTTAAAGTTATACATTCCACCAAAAAAATATAATCTCTTTAGATTACCTTATAAAATCATAAGATTACTATAAAACAAAATATCTAATGAAAATAATAAAGGAAAATTGTTCTTCTAAATCAGCCATCCATTGTATATTTTCTAGCTACAAAGGGAGTTGCCTTCATGGTTAAATTGTGAATACCCACCACAGTATTATCCCTAAATATCATAGTAGAAACACTAATGTTTAACTCTATCTCATTACCCAATGCTTTGGGGATCTATTACTAACTAACATTCTCTATGTTTATCAATGAAACACCCATATTCATAAACTATTCCAACAAACCATAAAATTATAATAACACATAAAACAAGTATTAAAGATAAATATCACTTCCACTTTGAAATCATACTTAACTTTTACAAAGACAAACATTCATAAATGAGAAACATAAATGGAAAATAAAATGTTAAAGAAATAAAATATTAATAAAAAAAATAAAGTGACATATAAGTGATAAAATCCTTTCATGATGTATATGTTAAAAATAAGATATTTTTTATTTTGTAAAAAAATAGTATGATAATTAACATTAAAATAGGGTTTTAAAAGAATGCCCTTTACAATGAGTTTGACTCATCACATACATTATCTTTGTGAAAAATAATAATTAGATAATAATTTACTTTCTTGAGAAACTTTTTAATTTGTAATTATGACTTATTATCACGTTTTAATAATTACATATTTATTTATTTTTTACATCGGGCAGATTGTTGTTATTCGACACTTGAGTCAAAAAACGACATTGAAATGATTTTTAAGGTCAAAATGGTTATAATTTTACCATATGAAGAATAATATTCAGGAAATAATAATAACATTAAAAATAAATTATTCTTTTAAATCAAACCATTTATTTATGGTTACAAAAAAAAATTAAAACAATAATATAATCATTGAGAATGTAGGCTGTATGTATACCTAAGTAAAGTTTCAATTTTTCATTGCTCAATTATGCAATCAATTTAATTAATATTTTAACTATCCATAATTATCATAAAAAAATTATTATAATGTTAATAATTTAAATATACAAATAAATATTATCCATGTGATGTGGTGAGGAAAAATGAATCACATCGCTTCGTGGAGATGATAGTTCTCATGTACACACGAACGAATTTATCAATTTTATATGCATGGAATAGAAATAACATAATTGATAAATTATTATTTTATGATAATAAATATGTCATTAATATAATATATAAACATTAATTCCTTCATTACAACCTATCTTGTTTGATGGTGATGGAAAAATGGTTTTTCTTCGTGAGGTGGAAGTCTACCATACACATGAATAATCAATTCATTTTCTACATAATGAAATTGGAAATGGATTTAGGTTATTATATTAACATAATAAAATATCAGTATTTTTAGCATAAAAGGTATTAATTCTTATTGGATGGAGAATATTTTATGGATGTTGAAGAAATAAAAAACAAAAATAGTAAAAATGATACCGTTCTTTCGAAAAATCTCCTTTGATTAACACCTTAACATATCTAAGATGAGTATTATATCTAAAATAATGCCTCTATAATGTGGGAAGGGACTTTAGGAAGGTACTTGGATATATATTGGATGATATTAAATAGATTTAAATTGTAATGAAATATCAAGAAGTAGTGACCTTTTATAAGAGACAGGAGGGGCACTCTTGTGAATCTTCAATGTTTTAAATTTATATAAATTAATTTCTTATTAAAAAAGATCTAGATAGATATATTTCAATAATGGTGTATTTACTGGTTGAAATACTATAATCCAATGAATATTAGACAAGTTTTTATTATATTTTAATTCTTAAGTTTTTTATTTATCCATATTAATTTTTACCATCATATGTTGTAATTTATCCATTAAGGGTTAATGTAACTAATATAAAATGAAAAATGAAAAACCAAATGAGTAATTGATTTTATTTTAGAATGTATCCAAATAATTTTGTGAAAATTATAATTTTTTATAAATTTTAAAAAATATAATAAATATTTTATATTTGAAAATACAATTATCCTCAACATTGACACTATTCCTTTCTTAACTATTTAAAATATCATAAAAACAATATATTTTTAAAAAAACTCAATAAAAAATCCCTAACATATAAAAAACCTCTATAATATTCTTGGATGGTATCAATTATGTTAAATTATATTTTTTTAAATATTATTGTGACCATTCTTTTGATTATTTCATCAATGAGTAAATTAGTACATAATCATCATATCACAATTTAATGTTGCCATTAATTTATAAAAAATTATAAACAAATTAAAAATATGTAGTTAAAATTTTTTATTTATAAATAATATTAATATTATTTTATATCCCTTGTATAAGCCCATATTAAAAATTATATACATGTAAAATAACAGGGGGTGATAAATATTTTCTTCTCTTGAGTATAATATTATAAATGTCTTAGTCACACCCATGTGGTATATAAACGATATAACATCATCCCAAAGTTGATTTTGGATTAAATTCATTCATCCAATTAAATTATGATAAGTTTTTGGGTGATTTAATGTTAATTATAATATTTTTAACCTTTAATTAATTGATTTACCATTAAATATGGTAGTAAAAATAATTATTTATGTTTCTATTCCTTATTTTTAAAGATTATGTTGATCCTATTAGGTAATAGATATCATACTGATTACAAACATGAATGTCTATTTTTTAAAATTCAAAACACAAAATAGGATAAAATTAATTTAAAATCTATACATTTTAAGGATGGAGAATATAGAATTTTATAGTAGAAACATTAAAAATATCACTAATTGTTATATCCAATTTCAATGAAAAATTAATTCTAATTTCCAAAAAATGGATTAACAGATAAAAATAGTTTAATTATACACAAATAATAATTAAAAGTATAAATAAATATATAAATAAATTAGATGAAAAAGTAGTTGTGAACAAAAACATCGACTTATAAAAATATAAAAAATTAATCCAAGGTAAGATTGAATTGTCCAGTTTTATAGAATAATTTTATTTTTCAAATAAATCATATAAAAAGTTTCAAAAAATATATTTTGAATGGTATCTCTATAAAAGGTGGTATAACACTTTTTTTAAAAAAATTGTTTTTTACCATAAAACAAGTTTTATCATATACGATTAAGATCCAAGTTTTTATTTTATTTAACATCTAATTAATAAATATGAAAATGACTTGTTCATTCATTAATTAGGATGTTACATTCTTCCCCATTTTTGAAATTTCATTCTCTCAATTTTTATTTACTTATTAAATTAGTGTGGATACCTTTCCTTTATATAATTTTTAGATTCACATGTTTCCACATCGAATAAATGGTATTTGAGTAGAACCTTAAGAAAATGAATCATTTTATTATAGAATAAATACACTCAACAATCAAGAATCTATAGTGGTTCTTCCTCATAAAAAATATTATATTCCAACTAAAATACATCTAGACTCAAAAAATTATATGGATTCGACATATAATTTTTTATCATTTATTATTTTATACATGGGATAAAATATGAGGAAAACATACATTGCAGGTAAATGAACCAACATTGTCATGGAAATAATAGAGTTCAATGAACCCTAGACTCAGCATACCCCTCTTACAAAAACATATCCCACTTTTGGATGGAGAAAACATGATAATGACATAATAATAGACCTCAAATGAGAAATCATTCCTCCACTTATCCAAAAAAAATTGATTTCTCCAGTATATTCTCATTTGTTACTAAATCAACTGATCTTTCTCTATGATTTCCTCTATCATATCTTGTCCCATAAACATTAATAGTCTGACATCATCCCAAAAATATCGAGTTTGAAACTGATGTCTATTAAATGCCTCAAATGATTCTATCTGTATAATATAATGAAAATATCTATTATAAGAAAAATCAACCATAGAATGATTTTGATCCCAACTAAAATGAAAATCCACTGAAATAGAACATGACAAACAATCCATGGTTAGACATTTTGTTCTTACTTCCTATCTGATTAAGTATGAAAAGATATACAAATGTTTAATTCATTACCCAATGAATTTTGATGGATTTTCCAAAGGTAATAAGTCAACCTATGATCATGATCAGACATAAAAAAGATAGGATTATCTTGTAACATGAATATCTCTTCAAGATACATCTGATAAATTTTATCTAGTGATGGAGTGCCTCAAATAGGAAGGAATGATTATAATTTTTCAATTGATTGACAGTTACCCAGATCACATTGATACTAGAGTATGTCTTTAGTAATCCCACTATGAAGTCTATAGATATATTTTACCATTTACACTATGGAACTAGAAATTCTTGAATCATCCCTTTTAGTAACAACAATTATGATTTTACTTATTGATAAGTCAAAAATCTTAGGATAAAGGCATCAATATCACTTTTCATTCCATCCCACCAGTAATACTCTCAATGGTCTTAATATATATTACTGCCACCTCAATGAATTGAAAATGGAGATCTATGAGCATCACATAATAATTATTTCTTCAAATGTGAATCACAAGGCACAGATAATCACTACACAAATATCAAAACAAAATCTTCGTCAATGTTTAATTTAGGAAACATTTCTTTTTGAACCAATTATTCAATTTTCTACAACTCATTGTCTTATTTGTATCCATTCAAAATTCTATCTGATAGAGATGATTGCACATACACTTGAATCAAAATAGAAGAATTTCTTGCACCAAAAATTTCCATTCCAAAATTCATCAAATAATTAACCAAATGACAATTTTAAATGCAACATGGTTAAAATATAATTTCTTTTAGGATTCAATGCGTCATCTAAATTTTTTCCTTTTCTGGAAAGGTAATGAATTTTTCAATCACAATCCTTTATTAATTCTATCCATATTCTTTGTCTCATTCAAAACTTTCTATGTGAATATAAATTTAAAACATTATTTATTATTATATGTTTCACATTTTAATCCATTAAAATTTTGCCTCTAAATTATTAATAAAAAACAATAACAACTAATTCCAAATCATGTTTAGGGTAATTTTTCCCATGAGATTTTAATTAACTGAACCATAAGCAATTACCTGATCACTCTTCATTAGGACATAATGAAGTCCTTTTAATGAAGCATCTCTCTAGATGAAAATTCCACCATTTCTGGAGGACAGTGCTAAAACTATAGAATTCACAAATCTTTATTTCAATTCATTAAAAAAATTCCTACATTCTATTTTCTAGGAGAATATAACACCTTTTGAGTTCACTTAGTTAGTTGGAAATATTACCTTGTACTATATTAAATAATACTCTAGCAATAGCCTACTAAACCAAGAAATATACAAGTCACTATGACTATGGTAGGTCATGGCCACTCATTAACAACATGTTTTTATAAGCCTCGTATATTATTCAATAAATAGAAAAAAAAGTAACCAAGGAATGAAATTCGATCAATCCAAAATTCACACATTCTATATTTCCAATTCAGTTTAATTTATTTTAATGTTTTCTAAATAACCCTAATATTTCATTCATGTTCCTATTAAATTTTAGAATATACCAAAATGTCATCAATAAACATGAAAAATATGCTATTATAAGAAATTATGAAATATTATTTTCATAATATCCATGGATATAGTCGGATAATTATTAATCATAAAATGAATATCTAAAATTCAATAATTCCCATATCTAGTTAGAAACATCATCTGTAGAATGTCTATATCCATTTCGTTAAAATGATTGTACCTTGACCTCTGTTCAACTATTAAATGATACTATGATCCATTGAGTTGATCAAACAAATCGTCTATATAAGGAAAATAATACTAATTCTTTATAGTGATTTCATTCAAAGCACCACAATCAATGAAAATTATCCTAGAACAATCATTTTTTTTACAAACCAGACATGGGAATCCCCCGGAGAAGTGTTGGGTTAAATGAATAATTTATCTAATAATTCATACTATTTCTTCTTCAACTATAAAGTTCGATTTGATACATCTAATAAGGGGTTTTAGAAATTGTATTACAACAAATAACCTAGTCAGTAGTAAATTTCAATTCCCATTTAGGTAAAATAAAAAAAATTGTCAAGAAAAACATTAAGATAATAAATAACCATCTCCACATAAATAATCTGATCAGTTACATTGTTTTAAAAAATCAGAGGACCAAAAGGAACCTAGATACTCTGATAGGGGGTGAATTAGGGTATGGATAATCTATTTCAAAAATTTCCCTACCGCAATGAATCTTGACCTCAATATTATTAGGGTCATATTGTTTTCTCTTATGTTGTTAAAGTTTATCTTGTTATTTCATTATTTATCTAATATGAATGCTTTGGAGGAAATGTGTTGAAGCAATCTGGCAGAAACGTAGATTTTTGCATGGTTACCCATCCCTTGGATTCTTCCTAAGAGCATACAATAACATTGTCCTGTTGTACCAAATCCTCTAAAGGTCACTGCCAATTTACAGTGTTTGTCCTAGATCACTATGATCACTACCTTTTCAATATTTAGGGTTATCTCAATTTTTCTCCAAGGGTCACTCCATGTTCTTCTCTCTCTCAGGCTTACTGTCGGTAGAAATAATAATCTTCTTCCTCTTCCATTTCTCACTACTATGGAATGGATCCACACACAATTTATTGACTTGTAGGTCCCTTTATTATCACAAAATAATGAATATTTCTCTTTCTCTAGATTCTCTATTGAAGTTCCACTTTTATCCATTGATGAATATAACTTCACCACAGATATACCGGCCAATATTCCTACTTTTCGTGGAACTCTAGAACATTCGGTGCACTTCTCTATGCTTGGGACGTTTCTCTAATACCTGGCGCGCTTCTTCAATATTACTGCACAAGTGTCACAAAAATACTTGCTCGAAAAACCCTTATTCATCTCTAAACTTGGGTGAATCAAACACTTTGATGGCCAAACCAATATTGGTGTGCAACTTTCAACGAGTAAGCAACTCTTGAATATCTTTATACTTGCGTGACCAAACCACCAATTGCGCGACCGAAGAACCTGCACGATTGGAGAACTAATTTTATCTAACTTTTAAACATTGTCTTTATATGAGGAGGGTTAGACCTCTATTTATAAGAATCCTTGACACCCTTAGCAATAGCGGACATGTCTCCTCTCGGTGCGCAAGTCCAACTGTCGTTTTCTCAATCTCCCTAGTCACTTGTACGACCAAACCAAAACATGGGCGCCCCTCTTTCCCTTGCCATATTTTGATCTTATGATGTGGAAAAACATATGGCGCACAAGATTCCAATCTTCCAAGACACCGGAGCACATGTCCCATTTCCAAAAGAACTTTTCACAATTTGTCTATTTTGAGGCATAATAATAGGAAAACACTGGAAAACGGTGCCACCTTGTATCTTCACTTTTTGTATGGCCTCCATATCATCCATTCCTTTTTCGAGGTTCTTCAATCAATCATGAATTTTTATCAACATCCCTTTAACTCAACATGTCACCATGAAATCCCCTTTTGTCAACAAATTTGTACATCGAGGTCTGCATTATCAACAAACACAACATAGAGGCCTGCATTGTCAACAAACACAATCACCTCAAAAAATGCTCCAATGATACATTGAGGTATTTTTTCCCAACAAAAATTATCTGAATGATAACATTCCATTCAATATTTTAACAGTTTCTCAGCTTTTTGATATGTTATCAATAGTATGGTTTCATTATTATTCACAAACAAAAAATCTTTATGAATATAAAATTTTTTATAGCTACATTATATCATAAAATGGTAAACATAATTCCAATCCATAACATGAATAACATCAAAATATTCTCTAGGTAAAACAAAAAATTATACATGTAAATTCATTCCATAAAAAATATTGGAAGAGTCCTATAATTTATTTCTTCCATAAATATTCTCTCATGTGTTTTTATCATAAGTTCATGATTCATTTGATGAGTTGGATTTTTCAATTTACCAGAAACTCACTCAGAAATGAAAGAATATATAGACCTTGATTCAAATGACACATTGTAATTATCTGAATAAAAAAAAGTACATGATACCACTTCATTTGATGGCCCAACATCCACTAAATGAGTTGAATAGTATTTCACCATAACATTATATTTATAGTCTATTTTTCCCATCATTCATTTTATTCTTTGGATACTCATTTCCATAATGACCCATCTCATTGCACTTAAAACATTTTACAAACTATAAATAGAATTTGGTCTTACCACTACTATTATATTTTTCATTGTAGTTATGATCCTTATGACCCATTTTTCTAGATCAAAAGAATATAATAGGATTCAAATATAATTCCCTAGCATGTTTTTTACCTCAATTTTCTCAATCTATAAACATAATTTTATAGCCATTTTTTGATGAATTTATCCCTTTCACCTACCAGATTGACCTATTTTTTAGTCATTATCAATCAACACATGATCATGTGAGAACTCCATTTCCTTCTTCTCCACACATATGAGATTATATTGATATATATTAAACACATGGGAATCCAATTCCATTCAATACATTAGCTTCAATACAGAGTAAAAATAAATTATTTTATAATCAAGATCTCAGATGAATGTTATAGAACACCTTTCTAGTCGAGTGAATTTTGTTTGTATCCACTACATCCTCCTTGTGTCTCAATTCAAAGAAGTTTTCATCCATCCTATGTGGAACAGACATAATAATTTACTTCTAAAGAAAAATATTTATGATTTCATCTCACTCAAATGAGTCTACCTCTTTAATTTATTAGTTATTAATAGTCATCGACCACCACTAACTAACATCACCATAAAAACTATAAACAAAAAGACAATCCTTTTTAATTTTTGAACACCCCAAGATATTAAAATATATCAATGTTTTTAATTTAACATTCAACTAGAACAAGGTCTGATAATCCTCTAAATGATGGAGTATGGCACCTCAGGATATGATCTACTACCAACATTTTCTCCTATAGTTGATCTAGATGATCTCATGTATGTATACCACAACCATATATAGCCTAAACGAAATATGAAATCACTGTAACAAAATTATCAATTCTACTTATTTCCATCTGATGTTATTGATTTGGATTGTTGTTTTCTTCTATATGACTTTCCAGCATAGATTCCTTGTTTCATCAATGGAAAATAATTCAGAACATACATATCATAGATGAAGAAACATGGTAACATTAAAATAAATACCCATTTCAACATAAAAATAAAATTAAAATATTTTATGAATATTTTTTAACAATATACTAACCCCAAATGTTTTCTAAACTGACATCTTATACCAGTTATAATTCCTCTACCTTAAACATTATATGTTGTTTGGTTTTGTAAAGATATCACATTAATTTAAATTTAGAATCATTTTGGGTTTAGATTTTTAGGGAATCATTACATATCTAAAACATAATGAGAACCATAATGTTAATTTTAGAAACTACTCAGTAGTATCTATTTCGTTCATAATATAGATCTTTTTAAATAAAACAAGATTTAGTTTTCATCAAAAATCTTTTTTAAATTTCATCTTGACCTCATCATTTATCATAATCATTATTATACCTTGTTAATTAAATTTTGAAACATGTGATGGGAACAAAAATCTTAGTAGGGTAGATAAAAGAGGAATGAAAACACTAATGAATACTTTAATCTAATGAAATAAATATATCAATGTTATACTTTCCACCCATAAAACATAAACTCTTTATATTACATAAATAAATAATAAGAATCCTATAAAACAAATAGAAAAAGTAAATAATAAATGCATGATTTGTAATAAATGTCATTATTATATTGTATCATTCAAGGTTATATAGGGAGTCACTTACATGGTTATATTGAGAATACCCACCACTGTATATTCCTAAAATTAATTTGGAGAAATCCTACCATTTAAATTTGCCTCATTTCCCAATGAATTTGAAAGATATTTTGGGATCACCCACCCTAGGGATATCAATACAACAACAATATTCATAAAATATTCTTAGTAACTATAACATAATCATAACACATTAAACAATTATAATGTAAAAATAACATTTCCTCTTTGAAATAACCTTACCTTTTTACAAAGTTGTACACTCATAAATAAAATAAAATTATTTGAAAATAAATTAGTAAAATTATAAATCAAGCATCTAGATATTAAATTGATAAAAATGTGAAAAACTCTATTCATTATGTATACAGTAAAAACATTACTTTTGTACATTTAAAAATAATAATTGAAGGAGTAACATTAAAAAAAATTCTTGAAAGAATGTCCCTTACATTGAGTCTGACTTTTCAGGTATAATTTTCGGCATCCTGAATAATAATCATTGTTTAGTTAACTACATTTTATAGAACCATTTTTAAATTTTATTGTAACATGTTATCATTTTATAACAATTACAAATTTTTTTGTGTTCTTATCGAGAACATTGTTGATATTTGATACTTGATTCCAAAATGCCATTGAAATGATGTCAATAGTCAAAATAGTCATAATTAAACCATCATTAAAATGATATTACTGAAATAATAATCACATTTTTACGTCTATTATACATTTAAATAAAAACATTTATTTATGTATATGATGAAAAAAATGACATTATAATCATGGAGACCGTAGGCCTTACATATGAAAGTTTAATATTTTCATTATTCATTAATTATTCATAAAATAAAGGTAAATATTATTTAATCATTAAAAAATGATAATAATATCTGTAAATATCACATTAACAATCTTAATATATATCATCCATTTCTTGTGGTGAAGAAAAAAAATCATATCAGTTCGTGGAGGTGATAGTTTTCATGTACTCAAGAATGACTTTATCAATATTATATGCAGGGAAAGGTAATAATGGAATTGATATATTATTATTTAATAATGATAAATAAGAAATCAATATCATATATAAACATTAATAACATCATTATTATTAGTCTTGATAGACGGTGATGGAAATCGAATTATTTTGGTTCACATGCTCGTTTTCCTTTGTACACACAAATGAATAATTCATTTCAAATTTGATGAAATTTTGGATGGATATAGGGGAATATATTAACATAATAACATCTCAGATTATTGGGTACATTGGAGTAATTATTTAATCATGTATGAAAAAGGTTTTTTGGATGTTTATTAAGAAAAAACACAAAAACTCTTAGAAAAGGTACCTTTCCATTGGAAAATAACCTTATATTATCACAAAAACACCAATATGGTTAGTGTTACACATAAAATAAGGCCTATATAATGTGGGATGGGATTATAAGAACTTATTTCGGAAGATATTTTCTATTCCAAATTTTTTATTAATTGTGAAAAAATGATACCAAGTTGTTTCCTTTCAATATATATGGGATGACACTCTATGAAATCATCATAGTAATAAATTAATATAAATTAATTTTCAGTTAAAAATTTGTCCTAATATTTTTATTTATAATATAAGATGTGTATGGGTTAAAATAACATAATCCATAAAAATTTATAAATTTTATAATTTATCTAATCTGTATCCTTTTGTTTAATCCCAAAATAATTACTACCATTATATCAAGTAATTTATACTATGAGGGGTTATATAATTATACTATGATGCCAAAAGGCCACTAAATGAGAAAATTATTAATCTTTATGACTTATACCAATAATTTATCCAAATTATTAATTATTTTTATATCAATTAATAAAATATATTATGTTTTAATATACCATTTGTGAAACTTTTAATAATATTCATTTTGTGATGTTTTGAAAACATCATAACAACTTTATATCTTAATAAACACAATTAAATAATCCATAACATTTCAAATGCATCCATAATATTCTTCTATGACATTAATTATTTCAATATATATATATTAATATATATATTTTCATTTAATTAATCATTTCGTTAATGATTCAATTACTGCATCATCATTGTGTAACCGTTTAATTTAAAATATTGATTTCATAAAAATTATAAATAAATTACCATGATGTAGGTAAAAAAATTATTTCTAAATAAAATTTATAGTTTATGTTATCCAATGTATAACCTCACATTATAAGTACATTTTTTGTTCAAAACAAGGGTGTTATAAAAATTTTCTTCTCTGTGAATATAATATTAAAATGTTCTTACTCACACCAAAGAGAAATATAGAAGATAAATATTCAAACCAAGGATTATTTTGGGCCAAAAACATCATTACAATGAAATTATGTCATGTTCTAGGTTTATTTTTTATTATCTATACAAATATTTTTTATCATTAATTACCCGATTTACCATTAACTGTGGTAATTAAAATAATTACAAAATTAATTTTCTTATTTTTTTTCCAAAATTATGTCGATAAAATTAGATCATAAATATAATACTTATTATGATCATATAATTACATTTTTCAAAATTTAAAACACTAAAGATGCTAAAATATATTTAATATTAATTATGATGACGGATCGAAAAAACGAGTTTTTAATGTTAAAACATTCAATAAATCACAGAAACTTATGTCAAATGTCAATGTAAAATTGTTTATAATGTAAAAAATTGTATTAAATGATAAAAAATAATCTAATTATACATTATAACTAAATTAAATGATAATTTGTCAATCTAAATAAATTAGACGAAAAAGAAGTTTTAAATTAATATTCAGTACTTTTAACTATTTCTAAATAGTGAATCTTAATTGATAAATACCAAAATTCCATCACAATTAAATTTCGATACTCTGATTTCAAAGATCAAGAATAGTTTTTAAAATATAACTTATAAGAGTGTCTAAAAGTATATTTAAAATGGGCTCTCATTCAAAAGATGGTAAACATATTTTTTGAAAGATAAGTTATTTTAACCATAAAAATCAATTTATCATATATAATTTTGAACATAATTTCTAATTTATTTAATATTTTATAAATAATTATGAAAAGAGTCTATTATAATTATAAGGCCCTAGCCTTAAACCTTAATTAATATTGAGTTATTACAAGATTACACATTCAGGATCTTTTCGGGTTTAGAGTTTTAGATAATTAGATCATAAAACTTGCATTACATTCCACATATAAACAAAGTGGTTACATTAAGATAGTATTCTTCTTTCCCATCAATGGAAACATATTTAAAATAAAACATGGATTCTCTCTTGACACTTCCTTGACACTATCATCATATCATGTACCTTTCCCTTGACATGTGAAAAGCATTTCAAAAAAACTTGGGATGAGCATAAAAAGATCAGTAAGGGATATAAAAATATGGAATGGAAACATGGGTACATATATACATAAGAATGAAATTATAATTTACCCATAAAAAATAAGCACTTCAACATACCTCATCAAATCATGAATAAATCATAGAAATCATAAAACAAAAAAGGTAACATGAGGCATTCATAACATTCTTACATAGGGAGTAACCCTCTTGGTTATGTTTGGAATACCCATCACTGTATATTCCCTAAATATCTTCTGAAAATCCTTAACGTTTCACTCCTTCGTGTTACCCAATGCATTGGAGGGCTATATCAGGCTCACCCGCCCTTAGTTTATCACGGAACCACCCGTCTTCATAATAATGCCCAAGAACCTCAACATAATCGTATCACATAAAACATGCATAAAGGAAACATAACATTTCCACCTTTCAATAAAGAGATATCAATACAACACATTGATATAAAAAAATTATGAAAACCATTTTCAATACCAAAATAAAAGAAAATTAAAACATGGTATTTATTTTTCTTTTAAAAAGAACGTATGGCTTGTAGAGGAAGCCGAAACTCAAATAACGGTTACGACGGTAGAGAAGTCATTGTCACCGCATACGTACGACAAAAACATTCCCTTTTGTCATTTAGTAAAACACTTCATATAAAAATGATTCCTTTTGGATAAATGTAAAAGTCAAAGGGGTTTATACACCGTATAAAAGAAGGTTGTGTATAAAACAAAATATGCCTCAATGAAAGGAGATTGAGACGAAGCCCCATACCTCGGGTCCGACTTGACTCGATCGTTATTTAATGTCCTGAATAATAAATTTGAGTTAATTTCTACTTGATTAAGAACCTTTTTGAAGTTCATTATTCCTTTTATATCACTTATTACTATGTCATGAACAATATTTAATTATTTAAGTTAATAACGGTCATTTTAACGATCATTGGTACTTGAGTAAAAAATAAACCCTTTATAATTACAAGTTGTTCCTATATCCATTATATTCAGAATGGTATTCATTATGTAGATATAATATATTTCATATATATCCAGTACATTCATGCATTTATAATATTGCATAATCATTTAGAGGTAAGAAATGAAATGCACCGTTCATGGAGACAGAAAGTCGTACGTACGCATGAACACTACATTCATTTCTATTTCGTATTTTATAAAATGGAATCATAATGATATAAAGGTATATTATAATTCCAGTATAATATCATATATAATTTCATATTTCCATCCTTTATACGTCCCACATATGGTATTTAATGAATCAACTCACTTTGAGGGGGCGGTAGTCCGCACTTCCTCAAATGAAGATATCGCATTTACCCATAATGGAAACCATAAAGGCATACCCAAAATGATAAAATACATAAGCTTAAGGAAAAAATAAACATATTATATATCATATATAAATATAGTGACATATTAATAGCCACCTTTGAAGGTGTTAAAAGAATGTTGAACAATCATCCTTTCGGGAGGCATAAATTCGCCATCCACAAAAACTGTATGTTCGTTAAGCATTAAATGTAGGTGTGTGTAAGTGTAGCTCGAATCCTTATTATATCATCATCCTAGTATATTGGGGATACTGTAGTTGTTACAAAAGAAAAGAATAAAAAGAGTTTAGAGGGTTGGAGAAGCAAAATAAAACAAAAGGACTCAAAAGAATACATTACCTTAAAATCGAGTAACTCTCTTTGGTTTCAGCTCAAAGGCTTCCTTGGGAAGACTTCTGCCCAATGTTAGGCTTCAAGGAGTAATAGAGACAAGTGGAGAGGCAAAATAGGCAGGTTTTGGCCGAGACAAAGGCTTTGGAAGTGTGGGTAAGGAGGTAGAGGTGGGGGCCTTTTATAAGAAGAGTGGAGGGGCACTCTTGGAAAGTAAAGAAAAGTTACTTTATTTTAAAATGATTTTCAGATTAAAAAGGTCCCACATTGATATCATTCTAGGTTAAGGTGATAAGGGTTTTAAATCCACCCATCCAATAGGTTTTGGCTATGTGTAGGTCTTAGATTTTACATTATCATTCCATTTTATTTAAATCATTAAATAATGAGGTCATCGCTGCATCATCATGATGTCATAAATAATTTAATTTATATAATGTATAAAAATTATAAAAAAAATACTATGATGTAGGAAATCGTTTTACCTTTCCAATGACTATTTATAATCAAAAATATGATCTTTATAATCCCATGTAAAAATTATTTTAGTAAAACATTTAATGTTTGTGTCATTTTTACTTAAACATTAAATAAAAAGTTATTTTTGTCATTTCTCAACCAAAGTGGCTCCATGGGGTCCCCAAGTTGACCCATGGCTTGTCTTGGTCGTCCATCACACATCCAATAAGGGTAGGACATTTTTCTAGGTCATTTCATTTTATTAAAACATTATTCATACCTTCAACTACACTAATTACCTCTAATCGCGGTTAAAACTTAATAAGTTACTATTCACCAAAAATTTATTATAATCTCATTGAACCAAATTTTACTTCTTAATGACAACCATGTATGTCGGATTTTTGAAAATCAAAACACAAATATGGAAAATTTTCATTTAAACGAAAAATCAGTTTTTATAAGTACCACTTAGTGGTTTCATTATTCATGAAAAATTGAAGTTTTTCAAAAAATTAAAAAAAATTCACCCTAAGCTATATATGATACTCCAAATTCAAAAATGATGTCTATTTTACAAAATTCAAATCATATAAGTTACATTAATTAATTTAATAAATAATTCCAACTGTCATGACAAATAGCGTGTTTTTATGAAACAATAAGTATCAAAAGATTGACACTACTTTAAGTCCAATTTCAAAGTGAAATTGATTCCAACGACCACCATTGGATTAAATGGTAAAAATATATTCTAATTTCACTTTAAAACCAATTCAAAATATAATCTAATTATAGAAATAAATTATATTAAAAAGCAGTTTTGATGTAAAATGCAGTATTTTCACTATTCATTAAAAAATGAACAATGTTAGATAAATACCAAAAATTCACACAAAGTACATTGTGATGTCCCAATCATAAAGAATAAGTTTATTTTGAAAATCATAGCTTATAAAATTGTCAAAATATATATTTAAAAATGGTTTTCCATCAAAAGGCAGAAAAACAATCTTTTAAAAAAATATTTGTGTATTCCATGCTTAAGATTGTATTTATTTTCATTTTAAGCCTCTAAAACACTATCTAATTAATTAATAGACATAGATAAAAATATCTATTATTAATTACTTACTTGGGATGTTACATCCTTCCCCCCTTTATAAAATTGCATCCCCGTAATTTATTTATTTATCAAATAAATGGGGTTACTTATCCCTCATTGCATTTTCAGATTCCCATGTTGCCACTTCCATCATGTGGGTTTTCCCCAAAACCTTTACCTGATTAATCACCTTATTCCGTAACACTTGCTCCCTGTGGTCAAAAATCTGGACCGGTTGATCCTCATAAGATAGGTTCTCTTCCAGCTAAACTACCTCTGGACACAAAACATGAGATGGATCAGGCATATAATTTCTCAACATCGAAACGTGAAAAACATTGGGTACCTGAGATAAACTCGAAGGTAAAGCCACCCGGTATGCAACTAATCCAACTCTCTCTAGAATTTCATATGGTCCAATGAACCTTGGACTCATCTTTCCTTTCTTAGCGAATCACATCACACTTTTCCATGGTGAGACTTTGAGAAAAACATGATCACCTACCTCAAATGTTAGATCCTTCCTCCTGTTGTCTGCATAACTCTTCTGCCTACTCTGAGCTGTTCTCATGTGCTTCTGAATCAACTAAACTTTTTCTGCCATCTCTACTACCAATTCTGGTCCCATCAGCTTCATTTCACCCAATTCATCCCAGAAAGCTGGAGTACGACACTGCTTCCCATATAATGCCTGAAATGGTGCCATCTATATTCTGGAATGAAAACTGTTATTATATGAAAATTCAACCAAAGAAAGATGTTGGTCCTAACTTACCTGATAATCCATAGAACAAGCTCGTAGCATATCCTCCAAGGTCTGAATAGTTTTTTATGACTGCCCATCTGATTGAGGATGAATTGTTGTACTAAAATTTAATTCAGTACCCAATGACTTTTGAAGGCCTTTCCAAAAGTTTGAAGTGAACCTGGGATCACGATCAGATACAATGGAGAGAGGAACTCCATGTAACCTGAATATCTATTTAAGATACAAACGGTAAAGTTGATCTAGGGAAAAAGTATCTCGTATAGCAAGGAAATGAGAAGATTTGGTGAAGTGATCAACAATAACCCAGATTGCATTATTACCTCGAGATGTCTTCGGTAATCCCACAACAAAGTCCATGGATATATTCTCTCATTTCCACTCTGGCACTGGTAAAGGCTGAAGCATCCCTTTTGGTTACTGCCGCTCTGATATAACCTGCTGACAAGTCAAACACTTCACAGTAAAATCAGCAATATCTCTTTTCATTCCATCCGACAAGTAATACTCCCGAAGATCTCTGTACATCTTAGTACTGCCAGGATGAACCGAAAATGGAGAACTATGAGCTTCACATAATAACTCTCTTTTCAACTGTGAATCACAAGGCACAGACAATCTCTTCCCAAATCTGAAAACACAATCACTATCAATGATGAATTCAGGCAACTTACCTTTCTGAACCAGCTCTACATTTTTCTACAACTCACTGTCTTGCTTCTGTGCTTGCTTGATTCTGTCTGATGGAGAAGATTTCACTGATACCTGAAACAAAATAGAAGAACATCCTACACCAACAACTTCTATGCCAAAGTTCATCAAATCCTTAACCAAAGGATCACGTTCCAAATGCGACATTGCTAATGAAGCATTACTTTTTCGACTCAAAGCATCAGCCACATTATTTGCTTTTCCCAGATGGTAGTGAATTGTACTATCATAATCCTTGATTAATTCTAGCCATCACCTTTGTCTCATGTTCAACTCTTTCTGAGTGAATATATACTTTAAACTTTTGTGATCAGTATATATTTCACACTTTACTCCATACAAATGATGCCTCCATATTTTTAAAGAGAAAACAACAGCAGCTAATTCCAAATCATGTGTAGGGTAATTTACCTCATGAGTTTTCAACTATCGTGAAGCATAAGCATTTACCTGATCATTCTACATTATGATGCAACCAAGTCCTTTCAATGAAGCATCACTGTAGATAACAAACTCACCATTCCTGGAAGGTAGGGCCAAAACTGGAGCATTCACCAATCTTCTTTTCAATTCCTGAAAACAATCATCACATTCTTTTGTCCATATAATATTAACACCCTTCCGAGTTAGATTAGTCATTGGACTAGATAATCGTGACAAATTTCTTACAAACCTTTGGTAATAGCCTTCAAAACCAAGGAAGCTACGAATCTCAGTTACATTTGTGGGTCTTGGCCAGTCTTCCACAACTTTTGTTTTTGCAGGATCAACAGTTATCCCATCTTTAGAAAAAATGTGACCAAGGAATGAAATTTGTTGCAACCAAAACTCACACTTGCTAAATTTCCCATACAATTTCTTTTCATTCAAGGTTTGAAAAATGACCCTTAAATGTCTTTCATGTTCTTCTTTACTTTTAGAAAACACCAAAATATCATCAATGAAAACCACCACAAACTTATCCAAGAACTCATGGAAAATACTATTCATTAAGTCCATGAATACATCAGGTGCATTGGTTAACCCAAAAGGCATTACTAAAAATTCATAATGGCCATATCTTGTACGGAACGCGGTCTTCGGAACATCTGCTTCCATTACCTTCAGCCGATGGTACCCCGATCTCAGGTTAATCTTGGAAAAAAAATGAACCCCCTAGAGATGATCAAACAAATAATCGATATGAGGCAAAGGATATTTGTTCTTAACAGTGATGTTATTCAAGGCTCTATAATCAATGCAAAGACTCATTGAACCATCTTTCTTTTTAAAAAATAAAACAGGAGAACCCCATGGTGATGTGCTAGGTCGAATGAAATTTTTCTCTAATAAATCTTTCAATTTTTCCTTCAACTCTAAAAGTTAAATTTGAGCCATTCGATAAGGGAGTTTTGAAATTGGCTTAGCATCAGGAACTAAGTCAACAGTAAATTCAACATCCTGATCAGGTATTATTACAGGCAACTGATCAGGAAAAACATCAGGATAATCATTTACCACTGGCACATCATTAATCTGAAGAGTTCTGGTATTTTTAACGATATGTTCAAGGTAACATTCATTTCCATCTTTTACAAGTTTCTCAACCTCATGATAAGTTATCAACAGTAAGGGTTTATTCTTGTACACAAAGTGAATGTCTTTCTGAAAGGAAACTTCTTTAGCTCTACAGTCAATCTTAGCATGGTAAATAGAGATCCAATCCATACCCAGGATAACATCAAACTCTACTAGAGGTAGAACAATAAGGTTTGCAAGTAGGTTTTTTCCACAGATAAGGATAGGAAGATTCTTATATATTATTTTTGCCTCAACATTTCCCCCAAGTGTTTTTACCAAAAGTTCAGGAGTCATCTCTTGATATGGTAATTCCATTTTACTAGAAAAGGTTTCAAAGATGAAAGAATGTGTAGACCCCGAATCAAACAACACAATGGCATAATCTGGAAAAAAAACAATGTACCTGATGCAACTTCATTTGATGGCCCGACATCTGCTGAAGTAGTTGCAATGGATTTTACCACCCCTTTCTGCTTGTAGTCTAACTGCTTTACATCACTCAAGCTCTTTGTCGGACACTCGTTTGCAAAGTGACCCATCTCATTGCACTTATAACATTTCACTAACTATAAATCGAATTTGGTCATACCATCACCTTGATCCTTTTCAGTGAAATCACGAGCCTTATGTCCCATCTTACCACATCAGTAGCACTTTCCAGAATTTAGAAGACATTCTCCAGCATGCCTTTTTCCACATTTATCACAAACTTGAAACTTATTTTTCTTACCGTCATACTTTTTTGAAGAATTCTTACCTTTCTCCTGCCACCTCGGTCTCTTCTTCTGTTAGTTGTTATAGAACACTTGATCATCGAAAAACTCCATTTCCACCTTCTCAGCACATCGAACATGCTTTTCATAACTTTTAAACTCATGAGAAGCTAATTCCCTTCGATATTTTGGCTTTACTCTTGAGTAAAAAATGATTGATTTTACTATCAAGGTCTCGGATAAACTTTGGAGCATACCTTGCCAATCGAGTGAACCTTTCTTCATAGGTAGCCACTTAGACTTCCTCTTACCTCAATTCCAAGAATTGATATTCCATCCTTAGTCGAACACCCTTAAGAAAATACTTCTCAAGAAACATACCTTTGAATTTATCCCAGTCGATATCATCAATCTTATCAGCATCCCTGATATTTTTACCCATCGACCACCACTGATCTGCTTCACCCTCCAAACAGTAAATAGCAAGACTAACCTTTTGATTGTCTGAACACCCCATGACATCGAAAATATTCTCCAGTGCTTTAATCCACCCTTCAGCGAATACAAGGTCATATGATCCTCTGAATGATGGTGGATGTTGCCTCATGAAATGTTCCACCACTGACATGTTCCTCTGTGGTTGATCTTTCTGATCTCGTGCATGGATACCACCACCATTTATTGCTTGAGTCAACTGCGCCATTACTACAACAAACTGTTCAGTTCCAATTCTGACCATCTCAGAATGCTGATTCGGATGGTTATTTCCTTTTGTATTCCTTCCTAGCACTGCTTCCCTCTTTCCTCTGCGGAAAACCATTCTGAACAAACATGTCTTAGATGAAGCAACATGGTAGTCTTCAAATAATATATCATTTCAAAAAAAATATTTTTGGATAATCATTTAATATAATTCTAAATCCTAAAGTTATCTAAACCGAACATTGATACCAACTATAAGGCCCCAGCCTTAATCCTTACTTAATCTTGAGTTATTACAAGATTACACATTGAGGATCTTTTTGGGTTTAGAGTTTTAGAGAATTAGTTCATAAAACATGCATTAGATTCCACATATAAACAAAGTGGTTACATAATGATAGTATTCTTCTTTCCCATCAATGGAAACATATTTAAAATAAATCATGGATTATTTCTTGACACTTCCTTGACACTATCATCATATCATGTACCTTTCCCTTGACCTGTGAAAAGAATTTCAAAAAAAACATGGGATGAGCATAAAAAGCTCAGTAAGGGATATAAAAATATCGAAAGGAAACATGGGTATATATATACATAAAAATGAAATCATAATTTACCCATAAAACATAAGCACATCAACATACCTCATCAAATCATGAATAAATCATAGAAATCATAAGACATAAAGGTAACATGGGGCGTTCATAACATTCTTACGTTGGGAGTAACCCTCTTGGTTACGTTTGGAATACCCATCACAGTATATTCCCTAAATCTCTATGGATAAACCTTAACATTTCAATCCTTCACGTTACCCAATGCATTGGAGAGCTATATCGGGCTCACCCGCCCTTAGTTTATCACAGAACCACCCGTCTTCATAATAATGCCCAAGAACCTCAACATAATCATATCACATAAAACATGCATAAAGGAAACATAACATTTCCACCTTGCAATGAAAAGATATCAATACAACACATTGATATAAAAAAATTATGAAAACAATTTTCAATACCAAAATAAAAGAAAATTAAATCATGGTATATATTTTTCTTTTAAAAAGAAGGTATGGCTTGTAGAAGAAGACAAAACACAAATAATGGTCACGGCAGCGGAGAAGTCATTGTCACCGCATACATACGACAAAAACATTCCCTTTTGTCATTTAGTAAAACACTTCGTATAAAAAAGATTACTTTTGGATAAACGTAAAAGTCAAAGGGGTTTACACACCGTATAAAAAAAGGTTGCGTATAAAACAAAATATGCCTCAATTAATGGAGATTGAGACGAAGTCCCATACCTCGGGTCCGACTTGAATCGATCGTTCTTTAATGTCCTGAATAATAGACTTGAGTTAATTTCTACTTCCTTAAGAACATTTTTCAAGTTCATTATTACTTTTATATCACTTATTACCATGTCATGAACACTATGTAATTATTTAAGTTAATAACAGTCATTTTAACGATCATTAGTACTTGAGTCAAAAATAAACCATTTATAATTACAAGTTGTTCATGTATCCATTATATCCAGAATGGTATTCATGATGTAGATATAATATATGTCATATATATCCAGTACATTCATGCATTTATAATATAACTTAATCATTTAGAGGTAAGAAATGAAATTCACCATTCATGGAGACGGTAAGCCGTACGTACGCATGAACGCTACTTTCATTTCTATTTCGTATTTTATAGAATGGAATCATAATGATATAAAGGTATATTATAATTCTAGAATAATATCATATATAATATCGTAGTTCCATCCTTTATACGTCCCACATATGGTATTTAACGAATCAACTCACTTTGAGGGGGCGGTAGTCCGCACTTCCTTAAATGAAGATATCGGGTTTACCCATAATGGAAACCATAATGGTATACCCAAAATGAAAAATACAGAAGCTTAAGGAAAACATAAACATATTATATATCATATATAAATATAGTGACATCTTAATGGCCACCTATGAAGGTGTTAAAAGAATGTTAAACAATCATCGTTTCAGGAGGCATAAATTCTCCATCCATGGAAACATTATGTTCGTTAACCATTAGATGTAGGTGTGTGTAAGTGTAGCTCTAATCCTTATTATAACAACATCCTAGTATATTGGGGATACTGGAGTTGTTACAAAAGAAAAGAATAAAAAGATTTTAGGGGGTTGGAGAAGCAAAATAAAACAAAAGGACTCAAAAAAATACATTACCTTAAAATCGGGTAAATACCTTTGGTTTGAGCTCAAAGGCATCCTTGGGAAGACTTCTGCCCAACATGAGGCTTCAAGGAGTAAGAGAGGTAAGTGGAGAGTCAAAATGGGCAGGGGTTGGGCGATCCAAATGCTTTGGAAGTGTGGGTAAGGAGGTAGAGGTGGGGGCCTTTTATAAGAGGAGAGGAGGGGATCTCTTGGAAAGTAAAGAAAAGATACTTTATTTTAAAATGATTTTAGGATTCAAAAGTATATTTAGGATACTGTAGTTGTTACAAAAGAAAATAATAAAATGAGTTTTGGGGGTTGGAGAAGCAAAATAAAACAAAAGGACTCAAAAGAAGACATTACCTTAAAATCGGGTAACTCCCTTTGGTTTGAGCTCAAAGGCTTCTTTGGGAAGACTTCTGCCCAAAGTGAGGCTTCAAGGAGTAATAGAGGGAAGTGGAGAGATAAAATGGGCAGGGGTTGGCTGAGCCAAAGGCTTTGGAAGTGTGGGTAAGGAGGTAGAGGTGGGGGCCTTTTATAAGAGGAGAGGAGGGGCACTCTTGGAATGTAAAGAAAAGTTACGTTATTTTAAAATGATTTTCGGATTCAAAAGGTCCCACATTGATATAATTCGAGGGTAAGGTGATAAGGGTTCGAAATCCACCCATCCAATAGGTTTTGGCCATGTTTAGGTCTTATATTTTACATTATCATTCCATTTTATTTAAATCATTAAATAATGAGGTCATCGCTGTATTATCATGATGCCATAAATAATTTAATATATTTATAGTCTAAAAATTATGAAAAAAATACTATGATGTAGGAAATATTTTTATCTTTACAATGACTATTTATAATCAAAAATAGGATCTTCATAACCCCATGTAAAAATTATATTAGTAAAACATCTCATGTTTGTGTCATTTTTACTTTAACATTAAATAAAAAGTTATTTATGTCATTTCCCAACCAAAGTGGCTCCATGGGTTCCCCAAGTTGACCCATGGCTTGTCTTGTCCGGCCATGACACATCCAATAAGGGTAGGACATGTGTCTAGGTCATTTAATTTTATTAAAACATTATTCTTACCTTAAACTACACTAATTACCTCTAATCGCGATTAAAAACTTAATAAGTTACTATTCACCAAAAAATTATTATAATCTCATTGAACCACATTTTACATCTTAATGACAACCATGTATGTTGGATTTTTGAAATTCAAAACAAAATGATGGCAAAATTTCATTTAAACGAAAAATCAGTTTTTATAAGTACCACTTAGTGGTTTCACTATTCATCAAAAATTGAAGTTTTTCAGAAAATTACCAAAAATTCACTCTAAGCTATATTTGATACTACGAATTCAAAAATTATGTCTATTTTACAAAATTCAAATCATATAAGTTACATTAATTAATTTAATAAATAATTCTCGTTGTCATGACAAATAGCTTGTTTTTATGAAACAATAAGTATCAAAAGATTGACACTAGTTTAAGTCCAATTTCAAAGTGAAATTTATTCCAACGTCCACCATTGCATTAAATGGTAAAAATGTATTCTAATTTCACTTTAAAACCAATTCAAAATATAATCTAATCATACAAATAAATTAGATTAAAAAGTAGTTTTGATGTAAAATGCATTATTTTTCACTATTCATTAAAAAATGAACATTGTCAGAAAAATAACAAATATTCCCAAAAAGTACATTTTGATGTCCCAATCATAAAGAATATGTTTATTTTGACAAAAATAGCTTATAAAATTGTCAAAAGATAGATTTAAAAATGTTTTTCCATCAAAAGGCAGTAAAACAATCTTTAAAAAAAATATTAGTGTATTCCATGCTTAAGATTGTATTTATTTTCATTTTAAGCCTCTAAAACACTATCTAATTAATTAATAGACATAGATAAAAATATATATTATTCATTACTTACTTGGGATGTTACAATACTATTAAAATATTTTTTATAATCTTCCTCTATTTTGGAAATTGTGTCCTCGCAATTTCTATTCACTTTTTCAAAAACTGGAGACACCATTCTTTCGTAAAATATTTAGATTACCATGTTACATCTTCGACTATATGGTTTTTCCTAAAAACAATGACATGATGAATCACCTTATTCCACAACACTGATATCATTGTTCAATAACATTGAATGGTTTTTCTTCATACTAAATATTCCCTTCCCAACTGAACTACATATAGACTATAATAATTATATGGATCAAGCATATAGATTCCCAACATTAAAACATGAAAAATATTGTCTACGTTGAGAATAATCAGAGGTGAAGGAACTTGGAAAAAACTAATCCAACATTGTCCAGGATTTTATAGGGTCTAATGATCCATGGACTCTAGTTCTAGTTCTTACTAAAACACTTCATACGTTCAATGAAAAAACATTGAGAAATACATGATCTCCTACCTCAATAGATATATCCTTCATCCATTCATGTGAATTAATTTTTTCTCTCATCTAAGCTATTCTCATGTTTCACTGAATCAACCTCGATTTCTATTCCATTTCCTCTATCAACATTGGTCCCACAAACTTCCTCTCCCCAACGTCGCAAAAAAAGATGGGGTTCGACAACTCTTTCCTTAAAATACCTATAATTTTTTTGTCTGTATACTAGAATGAGAACTTATATTTTAAGAAAAATAAACCAAAGAAATTATTTTTCCCATCTTCCATGGAAATTTATTGATCATGAACATATAAAATTCTCTATGTAATTATTTATCATTTTTGACTTCACATTTGAATGAGGATGAAAAACTATACATTTTTTTCCAATACTAAACAAATTTTTAAGGCCATTCCAAAAGATAAAAGTTAACCTATGATCACAATTATATATAATATTCGTAGAAACTACATGTCACCTGAATATATCTTTAAGATACATCCAATAAAGTTGATATAGCAGTAGAGTGTCTCGAATAGGGATAAAATGAATAGGTATAATCAATTGTTCAATTAATAACTCTGATTTCTGTGATACCTTGATAAGTCATTAGTAATCCCACAATAAAGTACATGGATATACTTTAACATTTCCTATATAGAACTAGAAATGGATGATGCACCCCATTTGGTAACGGCCTCTCTAATTTTACCAATTGACAAGTCAAACATATTAGTTTAATGTAAAAAATATCACTTTTCACTTCATCCCACCAGCAATACACTCAAAGGTATATGTACATCTTAGTACTTCTGGGATGAACTTAAAAAAGAGAACTATGAGCTTTAGATAACAACTCATTCATGAACTTCAAATCATAAGACACACATAATGTCTTCCCAAATCCAAAAACACAATCATTATCAATGTGATATTTATAAATGTTACTCTTTTGAACCAATTCTACCTTTTTCATCATCTCATAGCCTTCTGAATATGTTTTCTTAATTCTTATATTATATAGATGATTAGAATGACACCTGAAACAATAAAGAGTAATTTCAAGAACCAAATATGTCTTATCCAAGATTTATTAAATAAATAACCAAAGGTTTATATTCTAAATGTAACATAGTTAATTTATCAATTCATTTATTACTCTTTGCATCATTCAAGTTGTTTTATTTAATGTGATGGTAATGAATCAATAAATAATAATCCATGATTAGTTCAGGCCATATTCTGTTTATACTGTCCAATTATTTCTAGGTGAATATATACTTATAAATTTTTTAATTATTATATATTTCACACTTTTCTACATAAAAATGATTCCACCACATTTTTAATGAAAAAACCGCAACTAATTCCAAATAAAGTGTATGGTAATTTAAATCAAGATATTTTACTAATGTGAAGCAAAATAAATTACCATTTCATTCTTCATTAGGAAACAACCATGTCCATTTAATAAAGAATCATTGAATAAGAAAAATCCACCATTTCTAGAAGTCAGGGCCAGAACTGGAGCATTCACAATTCACATATTTTCCTTGATCACATAAAAGGAATAAAAATAAAAAACAATGATGATGATGATGTGACCAATGAAAAAATTTAATACAACTAAAATTCACACATTTTAGATATCTCATAAAATTTATTATCTTTTAATATTTTAATAAAAATACTTAATATATTTAATGTCTTATTTACTTTAATAATATACCCAAATGATATCAATACACATAGCCCAAAAATATTCAATAACTCATAAAATATTATTTCATAAGATCCATGAATACAATAAGTGACTTAGTTAACCCACAAGTAATACCTACAAATTTATAATGCCTATCTCATGATTGAAACATAGTATTTGGAATAACATTAACCATTGAATTCAACTGATGGTACCCCAAACACAGAGCATCCTTCAAAACATATTGTTCTCCCTCCTGCTGATAAAAAAATAATCGATACTAGGAAAAGGATACATGTTATTAATAGTGATGTTATTAATGGATATATAATCAATTCCATGTCTAATTGAACTATATTTTTTAAAAAACTATATATGAGCACCTGAGGGTGAAGTTCAAGGTTGAATGAATTCATTATATAATAACTCTTGATATATCATCTTCTACTCTAAATGTTCCATTTTATACATTAGATAAATGAGTTTAGAAATTATCTTTGCATCGAAAAATAATTTAATTGTAAATTATACTTTTTAATTAGGTATATTACCATGAAACCCATCAGAAAAAACATCAAGATACTCATTTACAAATGACGTATCATTATTCTGAATAGTTCCTTTGTTTTCAAAAAATTGTGTATGAAAACAATAATTTAAAAATATTAATTTTTTCTTGGATTCTAAATATGTTATCATTGGCATATGATCATTCTTGTACAGAAACTGAAATATTTTTGAAAATAATTTTCTTTATCTCTAAAGTATGTCGTAGCTGAGAAAAAATAATCAATCCATACCCAGAATAACATAAAACTCTACGAGATGTAGAACAAAAGTGTTTATAAGTAAATCCATTCTATAGTCAAAAAATAAAGATTCTTATAATTTCTTTTTGACTTAAATTTCGATGAATTTTTTTAACATATGTTGTAGATTCATTTCATGAGGTGGAATTTCCAAATTACAATACAATTTCTCAGAAATTAAGGAATGTGTGGACCCTAAATCCAAAAATACAATGGAATAATATGACTAAAAAATAAACTTAACTGATAACACTTCAATTGATGGACTATAAACTGCATTGTAGTTGCAATGTATGTTACCACACATTTCTAATTATTGTCTGGCTCCTTTCCTTTATTCATGTTGCTCTTCAGGCACTGATTTTTATAATAACCCTTCCCATTTAACATAAAACATTTTACTGACTATCATTTAGATTTATCATACCACTACCATTATATTTTTCAATACTATTATGAGACTTATATACCATATTACCACATTAGAAGCACCTACTAGAATTTAGAAGCCACTCTCCAATGTGTTTTTACAATAATTTTCCCAAACTGTAATCTTAATTTTCTTACCATCATATATTTTTGATTAATTATTCCTTTCACCTTCCACCTCAAACTCTTTTTTTATTATTTAGAAAGAACACATGATCATAAGAAAAAACCCGTATTCACATTTTATGACCATCGAAGATGTTTTCCCATTCTCTTGAACTCAAGAGAAGACAACACCTTTTGATACATTGTATTTAATCAAGAGTAAACATGATTGATTTTACTATCAATATCCCAGATGATATTTGGAGCATACCATTCTAGTCTAGTGAATTTTTCTTCTTATTCTGCCACTAAATACTTCACCTACCCCAATTCATTGATTTGATTTCCAACAATTGTCAAACCCCCTTAGGAAAATATTTTTGAATTCATCCCACTCCCAATCAAAAATATTTTTAGTAACCTTGATATTATTATCCATAGAACACGATTGATTAGATAAAACAACAAAACAGTAAACAATTAGACTAAACTTTTGAATGTCTGAACACCCAATGACATTGGAAATCATTTCTAGGTCTTTATTCCGCTCTTAATTTATCACAAGGTTTGATGACCTTCTCAATGACAGAGGATGTTTCCTCAAAAAATTATTCACAATTGATATGTTCCTCTACGGTTGATATTGAATATATATGGTATGGATACCACAACCATTTATAGTGAGAGTCTATTGAGTTATCACTACATAATACCTTTCAGTTCTAATTATAACCATCTTAGGATTCTAATTTGTATGGTTTTTTTTCAATATTCTTTCCCATAACATCTTCCTTGTTTCATCTATCAAAATTAATTATGAAATTATATAACATTGATAATTAAAAATTATATTCTTAAAATTATATATCATTTCAATTTAAAAATAATGTAAATATATTATAGGAATATTCTATAATCAATACCCTAACATAATTTTTTAAAATCATCCTCTGATACCAACTATAAGGCTTCCTCCTTATGAATTATAAAATCATTAGTTATGCCAAGAATTTATATTCATTCACAATAATGGTCTTTTCACATTTTTAGTTTTAAAAAATTAGTCCATATCTCACACTTAACTAACCTATAAAAGACAATTTGGACACTTCTGATAAGTATTGATTTATTTTATAATATAAAACCATTAAAATAAAACAACATTTCCTATTAATGAATATTTTTCATGAAAATCATATTGACTTCCTACATTATCTTATACTTCATTATACCATGTGAAAAAATATAAATCATTGGATAATATCAAAAATATCAGTCAGGGAAAAATAATTATATAATATGTTGTTATATGAATAATTTAATAACATGAAAATATTTTCTCAATCTTAAGAATTCCACGCATAAAATATAAGCTATTAAGCATACCTCATGATTCATTAATATTATTATTAAGTACCATAGGAAACATAAATAATAGAGGTAACTTTTAGAATTTATATCATTATTATATTGTTTCTTTCATGGCTATATATGGAGGATACTTCGTATTTATATTTGTAATACCCACCATGTTATATTCTACAAATATATTAAAAGACACCCTATTGTTTAACTTTGTCGCATTACCCAATGAATTAGAGAAACATAATGGGCTCACCTAACCATAACGTTACATGGAACCACACATATTAATAATATTTTACCATGAACTATAATATAATCATAATATATAAAATAAGTACAAATGAAAAATAACATTTCCACATTGAAATCAAATTTCATTATTACAAACTCGGTACTGACAAATGATAAAAAATTATCAAAACAAATTTCAAATTAAA
Organism: Viscum album; assembly: GCA_963277665.1. Taxonomy (NCBI): domain Eukaryota; kingdom Viridiplantae; phylum Streptophyta; class Magnoliopsida; order Santalales; family Viscaceae; genus Viscum; species Viscum album. The sequence goes on along the minus strand of OY728133.1, from coordinate 909,833,251 downwards.
AATGGAATCATTAAAACATTAATTATAAATATAAGATATAATTTTTGATGTATTTTATGAAAAATACCCTCCTCCTGGATTTTGTAGAAATGTTTTTGAATGATTTACTTTTACAGAGGTTTCTTAATAAATGCCCCTTAACTTGAGTCTGACTCGTCTCGTACAATATTTTTCTTCTAAAATAATAAAACATTGTAAATTATTAACATTATGTAGATCCTTTTTAATTTTATACGACTTATTTTCAGGAAATAATAATTACTTAATTATTTATGTTCACATCGGGTAAATTATTTGTATATGATAGTCAAGTACAAAATAAAATTGAAATTATGACTATAGTCAAAATGGTAATAATTCCACCATCTACAGAATATTATTTTTACATAATAATAAATTTTAAATATAAATATTAATTTAAAATCAATCCATTTATTTTTGGTTTTGATAAAAAAACAATTTTATAATCAAGGAGACGGTAGGTTGTTGGTACTGATGAATAACATTTCAATTTTCCACTGAGATTTTTTATAGAAAAGTTACTTAATATTTTAAAAATAAACAACAATTATAACATAATAAATATCACATTAATCATTTAAATATAGTAACAAATATCATCCATGTAATGTGGTTAATAAAATGAAACACAACACTCCATGGAGGTGATAATTCTTAGGTACGTACGACCGATGTAATCATTTTTATGTGAACAATAAGGTAAGAAAATAATTGATATATTATTATTTCATAATTATAAATACTCCATTAATATAATATATAAACACTAATTAAATAATATTAACATGTTCTGATAGACGATGATGGAAAAGAATTGTTTTTGTTCGTGAGGTGGTAGTCTGACGTACAAACAAACAAATAATTCATTTCATATTTGATGATATAAGAAATGGATTTTGGTGGAAATATTAACATAATAAAATATATGTATATTATGGATAATGTATTTTTTATTTAATCATGTATGAATAAGACTTTATGTAATTGGATGAATAATCAAAACAAAAAAGAGTTAAAAAATTGAGACCTTTCCTTTAGAAAATTTCCTTTGATTAACACTATACCACATCTATGGTGAGTATTATTCCTAAAATAAGTCCTATAGAATTTGTGGATGGAATCTTGTGTGGGATTTGGGGTTATCATTGATAATCCAAAAAAATTAGGTGTGAAGAAATGATAATTTTTTTCTCTTTTATTATAGATGGGAGGGGAACTCTTCGAAATATTCAATGTAATAAATTAATACTAATTAATTTTCAATTATAAATTTGTCTAAAAGGGATTTTGTATAATATAAGATGAGTATGGGTCAAAATAAAAACATCCAATTAAAATTATACATGTTTTTTTTAATCCTTTTCCTTTTCATCCCTTATTAATTTTTACTAGGATATCATTTAATTTAAACATTAAGGGTTAATATAATATCAATAAAATGAAAAATGACCACTAAATGAGTAATTTATGATATTTTATAGCATATCCCAAAATAGTTCTTTAAATTGGTGTTTTTTAAAATTTTACATCATTCAATTTAATGTTTAATTTTTTAAAATACCATTATTGTCAATTTTTACACTATTCATTTCTTGGATTGTAAAAAATATTATAACATCATTATATATTAGAATAAAATTTATTAAATAATACATAAAATATAAAATAAGTTCATGAAATTATTCTATGTCATAAATTAGGTCAAATTATATTTATTTTAATAAATATAATTTCATTTATTTGATCATGTCATTAATGACTCCATTACATCATAATAATTATGTCACCAATTAATATTATTATTTATTTCCAACAATTATAAATTAGTAAAATTTATTTAGTTAATTCATTGATATTTATTAATACCATTAATATAGTCAGATATACCCTACCTGACACATATTAAAAATACTTGTTAGAAAACGGGGTGTGAGAAATATTTTGTTATCATTGAATATATTATTATAAATTACTTACTCACACTGAAGTGGGTTCAAATGAATATAACTATGACAGAAGAATTGTTTTTGAATAAAAATATCCATTTAATTAAACTATTACATTTTTGGGGTGATTTTCTATTTTTAATAACATTATTTTTTCCTTTAATTACAAGATTCTTCCTTAACTGTGGAAATAAAAAAATTCCAAAAGTTATTATTCCTAGATTTTATAGATTTATATTGATAATATTTGATAATAAATATCACACTATTTACATCCATGAATTTCCATTTTTAAAAATTCAAAAAACATAAGTGGATAATATTATTTTAATATTAATCCCGCTCATGAATCGAGAAAATGAGTTTTTAATCTAAACATGATCAAAATTTCAAATAAATTTTATATCAAAATTCAATTTGAAATTGATTAAAAATACAAAAATTAGATTAATGATAAACATATAATCAAATTATAATTGAAAAACTATTAAAATGAAAATATAACTACATATATAAATTAGTGGAAGAAATTTTATTGAAAAAATGTAGTATTTTTCACTATTACTAATTAATGAAACTTATCAAAAAATATAAATAATTAAAGAAAAGTTTATTTATATACTCATATTTCAATTATTAAATTTATTTTTATATATATAACTAATAGTAGGGTCAAATTTATATTTTTAATGGGTCCTCCATCAAAATGCGAAAAAACTATTTTTTAGATAAAAAATGTGTTTTTACATAAATCAAGATTGATCATATATGATTTTGAACATAATGTATATTTCATATACATTGTTATTAATAAATGTGAAAATTAATTATTATATCATAATTGGTTTGTAACAATAGGGGTTCACATTTTATAAGTGGGGTGAGTGGAAGAACTATACTTTCTGAAATGAAAAAGGATTTACCGATATTTGTAGACTCCAAACAATGCCAAAATAGTCCATTAATTATAATAATATATTGTAAAGTTGAATAAAGAACATATAATATAATTTATACAATTTTTTGGTCATTTAAAACATTACCATTATATTTTAACACATAGTGATCTGGTTTTCAACTTTACTATGGTAAAATAAATTTTATTTGTTTACAATTCATTATGATGAAAAATTAATTTGACCTTATAAAATAATAAAAATTAAGGTTATTCAAAATATTGAATCAATATTAACAAATTAAATTCTAATAATTTTAAAAAAAATGTTTAATTAAAATAATACTCACAAACAAGATGAAAAATTCATTTTCTTCAAGATATTTATTTTTCAGGAATATTATGATTCAATATAATATATATGACAAGTGATAAAAATAAATTTAATTTCAGTTGATATATATGGATATATAATATATATCTTTTATTTAAATCATTACTCATTAGGGGTTATTTTAATTAATTGAAATGTTAAAGGATTATTCATTTTATATTTATTTTTCAGAAAAAAAACTATTTTAAACCACAAAATAATCGTATACTAAAATCCAAGATAAATATGATTAAAAATAAAAAATTTGTTTAAAATGACTAAATAATTCAAATGTTACTTGAAATAATATTAAAAAAATATTATTAATTCTTAATTAATTACTTCGTTGAAAATAATTGACATTTCCACAAATTTTGGTATTGTAACTATTCACAGAAAAATAAATATTTATTGAAAAATACCAAAATTTAATCCTATTATAATTTTTATATTATTATTTAAAAAATAAAAATAATATTATTTAATAAATTTTCTAAAATTGAAAAAAAAAATGATATTATTTTCTCACAAAAATCAGAATAAATGATTTTTGGAATAAATTTTTTTCAGAAGAATAAACTTATTTTACTGAAAACTGATTTATTAATTGTGGATAATTTATCAATTACTTATAATGATTAAGACATGTATATATATCATAAATTAGTTAATTTTATATCTAGATGCAAATTTAATAACTTGGTTATAACAGTCATTTATTTTATGGTCCGTTTAAACTCGGTGTTGCATGTGGAAGTATCTATCAAACATAAAATTATTATTTTAAAAATTCATGGGGTGTTAAGTTCTCCCCCACCCCATTAATAAATTTTGAAATCATAATTTTGACATCATATCATTAATCATAGGATTTATATTTCGTAATACCTTTTTTGATATCCCACACCAAAAAATGGTCAATAAAATGTCCACTTGAAAATAGAAGGAGGGATTTATAATGTTCATCCAAAATAAAACAGAAAATGGTTTCCAGGTAAAAGAACATTGTTTGAAAGTGAAGATATGTACATGGAATAAATATATAATGTCCAAATAATTATGTAGAGTGATAGAGATCATTGATCACAGACGAGTGATCGTGAGAACGTTAATATCCAAAAAAGCATAAACCAAAGTGTCTTGAAAAAGAAAATAGTTTTATTAGAAATAATTATAATAAAGAAACATTTTTACATCATTTATACAGATTTCAGTAATTTTATTAAAATTAATTCAATGATAAATAAAATACAATAACATGATGAATATAACATAATCCTTTAATCATTAACCACCAAAATATAATCTTTTTTTCTTAAACAATGAGTATAAAAGATGATTTTTTCCCTCATGCACTAAAACCAACTTATAAAGGATCACATAACCATAATAGGGTTAAATATATATATTCCTTATATTTTAATACATTAACCAAAACAATACTTATTAACACAAGAAATTTTAATTACTAAAATAAATAATCCACCATATAAATAAATAATAAATTAATATCCAAAATTATACAGTAATACTCAATGTCAAAAAAAAAATAATTCAATATTTAAATAACCTTATATCCAAAAATAATCACAATAAAATGAACAACAAAATGAGTTTTCACAGAATGTTTTATCTCATTCTTTTTAGCATACATGCCCAAAAATATTTATATCTTATGTATGAAAAAAATAGGTCAATGGTAGGTGTTACACCCTTTTCCCCCTTCAGTTCTAGTTTCAAGCATTTCTACATTACCAAATGTGATGGGTGGTCTCGCAACCTTTATTATTTATTATTTATAAAATTATAGCATTATTAAATATCCAAAAACATGATGAACATCCATTTAAAAACCATAATCATCAATGATCATATAAAACCTGATGGTTTTAAATACCTTTAAACATATGTAAAAAAATAGAAATTCCACCTCAAATAACACTTCATGATGATCTGATGGGCTATATATACCCCAACCTAATAAAACATCTCCCAAAATTTTATCAATCACCAAATAATTTTTTTACTTTAAACCACAACTGTGTTTTCTAATACATTAAATTATGATCTACCAAAAACTCAAAAACATATTAGAGTATTAATAACCCTTAAGATAACCACTCAGAAAAAATTATAATAGTCAATGTTATCTAAAACATTCCTCTTATAAAAACTATAGAAACTATAGACACACAAACATGGATGTAGTGAAAAATCATAAAAATTATATTTGTAGAAATTATCACAATGAATGTGTATAATAATTTTTCATCCAAACCATAAAAATGTAAATATTGTATTGAATCACATATATATTAAATTAATTTTTTTTTATATTTTTTGATAATTAGTTTAAATTAATACATCAGAAATACCCATGGTTTAAAATGAGTATTTCTCCAAATTAACATATCTTTTTATATTTCACATTATGTTGTCATCATCATCCACATGAAACAATTCTAGACATAGTTCACTCAACATAATTACTGAAAAATGAGGAAACAAGACATAGGAGGGGTGTACTCAACTTCTAAATAAGGGTAAAAAATAATATTTTGCAATTGAATGTTATTAGTGAGAATAATATGAGAATTAGAGAATTATGACATAATAAAATTTCGTAAGCATGATATGAGAGAAATCATACTGATAAGACCCAGATAAATAAACAGGTGTAAAGGAATAAATAATTAAAAATTAAAGATTCATGAATATAAATAAATCATGAGCAATGTTATGTCAGTATTAATCAAAGAATATTTTTAAATGCTATAAAAACATAAATAAAAATAATTGGTGTATAAGATCATTTTCTCAATATTACTATTATATATGGAATTACACCTGTAGTCAAATTCCACATCTAGATCACCCAAATCAATGGATGGAAATCAAGAACTGACCCATCCTTGGTTTCTCATTGAATGACCTATCTTGGGTTTATCATGGGACCACTTATCCTTGGTTACTCTCACAACCTCTTTCCGAATGTATATAACATAACCACCAATCATTATAAACAATATACAAGAACTGTATCATGAATAATGTACATAGAGATTTCATTTCATCATAAACTCACAGAAATAACCATTATTATTTTCAGAACATGATTAACCTAAGGAAAAAATGGGTTCCTTGAAAATTTAATTAAAAAATCCAAATCATCCATATATTGATTAAGGATGTTATCATTGCATAATATCCCCCCATAGATCCTTAGCAAAATTAGGGGCTGTTGAAATTGGTTAATAGAAATATCATAAAGAAGATAATTAAAAACATTCTTGAGGAAAATAACCTTTTAACATTGAGTAATGTCAGTGGATGTCATATTATATGGAAAACTATTTTAAAATATCACTTGAATCATTTTTTGAGGAAATAATTCATTCCATATTGAAAATAATTATTTAATCATAAATATATAAAAAAGTAATTACATCTTTTTCATTGTAATATCCATTTATAAATAAAATCCAATTTAAAAATACATAGTGTGGTCATGATGACATAATATTAGGTTCATGTTATATATTTTAAAATAATGAATATTCTAACATTTTTAATTAATGTAAAAAACTAACTTGTTTGAAAAATGAAGGGAAGATTATTTTATTAATAAAATATTTAAAAATATATTAATGGAAATAATTATCATTAAATAATTATATTAAACTAATTATGAAATTGATTTTTGAAAAAATGGATTTGGAATAAGGGATTTTCGACTGTACAGGGAATGGAATTCGTATTTTCATAAAAAAAATTTCTCAAATAATTTATTTGTCTAAATTTTGGAAAATAGAACTATTATAAGAAAATTTCATGAATAACCATAGAATAGGAAAAATTAATTAGGTTTATTAGATAGTGATAAAATAATTTCATTCAATTGATATTCATGAATAAATAATCCAGATTAAAAGTGAGATTGTAATAGAAAAATTTTTTCATATTAGTAACTCTTAAATCATAAGCCCTATAAAATATTTACATCTAATAAAATTATATAAATCATGATAATAATGATATTTGTGATATTACATATCAAATGGGAGATAGATATACCTCATAAACTAAGGTATCTATATAACATAACTTATGTCCCAAAGAAGATAATTGATATGAGAAACCATTAAAATCATTATAATGTTGAAGTGAGAGTTAATAATTGAATATATTACGTGTATGAAATGTAAATATACATAAAATGTTGATATAAAACCTAAGATAATAAAAATTAATAACACATTTGATCATATAATATGAATGAAAACAATGATGTTGTAACACCACGAAATTTTATGAAAAATATTCTTTTTAATTTAATTAATGTCTTGTGTTTTACGCTACACCAAAAGAAGATTTCACAACACGCATCCTTGACTTTCCTTCAATTACACGCAATCGCGACCTTCCACGATAGCGTGTGTAGTACGCAATAACGAGTTTCACTAAACAGCAATATGCTATTAAAATATTATTAAAACTAGCCGTTATGAATAGTAATAACCACTTTTTGAAATTTTTTAAATTTTATTTTTTTCAAAATGGACTTTATTTTTGGATTCGTAATATCGAAATTAGCTTAGGGTGAAATTTTGGTACTTTTCGGATAACTTTCATTTTCTGATGAATAGTGAAAATTACTAAATTTTAATTAAAAATAACTTTTTTAATAGAAATAATTAATAGTGATAAATTATTAATTTGAGTGGTTTTAAAGTATATTTAGAATATATTTTTACAATTCAATACAATGTTGGTCATTGGATGTAATTTCACATTTACACTAGACATAATCAAGTGTTAATATTTTGATAGTCATTATCTCTTAAAAACACGCTATTTGTAGTGACAACGGAAATTAATTATAAAATTAATTAATGCAACTTATATGTTGGGAATTTTGTAAAATAGAAATCATTTTTGAATTCGGAATATCAATTATAGCTTGGGGTGAAATTTTGGCATTTTTCTAAAAAACATCATTTTTTGATGAATAGTGAAACTACTAAGTGGTAGTTAAAAAAATTAATTTTTTCATAAATCATAATTTTACCGCTTCTGTGAATTAAATTTCAAAAATCCGAGAGACACGGTTGATGTCAGTATGTAAAATGTGGTTCAATGATTTGAAAATAATTATTGGTGAATAGTAACTTTTTACTTTTATTAACCACCGTTAAAAGTAAATAGGGTAATTAAGGGTAAAAATGATATTAATATTACCCTAACACATGTCCTAATCCTATTGGACAAGTTTATCTCCACCAAAAACAACCTTAAGTGTAAAATATTATCATTTAGCCCCACTTGGATTATATTAGGACATTTATTATTATTTAATACAAAGAAGAGTTAAAAGAGTTAAAATCAAAGTTTATTTACTAAAAAACTATTAATATAGGGTTATACATAATATAATTTCGACTATAAATATTAATTAGAAAGCTAAAACGATTTCCTAAATAATTGTATTTTATTGGTAATTTTTATATTTTAAATAATTTAATTTATTTATGACACAACGATGATGCAGTAATTACCTTTTTAAGAAAATATTAACATAATTGATGTTATAAATTCCCAAATAAATGTAATTTGAGACTTTTTATAACTTACAATAATTTTCTAGGTTAATATGACATGTTATTGTTGATTTAAGTAACTTGGTTCGAACTTATCATTCTGTTAGAAATTTCATAAAAATCATGTACCAAATAGTGTCAAAATTGACATAAATTAGTTTTAAAACTAATATTATATTATTAGTTGTTATTTAATTCCTAAAAATATGAGGTTCGTCAAAATGACTTAGATAAGGATATATATATTAATAATAAACAACTTGGGGTTCTTTTGGCTTAATATAGTATGTTTATTAACCATATAGTGTAAGAAAACAAAAAGACACGGTAAAAGTTAAATTATTTAACTTAGAGTTAAATCTAATTGATAAGGTTAAAATAATAACCTATACTTGTCAAAATACTATTGGATGAGAGGATTTCGACCCATCCCTACTTTATCTTCGACATAAGACCATTTAGAACCATTATAAACCGATTTTGACCTTAATATAAAATAATATTTTGAGATTTTCCTAAGATGCCCCTCTCCTCCCTTATAAAAGGGTGCCTCCTCCCTCTCTTCCTCACACAACATTGAGCCTTAAAGCTCGTCCAACCCCTGAAAAATTCTCTTATCCACTTCCCTAGAAACATCCTAGAGGTTATGGTCTTCCTCAAAGACCAATTTTTTTTCCCTAAGAGGAGGTGTCAAAAAGGCGCTTCAAAGAAGAGGTAATTTTTGTTACCGATTCTTTCACCTTTATTTATTCTTCAACTTCTTCTTCTTAGGATTTTTCATTATGAAGTAATAACATCAGTATTTTTTATATACTGATATGTTATTATAAATATGAAACAACTATAATTAACCTTCTATCCATCCTACTGAAAAATGAAATCACCGCGCGTGCGTACGTACGGAATATCGTCGCCACGCCGTGGTGTAATCTATTTTCCGCCACCACCTTAATTGGATGGGTATAATGGAAAAATGAGTAACTATAAAGTGATATTGATACTAAAATAGTATACATACACTTCAACACAATTCCACGACCATGGGAACGATATCATCGCTCGTGCGTACGTACGGACTACCGTCTCCACGACGCGATGAGATTCATTCTCAATGATTAACCATTCATGAATGATTATAAAGTATATATAATAAGTACTAATGAAATATATGACATAATAATGATACTAGATTTATGTATATTTATATGTATGTAATCTACTTAATTCCATTCAATTCAATAAGGAAACGAAAACAGCGTTCATGCATACGTACGGACTACCGTCTCCATGAACGGTGTATTTCATTCCATTTACTGATTTATTATATATATGTATATTCTGAATATATATATATAAATCATGTTTTATATTCTGGAATTAAGTAATCATGATCTAAGTAATCATATGAATAATTACAAGTCAAAACACCGAGGACAAATGAAACAATTTTACCCAAAACGCTCTTTAACATGGAATTTACAAAAGAACGGGTAATATGAAGTAATAAGTGAACCATATATGATATCATAACAATGAATATGATTCTATCATAAGTCAATGACATTATTTAAAACATTATACATGAGGTTCGGACACTTCCGAAGAAAATCGGACCTAAGGTAAGTGAAATATCACAATCTCATTTTTATCCGAGATTGTTTATACTTTAGTATTTACCGGGGTGTATTTTATCATCCATATAAATGTTTCCTCAATATGTAATATTTATATCCTTCTAAAATAATTTATATCCAATTTTACCCTTCGGTGAGTTTTTAGTAAAAGATATTAAAGGAATCTTTTTTCGTCTTTCATACGAGGTACTTTTTGACTTTTCCAACAAAAGTACAAAAAGATTGCTTTTTTAACTTATACGACATGAATGGATTTTTAAAACATTATTTCCAATGAGATTCCTTTACAAGTTTTCAAGTTTATTTTTAATCAACTTATTTTAGTTTAAAGTCGTAAGACATGTTAAGAAAGGAAAAATGTTTTTGAAGAAGAAATGATATTTTCCTCAAGAATGGAGTTCAAGTGTTTTATCAAAATTATTTTCCATCTATGATAATAAAGGGTTCTATTTTTATCCCTATTATTACATTGATTTGATTATGTTGTGATGGAATTATTTTTATGAATTCCTTTATATTATATGAATTGTTTTATGATGTCATGATGTCTAAGATTCCCATTTGTATTGCATGGGTTATGCAATGATGTATGATTTATGATTTTGTGGCACACATAAGAATGGTATCATTATGAGATTGGTGGGACCTATATATCCCTCCAATGCATTGGGTAAATATTTTATATCTCATGAGATAGACATGGATGGAACGGTAGGTTATACCGGTTCAGTGAAACAGGACTGAAACGAGGGTGACTCGGTTCAGAAAGGGACTTTGTCCACTAAGATAGTATTGGGAATGAGTCTTGAATAACAAGAAATTATTCCATATGATTATTTGTGTATGCCACAAAGTTTCATGTTTTATGTTATGATTATTGTGATTACATTTCACTGCCATGATTTATCCCATGTTATGAAATTATGCTCTCTTTTGCAGGTTAAGATTTCCAAAATGTTATGTTCTTATGAATATGATGTGATTGATATTTCTTTTGTTTACCCTTATTGATAATTTGAGCTCACCCTTTTATGTTTTCTTTTCCTTAGGATATAAAGAAAGGTTTTATGTAGAAAAACGGAAGATCTTTATGGGAGATGTTGAAGATCATTCACCACGATTAGAAGATTATATTCCGAGTTTCCAAAGAAAATAAACTATTACGATCCTTGTGTGTGTGTTTTTTGTTATGTACTAAGTATTCCGAAAAAGTAATGTAATGTTCATGTATGTCAAGTTTCGGGTCTCTACAGTTCGTATAAGAGGAAAGGTTTAGTCAACCTTTGGAAACTAGGATGTGAAAACGTTAGTGAGATCCCTAGAGATATTTCTAGGGTATGTCTAGGGATGTCCCTAAGGATAAGTATACGTATAGGATACAGTCCTAGAACTACGGTAACAATCATAAAATTTATCCTAAGATGTTAGATATTGAGGATACTCCACCTTTATTTTGTTGTTTTTTGCCTCTTACACTATTCTTTTTTGGGTTTTAGAAAATGGCTGGAAACAAGATGATTCACGATAATGGAGGATATGATGGACAATGGAATGATATTCTTCATAATGAAATGGGATTTGGAAGTCCAAAAATCATTATTATACTGAATCAGCAATCTCATAATATGATCAATAAAGTAAAATTTGGTAAGTTTCCTGACTCGGTTAATAAGAGAATGATGGAGTTTCATGATGATCATAGAGGAAATAAAGTTCAATTTCCCATATGTAAATCATGTGGGAAGAGGCATAAAGGAGAATGTTTCAAAGGAACTGGAAGATGCTTTGGGTGTGGAAAAGAAGGACACAAATCCAGTAAGTGTAAAGGAAAAGGTTCAGTTAACACCAGGGATGAGGATAATGGTATTGCTACGACATCAGCAATGGTTAAATGTTTTAAATGTGGAATTTACGGGCATTATGCAAACCAATGCCCTAAGGGAAAGTCTCATGAAGAGAATCGGTATGGTTGTATGGTTAGTATTTATGTGGATGATGATGAAGAGACTACAAATGATATGTGAGATGAAAGAATTGTTGAAGCTCGGTCAATGGTTTAAGAATGTAGTGGAATGATTACATGTTTATCATGTGTAATGTTGTATAAGTAATCTCATGATACTATGGAATAAAGAGACATCTATGGAATGTTACACTGTTGTCTTTCCTTGAGTTTTGAAAGTGTATGATTAATGTTACCAGTATCCATGAAAGGTTATTCAGATATTTTTTGGAAAGTAGATGATATGCGCATAATGAAGGAATAATAAGATAATGAGGTGTTTGATTGTATTCATGACCTCATATAAGGAAAAGTTTATATCATGGTTTGAGTATATAGAATTTTTGGATTTTGGTATGTGGAAAGAGTTAACTTTTAACTGCATTCATGTTTTCACTAAGGTTCAATGGGTATTCAAGAGAATACATGATTAAGGCCTTTGAATGTTTGGAATGTGACCAACAAGACATATATTATGATATATGGGGATCAACGATAGTATTAAACCTCTGGTAATCGTTTTCACTATATTATGAGAGTGGACTGCAGTATTATGGACAAGCCTAAAGATTAGAATGGATTATGTTGGACATAAGTTAGTATTGTTTAAGGATAAAATATTTTCGATATTATTGATGGGATGTTATAGTAATGTAGTTTTAGAAAAAGGACAACCTGCAGGACGGGCGACAACCCATCGCATCGGACAAGGATGTGGGAATTGAACCCACAACCGAAGTGCGACTGGATTTTATCGCCTACCACTGGCCTACAGGAAGTCCCTGTTTAGTAGAAACTAGTTTTATTATATTAAGAAGTATGATATATGAAGTATAAGTCCATTTTAGGAACCATATATGATTAATCTCACTATAGAATGACTTATGTATATTTAATAACTTTTTCTAACCTTTTGTTTGAGACAGATGGAATGACCCGTCATTCTATCACATGATCTGCTAACACATCACGAATAACACGTTCAACTTCATTTATTTAAGAGATGAAGTGGAAATTGATCAAGGCATGAAAAACAGTGAGATTGTACCAAAATAATGTAAGTATTTATTCTAATTCAAATTCTTCAACTTTAGGGAAACGATCTTGAAAACCAAAAAAGTTGTCCTAGTGCTCTTATATTTGATTAATCAGAAGGTACCTTAGATCGTCACAAATTTATGGCTTTGTGATTGCTAGATTTTCCATAGCCATGTTCTCTACCACTCTCCATCAGAACATGATGGTTCGATTTCTCTTCCATATCCATATTTTCACCTATGTGGAAATCCAGGGATTAGTTTATTTGGGTAACCGTTACATTTCATACTTTTGTTTTTAAAAATTGGTTTTGGTATTCCTTTTTACGATGTGGGTTTCGATTAAAGAAACTTTCGAATAGTAAACCATTTATAACCCCGACGAATTTCGAGGGAGAAATTCATTTTAAGGAGGGTAGAATGTAACACCCCGAAATTTTATGAAAAATATTCTTTTTAATTTCATTAATGTCTTGTGTTGTACGCTACACCAAAATAAGCTTTCACAACACGCATCCTTGACTTGCATTCCATTACACGCAACTGTGACCTTCCTCGATAGCGTGTGTAGTACGCAATAACGAGTTTCACTAAACAACAATATGCTATTAAAATATTATTAAAACTAGCCGTTATGAATAGTAATAACCACTTTTTAAAATTTTGTAAATTTTATTTTTTTTAAAATGGACTTTATTTTTGGATTCGTAATATCGAAATTAGCTTAGGGTGAAATTTTGTTACTTTTCGGATAACTTCCATTTTCTGATGAATAGTGAAAATTACAAAATTTTAATTAAAAACATCTTTTTTAATCGAAATAATTAATAGTGATAAATTATTAATTTGAGTGGTTTTAAATTATATTTAGAATATACTTTTACAATTCAATACAATGCTGGTCATTGGATGTAATTTCACATTTACACTAGACATAAACAAGTGTTAATCTTTTGATAGTCATTATCTCTTAAAAACACGCTATTTGTTGTGACAACAGAAATTAATTATAAATTTAATTAATGAAACTTATATGTTGGGAATTTTTTAAAATAGAAATCATTTTTGAATTCGGAATATCAATTATAGCTTAGGGTGAAATTTTGGAATTTTTCTAAAAAACTTCAATTTTTTATGAATAGTGAAACTAATAAGTGGTAGTTAAAAAAAATTAATTTTTTCATAAATCATAATTTTACCACTTCTGTGAATGGAATTTCAAAAATCCGAGGGACACGGTTGATTTCAGTAAGTAAAATGTGGTTCAATGAGATGAAAATAATTTTTGGTGAATAGTAACTTTTTACTTTTATTTACCACGGTTAAAAGTAAATAGGGAAATTAAGGTTAAAAATGATATTAATATTACCCTAACACATGTCCTAATCCTATTGGAGAAGTGTATCTCGAGCAAAAACAACCTTAAGTGTAAAATATTATCATTTAGTACCACATGGATTAGATTAGGACATTTATTATTATTTAATTCAAAGAAGAGTTAAAAGAGTTAAAATCAAAGTTTATTTACTAAAAAAATTTTAATATAAGGTTATACATAATATATTTTCGATTATAAATATTCATTAGAAAGCTAAAATGATTTCTTACATAATGGTATTTTATTGGTAATTTTTATACTTTAAATAATTTAATTTATTTATGACACAACGATGATGCAGTAATTACCTTTTTAAGAAAATATTAACACAACTGAAGTTATAAATGCCCAAATAAATTTAATTTGAGTCTTTTTATAACTTACAATAATTTTCTAGGTTGATATGACATGTTATTGTTGATTTATTTAACTTGTTTCGAACTTATCATTCTGTTAGAAATTTCATAAATATCATGTACCAAATAGTGTAAAAATGACATAAATTAGTTTTTAAAAAAAATATTATATTATTAATTGTTATTTAATTCCTAAAAATCTAAGGTTCTTCCAAATGACTTAGATAAGGATATATATATTAATAATAAACAACTTGGGGTTCTGTTGGCTTGATATAGTAAGTTTATTAACCATATATTGTAAGAAAACAAAAAGACACGATAAAAGTTAAATTATTTAACTTAGAGTTAAATCTAATTGATAAGGTTAAAATAATAACCTAAACTTGTAAAAATCCTATTGGATGAGAGGCTTTCGACCCATCCCAACTTTATCTTCGAAATAAGACCATTTGGAACCATTATAAACCGAATTTGACCTTAATATAAAATAATATTTTGAGATTTTCCTGAGATGCCCCTCTCCTCCCTTATAAAAGGGTACCTCCTCCCTCTCTTCCTCACACAACATTGAGCCTTAAATCTCGCCCAGCCCCTACCAAATTCTCTTCCACACTTCCCTAGAAACATCCTAGAGGTTCTGGTCTTCCTCAAAGACCAATTTTAGTTCCCTAAGATGAGGTCTCAAAAAGGCGCTTCAAAGAAGAGGTAATTTCCGTTATCGATTCTTTCACCTTTATTTCTTCTTCCACTTCTTCTTCTTAGGTTGTTTCATTATGAAGTAATAAAATCTGTATTTCTTATATACTGATATGTTATTATAAATATGAATCAACTCTAATTAACCTTCTATCCATCCTACGGAAAACGGAAATCACCGTGCGTGCGTACGTACGGAATACCGTCTCCACGTCGTGGTGTAATCTATTTTCCGCCACCACCTTAATTGGATGGGTATAATTGTGTAATGAGTAACTATAAAGTGATATTGATACTGAAATAGTATACATACACTTCAACACAATTCCACGACCACGGGAACGATATCATCGCTCGTGCGTACGTACGGACTACCGTCTCCACGATGCGATGAGATTCATTCTCAGTGATTAACCATTCATGAATGATTATAAAGTATATATAATAAGTACAAATGAAATATATGAAATAATAATTATACTGGATTTATTTATATTTATATGTATGTAATCTACTTAATTCCATTCAATTCAATAAGGAAACGAAAACAGCGTTCATGCGTACGTATGGACTACCGTCTCCATGAACGGTGTATTTCTTTCCATTTACTGATTTATTATATATATGTATATTCTGAATATATATATATATATAAATCATGTTTTATATTCTGTAATTAAGTAATCATGGTCTAAGTAATCATATGTATAATTACAAGTCAAAACACGGACGACAAATGAAACAATTTTACCCAAAACGCTCTTTAACATGGAATTTACAAAAGAACGGGTAATATAAAGTCATAAGTGAACCATATATGATATCATAACAGTGAAAATGATTCTGTAATAAGTCAATGACATTATTTAAATCATTATACAGGAGGTTCGGACACTTACGAAGCAAATCGGACCTATGGTAAGGGAAATATCACAATCTCATTTTTATCCAAGACTGTTTATACTTTAGTATTTACTGGGGTGTATTTTATCATCCACATCAATGTTTCCTCAATATGTAATATTTATATCCTTCTAAAATAGTTTATATCCAATTTTACCCTTCGGTGAGTTTTTAGTAAAATATTTGAAAGGAATCTTTTTTTGTTTTTCATACGAGGTACTTTTTGACTTTTCCAACAAAAGTACGAAAAGATTGTTTTTTTAACTTATACGGCATGAATGGATTTTTAAAACATTATTTCCAAGAAGCTTCCTTTACAAGTTTTCAAGTTTATTTTTAATCAACTTATTTTAGTTTAAAGTCGTATGACATGTTAAGAAAGGAAAAATGTTTTTGAAGAAGAAAGTATATTTTCCTCAAGAATGGAGTTCAAGTGTTTTATCAAAATTATTTTCCATCTAAGATAATAAAGGGTTCTGTTTTTGTCCCTATTATTATATTGATTTGATTATGTTGTGATGGAATTATTTTTATCAATTCCTTTATATTATATGAATTGTTTTATGATGTCATGATGTTTAAGATTCCCATTTGTATTACATGGGTTATGCAATGATGTATGATTTATGATTTTGTGGCACACATAAGAATGGTATCATTATGAGATGGGTGGGACCTATATCTCCCTACAATGCATTGGGTAATGATTTTATATCTCATGAGATAGACATGGTTGGAACGGTAGGTTATACCGGTTCAGTGAAACAGGACTGAAACGAGGGTGACTCGGTTCAGAAAGGGACTTTGTCCACTAAGATAGTCTTGGCAATGAGTCTTGACTAACAAGAAATGATTCCCTATGATTATGTGTGTATGCCACAATGTTTCATGTTTTAAGTTATGATTATTGTGATTACATTTCATTGCCATGATTTATCCCATGTTATGAAATTATGCTCTCTTTTGCAGGTTAATATTTCAAAAATGTTAAGTTCTTATGAATATGATGTGATTGATATTTCTTTTGTTTACCCTTACTGAGCATTTGAGCTCACCCTTTTATGTTTTCTTTTCCCTAGGATATAAAGAAAGGTTTTAGTAAAAAAAGGAAGATCGTTATGGGAGATGTTGAAGATCATTCACCACGATTAGAAGATTATATTCCGAGTTTCCAAAGACACTAAACTATTACGATCCTTGTGTGTGTGTTTTTTGTTATATACTATGTATTCCGAAAAAGTAATGTAATGTTCATGTACGTCAAGTTTCGGGTATCTACGGATGTTATATAACCCAATGAAAATAAATTGAGCTATAAAAACCTTTAACACCTTGAAACATTCATATAAAACCCCATTAAATAAAATAATTAAAATTTAAAAATCAATTTTTGAGGTTCACATTAGGTGTTTTGCGTACACCTAATTAATTTCTTTAAAAAATAATTGGTGTGTCTACTACGGTCAATGAGGTCACTATTTTAGCATCTCTCAAAATACCAGGAAACTATTATCATATTTATACCTAATTTATACATATGAAACCTATCATGATTTATGGTTCTGAGGAATTAACTGTGTTATGATCTTATAGATGGTAGACCATACATACAAATGAGAAACACATCCATTTTTCATCAGTCATTACGGATAGAAAGTAATTATTTTATTATCATTATATAATTACCAAAATATCATAAATACCATATTATTTCATTTAATATAATTATTTATATCCTTTATGTGATGTGTTGAGTAAAACATAATTGCATTTCTTTGTGGAGGTGACAGTACACCCACATCTACAAACGACATTATCATTTTTATTGAGTGGAATGATAAAAGGTAAATCAAATTTATTAAAAAAAATTAATGATAAATATTTCATCAATATAATAATTAGGACATATATAACACATATTCCCATTATCTTTATCTTTATTACCTTCCATGTTAAGTATTAGTGAAAAAATGAATCACATGTCATTGCATGGGGGTAATCTACCGTACATGTGAGAGGAATTGTTATATCCCAAATAGAATGGATTGTAATAAGTTATTTCTTATTTGATAACTATATATATATGGACCTGGCCATAAAACATTACATAATCATGAATTAAATGAATAATTCACATTGAGTATATTTTCAGGTTTAGTGTTTTAGAGAATTAGGACATAACTATTACATCTCAAAGATTACAAAGTATACATATCTACTCAGTTTCCATTTTTTCACAAAATAAAAACTTCTAAAAAGAAACATGTCTAGATCCATGTTTTAGATAGCATGTCATTCCATGATCCCATCCATGACCCTATTCATATTTATGTCCGGTGGAAAACATTTCAAAAACATGGGATGAGTATAGAAATCTCAGTAAGGGATACACAAAGAATGAAAACATTAGATAATGAATATATACATATCATAAGATTTTTAGCATAACTCATGAAATCATAAGATTTATGAATAACTCATAGAAATCATAATACATAAATGTAACATGTGGCATTCATAACATTCTTACGTAGGGAGTAACCCTCATAGTTACGTTTGGAATACCCATCACAGTATATTCAATAAATCTATTCGAAGAAACCATAGCATTTAACTCCTTCATATTACCCAATGAATTTGAGATCTATCTCAGGCTCACCCACCCATAGTTTATTACGGAACCACCCGTCTTCAAAAACAATTCCTGAGAACCATAACATAACTGTATCACATAAAACATGCATAAAAGAAACATAAAATTTACACATTTCAATCACAAGATATCAATACAACACATTGATATAATAAAACAATTATCAGAAACATTTTCCATACCAAAATAAAAGAAAATTAAAACATGGTATTTATTTTTCAATTAAGAAAAGATATAGCTTTTAGAGGAAATTGAAACTCAAATAATGGTCATGGCAGCTGAGAAGTTGTTGTTGCCACATACGTAAGAAAAAATCATTCCTTTTGTCATTTAGTAAAATGCTTCATGTAAAAAATATTCTGTTTGAATGAAATAAAAAGTGAAAAGGGTTTTATACACCGTATAAAATAAAGTCATGTAGAAATCAAAAGATGCCTCAATGAAAGGAGATTGAGATGATGTCCTGTACAAAGGCGGTATCCTTAGATTAAGGATAAATTAATTACATAATTATGTATGAAAAATATAAATACACCCAATATAAGTGTATATTATCTGTAAAACAATCATGGGTCATCCACACACATTCATATTACGACATAATCATGAATTAGAGTTTTAACACAAAGAATTGAAACTGGGCTAAGAAGTTCCCTTACAGAAATTTGATAGCCTAACGAAATCACTTTAAAATTCTGAAAATGAGTTGATGAGAGACAAAAAGAGTATATCATCACTTGAACATAAAATTTACATCAATAAGGATATATAAGAACATATCCCAACATAATAGGTGCAAATTAGAAGACCTGACAAAAAGAAGTCTTTTAAAAATAGGAGGGTGAAATGTTCCCTTACCGATTTGGGTAACTTTCGAGACGTACACCACATGAAAGAAGGACTATACATTGTTTATGAAAATACCCATAAATGAAAGTATATTACATAGTGAGTAGAATAATTGGAATTACATACACCACTCAATGGAGATAGTGGCAAATATAGCATGAATTTCATGGGAATAAAAAGTGAGATAAAAACCCCTTACCTCATTGTAATAAATCGAGTCATATGAAAAAAGATAGTAAGAAAAAAATGAATCACATAATATCATGAATATAAATAGAATCACGATAATATATATCAAAAGGAAATACACAATACACCACATGAAATAAATAATTGGTGAACAATGGAAATCTCACGGAATTAAAAGCGAAATAAGAAATCCCCTTACCTCAAGTCCGACTTGTCTTGTTCATTTCATTATATTTCTGAATAATAAACATTGGTCAATTTATAATTTCTTAAGGACTTCCTTCAAAGATTATTATTCAATTCATATCACGTATTATCATGTTAAAATAATTAGTTAATTATGTGAGTTCATATCATACGTTTTGTCGATGTTCGGTACATGAGTCAACAATGATCTTGTTTGAAGAGAATTGTCCATGTAGTTACAAGTACATCATCTCCAGAATGTTGTTCCTAATTTAAATATTATATACATACAGTATATATGTATTCAATAATTTTCCATAATGTTTGGAGATAAAAAAAAAAGAAATGTACCGTTCATGGAGACGGTTGGTCGTCCGTACGCATGAACGCTACTTTCATTTTTTTGTCATATTAATGTTCTTTAAAACTAAATTAGACATAGATATATTATAATTAAAATATAATATATATGTTATATATGGAACATATGTTCATTAATTACATTATTTATAAATTCCATGTTTGGCATGAATGAGTCACATCACTTGAGGGGGCGGTAGTCCACACTTCATCATATGAAATTATCACATTTCCACAACATGCAAAGCATAAAGTATGTTTTAAATATAAAATATAGAAGCATAGAGGGGAAATAAATATGATATTTATAATATATAAATATAGTTCCATCATAATGGCCACCATGAAAGGTGTTAAAGGAAGACTAAACAATCATCACTTCGTGAGGTAGTAATTCACAACCCATAGAAACAATATGTTCATTAACCATTAGACAGAGGTGTGTGTAAGTGTTTCTCTAATACTTCTCATAACAACATCATATTATATTTAATATATTGGTGTTGTTATAAAATAAAGAAATAAAAATAGTTTATGGGGTTGGAGAAGAAAAATAAAACAAAATAACATAAGAGAAGACATTAACTCTAAATTGGGTAACTCATTTTGATTTGAGCCAAAGGCTTCCTTGGAAATACTTGTGCCCAAAGTGAGGCTTCTAGGAGTGATAGAGGGATTTTGAGAGGTAATATGAGAAGAGCTTGGATGAGCCAAGGGATTGAGAGTTGTGGGTAAGGGGGTAGATGTGGGGGCCTTTTATAAGAGGGAGGAGGGTCACTTTTGGAAAGTCTTGAAATGTTTCTTTATTATAAAATGGATTTCGGATTTTAATGGTCCCAAAATGATATATATTTAGGTTAAAGTGATAAGGGTTCTAAATCCTCCCATACAATAGGTTTCTGACAAGTTTATGTCTTAGATATTTCCTTATCTTTTCATTTTTTTAAATCATTCCTTAATGATGTAATCACTACATCATCAGGGGGTAATAAATAAATATATTTTTTTAATGTCTAAGAACTATAAAAAAATACCATGATGTAGGAACTATTTTAATATTTCCAATGATTTTTTATAGTCTAAGAGATAATTTATGCAAACAAAATTAAATTTTTTTACTTAGGATATACAAACCTTTGTTATATTTCTCTTTAAAAAAAATAAAGTCATAAATGTCATTATGACACCCATGTGACTCCATGGGCCCTCAAGTTTGGGAAAAAGCTTTACGTGGTCGGAAATGACTCAGAAAAGAGGACTTGGACACATTTTGGAGTCATTTTATATTGTTATGATATTATTTTTTTACCCTTAACTACCAGATTACTAAGTAATCACGATAATTAAAGATAATTTATGTCGTTACTATTCATAATGTCTAAAAACAAAAGAGTCTTAATTAATTAATTTGTGCATTCTGATTCCAAATATGTAATAAATTTTACCAAATACTAATAACAAAAATATCATTAATTAATTTAAAAATAATTCTCGTTGTCACAACCAAAGACGGGTTTTTAAGAAATAAATATATCAAAAGATTGACTTGTTTTTACATCCAATTGAAAAGTGAAATTAATTCCAATGAACAAAATTTCATTAAGTGATAAAAATATAATTTAATTACACTTTAAAAACAATTAAAATGAAAATATAAATATATAATGAAATTATATGAAAAAGAAATTTTGAAGTAAAATGTAGTATTTTACACTATTCATAAAAAATGAACATTTGTCAGAAAAATACAATAAATTTCTCCAAAGTAAATTTGATATTCCAAATTAAAAAATGATGTCAATTTTACAAAATTTGAAACATATAAGTTTCATTTATTAATTTTATAATTAATTCCCGCTGTCAAAACCAATAGTGTGTTTTTATGAAACAATATCTCTCAAAATATTGACACTTGTTTATGTCCAATTTCAAAGTGAAATTAATTCTAATGATCACCATTAGATTAAATGGAAAAAATATATTTTAACTACACATTAAACCCAATTAAAATTATAATCTAACCATATAAATAAATTAGACTAAAAATAGGATTTGAATTAAAATAATACATTTTCACTATTCATTAAAAAATGAAAATTATCGGAAAAATAATAACAATTTACAAAAAGTAAATTTTGATGTCCCGATTCTAAATTAAGATTTTATTTTTTCAAATATAACCTATAAAATTGACTAAAAATAGTTTTAAAAAGGGTTATCCAACAAAAGGCGGTTAATCGACCTTTTAAAAAATATTAGAATATTTATGCTTGAAATTGGATTCATTCTCATTTTAATCCTCTAACATTTATTGGATAAATGTAAAAAAAATTTAAAAACATATATGATGCCTTTGTAGTTTGATCTTTTCATTCCAGCAATTACAACGGCTAGGAATTAACTACCATTCAAAATAATAATATTATATTATTAGGTTGAAACGTAAGATTTCAAAGAAACACATTGTTTTGTATTGGGTACACAATTGAACATAGAATTACATTTAAATTCATATTGAAATTTTATTTAAAATTATTAATAAATATGAAAATGCCATATTATTTATTTACCTGGGATGTTACACCCTTCCATCTTTTTTGGGAATTGGATCGTCGCAATTTTTAAATTGGACTTGGAATCATTATTGAAAGCCCCTCATCGGAAAAGGAGTTAATTAAATTATAACTCTAAAAAAAATAAAGAAAAGTAAAAAGATCACCTGAGACAATAGCTACTTGGATTCCATGAAAGGATGGATGTGGAAGAAAAAACAAAGGGTCATGTTCTGATGGAAAGTGATAGAAAACATGTTTCATAGAATGTTAACCACCTGAAAATTACAAACATGTGATGGGTTAAATGGTATTTGATTCCCCAGTAGGAAAAGTTAACAAAAAATGGTTTTGTTTTAAGTTACTTTTCATTAATGAATTTATTTTTTAGCTTAAGTAAATCATAAGGAAACATCTTTACTTGTCATGTAGACATTCATCTATTAATATATTTCTTACACTAACTCGTATTTTCTCCAAAAGATGAGTATTTAGGATGACTTCTTCACATTAAGAGCTCTATAATAAACTTCTTGGGAATCACCTAATCCAAAAGAGATGAACTATATATTTCCCATGTCTTCAGACCTTATCCAAATCCAAAATGGTTAGTAAAAGAATAGATAATCCCCAAAAAAGATAATCCTTTATAAAAATATTTACTACTCTTAATCTCCAAAATTAAACAAAAAGAAACCAAGGTTCAAGAAAGACCGTTGAAAAAATAGTTATACATTAAATTATTCACTGTAATCCAAACTAAAATTGAAACCCAAATCACTGAAGGATTTAATCACATAGTCTTACAAGGTATATCTTAACATTTATCTCCAAAAAATATCAGTTACTCTTAAAGTATCATACTGAAAAGTAATTAACCTGACCACATATCCTCCATGATAGGTTAATCATTTCCACAGATAACCCAAAATCAACATATTCCTGATTCTTAAGATCATATAACTAAAAATAATTTGTCATACTAACCAGGGACTTCACGTAGTCCAGTGGTAGGCGATAAATACCAGTCGCACTTTGGTTGTGGGTTTGATTCTTGCAGCTTCGTTTGACGTGACAGATTGTCACACGGTCTGTATGTTGTCCCTTTTCCAAAACTACATAATTTTATAACATTCCCAAAAAAGAGATAAATTCATCAAAAATAACCATAACATATTTTAACCACAAAGGTTATCTAAAAACATTATTTTTGCATCCCAAAATGTATTAACCAGAAATTGGATCAAATTCAAGGATCATATAAACCCAAATGGTTCTTTATAACTATATCCAAAAAACTATAATTATTCCTTGAATAAAATTTTCATATATCAAACATCAGGGTTACACATTCTATAAAAATTCATCTAATGTAATCCCATCATCAAAATAGCCTTAATACTTTTAATAATTTCACCATCCTAAAATATACCATAAATCTTCAATCCCTTATATGTTGACTTCTTAACATTCTTTTTGATCCATTAAATATTACTTTCCAACTTATTTTGAAATACTTCTTTCCTACAAACAAAATCTTGAATCATATCCTATGATTTCAATAATAGGAAATCATATGTTGATAAATAATCCATACCTTACATTGGTCATTGTCAGTTTCTTTATCCTCAATCAGAATGGCCTTAGGTATTGGTAAACGAATATTTGTACGATCATGGTGATCCCATTCCCGAATCTTCTTCGTAGGACATGTGTTTGCATAATGACCATCCACACCACATTTAAAACATTCAATTGATCCATAAAAAAGAACTTCTTTCCCTTTACTAGAGTAAACTAGAAGATTCCTTTTTCCATGGTAGGATCTTGCTTTATGACCTTCATTTCCTCATCTATAGAATCTTTTTGTCCCTTTGAAACATTTTCCTAGGTGTTTCTATCCACATCTTTGACACATAGGATTATGAACATTATTACCTTTATGATTGTTACCTGAACTTCTGTAGGGATTTGTTTCTCGCATATATGATGCCTTATAAAAACCACTAAGGTTGAGGTGGTCAATCATGACTCCAAATAGTTGGTTGAGAATAAACACAAGTGTTCCTATGGAATCTCCCATATCATTCAGTTGCTCGTTCAGAAACTCGTCACAGTTTTCATCACATCCACTGTTACGTTGGTGCTTCCAAGATCCATAAATTTACTAAAACCGAAAAGGTCAGTGTGATTATATCAGTAAAATAATCATATAATACTAAGATATAATTATTCATGTTATACTAAACTCATTCACTTTATCTAAAAAAACTATGAATCTTTCTGAAATCATTTCCATTATGGTAATTTCACTTATGCTTAAAGAATACCCTATCCTCCAAAGTTATCTAAACTAACCACTGATACCAAATATAAAGACCTGGCCTTAAAACATTACATAACCATGAATTAAATGAATAATTCTTGTTGGGGATCTTTTCAGGATTTTAGTTTTAGAGAATTAGAAAATAACTATTACATCTCAATGATTACAAAGTAGACACATTTACTCAGTTTCCATTTTTTTCAAAATAAAAACTCTTAAAAAGAAACATATATAGTTCCTTGTTTCAGATAGAATGTCTTTCCATGATCCCATCCTTGACCCTATTCATCATTATGTCCTTTGGAAATCATTTCAAAAACTTCGGATTAGTATAATAAGCTCAGTAAGGTATACACAATGAAAGAAAACATTAGATCCTTAATATATACACATAACATATGTTATTTAACATACCTCATGAAATCATAAGATATATGAATAACTCATATAAATCATAAGACATAAAGGTAACTTGAGGAATTAATAAAATTATTATGTAGGGAGTAACCATCATTGTTACATTTGGAATACCCATAATAGTATATAACCTAAATCTCTTTGGGGGAACCTTAGAGTTTAACTCCTTCACGTTACCCAATGCATGTGAGAGTTATATCGGGGTCACTCACCCTTATTTTATCATAGAACACCCATCTACATAAACAATTCCAATGAACCATAACATAATTGTATCATATAAAACATGCATAATGGAAACATAACATTTCCACATTTCAATCACAATATATCAATACAACACATTTAAATAATCAAAACATTATCAGATCCATTTTCAATACCAAAATAAAAGAAAAGTAATACCTGGTATTTATTTTTCATTTAAAAAATGTTATGTCTTGTAGAGGAATCTAAAACTCAAATAATGGTCACGGCAGCAAAGAAGTCGTTGTCGCCGCATACGTAAGAAAAAAAAATTCCTTTTGTCATTTAGTAAAACAATTCATTAAAAATGATTCAATTTCAATGAAATTAAAATAAAAAATGGTTTTATACACCATATAAAACAATGTCATTTAGAAATCAAAATATGCCTCAATGAATGGATATTGAGACGATGTCCCGTACAAAGACAGTATCCTTAAATTAATGTTAAATCAATTACATAATTATGTCTGAAAAATATAAATACACACAATATAAGTGGAAATTATGTTTAAAACAATAAAATTTCATCCACACATATTCATAGTATGACATAATCAAGAATTTCAGGTTTATCCCAAATAATTGAAACTGGGTTAAGAAGTTCCCTTACCGAAATTCGACAGCCTAACAACGTCACATTAAAATTCATAAAATGAGTTGATTAGAGATAAAAAGGGTATCTCAACACCTAGAAATAAAATTTACATCAATAAGGATACATAAGAACATATCCCAACATAATAATATGTATATTAAAATGCCTAACAAAAATAAGTATTTTAAAAGAATGACGGAGAAATGTTCCCTTATCGATTTGGGTAACTTTTGAGAGGTACACCCCATGAAAGAAGGACTATAAAATGTTGATTTAAATGCCCATAAAATAAATAATATTACACAAATAATAGAATAATGAGAAGTACATACACCACTCAAAAAAGATAGTGGAAAATATAGCATGAATCTCTCGAGAATAAAAAGTGAGATAAAAACCCCTTACCTTATTTTAATAAATCGATTCATTTGACAAAAGAGAACAAGAACCAAAAGAATATTATAATAACATGAATATAAATAGAATCATGATAATATATATCAAATTTAAATACACAATACACCACATGAAATAAATAATTGGTGAACAATGGAAGTCTCACGGAATTAAAAGTGAAATAAGAAATCCCCTTACCTCAAGTCCGACTTGTCTAGTTCGTTTCATTATATGCATGAATAATAAACATTGGTAAATTTATAATTTATTAAGGAATTCATTTAAATTTTATTATTCAATTCATATCACATAATATCATGTTATAATATTTAGTTAATTATGTGAGTTCATATCATACGTATTGTCGATGTTCGGTAGATGAGTCAACAATGAACTTGTTTGAAGGGAATTGTCAGCGTAGTTATAAGTAAATCATCTCCATAATGGTTTCCATGATTTAAATATCATATATATCCAGAATATATGTATTCAATAATATTCCATAATGTTTGGAGATAATAAATGAAATGTACTGTTCATGGAGAGGGTAGGTCGTATGTACTCATGAACGCTACTTTCATTTTTTTCATATTGATGGAATTTAAAACTAAATAAGACATAGAGATATTATAATTACAGTATAATAAATGATTTATATATGTAACATATGTTCATTAATTAAATTATTTATAAATTCCATTTTTGGAATTAATGAGTCACATCACTTGAGGGGGCGGTAGTCCACACGTTCTCATATGAAATTATTGCAATTTCACAACATGAAAAGCATAAAGGCATGTTATAAATATAAAATACAGAAGCATAGAGGGGACATAAAAATAATATTTATCATATATAAATATATTTTCATCATAATGGCCACAATAAAAGGTGTTAAAAGAAGATAGAAAAATCATCGTTTCGTGACGCATTAATTCACCACCCACAAAAATTGTATGTTATATAACCATTAGACGGAGGTGTGTGTAAGTGTAGATCTAATAATTATCTTTACAATATCCTAGTATATTTAAGATATTTTTGTTTGTACAAAATAAAGGAATAAAAATATTTTAAGGGGTTGGAGATGCAAAATAAAACAAAAGAACATAAGAGAAGACATTACCTCTAAATCGGGTAACTACTTTGGATTGGATCCAAGGGATTCCTTGGAAAGACTTATGCCCAAAGTGAGGCTTCTATTAGTGGGAGGGGAATTTGGGGAGATAATATGAGCATATGTTAGATGTGCCAAGGGCTTGAGAGGTGTGGGTAAGGGGGTAGAGGTGGGGGCCTTTTATAAGAGGGAGGAGGGACACTTTTTGAAAGTCTTGAAATGTTACTTTATTATAAAATGGTTTTCGGATTTTAAAGGTCCCACAATGATAAATTTCAAGGATAAGGTGTTAAGGTTTATAAATCCACCCATAAAATAGGTTTTTGATAAGTATATGTCTTATATTTTACCTTATCTTTTCATTTTATTTAAATCATTCATTAATGAGGTAATAACTGCATCAACATGGTGTCATAAATAAATTTATTTATTTAATGTTTAAAAACTATAAAACAAATACAATGATTTAGGAAATATTTTTAGATTTCAAATGAATATTTATAGTCTAAGATATCATTTATTTAAATAAAATTAAAATTTCATTACCAAGGATGTACAAACCTTTGTTATATTTCTCTTTTTTTAAATAATGTCATAAATTCCTCTATCACACCCATGTAACTCCATGGGCCCTCATGTTTGGAAAAAAGCTTCCCATAGTCGTCCATGACTCAAAAAAGAGGATATGAATACATTATTGGGTCATTTTATGTTATTATTATATTATTTAATTACCCTAAACCACCTGATTGATAATTAATCACAATAATTAAAAATAATTACCGTCGTTAATATTCATAATGCCCAAAAAAAGTATTAATTACATAATTTGGACCTTCTGATTCCAAATATTGAATTTATTTTACCAAATTCCATAAACAGAAATTTCTGTAATTAATTTAAACATAATTCTAGTTGTCACAACCAAAGACGAGGTTTTATGAAGTAAAATGTATCATAAGATTTACTTGTTTTTTCATCCAATTGAAAAGTAAAATTACTTCAAATGAACAAAATTGTATTAAGTGAAAAATATATAATTCAATTAAACTTTAAAACCAATTAAAATTACAATCTATCTATATAATTAAATTAGAAGAAAAAAGGAGTTTTGAAGTAAAATGTATTATTTTTCACTATTCATTAAAAATGAACATTTTTCAGAAAAATACCAAAAATTTATCCAAATTAAATTTGATATTCTAAATTGAAAAATGATGTCCATTTTTCCAAATTCAATAAATTGAAGTTGTGTTAATTAATTTTAAAATTAATTCCCACTGTTAAAACAAATAACTTGTTTTTAAGAAACAACATCTATCAAAAGATTGACACTTGTTTATGTCCAATTTCATAGTGAAATTAATTCCAATGAACAACATTGGATTAAATGGAAAAAGTATATTTCAACTACACTTTAAACCAAATTAAAAAGATAATTTACCCCTATAAATAAATTATATTAAAAAGATGTTTTGAATTAAAATACATCATTTTCCATATTCATTAAAAAAATGAACTTTATCAAAAAAATTAAAAAAATTACCCAAAGTAAATTTTGATGTCCCGATTCTAAAGAAGGATTTCATTTTGTCAAATGTAAACTATAAAATTGACAAAATATAGTTTTAAAAATGTTTCACCATTAAAAGGCGGTTATTCGACCTTTTAAAGAATATTAGAATATTTATGCTTAAAATTGGATTCATTCACATTTTAAGCCTCTAACATTTATTAGATAAATGTAATAAAATTTAAAAAATATATATATAATCATTTTATAGTTATTTATGTTCATTCCCGCAATTACAATGGCTACAAATTTACTACCATTTAAAGTAATATTTCTATATTATTAGAGTGCAATGTACAATTTCAAAGAAACACGTTGTTGGGTATTGGGTACGCCATCGAACATATCATTCCCTTTAATGTAATATTAACATTTTATTCACAAATATTAATAAATATAAATATTTCATATTCTTTATTTACCTGGGATGTTACAATATGATTATAAATATTTTATATAAATCATATATGTTATTTAAATAAATTATTATAATAAAATGTTATGGGTGATTATGGAAAATTAATTTCTTCAGTTCATGAGGCAAAAGTATGTCGTAAAAACAATTGATGAGTATGTATCCCATTTGATGGAAGTGGATAGGGTTATATAGTATTCCATTAAAATAATAAAACTTAAATATATTATATATAATGTTATTTTTAAATCAAAATAATTTATTATTATTTCATCAAGGTGTAAGAGGAAATAATATAAACAATCTTGGTTAATCATGATACCTCTTCATCAGACGACATAATTAGGTTGTCTCCAAAATTATTATGAGGATTGGTTTATGATGAAAATTATGTAATCATGGATTTATATTTTGAAATAATGATGTTATTTGGGTAGATATGTTCTGATTATAATTGGGTTTCTGTTTTAAATAAGAGAGGATAGTGGGTGGCCTTTTATTAGTTAGATGTGTGGCACACATTTAATTATTGAAAAGAGAAATGTGTGCAAATGATTTTTATCAGAAAAAATTATAAAAAATGTTCTGTTTTCCATCATTATACTTGATAAGGTCTACCTAAATCCATAAAATATAATTTATACATTTACATACATTCTTATAACCCTTATCCCTTTAGTTTATCCCCTAACAAACTAATTTTTACAATAACTGCATTAAAATATTTTAACTATTTCCAATATTCATTATTATTAAAACGGACATTATTTGATAATATAAAATAGAATTATTCTAAATATCAAATACATTTCTCTGAATTAAATTTACCGATTTGGATGAATATAATTTAAATTAAAATTCATAGACACGAAGGAAAAATGATTTTCCATGAAACGTATCTGTCAAACATATCATGATTTTATATAAACTCTATGACTTGTGATAATAATTATATGAATTTAAATTATTTTCATATTTTTATAATTTATATATTCCATTTAAATAATTATTAATAATTTTGAATCGTAATTAAGTAAAATGTATAATCCTTATTCATTTCAAAATATTATTTAGAAAAAACCTCATTTTTAAACACAAATATAAACTTATACAAAAATCAATTGTAAAGATGATCAAAATGTAAATAAATAGATCAATAATAAATAAATAAAATATATGTTACATTAAATAAATTTGAAAATATTATTTTACTTTTTAAACACTTGATTTTTTTATAATATGTGACATTTTCAAAAAAAATATATTTGTCCTTATTTTGAAAAGTCACTAAAATTCACCCAAAGATAATTTTTATTTGATGAGTTGAAAATAAAGTTAATTTTTTCAGATAATTATTCTAAAACATAAAAAATTTAATTATAATATTTTCACACAAAAAATTAATTATAATTTTTTATGTAAATATATTTTTTATGTATAAAATAACATTATTAAAAATTAATTTATTATTTACTAACAATTTATCAATAATTTATATCATCTATGATAATTAAATATATAAGTATATGTGAATTCTTTTTATTCACCCCCACAAATTTAATAGCTATTATTGAATAGTTATATATTTTCTGGGTTGTTTAACTATGGTGTTGTGTGTCGATGACCTTGTGGAAGTTGCTTCTCTAAATTAAAAAAAAATATTGGATTGTTAGAAACACGCACACACCAACTAGGTAAAATCGTTTCAGTTCAACCATCTTGATCACTAATATACGAAACCCCTCTTTAACTATGGGGTTCTAATTAGGTAGGATACAAAAATAATGGTATACCATGTAGATATTTTTAGTAACATTTCCCCTTTTATGGATTAAACATTTTTTTATAATTAAGGTAAATTTTAGTAAAAATATTGATAAAGATGCATAAAGTGCACATTTTTTGTATATTTGAAGAGAAATAATTAATATTTCTTATACAACACCTAATAAAAATAGTTCATAGTTAATATAATTAATCATTTAATTAAATGTAATTTATATCTAAGGCCGATAATGAGGGTAACATAGAATTTAATTAAATTGAAGTTCAACATGCACAAGAGTAATTATACAGAAAAGTTTCACAATAAGTTGTGTCAAATGCTTTTGTAGAGTCACAATTGTTTTGTATGAGTACTAAAACTGTTACAGAATTAGAGAGATATGGTTTTCATAACCGTAATAATGGTAAAAAAAATTATCTTATAATAATTAACCTCAATTTTCTAAAGAACAAATAAATATCAATGATGTTGAAATATAGAAAGAATATATGAATTATAAAACAGATTATAGGTACCAAAAGAATGTTATATTCATATATATTCTATAAATTAGGTTAAACCCATTGATTGTAAATGGATATTAATAAGGAAACTAGAAAATGATATAAATGTTAATAGTTACAAGACATTTGTGTTGAAAAATACTTCAGGAAATATTAGGGAATGCACTTTATATAATAACTTCACCTCTTTTTTTGGTGAAATTTATTAGTATTCTACTTTTGTTAAAAGAATACCATGATTATTTAAGTTATAAAATGGATTCCAATACTACATTTCATTATGAAAATATTATAAAATATGTTTATATGAAAAAAAAATATTTTGTTACACTAATGGATAAAAAAATATATATAAAAGTTATAGATATATATTTGTGGGTTAATTTGAGAAACATGAGTATAGCATATTTATTTTAATGAACATATAATAGAATTTTTTAATTAATAAGGAATGGTATCTTGAATCTATAATATATTTAATAGGGGTTCTATTATTTTCCTATTGATGTATTTTTATGATAGATCATTGCAGGGAAATGAAATAATAGTATTATAATTAGTTAATATATGTTTAAGAAATTCCATATCCATGAAATAAATCAGGGTAGAAACCTATATTATAGGGATCAAAAATCATCGATATGGATCAAAGAGGATCCATGGACTATGTAAATGTAAATATATAAACAAGGTAATCAAAAATAATATTTTGAATAATCCAAGTGAACAATGATTCTTATATCACTTGGTATATATCTCCACAAGAAAGTGTATCCCATGAATTAAAATGTAAGGTAAATAATAATATATTTCCATATGCATCTATGATTCGACCAATAACTTTTCCATGATATGTACTTGTATTGGTCATTGGTTCATATTAATCATGGTATGAAGATATAATCATAACAGAAGAAATACACATTATATAGCTCTCAAGAATATAATGAATTATGTTATGAATATAATGGATATCTTCCTAAATTATATAAGATATGAGGTACTAGTTGTGGAGGGATACATAAATGCACGTTTTTAAGAGATCAATATGCTCTAAAATCATATTCTAGATATGTTACTCCTCAATAAATGTTTTTTGTGTAGGAAGATTCTAAATAGACCATGTGTGATGATTTTACAATATATTATGTGTATATTTCAATATCTAATATAATTAAAGAGCAATTATTTAATGAAAAATTAATCTATAAGCGTTTTCAAACAATTAAAAATAATTATCTTATTACCCAATGATTGATAATACTGCAAAAAAGGTTTTATCCAACAAGCCCATGTCACATATAATGAAATAAAAAGCACATTTAATATAGTTATTATTGATATATTTTTCAAAATTCGGGTATTCATTTATAACAGAGATACCATAGAGGAAAATTTGGAATTCCTATTTTATAAATCCATTACATAGTGGAATCATGATAATAATATGATATTATGTGGTTTATGAGTTCTTAGTAGTTGTATGTAGTGCAGTTGGTATTCTGCTAGAATTTATTACCTAGACATAATTATCTTTTATAATTTTTTTCTCAAATTACTAATATTCTTATCACATTATTATTGTTGATTTATATAATATTATTTTGATAATGTTATTGTAGTAATATTCTCTTAAAAAAGTTATTTAAATTCTAAACTATATTTATAAAATAGTTATTCCATGACAATACCACAAAATCAATATGTCCCATGGTTTAAAAGCATTAATACAGTTGAAAAAATGTGATTTATTACTATCAGTTTCCAATGGTTATAATATATTGAAACATATTCTCAAATACATTAAAGGTAGAGATCTCTTTGAATGTTCATTAAGAAGATAGAACCTACAATTTTAATTCCATATTTTTTGGGAGTTATTGGATATCTCTATTTGTGATAATATATAGTTTTCCATAGATTTTTGATTGTTATTAATGTCTATTATGAATCATTTACATTGATGTAATTATGAAAATGTGATGATATATGTTTACAATGAGGTATAACACATTTTATGAATCATAAGTGGTATTGAAATAATTGAATAAGGTGGTAAGGGATTTATTTCATCCCTTTTAATGTTAGAAGATATATCCAACCCTCTGATTGAAATTGAACTAGCATACAAAATCCATGGTCATAATGGTTTATAGAGAAGTTCATATTGGAAAATCAAATAAATATAAATTGAGAAAATATGTTGATCACACATGTATAAATCCTACTCGATGTGAAATCAAGAGAAAAAGGATTATAAAACAACGAAGTTCTTGTAGGAATTTTGTTGTGTTTTCTTCAACAAATAATGTTTATATGTTTTCCTTGATGTAATTCTAGATATTAAAACTATAATTTAGGCAGGTACGATAATTTTTATTTAGGAATAGGCATAAGGCCCATTGACTAAGTCTATCCATATAAACTTTAACTTTTATTAAAACATTTTTAAAGATTAAATTTATTCCCAATTATTATAAAATTATTTATTCATGAAATAATGTAAATCATAAATTCAATCATGAAATATTCGATTATATAATATAAAAACCAAATTTTATCATGTTGTTATTTTATTCTAAATGAGATTAATATTTTATTTATTTCTACACAATTTTAGTGAATATATGAAAATAATTATTTATTCAATTTTCAAAAATATGAAAATATATCATTATTCATACATTTAGTGAATATAATATTTTTTACCGAATAAATTAATATGTTTTTCAAGGATTGATTTTTTTGTGACAATATTTGTCAATTTTAATGATTTTAGGGTTGTGATATATTTTCATTATTATTATATAAATAAATATTAATTTACTTATTTATGGAATTATATTAATATAACAAGGGTAATGCCATATAACAACAACAATATTAATACTAAAAATCAATGTAGTTTTAAAACATACAAAAAAATTAAAATAAATCCATGATCAGTTATGATCCTGAGATACACAGTAATACCCCACCACATAGAAACCACTCAGACCAACATAGAGTGTAATAATAATGATAATAATAACAAAACAACAACAAAAACAACCACAAAAGCATTAAAAATAATAAAAATATTGATGTGATGGAATAGTACTTAAATTTAATAATATTAAAAGAGTATATATGATAATAAAATTATTTAACCAAATAATATAATTCAAAATATACAAAATTTTCAATATGATTTGTGTTGACACAACATAGAGAACTCTCAATATTTATCTTAATCCGAAGAGACAAATAATACATTCATACCTCTCAAGAGAATGTAGAGAAAAATATATTCTTTATTCTGATTGAATGTGAAAAACAATATGCAGTTAAACCTTTGGTTTTAGAAACTAGAACATCAACAACTCTTTTTGGATATTCATATCACATTTTGATGAATTTAGAAGAATCCTCTTCTAGATTTTTCACCATAATGATAATACGACAAGATTGATGATGAAAATTAATAAATTAGATTACAATATACAAGGTAATTATACATTTGAAATATTTATAATTAAATTAATATGATCCAATATATGAAATTAAATTATATTTTTCATGTTAATCATATTTTCAAACCAATTTGATGAAAACCTAAAGACGATCATCTGTACAATAGTTCTACTTTACCCTAAACCATTTACATATATATGTTTAATCACATTCTTATTCACTAAAACATATAAATTTTTGTGATCATTTTCATGTCATGGTTTTCATGTGTTCCATTTAATATTTTCCTTTTGAGTCCAATAATAAATATGGAACAATAATATGATATCATATAGAGAAAAACATGATAGGGAACATAGTATGAATTCTTAAAGAACCCATTTTCTGTGACAATTTTATTGGATGAAATATATGTTTACTCAAATAGGGACAAATATGTACACAACATCTGATGGGTTTTATAACACACTAGGTAAACACCCATATATAATGGTTCTTAATGTTGGCCTATAATCAATTCTATTATAGAAAATGTAATAATTTCTACTGTGATATAACATATACTCACGAAAAGATATTTCATGTTTTGTGAATCATAATTCACATATTATTAATTGAATATTTAAATAAATGATTTTTTAGTCATATATTAATGTAAGAAGATATCTCTAGAACTTTTATTAAACTGTGACAATATTAAAAAAATCATGGCCATGGAATTTTCTAGACATGGACATTACAAAAATTAAAAGAATGAAAAATCTGGAATATAAGGTGATATACATGTATACATCTTGTTAAATGATATATCAGATGAAATTTTAATTATATTACACAATAGACTTAATAGTAAATTTTCTAAAATTTATGCAATACATTATTTCAAAATTGGTTTATAAACATTTTACAAGACAGTTGTCGTGGAATTAATATAACCACACCTATTTTCATTCATAAAGTGTCCTAGAGGGTCACGCACTATGTTTCTAAATAATATCTTTAACTTATATTATTTTTATGTTTATGAAAGAATTTATTCTCCAATTGTGTAATAATATTTATTCAAGTAATATTTTATCACACAAATTCAATCATTCAATCTTTGTGTTTAGAATATTTGACGTTTATTTTTTCCCTTCATTATTTTATAAACTATATAATGAATATAATATTTTATTATTCATAATTCATCAGAAAATAGTAAAATATATATTTACTCTTGGTACTTGAACATTGAAATAATTATCTATTATATATAATAAACTTGTCTTCCTCTTCAAAAATGTGTCATTCATACCATCTCCATGTCGAAGCTTCCCATATTTTTTTTCATTACCCCCCTCCTTACCATCCCCCACTTAGGATTTTCCTCTAATGCAATTATAGTTCCATTCAACTATCATTCCCTCCACCACCACTATGTCCTCCATGTTTGGCAACACACCCTCTACCTCCGCCTCTTCATCCTTATACTCCCATAAACCAGTGCCTTCATCTTCCTTATCATTTCAGTCCTCCAAAATAGTAGGAGATAAGTCCATTCAATTGACACCATCATTGGGCATTCAAATTTGAAGGCTGACACCACGTTCATCTTTACTGATTTTCTCTACTCCTTACCCTCCCTGCATAAATATTTCTTCCACTCCACCCTATGGTTTCTTCTAAAACACTATTCAGCTACCTCAATTCTTCAATATATGTTACAAATCTCACTATTTTCATTTCACTTCACCTTATGGTTTCCTCCATTCTTCCATTTTCAACATTTCATCCAATATCGACCATCTATACTGGTGAATAAATCTTCTCCTTCATTTTTGAAATCTGTTAACTACCATCAAAGAAATATTCTTCAGATAGTTTACAAATCGAGATATCTACAACAAGTTTGTTTTCTTAAAATCAAGGAATTAGCCTCCCTTTTTTCTGTCAGTTTTAATTACAGTTACAAAATATACGAAAGAAGGTTATTATTCATAAAATACAGAAGTTATCCTCTCTTTCTGCCAACAGATGAATTCATGTTATTTTTTTCACTATTGACTCCATTATATATTCTTTTTTATGCACTAAGAACCTTCATCATATTGCCTACAAATCCAGATCTCCACAAAAAATATGTTTTCCTAAAATTGTTGAATTAACCTCCCTATAATCCAATATTTTTCTCATTTACACACTATAGGAATGCAGGTTTTTTGTCATAAAATGTTATAGTTAAACACCCTTTGACCCGAAATATGATTGTAAATAATGTGTTTTGACTATTAACGACACTATATATAGTTTTCCTTTAAATAAAAACATCTAAAATAGATGATTATAATGATTTCATATGATTAGGTTTTTACTATTGAATCCATTTTATATTGACAATGAGGTATTTTCACATGATTAAGTCATCATTCCATGAGATTTGTCACTAATTTGGGAAATTCACCTCAGAGGAAAAGTCAATGAATCAATTGAAAGATTCAAATATGTTGATTAGAGCGCCATATATATTAGTTTCTAGACTTTCATTGATT
The DNA here is from genome assembly GCA_963277665.1 of Viscum album. Taxonomy (NCBI): domain Eukaryota; kingdom Viridiplantae; phylum Streptophyta; class Magnoliopsida; order Santalales; family Viscaceae; genus Viscum; species Viscum album. The sequence goes on along the minus strand of OY728133.1, from coordinate 909,794,260 downwards.
TTTCCCATCCCAACATAGTGATGAACAAAAATGTTGATTAATGTTCATGGGTTTATGGAATGAATGCCTTCAATTTAAAAGCATAGAGGAGAAAATTAAGAAATTTGTATAATTTATGGATCAACGAGATTTGATGTCGGTATTTTTTTTACCAACTAATTCTTCAACAGGATAAGATATATGGAAGTTAATATTGTTAACAACTCAAGGGGTAAATGATACAATGATAATCTTATTCATCGTGAGTTTGACTTGACAGTATGTGAGTTTAAATTATATTGGTCGAGATAACCTGAGATCAAGATATTAAAGTTATAGATCAACTTGAATTCAACTATATTGAGCATAATGTGAGTTTCATTCAGTATTCAATGATATTAATCTACTAATTGATATTTTAATATATTAATTAATTATAATTTTATTTATTTTAAAATATTTTTAAATTTATTTTATATGTTTTTTGTTTTTAATTTCATATAAATTTGTAGTTCTTAAATGAGTGGGTTTTATTTGTTCATTTTAAAAATAAAATAAAATTTGAATATTGGAAACCATTATTTGATTGAGTATGAGTTTTATGTTGAGTTTGAGCTAAATCTCACGATAGAGTACTATAATGTATCACTATACTCAATAAAAATACACTTACTTTTTCTCAATGTATGTATTAGGGTAGCTTTGTTCAGATTATTTGTTAATATACATTGTTTTCATGGTTACCATCGACAACATATTTCAAATATATATAGTTTAATAAATTTTTACTTTTAGGTAATCAACATATGGGTATCCATATCAATTGTGTAAAATTTATTTTTAATAATTCACTTTTCATTATTTTAAGAGGAATATTGATTATTTTAATTTATATATTCTAGGTGAATCAACCTAGACATGATGATAACAAGGGAATTTCTTCAATATAGTATTACTTTATGAAATAATAAAAATAAGATGTAGAACGATTTGGGGAAATCTTTTGACATTGGGCTAGGGACTTCCCTAACAGTGGAAAAACAATATCTTATGGGAGAATCCCAGTACAGTCTGTAATGTAAATAGGTATCTTCATGAAGAAAATCAGTGGGTTTTAACTGACATTGGGAGATAGTGTTCCTATTCAGTTACTGATTTGATCCTTTGTATTGGTTCATGAGTGGTCGTGTTTCATTCATCATGTAGTGAATTCTATGAATTCCATATAATCATCATAATGGATAGATTGTGTGAGTCTAAATACCTATATTTTACTGGATAGAACCTGATGTCAACTTCTTTGATTTTTTATAATATATTTTTATTTTGTTTTAGTGTTTAATGTGGGGTTTTTATTGTATACCACACTTGGTATTTTTGTTTTCATTTCTGTTTTCATTCATATGCAATAATGATTTATATATTTCTATTTCCCCCATTTTCCCTAATGGACGTTAAACAAATAGATGTAATTTCTATATATGTTTTGAAGAATAACTTATAACCAAATTGTGGTATTCACTATCTATGTTATGGAAAAAAATAATTCAATTCATCTCTAACAATAAAAAACCATCACTCAATATATGTTTGAAATTATGTTTTATTAGGTTTATATTTTTATGTTGTTGTTGTGAATATTTATTTATCTAATTTTCACTTGTTATTTTGTTAAGATGATTATTTATATTTTAGTAACGGTAGATCTTTTGGGCATTTTGGGTATTCCAACTAATTACTACTAGGAATTTAGATTCTTCTCCAATAAAAAATGAGTTGGAGAATGTTTTTATGGGAAACCAATTTTCATGGATATCTCTTCATCCCCATATAAATTTCAATATGGTTCTACATACCATGTCAATTAATATATTTGTGATATTAGTTTAGTGAACATACATTTTGATGACACTGAAACATATATAATTCCCTACAAGTTGTGGAAACATACCTGAATTTATATTTTTTAGGTTCAATAGTTTCCCAATTAGTCATACATATATATTTGTAGAATACTTATTGATGTTTTTCCCAATTTCTCATTCAATTTTTTAATAAATTATTTATTGATATTTTTGGATTTATTATAAATTTTTTTCCTTATTATTTATACACATTACATATTCCTATTTTAAAATATTAATATTTTTATAGATAAACATATTTCATGCCTATGTAGGTTCTCAGCTTAAGGTTTATAACTTCTTATTACACCACTGTAACCCCTCACAACTAATAATCTAGGTACAAAAATATTATTAATATTAGGAATTGTTTTCCAATTGTTTATCAAGAATTTAACATCAAAATGTAAATAGTTACCCCTACAAAATCCGACTTGACAAGTGTTAGAGAAGAAGATAGTTTTTCACAGTTGTGGATCATGTATATTAATTGAGTACTAGATCATTTATTGTGTTTCGATATTGGATCATTTTTTAGAGATGTGTAATATGTTTTTTCTTTGAGTAGTTTTTGATGTATTTTTTTGGTAGTAGAACATGTAATTTATTTGAGAAGCAGATCTTGGGTTTTATTTTATCATTGGATTATTTTTATGTGCACCATATCATGTATTTTAGAGAATTTTATCACGATTTATAGAGCAGTCGAAAATATAATAGACCAGTGGATACATATATTAGTTGAACAAAATATTAATTTACCTTTTTTGGATTATTGGATCATTTTATTCTATTTAAATATAGTTATCAGATTCTTTTTGGTTAGTGGATCATATTTTAGTTTATTTGTTACTTCTACCAATAAGGTTTCGTACATCTTCATACATTTTTATTTATAATTTATTGATGACGTATCATTTTTTTATAGTAGTAGAATATTTTATTATTGCTATTTTTGGTTATGTTTCATGATTCAGTGACTAAACATTACCCCCATTGTCATGAATAAAGACATTCATGGTACCACAATAAGGTATTACATTGAAATCACTACAAAATTTTCTATAACAAACTATATCACTATAATATGAACATATGATATTTTATTTATTAATAGAAATATGCTAAATGATTCATATTCAATTGGAACATTAATATTATTAATAAGTACAAAACATATCATCATTGGAATAATATTTCTTTTCTCTTCAAGCATTAGCATGCCTTAAGAAGGGGATAAAATGGTTTTTGATGAAAGGGTTGGATAATATGTCTTTATTGAATGATTTGATTAAAATTTTTTGTCATTACTACAATCATCATTGGACATATTTCATCACCCAAAATTAGTTTTTTAGGTTCATTAATTTTTGGACAAGAATTGAGGAATCATCAGGGGGCTAACAATTCATGATGATGACTATGGTTTGATCAACAACATCCACCATGATATAGGAACTCACTCCATTCATCATCAACGTCCTTAAAATCCTTAGTACAATATCATTGAAATAGTATGTATATATGTCATCACCTTATGATGGAATAGGTCTCACAAACTGAAAATCCATTATAAAACTCATCACATACAATAAGAAGAAATAAAAAATAATGGTTTCTAATATTTATATTCATAAAATGTAGATAGTGTTCTCAAATATATTTCATAGGAATACTACAATAAATCATGGAAATTAAGTCCCATTCTCTGGTACCTGTATGTCTCTTTGATCAGAATCATTTAGTGTGATCACTATGTTATTGATGTTAGGGATGGGGGTGTTCTATGAAATTAAACCTGAACTATAAAAATAAATTCTTATTCATTCAAGGTTTCTTTGAGGCCTAAACCAATAGTTATTATACTTGGTGAGCTTAATCTAACTCAAATAAATAACAAATAACATTTTAAAGGCACAAACAACCAATTGTTTCATGCACCAAGATGAAAAAAAATTCAGGGTCCCAGTATATGGAGGCGTCGGCTACTGCACCAACACTAGACTCCCAAAATATGAATGTTAGAAAAAAAAACATTTAACATGTTTTTACCAAATAAATCAACTAACTCTCTTACATTGAGGTAGAACTGACCACCTTTGATACCACTCTTTTAAGAATTGTCCCCCAGGGCCTGTGTCATGACTACCCCAAACCTGCCTTCTATTGGCCAGGGATTGGAAACTAGAACCAAATGGCGTGTCTCAAAAATGGAATGAATTTAATATAAACTATTACACACAAACAACCCATATCATGGAACGTAAAACTTGAACTGGGATACCAACAACAGGTAAGTCACACGAGGAAACAACCACACTGGTAAAGTTGCAATGAAAAATAAAAAGGGTCCAAAATACAAACCCAACAGAATTGAAAAGTTCAATAAATGGTAGTACATGCACCATAGTTCATCCTTCAAGGTTCCTACTTGATGGGTAGGAAAAAATCACTTTCAGATGTTGTGGAAATGTACTATATCTATAGATCAACTTCTAAGCACCACCTAGCCCGGCCTATCCAAGATGCTAGTCAAATATGTCCATTGTATTTACAAGACACAACAGGTGTGGGAAAATCCTATGTAAGGGTGAGTATAAAAAAATTTATTAGGTACCCCGAGACCAACTCGGGCACCACAGAAATCCACAATGGAAGTGAAAAAAGAATGTTCAAGGATTGGAGTCACTACAGTCAACTCGACAGGGGTATAAATTATTGTGTTGATAGAAAAAACGATTGTTGATAACACTATAAATCAATTACTAAAAATTCACTCATCCCTAATGAGATCTTTATGATTGGTTGGTCTCATAGACCTATTCAGTAGCTGAGTAACGATTCCTTTCTAGTAGATGGGACATAGAGATTCATTAGTAGCTAAGTCATGGATTCTTGTTGGGTAGGCATGTCACGAAGCCCTACTGATAGATGAGTCACATAGTCTCATGGGGGAGTTGAGTCATGATGGCTTGCTGATAACATAGCCATAGAGTCTCTCGGGGTAGTTGAGTCACAGAGTCTCTTTAGGTTGTTTTGTCATGAAGTCTCACCGATAGCTGAGTCATGGGGTATCACTGGGTCAACATCCTTGAAATATTTCTTTGAGGATTCCATAAGTACAACCATCTAAAATGGGTCCCAACACCGTAGATGGAACATCAATCAAATGTAAGGTTTTGGTGATACGTCCCTTTTTGTAATCATGGGCTGAATGCATTTGGGCCCGGTCCGACAGATTCAGACAGTCCCGACCAACGGGACCCGGGGTCCCGCATGTCCTGATTCTATTTGTATGGCCTATTGTCCTGGCCTATTGCACCTTACTAGACCCGGGAGACGTTGGTTGTGGGTCCATTCCGCTTGATCACCCAGTGTCCTATGATTTATCTAGCCTGGCCTACACTGGCGGGTCGGTCTATTTTCCTAGCTCGCTCCGTCCTGCGGCCCCACATTATCCCCTCCGTCCATTCCACTGAGGAGAAATGACTATAATGTTTAGCTGGGCTGCTTAGGTGTCCGGGTCCGCAAGCCCATTGGGCTGACCAATTATTCCCGGTTTGACCCAATGTGCATTTTGGTTCGGCCCACCATGATGGACTGGGTGGTTCGGCCAGGACTGTCTCGGCCCGTTTGGTTGGGGAAAGCATGGTCAGTCAGTCAACCACCCCCTTATTTGCACGCTGCCTACAAGGAGCAGAATGATTCTTTTACGTGACACCATGCTAGCGTGGAGTCCAGCCAACCACTACAGCTGACAGGCCGCGACCTCCTCCACTACGATGTACGCCAGGAACACCGCCTCCACCGACAGGTCCAGAAAAGGCTGACCTCTTCACCTGCACACAGTGTTGGTGGTGCCGCACAAGGCCCAAGTGGTGCCGCACCAACGACACCTTCCGTGGGTCATCGGGTCCACTCTGGTGGTCCCTTTTAGTATTTACTTTCACCCTCTGTCCTCTCAACTCGCCATGCTCACTACCACATCCTCGGATGAGCCTTGAAACCATTTTGAGAAAGTGTCCAATAGAATACACAAATAGAGTGGCTCGGGCCATGTTCGTGTCGGCATGCGCCCTCCCTGTTATATTTTTAAAACTATGTATGTTTGGGGATGACCTTCATTCAATAATAAATAAATACTGATCTAAATTCCAAAGGAAATGACACCCTACCATATTGATGAATGATCCATGGGTCAACCTGTTCATGGGATGACCAGCGTTGGTCAATTTTGAAAAAAAACTTGGAAAAGAATATAATCAAACCATCCGTACTTGGTCTGAGGATTCTTCATTGATGTGGTATGATGATTCTATCATTTTTCATTCCTCGATTGGTCCCACTGGTGTTTGTTGATAGAATTCGTATTCAGAGAGAGTGAGAGGGAGAGAGAGGTTCCACGTTCATCATAAGAAAATTCCACCAACTGATCTCCCCAATGTGTTATTAAAAGAACACACATCATGTAATTTCTATTAATTTTCGATGTCACATCGTTATGTTGTTTCATTTATGAAATATTGTAGTTGGTATGCTTTCACAACAATAAGCCACTATGAGTTTTCTTTTAATGTTACTTTTCACTGCACCACAACAATATCATTTGTCATTCCACGGTGAGAAAAGAAATAAACTAACTTTTTATTATATTTTATTATTTTCTAAAAGGTATGAAAATTAATCTATCCGTCCAACCCTTTCTGGTAAATGTTATTTTCATTCAAGGAGAATCCCGACATTCAATGTTTAACGGTGCCCTTATATTTTCGATCTGAGCACCCATTCAAATGTTATAAAACCCCACTCGAACATTTACATAAGTGAACTTAATGAATGATATAAATTATATTCTAAGATCCACAGGCCTCAGAATCAAGTGTCATCAAATTATGTCATCCTGAAATAACTTCATATAATTTAAAAAAATACATTTAAATTTAGGGTCATTAAATACATAGTAATTAATCCTTGGATTATGAAATTCACTCAGATAATGGCCAAGTTCTGCAAAAATATCAAATTAAACCTTTTTAGTGACATTGGTTGAAATTTATTTACAAATATCATTTTAATTGTACTCTGAATTTTTCCTGATAAATTTCCATGATTGAACAATCCTTTTCCAAAAATAAATCATTTTCTAGATCTTTTATGGAATTTACCATGGCATGTTTTCTCAAAATTTAAATATGTAAGAAACTAAATATTATTTTCATTATAAAATTTAACACTTGATTATCCATGAGACTCCATCATTCTAATCATTTATGTCTTTTTAAATTCAACTATATTAATCTTGTTAATTGTAATTAGAGATACCTCATTTGTATTGATCACACAATATATAAAATCCATTCCCAATCAATTATGAAAATATCTATGGAAATCATTACATTTACCATCACATTGGTTTTTGTAATGATTTATCCAATTTTCAACCAATATCTAAAAATATTTCAACAGAAAATGAGTAAAATTCATTAACATAGAAATGGAAAACTTATAAATGTAGAAGCAATAACTTATTAATGATAAGTATATCCTTACATATGTGTGTTAATGTTTCAATCTAGGTTAACCATGGTAAAATTTTATATTATGATTTCTAAACTAATAATATTATCAACTAATTCATAATGGTTCATAATGAGTTTCTTAATTTAAAAAACAAATCCCCTGAGAGTTTCAAACTAGAAATACGACAAGACATGTTTTTATTCACCAATAAATGATCGAGTCCTACTCAATGAACCATATTCAGGGTTATTGCCCTGATGTGAAACAATTCCAGAGCCATAATAACTTGAAGTATACATACTTGGTTTTTTATTCATAGAAAAATCATAATCTATATTTTTCCCAATGTAAGTGATGTTTTTTTCTTATCTTGTAGAATTTCATTATAGATTTCAAATATGAATCCATGGAAACCACTAAAACATTCTCTAATAGTAACAATAATGACTTAAAATTATACAAATATTAATACATATTTTTTAACATAATCATCCATTGATTATTTCCAAATGATCATGAGGACTATTTTCTTTGGATAATAGGTTCATAACACTATAATGCGAGACTAAAAAACTTCTTTATTTTATTCTCCATAATTAGATATTAAAATTTCAAAAGATAACGAATAAATAACATATACAACACGTGGTGAGCTAAAAATACATGTATGGGAATAAACATGATAAGGAAGAAAAACTTTTGAGTCAAAGTTGTAACATGATATACATAAAAGTGATGAAAAATGAAAAATCATGTTAAATAATAACAAAATTAATATAGTGTGATAAGATCATAGAGTCATGGGAAATTTGGATTACACATATAACATGACGTAAAAATGATTCAAAGATAACTGTGTCGACAATATCACCCAGTGTACAAACTAAAAATGTATTTGGTTTACTCCCTAATAAAATACATGACGTCTCAAGGAACTAAATCATTACCCAATTCATTGGAATTATATCTGGGTGCATCCATTAAAAAATATTGTTGATTATTGTGCCCCATGTATAGTAAAACATAAGGAATACTTTAATAATTTCTCATTGAAAAAATATGTGGAATAACATGCCTCATATCATAATAAAAAAAATTCATAATGAATGAATTTAAGAAGTTGACATACGTAATTTATTGCCCCAAAAAAGTGTGATGTATAATAAGATATTTATATATTTAATAGAAATATATACACAATTAATATACATTCTATAAAATTAAATGTTTATTTTAATGAATAAAAGTACTTTTAAATGGATTTTAAAAACATTATTGTGGAAACAATGATTCCACATTACAAAATCTATTTCTTTTAAACAATTCACATAATACTGTTGAAATTATTTTATATGGAATTAAAGTAAGATAATTATAAATTAATATTCTATGAAATACATTTTCATGATGGTCAAAAATATCATTTAAGCTATACATGTTAGACCAATGATTTCTTTCACATTTTGGGAAACAAGTAAAAATTACCTCATTCGAAAAATGATAACATTATTTTATTAAACAATTTTTTAAAAAATGAACAAGTTTAAAAAAATATTCAAACAATTATAAAATAAAATTGAAAACTTTTTCAAAAATACTTTTATGAAACATAGACAAGGTAGAGGATGTTTTTTTGATTGAGGAAATAAATATTATCAATTTTTTTATAACAAAATTATCAATATTTTTACAAACCAAAAGAGAAGAAATTGGTAATATTAAATGAAAAAATCATGAATAAAAATTTTATAACAAAATGAATGGTTTTTATAATGAACTTATCAAACAAATTTAGACAATGTAAATTTGTTCATAAATAATCAAGATTAAAATAAATTTAAAACATAAAACCGTAGAGCTTCTACAACTTTGGAATCCTTACACCCATGAATGATGTAAATGAAATGTATGTTTAAATTACACGAATTATTAAATAATAATGATATAATATGTAATGAGTAATTATATAAATCATTTAAGATAAAATATTTTCATAAAGGAACATGGGTTTCAAAGAAGAATTTTTTGTGATGAAACCCTTACCTCAAATACATAATATGTAATGTGGGTGTTTTATATCATGTATAATAAAGAAATCTAAATAATTTTTTTCTTGAGAAACATTTAATGTTTTAACCTCTTATAGATAAATTTTTTTCCAATTTATTTTTAATTATTTATATTATTATTTATACATTTACGTCCACATTTCATGATTCGAGGATTCTCAGTTAAAAATTTGAAAATGATAACATTTTTTTAAGAATCGTCAAAGGGGTAATTATTAAATATAATAATAATAATAATAATAAAGGTATAAATATATTTTTTATATATCATTTATAATTTTAAATCCAACAATGAATTATGGATATGAAAAATCAACAGTGTTACAATCAGGTAAATGGTAGGTTGTACGTACGCATGAGTAGTGCATTCATTTTAATACAATAATTATTGAAAGAAGGTAAGGGCTATTTTAAATTTTAATAATGATAAATAAATCATAAATAATATTATATTTCACTAAAAACAAATACATATACAATCAATGTTATGGGCTAACAAAAAATGGATCAGATCGCTTCATAAGGTGGTAGTGCTTCATACACATAGACAAATTTATCATTTTTTAAGGGATGGTAATGTAAGAAATTATTAGATATTTTAAATTTATATAATTATTTAATTTTTATGAAAATAATATATAAAAATTAAATCTATAACAATTAACATTAATTTGATGAGATGATAGAAAATGAAATACATTTTGAGTGTGAAATTATCATATTAAATATAATTTACCAGCCTTAAAAATTCCTCGGTCTAACTCTTTCAACTAGATATCATATAATTTAATTCCCAAAGAACATTTGGATTAGTGTTTTAGAATGTTAGGAAATAACTCATTCATATCATCCCATAAGCATTCAATGTGGGTACCAAAAAAATATCCATTTATTCCAAAACATAGATTTTTCAATAGAAAACAATAACATTTTTTCTTTTCTACGTCATCCTAACATTTAACATGACTTTCTTATTTATAATAAATATCCTTATTACTTGTGATGAATATATAAAAACATGGTTTGAGCATGAAAATATCTGTAACATATATAAAAATAAATAAAGAAAACATTATTCCATTAATAAATATAAAAATATAAAGTCATTTCATAAAGACATAATTTTCACCCATATATATTTTCATTGTGATACAAGATATTTCCATAAACATAGAAATCATAAATAGATAATAAAGGTATCCTGGAGAATCAATTAATTAATATTATAACACTCATGGATACCATATGATTTAAAACCCCCATGGCCACTAAAATAACGTAACACTCACATCTACCTTATGGTGTAAAAAACATAGTTACACTTAGAGTAACCATATGACCAATAATTTCAAGTTCTTTAGATAGAAATAATTTCATGAAACAGTGGGTATAGATTTTTTTCAACATATCAATAAACTAAATTTGGATAATGTTATACGCAACACCAAAGGAATCTTACACTACTAGCAACATTGACAAGGCTAGCATTACAAGGAAGATATACCTTCCTCAATAGCTTTCATTGTATGAGATTCTGAGTTTAACTGAATAATTATATATTATTAAAATACTATAATTTAATGGGATATAAACTAGTCATTAGGAATATTATTAACCACATTTTGAATTTTATAACATTATCATATATCTGAAACATTTTCTATAACTTGGTATGATAACTAATACAATATTTCGAATAAAATATGTATTTAAAAAAATTAAATTTTTATACCTTTTGAGAACGCAGCCATTTTAAATATAGTTTTTGACACGTTTATACAATCAATTTTTCAAAATAAACTTCTTCTTTAAAATAATGATATGCAAATTAACATTGGAAAATTTTCTATGATATTTTTCTGATAACGTTCTTTATTTTAATGAATAGTTAAAATAAGCTAAATTTTAATTAAAAAAACTTTTTCAATCAAAAAAATTAAAATGGTTAAAATATATTATTTAATGGTTTTTAAATTATAAATAAAAAATATTTTTATATTTTAAGATAATGGTGGTCATTGCCATTAATTTTACATTTAATTCATATGTAAAAACATTTCAATCTTTTGCAATGCTTTCAACAAAATCCGGTTTTTTTCGACAACATGATTAATTTTAAAGGAATTACTACAAATTATATTTTTTGAATTTTAAAAAATACATTCCATATTTGGAATCTGTGGTTCCAAATTACATTAATGGGATACGTTGATTTTTTGGCATTATGAATAGTAACTTCGGTAATTATTTTGATTACCATTGTTAATGGTAAATCTGGTAATTAAGGGTAAACATAATATTATAAAATTACCCCTACACCTGATAAAATTTTATTGGATGAATAAAATTTTACCCATACCACATAATAGTCAGAATAGATTCATTTTAATGGATTTTTGTCCATGAAAATGATGTAATTACTATTAAAACAAATTAATGTGACAACATGTCATTCTCTTAAATCTTATAAGTGTGATAAATTTAATTTAGTGATAAAATTATTAAAACATAGAATGTAAATAGTTAATAGAAATATAATTAAATTATCTACATCATTTAAATTTATTTATAATTTTTTGATATTAATTAATTATCATTAATAATGACATAATAGTGATGTAAAAATTATTTTAATAATAAAAATATCAAATAAATGGTTTTAAAATATTAAAATAAATAACATATAATTAATTAAAGTTCACCAAGAATTTTATAGGTGACAATGAAATTTTAGAAGTGTATGAAATATTTTTTTGAATTTTTATTTTTTGGGGATTTTTTTTAAAGTCAAATAATTGAATAGAGTCAAAATGGACACTACTAATTTTTTTAAAAAAAATAACATTTTATTAAATTATTTTAAAAATAATGAAAATATTTAAAAATTATAATGTTTTAATTATAAGGTCTAAAATTTTATAAATTAACCATTTATGATCAATTAACAGAACAGAATTAAATATTAATTACCATTAAATATTTAAAATGTGGTTATCAAAATTAAAATTTAATAGATTAACTAAGTGTCAATAAATAATATAAGGTTGAAATTGACAAAATCTGTTTTTAAAAATTTATTGGATAATTATAATACAACCCTATCTCATATAACATTTGAATTTTTGACACTTTGAAGGTTTTTGGGTAGGGTTTTATTTTTTTATAAAATAACATTTTTCTGAGATTCCTAAAGAGCCCCTCCCCTCTCTTATAAAAGGGCACCTCCTCCCTCTCTTATTCACTCCATTTAAATCCATCATGATATCCCAAACACTTCCCATTTCTCTTATAAACTTACCTAGTTACATTATAGAGGTTCTTGTCTTCTCAAAAGATCAATTGTAGTTTCTAAACAAGAAATTTAAAGGTGGCATGGCAAGGAAGTGCTAATCTTATCTACCGATTCCTTCAAATTTCATTGTTCTTATACATCCTATTTTTTAGTCATCTAAATATCACGTAATAACATAATTATCAATAATATTATGATATGTTATTAAAAATATGAAACAACCCTATTTCTCCTTTTATCCATCCTATGAAAAAACAAAATCACGATGCGTGCGTACTTACAGATTACAGTCTCCACACTGTGGTGTAATATGTTTTTCTCCACCACCTTACATGGAGGGGTATAATGGTGTAAATAATTCATATATATGAATAATATAAAAATATACTAATTCTCAGATACTATCCACCATCCACTTCAATACAATTCAATTATTATGGGAACTACAGTGTCGGTCGTGCCTACATACAACTTACTGTCTCCACGGTGCAATGTGATTAGATCTACAGGATCATCATTAATACATGATTATATAACCGAATTTAATGAATAATTTTGATATATATTATTCTAACACTATTCTATAAATGATATAATTATAACCTAAAAATAGAAACAATAACATATCCAACAAAACATACCTAAGAACATAAGGCATTTAATACCCGAATAACGATTAACAATGAAATGATACCAACAAAAGGATGAAAATATTATCATAAATATTATCATAAAAATTATTATTATTCTTCAATAAATCCTTAACATTATTTAAATCATTATAGAGGAGGTTCAAATACACAATAAACAGATCAGACATATGTTAAGGGATATCTTTTCAAATTTCATTTTTATTCAAGATTGTTTATTCGTAAGTATTTACTGGGGTTATATTTATCATCAATATCCATGTATTATAAAAAAATTTACCTTAAATTTTTACTATTCTTCCATGTATGTTTAATGTAATTTTTACCCTTGGTAGTCTTTTACTACATGGTATGGATGGAATCTTTCTTTTGTTTAACATACAATTTACTTTTAGACTTTTCCAAAAAAAAAGTACTAGGGAATATATTTTAAAAATATAGGGAATGAATGGATTTATATGATTTCATAAAGAATTATTTCCGTTAATCATTCTTTACATGTTGTTAGTATTATTTCCAATTAAATTTATTTTCTTTTAAAATTTCATCACCTATTGAGAGAAGAAATTGTTTTTTGATGAAGATAGAATATTTTCCTCAAGAACTAAGTTAAATTGGTTTATCAAAATTATTTTCCATCTAATATGATATAGGCTTATGATTCTATCCCTATTATTACTTTTATATGATTATGTTATGAGTTATTTGTTTTTATGATGTCTTTTTATCTTATATGGATTGTGTTATGACGCAATGATATTTATGAATCCCATATTATAACATGGATTATGATATTCTCTATGATTTAGGTATTTGTGTAACACATAAAAATAGTTTCATTATGACATTTTTGGGACCTATATATCCCTTCAATGCATTGGTTAACGATTTATATCACATGATATAGAAATGTCTTGATCAGAAACATAATTTGATTTAGAAATATAAGACTAGATCGAGGAGTGAACTTGGTTCGGTAGTGGACTTTGTCCTCTACGATGTTCTTAACAACGAGACATGGCTAATATGAAATTATTTTCTATGATTATTTGTCTATGAAACAAATCATCAAGATTTATGTTATGATTATTGGGATTGCATTTCCCTTCTATGATTTATCCCATGACATGATATTATGATCTCTTATACAGGATAAATTTTTCAAATGTTATATTCATATGAATGTCATATGATTGATATTTCCATTGTTTACACATACTAAGCATTTTAAATCACCCTTCTGAATGTTTGTTTAACCCAAGTAAGGAATAATGTTATTAAATATTAAATTCCCAAAAGTATTCTAGTTATGAAGAGATAAACAGGACACAATGTTGATGTTTTATAAACCAATTGTTTATGTTTCCCAATTTCTAATCACACTATACCTATACGAACCTGTCATGGTTTTTTATAAGTTCTAATAAATATAATTTAATTTTGATTAAGTGAAAATGTATGAAAAGTGTTGGTCGTTATAATTGGCATCAGAGGGAGGTTATAATTTACCAATGGAAACTAGAATTCAAAAAAATTTGTCATATCCCTAAAGATATTTATAAGGTTTGTCTAGGGATATACCTAAAGATAATTTTAACTACAGGTTACAGTCCTGTATACATGACAATGATCATGAATAACCTATCATTTGACCTTATATATTAGATATTTAATGTACTACCCTAGATTATATTATTTTCCTTTTATGATTTTTTCCTCACAAAATTATTTTTGGTTTTTAGATGATGTATGGAAACTGAAGGAATAATGTTAATGATCAATGCACTAGGAAATGCAATGATTGTCCTCCTGAATATCCGAATTTTCTGGTAGATGGATTCAAAATCCGATTTTATATATATAGAAGCTAGGAATCATTTTGGACTCCAAAAATAGTAGAGAAGGGAAGAACATTATATTAATTCCTTAATGAGGAAACAACCACCTTTTTTCAGTGGGTCTTCTGATCAACTTGTTGTAGAACAAAGGATCAATACCATTGAAAATATATTTTCCATCCTTCAATGTTCAAAACTTGGAAGGTTCATTTTATTCAATCATTTATATGGTGAAGCAGACCAGTGGTGGACTCTAATTAATAATACAAGGAATAAAGATGAAATTTAATACATGGAATTGGACAAGTTCATTAAATTATTTTTCAATATGTATGTCCCTCGTATTTTTTGAACAAATATGGAATAGTAGTTCCTTGAGAATAATCAAAAGGATAATGAATTTATTGGTATATATGAGAAGAATTTCATAAAACATGAAAGGTATGCTTCTGTCTTTATCATACTACATGAAAGTAAAGATGATCCATTCTTTAGTGGCTTAAAACCAAGTCTTCAATGGGAATTAACTATAATAGACTTCAATAGCTATGAAGAGATTCTGTGGTGTGCTATCAATTTAGAACTGAAAGTTGGTGTTACATAACCACCTCAAGGTTTTGATAATAAATGAAAGATAGGGTTCAAGGGAAAATCCTACAACAATTGTGAAATGAAGTTAAATGTTCCCTTATGCTCAATGTGTGGAATGAATCGTGCTGGATGTTGTCTAAAAGGCACTAAAAAATGTTTCATGTGGAGAAAAGATGGTCATCGAGTAGTTGAGTGCCAAAGTAATGGGAAAGAGGTTTCCAATTATGTAAATAGATAAAATACTATAGAGAATGAACCACCAACACTTCAAATCTATAAGTGCTTGGAAATGAGGAATTATGATAACCAATGTCCTAATCTAAGGGTTAATGATGATCGATATCATGAACCTCTTAAAGAGAAAGACAATGGGATGTCACATGCGATCACTATTAGGGATGTTGAGTATGACAACGAAGTAGTGGAATTATTATGTGTACATGTAATGGGATTTACAAATATAGTTGTGTAATGTCATTTAAAATATTATGGATGATTATAATATCTATGAATTGGTCTGTTATGTTTTTGAATAATTATATAGTATCAGTAACCATGAAAAGTGACTAAAATATTTTAGGAATGAAGATTATATACACATAATGAAGGGAAATGGATAAAATAATATGTTAGATAGTATTTATGAGCTCATGGATGATAAAAGGACAAAGTGATATCATTGTTTGAGTATTTCTAATTTCGGTATATTTTGTGTATGGAAATAGTAAATTTTGATAGAATCCATGTTTTCATTATGGTTCTACCATAATTTTTGTATTTATCATATTTTAATAGAATTCATTGTGAAGTCCTTCAAATGTTTTGAATGGGACCAACAAGATATATCTTGTAATATATGGGAGATAAATGATGGTATTCACATGATTGTTATATGACCTTTTCAGTAATTTTTTTCATTGTAATTTGAGACAGGAAAAAATCTTTTGGATAAGCCTAGAGGTTGGAATGTCTTATGTTGGACATCAGATAGTATTTTTTAAGGATAGAATTTTTTTATATTATTTCTAGAATGTTATAATAGTATAATTTTAGAAAATGGACAACCCGATGGATGAGCGACAACCCATCACATCGGACATGGCTATGGGAATTAAACCCACAACTGAAGTGTGACAGGACTTTATCCCCTACCATTTTCCTACACGAATTCCATAGTTAGTAAAAACTTGTTTTATTTTATTAAGCGGTATGATAGATGAAGTATAAGCCCATTTTGGAACCATATACGATTAATATCACCCAAGATGGACTTATGTATATTTAATAACTTTTGATAATCTATTGGGATAGAGATAGATGGAAGGACCTATCATTTTATCACATGATATGAAAACACTTCATGAATGAAATTTTTTACTTCATTTCATTAAATAAGACACGAAGTGGAAATTTTTAAAGGCACGAACAACATTGAAATTGTACCAATTCAATTATGTATTTATTCTAATGAAAATTTTTGCAACATTAGGTAAAGGATCATGAAAACCAAAAATGTTTTCCTAGTACCTTATTATCCAATGAATTTGATGGTCTCTTAAATCATTGATGATTTATATATTTCTGGTAAAAAAACATTCTCCCAACCTTATTCCCTATTACTATCCATCAGAACTTGAGGGTTAGATTTCTTTTCCATATCCATGTTTTCACTACCCACATATGTTCTATTATGTGGAAACCCAGTGATAAGTTAAAATGGCTATCCTTTATGTTTTTAACATTCAATTTTGTTAAAAAAAGTTTTAGTATTCCATTTTATGAAATGGGTTTCCATAAAAGAAACTTTAAATTAGACCATTTATAACCCCGACTAATTTCGAGGGAGAAATTCATTTTAATGTGGTTAAAATGTAACACCATATGATTTTATGAAATATATTCTTTTTAATTTAATGTATGTCTTGTGTTTTATGCTACACCATGATTATCTTGCACTATATTCAACACCGTATTAGCTATATGTATACAGAACAATATTGTTGGCTTGTGTTGCACACAATTTAATTTTATTCTGATAGAATTTATTTTAGGCAACACTGATTATATATTTTGTTCAATTTATAAATGAGATATGATCAGATTATGTTATAATCAGCACCAAAGGATGCATACACTACACGCTACACTGACTTGGCTTGCGTTACACACAAGAGCGACCTTCCACAATAGCTTTCATCGTACACGATACAAAGTTTCACTAAACAATGATATATTTTTAAAATATTATTATTTAATGGTATATAAACTAGAATTTATTAATATTATTAACCACATTTTGAAATTTATTACATTATCATTCATATTACATATTTTCTAGAACAAGGTATGAGAACAAAATCAATATTTTGTATAATATATGTATTTTTAAAATAATGTTGTCTTGCCACCTTTTGATGGTGCACCAATTTTAAATATAGTTCTTGGCACATTAATACGTTCAATTTTACAAAATAAACATCTAATTTTCAATCATGATATATAAATTTACTTTGTAAATTTTTTTATATTTTTCCCGATATCTTTCTTTTTTTGATGAATACAAAAAAATATGCAAAATTTTAATTAAAAACAACTTTTTTCATCGAAAAAATTTATATTTTTAAAATTTATTATTGAATGGTTCTAAATTATAAATATAATATATTTTTATATTTATTGAAAATGTAAGTCATTGTAATTGTTGGTCTGAGTGGATACTCAAGAGGGGGGTGAATTGATTTCCAATTAAAATTTCTATTAAAATATTGTCTATTTAAAATCCCCCAATTTATAAAACAAGTTAAACTGTAGTGAATTTATATAGATTGTAAATGTTCACTTAGCTTCTAAAAGATTGATTATGTCTCAGTAAGTTTAACCACAAGATCAAACTAACTTTTGAAACTAATCTACATATTTACAATAAGTGTAAACACTTGATAATTTAACTATCAAAGTATCTTTAAAATAGTTTTGTATTTCAAATTAATAGAAGTGGAATAAATAAGATATATGAAGTAGAATTTGAACTAAAACAAAAAATCCACAGTAGATATAACAGGAGGTTCAGTCTCAAGCTGAGACTTAGTCTTCACAAATTTATATAAATTTGATCCACACCCTGGATCGCGGTTAACAACAGTTTAAAAAACTATCCATGCCACACAGGGACCTCTACCACTGTTCTATGTGGGAAAAAAACAAAGACCAAGCCAAAAAAGGACCTCTTCCACAGTTGACATGGGTAAACAAGTGACAAGAGATTTGGAGTGAGGATTTTGATATCCTCTAGTTCAGTGCAGGAGATGGTGTGTGTATAAGAAATACAGAGTACACCACACTACTTGAAATTTAATAAATAAATCACTTAGAGAAGATTTGTAAGAGTTTAGAAATATCTAGTGATTATCAATGAAGCTAGGGAGTTTTTGGATTCTGCATGAATGCTTTTGAGTTCTTCTCTGGTTTTTCTGTTGAAACAAAGATTGTCATAGTTCAGCTTGTCTTATACAGGAGTTATAATGATCTCTTGATTCGTCATGTGTTCATCAGTGGTGTTGGATTGTATTCATGAGAGTTATTTGAAAGACTTGCAATCTCTTTCTTGCTCAGGATTGTTCTTCTCATTCACCACAATGCTCTCTGGTGAATGCAAGTTCTTCTCGTTGTATATTCACACTTTCACGTCACTACTTGCGCTTGTTGTACGTGTACTGCATTTCAATATTTCTTATATTCCACGAGTTCTGGTAGTAGGAATGATTACATTTTCATTGGTACGAGATACAGTTTCCTGACATGCCAACAACTATCATTAAATAAAATTATTTGCATTAAAAACATCAAATATGACAGTTATCATTATTTAAATAATATTGAAAAAAAGTGAAGAAACGGTGTCACAGTGATTAAGTGAGCAGTGTCTTCTTCACAGTATGTGGTCCACAGTAAAAGTTTCACGGTATGTGCTTCACGGTATGAGCTTCATGGTATGATCTTCACGGTATGATCTTCACGGTGTCTTCTTCATGGTATGAGATTCACGGTGTCTTCTTCATGATATGTGCTTCACGGTATGTGCTTCATGGTATCTGGATCACTGTGTCTGGGTCACGGTGTCTGGTCACGGTGATTCCTTCATGGTGTCTAGTCACGGTGAGTCCTTCATGGTGTCTGGTCACGGTGAGTCCTTCACAGTGTCTGGTTACTGTGAGTCCTTCATGGTGTCTTGTCATGGTGAGTCCTTCACGGTGTCTGGTCACGGTGAGTCCTTCACGGTGCCTCCATACATAGACAAATATCTGTATTTGGACATAGGCAGTAATATGCAGAATATGGATTAAGTTTAAGCATTAGAGAGTAAAAGAGCTTGAATCATAAATATAAAGGCTAGATAATATTTGTGAGATTTATGATCATGCTTGATACTTGTAAATAATAAATAGAGTAATTAATATCATAAGATTTTTTATCATTAAATCATGATGTGTAGTTATTATTGATATTGAAGAGCATTAACAAGATGTGAAATGAAGATTGAGATTAATTAATGGTAATAGGATTTTTGATCATTAAAACATGATTAACACATGAGAAGTCCAACAATCTCCCCCTTTTTAATTATCACAAATCAGATATAAGAATAATATAAATGAAATGTAATATTAAAGATACTAGCATAGAAAAAACCATTATAGAACTGACACTAGTAGATTTGCTCTCCCATTTATACTTGTAAAGATTTATCCTCCTTTTATACTGGGAGTTTTCTCCCCCTTTTGGGATTATCATAAAGTATAGAAAAAATAAAATGAATCACTGCATTTGGAAGTAAAAAGAGTTCAATATAGAACATACAGGAGAAGTACAAACAGTAAAAAAGAAATGACATACCATCAAAAAGAAAAACAGTCCTCAGACTCTTCAGAGATCCACCTTGTCTTTGCCTTTATCAGCAGCAGGAGTTGGTGCTGAAGTAGAAGAAGGCATAGTTGTGGTAGACAAAGAGGGTAAGGGTAGACCGTCAAAAACAGACGGAGCCAAAGTGGGAGCAGTAGAAGAACTATACTATGGTTGGTCAAGAATGACTGGCCGGATCTAAGAAAGAGCTTGGCTAACTGTCATGGCAGTTGAGGCTAAGGAAGGTAGTCCAGGTCTAAGGGGTGCAACAGCTAGAGCAACTATAGAAGTGCTCTACACATGAAGATACGGCTTCAATAGATTGGTGAAATTAGTAATGATTTCACCACCATATTACATATACTTTTCAAAATCATCCTTATTCTCCAGAAATCTATCCAACAATCCGGTGAACTCTGTAAGTTTCTGAACTTGAGCTTTAAAAGATTGAGTCACCGGAGGAATTCTCAAATTTTCCACAAGATATCGAAAGTGATCTGTCATATCACTTTTAGAGAAAATCCGGGAGAGATACAAAACAATTTTCTTGTTGATCTCTTGTTGAGCATCATTGGCTATCTCAGAATGAATTCTATCCAGGTCCAATGATCTATCACTTTTCTGAATCACTTCTATAAAAAAAGATAGATCCAAGCCCTTGAAGGCACTCTGATGTTCTTCCTGGATTATGGATGTCAGCATAGAATCATCCAAAGAAGGTGTGAAGGACTGACCAGGAGCAGGTGAAGCTTTGACAGCTTCAGTTAGAATATTGAGCTATTGTAGAACTTTTTGCAGGCATCTGGTGTACTCTTCTGTAAGCTTATTCAGATTTTACACAAGCTCTCTCATGCATTCTAGAATCATGGTGTGCCTTTTTCAAATATTCTCATCAAAAGAAAATAGGTATGGGTGAACTTGAGACACAATCTCTCTAGGAATGAGGGAATCAGATGGATCTGGAGAAGCAGCAACAGGTGCAGGAGAAGAAACAGGAGTACGCTCTGATCTCAAAGATAACTCATTCTGAAAACTTTCTACCATACTTTTATGATTTTCAACATCAGCACTTAGCAGCATATTCTCAACTCTGAATTCTTCAATTTCACAGATAATCCTTGGTTGAATATGGAAGATAATATTTTCCAAAAGAATTTATGCATCTTCGTGACATAACTGAGTCACTGGACGAGTTTGAGTGGAGACAATTTTCTCTACTCTAGTTAAAAAAGTTTCTCCAAAGACTTTCAGATCATCTTTGGTCACAAAGGATTGATGCTCAGGTAAGGGTGCAAGTAAAGGTAGTGGTTCAGATTCTAGTTTAGGTTTAGAGTCATCTTTAGACTCAGATTCTGATTCGGATTGAGGTTGGGGATCTGGTTCTTGTTCTAGATGAGCTAAAGACTTCAGTTGAAATAGAGAAGAAAGATCCATTCCAGTTGCAGTCACTTGATGTGACTCATTCAAATCATAAATGCTTGGAAATTCATACCAAGTGTACACAGAATATGTGACATAAGGTTGAGCAGCTTCATCAGATCTAGCTTCCACAATCTCAAGGATTTGAGGTTCCTCCCCCTCAACATGTGCTTCCTTTTCAGATTCATGAGGCTCGAAAACATAGACAAGATCCTCAAGGTCATCCCTAATATCTTCAGCAAACTCTTGCCTTTCCAGCTGAAAGGAAATTTCCATCCTCTTTTCAACAGAGTGAATAATCTCAGGAACTGACTGTTCCACTGGTTGAACTACTAGATTTGCTTATTTCTCAACAGAAAGATATTATTCAACAGGATTTTCCTCTATGGTTGCTTGATGTTTTGAATAAGGAAAAACCAAATTCCTTGCATCATTAGGATGAGCTTCTGGATTTACATCCGCACTAGAAGCAGGAGCTTCCTCTTCTCGCAAACTAACACCAACTTCCTCCTCTTGAGGTGTTTCAGCAGGGTTAACAGTCCTTTATTTTCTAACAGGATCTGTTTTTATTTGAGGTCTTCTAGCTTCTTCTCTAAGAGATACTTCATCAATTACTTCCTCTTCTTCTTCTTCTTCTTCTGAATACTCAACCACTTCTTCTGGTTCGAAACTAGGATGAAATATATTTTTAGGCCTTATTGGATAGTCAACAAGATTAACCTTTTTATACACATGACCATTATCCTCAACCCATTGCTTTTTCCAGGGGTTCCCGCTAATCCTCATCCTTCTGATGGTAGGCATGGATAGACAGTAATCAAGGTCCTCCAATTTTTCATCATTCGGTCCAACCATCCCTCTTGCGACTAACATAGCTGAGATCATCCTTGAGTAAAACAAGGAGGTGGATTTGGAAGTGACTTTAATCAGCACACAGATATGGTTGATAACATACTTGCAAAGACTGATTTTATGTCCATTCTTCAATAGATGGATCAAAAACCCATCCCGAAACTTTATCACAGCAAAGTCTCCTTTTCTAGGACTAAACAAATTCTGAACAAACTTTTAGAGAAGTCCAGTATCCCCATCTAATTCAGTAGCTATGGCCCTTCGCTTGGTGCTATTTCCAGTCAGGTTCTCCAAAGCAATCTCCAGGTCAAAGATGTCGATTGTTGGAGGAGGGTCTCTCTGGTAATATTTACAAACTCCTTCATGGGGAATTATTAGGCATGCATCCCACAGCCTTGAAAATAAAGAGCACTTCTGACCTTTTATCCAGCTTGTCATCATAATGAATTCACCAAACTCAAAGGAGAACTTCACATACTGATAGAATTGAGATACCAGTCTCGGGTAAATAGGTCTATTCTCTCTAGTGAACCATTCAATCCATCCTTGTTATCTTAAAACATTCAAAACTAAAGATATTCTAGACATAAACCACTCTGCATAGACCTCTTTTTCAGGTAAAACTGTATGACTTACCAGGTTTGGGTTTAGAGGTCCTTCGGGAGCTATCCTCTGTATCCTCTTCTGTTTCATAGTGCAACGCTTCGTAGATGAAGGCGAGGATGGACGCATCATCCTTGGCATCCACTGAAGGTTCGGGCGAGAGGGAAGAGAAGGTTCAGGAGAGAGTTCAGGTAAGGAATCGAATGAAACACTTATGTTTTATCATTTGGGAATGTCAAACATCATAAAAACAAAAATGTGGGAAAACAATAGCAGTGAACTAAAAATTATGGACATGCGGGTTAAAATAAGAATATAAATAAATCTTCACGGTGAGACCATGAGTAGGCATTACGGTGAGATGAAAACTAGTCATCATGGTGAGATAGTTGGCAGTCGTCATGGTGAGACAGTGAGCATTCTGGATAGTCACGGTGAGATAGTGAGTTGACAGACCGTGAGCATAAAGTCTTGACGGTGAGACTGTGATCATAAAACAGTAACTTAGAAACAGTGAGTATGAAACCGTCAAGTAAAGTACAGTAAATTATTAAACAATAAGATCAGCAAGATATTAATTTATGAATAATCATACCAAGATAATGTATGATGTAGTCTAATCTTTTAGAATTTAATGGTTTAGTGAATATATCAGCAAGTTGATATTCAGTACCAATGAATTCCAATGTGATATCACATTTTTGATAATGATCCCTCAAAAAGTGATGTCTTACATCAATATGTTTTGTTCTAGAATGAGAAACATGATTCTTAGAAATGTTAATTGCACTTGTGTTGTCACAATTTATTGAGACATGTCTGAATTGATATCCATGGTCTAGTAATGTGTGTTTCATCCACAAAATTTGTGCACAACAACTGCCAACAGCTATGTATTCATCTTTTGTAGCAGATAATGCAACCGAATTTTGTTTCTTACTACACCATGATACTAGTGACTTTCCTAAAAGGTGACATGATCCATAGGGTCTTTTTCTATCTAACTTACATCTAGCAAAATCAGCATCAGAATAACTAACTAATTGAAAATGATTGTCCTTTGGGATAGAATAGTCCTAAATTGGGAGTATGCTTGTGGTATTTCAAAATTCTCATTAATAATTTAAATGTGACTCATTAGGGTTTGCTTGAAAATGAGAACACAAACACACACTAAACATAATATCAGGATGACGAGCAGTTAGGTAGAGTAGACTTCCAATCATTCCTCTATAAGTGGTTTGATCAAAAAATTTACCATTTTCATCAAGATCCATCTTACAGGTGGTACTCATGGGAGTGTCACTACTTTTTGTGATATCCAATCGAAAACGTTTTAAAAGATCTCTAGTATATTTACTTTGAGTTAAAATAATTCCATCATCATTTTGAATGATTTTTAATCCAAGAAGGAATTTATGTTCTCCCATTAAACTCATTTCAAATTCATTTTGCATCATTTTAGAAAATTCAGTAAATAATGTAGTCTTTGAAGATCAATAAATGATATCATCTACATAAATTTTTACAACTAAAATATCTTTAGAAATTCATTTTATAAAAATAGTAGGATCAGCTATTCCTTTTGTAAAACCTTTGGAAATTAGAAAAGTACATAATCTATCATACCAAGCTCTTGGAGCTTGCGTTAAACCATATAAAGCTTTTGATAATTTGAAAATATGATTTGGAAAATGAGGGTTTGAAAAACCAGGTGGTTGTTCAACAAAAACATCGTCAACAATATATCCATTCAATAATGCACTCTTGACATCCATTTGATATAGTTTGAAATTTAGATGTGCAGCATATGCAAGTAAAATCCTATTGGATTATAATCTGGCTACTGGAGAAAAAGTCTCCTCATATTCAGTACCTTCCTCTTAACTATAGCCTTGTGCAACTAGCCTAGCATTATTTCTTACTATGTTTCCAGGTTCATCTACTTTATTTCTAAACACCCATTTTGTGCCTATTGTGAAAGTGTCCTTAGGACTTTCAACAAGATTCCAAACTTTATTTCTTTCAAACTGATTGAGTTCTTCTTGCATTGGAATTACCCAAAATTCATCATTAATAGAATCATCAATGTTTTTGGGTTCAAGTTGTGACAAGAAGGCTTGATGGTCAACATGATTTCTAAGAGAAGCTCTGGTTTGTGTCCCTCTATCAAGATTTCCTACAACAGCATCTAAAGGATGATTCTTTAGAATTCTAGTTGATCTAGTAAAGGTAGGACAATAAATTTCAGGTTCTTCTCTAGATTCGTGTTCATTAAGAACCAATTCTGTAATAATTCCAGATCTTGTTGTCTTTATAGCAAGTTCCTTAGATTTGACATTAAGGTCCAGAATAGATGAATCTTCTTCAAGATTTTCAAGAGAGAATTTAGGCCCATGTGGATCAGTTTCATCAAACTTGATGTGAACAGATTCTTCCACACACTTGGTTCTCTTATTAAAGACTCTATAGGATTTACTAGAAATAGATTAACCAAGGAAAATTCCTTCATCACTCTTGGATGCAAACTTATCAAGATTATCTTTTGTATTAAGAATAAAGACTTTGAAACCAAAAACTCGGAAGTAGTTAACCTTAGGTTTCCTATGGTTCCACAACTCATAAGGGGTCTTCTTATGAACAGGTCTAAACAAAAATCTATTAATAACATAACAAGCTGTATTGACAGCATCATACCAAAAATAAATAGGCAGGTCATATTCATTAAGCATAGTTCTAGCAATTTCTTGCAGGGTTCTATTCTTTCTTTCTACTACGCCGATCTGGAGAGGTGTCCTGTGAGAAGAAAAGTTATGACTATAGCCATTGTCTGAGCAATAAGATTCAAAATCATGATTCTCAAACTCTCGGCCATGATCACTTCTTATTGTTTTAATCATATGTCCACTAAGATTTTCTAAAAATTTGGAGTGTTTAACAAATTAAGAACAAGCTTCACTTTTGTGAGCTAAGAAGTATACCCAAGTATATATAGAATAGTCATCTATGAGGACATAGACATAGTTATTTCCATTTAATCTAGAAACTCTAGATGGTCCAAACAAATCCATGTGAACCAACTTGAGAGGTTGAGAAGTTGAATCTTCTTTCTTTGATTTAAAAGAAACTTTATGTTGTTTTCCCTTATGACAGGGATTACAAACTATTTCATTTGGAAACTCATGTTTAGGTAGGTCTCTAACTAATTTTTCCTAGTTAGTTTTTTAATTGAGTATATATTGCAGTGTCCTAATCTTCTATGCCATAATCATAACTCTTTATGAAAACCATTTAAATAGGTAACATTTTTCTTGGTTAAGGAATTTAAATCAACTGGATAAACATTATCAGTTCTCAGAGCAGAAAAGACTAAAACATTTCTAGAATTAATAACATTTAAAGAATAATTTTCAAACTCCACATTAAATCCATCATCACATAATTGAGAAATACATAATATGTTATATTTAAGTCCATCAACAAGTAAAACTTTAGAAATTAAAACTGAATTAGTGTTACCAATTTGGACTAGGATGATTATTTTTCCTTTAGAATTATCACCAAAGGTGACATGACCTCCATCAAACTTTATTAAACTCTTGAAGCATGAGTGATCCCCAGACATATGTCTTGAACATCCACTGTACAAATACCATGTCTTCTTGTGGGAAATATTCAAGCAGGTTTCCTACAAAACAGATTTAGATAGGAAATGATTTTGGTACCCAGATCATCTTGGGTCTAGACAGGTTAGCTAATAAAACTTTAGGTACCCAAATTTGTCTTATGGGTATCATAAAATTTTTAGAATCAATAGATTTTGAAAGATAAACTTTATTAGATCTGTAACTATGAATATAACTAGTTGAAGCATACGAAATTCCAGAACTGGAACTATGTACATTCTGTCCAGATTTAGAAATTAATCTAGTTTTAGTAATTTTCCTTTGTCCATGTTGATATCCTATTCCAGTAGTCTATCTAGGTGCAATCTTCTTATTTAGAATTTTAGTTAGTGTATCTTTTCC
Source organism: Viscum album (assembly GCA_963277665.1). Taxonomy (NCBI): domain Eukaryota; kingdom Viridiplantae; phylum Streptophyta; class Magnoliopsida; order Santalales; family Viscaceae; genus Viscum; species Viscum album. The sequence continues at coordinate 909,766,616 of OY728133.1, read as the reverse complement.
ATTTTTGAACTTCTCTAGATCCTTCCTAAGTTGCTCATTTGACAATTTCAGTTCAGTGATTTCTTTAAGCAACTGAGCATTCTTTTCCACTTCTCTGTCAACATCAGATTTATGTTTAACAGTTAAAGCATACTGCTTATTTAAACCTTTGTATTTGTATTTCTGTTCATTACAGGTTTCTTCCAACATATCACAGTATTCAAACAGTTCAGATTTTCACATATTTTCATAATCAGAATCATCTCCATAATAATAATAATTTAAAGCAGAAGTTGCAGATGTTACCTCAGAAGTGTTTTTCATAAAACACATGGTTTCCTTATTTCTAATTTCAGTCTCAGAGGCTTCAGATTCACTGGAGCTATCCTCATAAGCACTCCAAGTAGCCTTCATAGCTTTTTGGACTTATTTTCCTTGTAATCATATTTATTCTTTTATTTCAGCTTTGGACAGTCTGCTTTAATGTGTCCATTTCTTTTACATTCATAGCAGACAACTTTATCAGATTTGTCATTTTTTTTCCAATCCTTTTTCCAGTTTCCCTTATTGTCATACTTTTCTTTGTAATTTGATTTTATGAAAATATTCTTTTTCCTATAAAAATTCTTAAACCTTCTGGCTATCAGAGCCATTTCAGCATCACTATCAGAGTCTGAATTTTCACTGGTTGAACTATCAGAAGGTATTTGAGCTTTATCTTTGTCCTTACTCTTTGAAGTAGTAGTCTTGAAAGCCACATATTTTCTCTTATGTTCATCATCTTCCTCATTATTTAACTTGAGTTTGTCCTCATACATCATAAGCGTACCAATGAGTTCTTTGAAAGGTAGAGAAGAAATGTCACATGACTCTCTGATTGAAACAGATGTGCCTCTCCATCAGTCTGGTAAACATCTCAAGATTCTCATAATTTGTTCCTTTGCTGGAACATCCTTTCCAATTGAATTCATTGTATTGAGTATCTCATTAAACCTGAGATACATATCAGAAATAGGTTCATCAGTTTTCATTTTGAAAATATCATATTTAATAGTATAAGAATTTAATATCATTTCTTTAACATTGGTTGTTCCTTCATGAGAAACACCAAAAGTATCCCAAATTTCAAAATCAGGTTTGCAAGAATAAATTCTATTAAACTCTTCATCTCTTAAAGCATAGTACAAGGCATTAATTTCTTTACAATTATTATTGTAGGAAGTCTTTTAGGTTCATCCCAAGTGGATCTAACAGTAGTGGTAATTTTATATTCTGATTCTATGGCAGTCCAGATATCAAAACCCATTATTTCTAAATGAATTTTCATTTTCAACTTCCATTGAACATATTGTGTACCATTGAAGAAAGGTGGCATGTTAGTAGCAGCACCCTCTAGTCTATTATCCATAACTAGATTTTAGAAAGATAATTTAAAGATATAAAAATTTAGAAATAACAGAAATTTTAAGAACATTAAAATACAACTAAAATCACAGTTGAAATAACAGATAATTCTAAAAATATTTTAAGCAAAAACTACTCCTCTGATACCAAATGTTGGTCGGAGTGGATACTCAAGAGGGGGGTGAATTCAGTTCCAATTAAAATTTCTATTAAAATATTGTGTATTTAAAATCCCCCAATTTATAAAACAAGTTAAACTGTAGTGAATTTATACAGATTTTAAATGTTTACTTAGCCTCTCAAAGATCGATTAGGTCTCATTTAGTTTAACCACAAGATCAAACTATCTTTTGAAACAAATCTACTGATCTACAATAAGTGTAAACACTTGATAATTTATCTACCAAAGTAGATTTAAAATAGTTTTTTATTTCAAAGTAATAGCAGTGGAATAAATAAAATATATGAAGTAAACATTGAACTTAAACAAAAAATGCACAGCAGATATAACAAGAGGTTCAGTCTCAATATAAGACTTAGTCCTCTCAAATTTATATAAATTTCATTCACACCCTGTATCGGGGTTAACAACAGTTTGCAAAACTGTCCAGGCCACACAGGGACCTTTACCACTGTTCTATGTGGGAAACAAAGAAATGACCAGGCCACACAAGGACCTCTTCCACAGTTGACGTTGGTAAACAAGTGATAAGAGATTTGGAGTGAGGATTTTGATATCCTCCAGCTCAGTGCAAGAGACAGTGTGGGTATAAGAAATTCAGAATACACCACACTTCTCAAAAGATAATAAATAAATCACGTAGACAAGATAGATAAGAGTTTAGAAAGCTCTAGTGATTATCAATGCAGCTCGAGACTTGTTGGATTCAGTAGGAGTGCTTCTGAGTCCTTATCTGGTTTTTCAGTTGAAAAAAAGAGTGTCGTAGATCAGCTTGTCTTCTACAAGAGTGAGAATGATCTCTTGATTCGTCGTGTGTACTTCAGTGGTTTTGGATTTCATTCATGAGAGTTCTTTCAAGGACTTGCAATCTCTTTCTTTCTCAGGATTGTTCTTCTCATTCAACACAGTGCTCTCTGGTGTATGCATGTTCTTCTCGTTGTATATTCACACTTTCACGTCACTACTTGTGCTTGTTGCATGTGTACTGCATTTCAATCGTTATTATATTCCATGAGTTCTGGTAGTAGGAATTATTCCCTTTTCATAGGTACGAGATACAGTTTCCTAACATGCCAAAAACTATCATTAAATAACATTAATTGCATTAAAAACATCAAATGTGACAGTTAGAATTATTTAAATAATATTGACAAAAAGTTATGAAACAATGTCACAATGATTAAGTAAACAGTCTCTTCGTCACGGTATGTGGTTCACGGTATAAGCATCATGGTATGTGCTTCACGGTATGAGCTTCACGGTATGAGCTTCACGGTATGATCTTCACGGTATGAGCTTCACGGTGTCTGCTTCACAGTATGAGATTCACGGTGTCTGCTTCACGGTATGAGCATCACGGTATGTGCTTTACAGTATCTGGATCACAGTTTCTGGGTCACGGTTTCTGGTCACGGTGAGTCCTTCACGGTGTCTGGACATGGGGAGTCCTTCACGGTGTCTGTTCATGGTGAGTCCTTCACGGTGTCTCCATACTTACACAAATATTTGTATTTGGACTTAGACAGTAATATGCAGAATATGGATTCTGTTTAAACATTAGAGAGTAAAAGAGATTGAATCATAAATATAAAGGCTTGATATTATATTTTAGAATTATGATCATGCATGATACTTGTAAATAATAAAGAGAGTAATTAATATCATAATATTTGTTATCATTAAAACATGATGTGCAGTTATTATTGATATTGAAGATCATTAGCAAGATATGCAATGAATATTGAGATTAATTAATAGTAATAGGATTTGCGATCATTAAAACATGATTAACACATGAGGAGTCCAACAGTAATTAATTTTACATTGAATTCATATGTAAAAACATTTCAATCATTCACAATGGTTTAATCAAAATCTGTTTTTTTGACAATGAGATTAATTTTAAATTAATTACTGCAACTTCTGTATTTTTAATATTGAATAATGAATTCATATTTGGAATTCTTGGGTCAAAATTATGTAAAATAAATACTTTTATATTTGGGCATTATTAATAGTAAATTTGGTAATTATATTTATTACCATAGTTAAAGGTAAATCAGGTACTTCTCGGTAACAATAATATTATAAAATTACTCTAACACCTGCCAAAATTTTATTGAATGTATAAAAGATACAAAATATCATATAAGGGTCTGAATATATTCATTTCTTGTAATTTTGTCCATGAAAATGATTTAATTATTATTAAAATAAAATTTTGTGACAACATGTCACTCTCTTTTATCTTATAAGTGTAATAATTTTAATTTAGTGATAATCTTCTTAAAACATAAAATGTAAATTCATAATATAAATATAATTAAATTATCTTCTTCATTTGAATTTATTTAGAATTTTTAGATATAAAGTAATTATCATTAATGATGACATAATAGTGATGTAAAAATACTTTTAAAAATAGAAATATGAAATAAATGGTTTTAAAATATTAAAATAAATATCATATGAATTAATTAAAGTTCTACCAGAATTTTCTAGGTGAATATTACATGTTAAGAGTGTACTAATTTTTTATTCTAATTTATCTTTTGTTTTGATTTTATTTAAAGTAAAATAAATGAATAGTTTTAAAATTCATAGTATTAATATTTTATATGAATATCAATTTATTAAAATATTTAAAAAATAATAAAAATACATAAAAATTAACAATTTATAATTATAAGGCTTAAAAATTCATATAGTATCCATTTATGGTCAAGTAAGACCACATATGTAAAAATTCATTACCATTAAATATTTAGAATGTTTTTGCCAAAATTATAATTTAATAGAAAAACTAAGTACCAATTCAAACGAAAAGGTTAAAATTGAAAAAATAAGTTGTCTAACATTTATTGGATTATTAGATTACAACCCTATCTTATAAAATATTATATTTTGGAAAACATTGGATGTTATTGGTAGGTTTTTATTTTATTATAAAATAATATTTTTCAAGGTTTCCTAAAGTTCCTCTATCATCTCTTATAAAAGAGAACCTCCTCCCTATCCTATTCAGTCCATTTAAAGCCTTAATTTTATTACAATATCTTCCCATTTATTTTTTTAACTACCCTCTTTATAGTATAGAGGATTTGGTCTTCTCAAAAGTTCAATTGTAGCTTCCTGTGAGTAAATTTAGAGGAGTCACGTCCAAGAAGAGGTATTATTTTCTTCTGATTCTTTCAAATTTCATTGTTCTTCTACTTCATATTTTTTTAGTTGTTTCATTATAAAGTAATAACATAATTATTACTCATATTATGATATTTTATTATAAATATGAAACAAACCTATTTCACTTTCTATCCATCCTACAAAAAAATGAAATCATCGTGCGTGCGTACGTAGGGATTACTGTATCCAGGCCGTGGTATAATATATTTTTCACCACCACCATACTTGGATGGGTATAATGATGTAAATAAAACCAATATTTTAATTATATAACATTATACTAATTCTGAGATACTATACACCATCCACTTCAATATCATTCAACAATTATGGGAATGATTATGTCGCTCATGCGTAAGTATAACGTACTATCTCCCTAGTGTGATGTTATTTGATCTACATTATCGTCATTAATCCTTCATTATATATATTAATTTAATTAATAAATATTATATATATTATACTTATACCAATCTGTAAAAGAATTTAATACCTGAATAACGAGTAACAATGAAATGTTACTAACAAGTAGATGAAAATATGATCATAAATGTTATCATAAAAATTATTATGATTCTGGAAGAAACATGTAACATTATTTAAACCATTATACTAGAGGTTCATATACATATGTAGCATATCTTACCTATGTTAAGGGATAACATTTCCAACATCATTTTTATCTGAGATTGTTTATTTTTAAGTATTTACAAGGGTTATATCTATCATCAATGTCCATGATTTATAAAAACGTTTTCATAAGATGTTTACTATTATTACTTTTACAATTATAGTAATATTTACCCTTATTTGACTTTTACCACATGTTATGGAAGGAATATTTTTTTGATTACCATAAGATGTATTTTTTGAATTTTTCGGAAAAAGTACAAGGAGAATTTTTTTAACATATACATCATAATTGTATTTTTATGATTTCATAGAGCATTATTTTCATGAAGATTTCATTACATGTTTTCAATTATATTTTCCATTAACTTCATTTCATTTAAAATTTCATGACGTATTGAGAAAACAAATTGTTTTTGAAGAAGAATGGATATTTTCCTCAAGAACAGAGTTCAAGTTTTTTATCAAAAATGTTTTCCATCTAATATGATATAGGGTTATGTTTATATCCCTATTATTACATTTATTTGATTACATTATGATGGAATTATTTTTATGAAGTCATTTTATCTTATATGTATTATGTTATGATTGCATAATTTTTAAGAATCCCATTCTATTAAATGGGTTATTCTATGATGTATGACTTATGATTTTGTAGAACATATAATAATGGTTTAATTATGAGATTGGTGGGACCTATATCTCCCTCTAATGAATTGACTAACGATTTATATCTCATGATATAGACTTGGCAGGAACAGAAAGATAGTCTAGTTTCGTGAAATAGGTCTAGAATGAGGATTGAAATTGGTTTAGTAATGAACATTGTCCACTATGATGGTATTTTCAATGAGCCTTCACTAATATGAAATAATTTTATATGATTATGTATTTATGTCAAAAATATTCATGTCTTATGTTATGATTATTGGGATTACATTTCACTTCTATGATTTCTCCCATTACATGATATTATGATCTCTTATGCAGGATAGGATTTACAAATGTTATGTTCTTATGAATATTATATGAATGAAATTTTATTTTTTTACCCTTAATAAGAATTTGAGCTCACCCTTTTGTATAGTTATTTTTACCAGGTCAGGAAGAAGGGTACTAAAAATGATATTCCAAAAAGTATTCTAGTTATGAAGAAATAAATAGGAAACAATATAGATTTCTTATAAACCAGTGGTTCATATTTCCCAGTTTCTAAAGACATTATTGCTATATGACCCTATCATGGTTTTTTTATTGTAATAATTATACTTCAATTCCAATATAATAAAAATGTACATAAAGTGTGGGTCATTATAGTTGGTATTTGAGGGATGTTATAGTTAACCTTTGGAAACTAGAATGCAAAAAAATTATTGAGATCCCTATATATATTTCTAAGGTATGTCTAGAAATATCCATAAGGTTAACTATAACTTCAGTTTATAGTCCTAGATATATGATAATGACCATGAAAAACATATAATTTGACCTTTTATATTAGAGATTTAAAAGTACTCCCCCTTGATTATGTGGTTTTCCTAGTATCATTTTTCCTCTCACACCATTCTTTTTGGGTTTTAGATGATGGATGAAACCAGAAGGAACATTGTTAATGATCAATGCACTAGGAAATACAATTATTGTCCTTCAGAACAACCAAATGTTATGGGAGATAGAATTTTAAATCTTATTCCTATACATACACAAGCTATGAATCATTCTGGACTCCCAAATGAGGAGAGAAGGGAACAACATTCTATTAATTACTTCATGAGGCAACAAACACCTTTTTCTAGTGGGTTTTTGGATCCTCATGTTGCTGAACAATGGATCGGTAACATTGAAAATTTATTTTCCATCTTTCATTGTTCAGAAAATGAAAAGTTCATTTTTTTCTATCGTTTAGAAGGTGAAGAGACTGATGGTGGACTCTAAGGAATAATACAAGGTAGAAATATGAAATTGAAAACATGGAACGGGATGTGTTCATGAACATATTTTTCAATAAGTACTTCTCTTGTATTCTTCGATCAAAGATGGAAATTTAGTTCATTGATTTTAAGAAAAAGGATGATTAATCTTTTGATACATACGGGGAAAATTTTAGAAGACATGAAAGGTATACTTCTGGATTTATCATCCAACCTGAAATTAAAGTTGATCGATGCTTCAGTGGCTTAAAACCAAGTCTTCGAAGTGAATTAGCTATAATAGACTTCAGTAGATATGAATAGAATGTGCATTGTGCTATCAAGGTATAAGTAGAAGTTAGTTTTACATATCCATCACAAGGTTTTAAATAGAAATGAATGATGGAGTTCAATGGAAAACCTCAAATAAATGGTTAAAAGGAAATAAAAGTTTCATTATGCTCATTGTGTGGAAAGAAGTATATTGGAGATTGTCTTAAAGGAACTAGAAAATTTTACAAGTGTAGAAAAGATGGTCATCGAGCAGTTGAGTGTCGATGTAATTGGAATGTGGTAGCTAATGATGTTATTATGGAAAATACTATAGAGAATTCACCACCAACACTTCTATTCTATAAGTTCAAGGAAATGGAGCATTATGTAATCAATGTCCTTATCCAAGGGTTAATGATGATCGACATTATCAAACTCTTTCAAAAAAAGGAAATGGGAAGCCACATACGATCACTATTAGCGATGTTGAGTATGACAACGAATATTTGAATGATTAAGCATTTATGTAATGGGATTTTAGAATAGTGTTGTGGAATATCATTTATAATATTATGGAATATTGGAATATCTATGTAGTAGTCTATTATGTTTTTCAATAATTATATGGTATCAGTATCCATGAAAAAGGATTGAAATATTTTTGGGAAGCAGATGATATGCACATAATGAAGGGATAAGGGTAAAAAATGTTTGATAATATTAATGAGCTAATAAATGGTAAAAGGACAAAATGAGATCATGGTTTGGGTATTTATAAATTTTGGAATATTTTGTGTATGGAAAAAGTTAATTTTGATAGAATGCATATTTTCAATAAGGTTCTACAATAACTTATGTTACAATCATATTTCAAGAGAATTCATGGTGAAGTCCTTCAAATGTTTCCAATGTGACCAAAAGGATATATCTTGTGATATATGGGAGATAAATGATGGTATTCACATTTTTGTTATATGACCTTTATGTTAATTGTTTTCTTTGTACTATGAGGTTTGGAAAAAAGTATTTTAGATGATCCTAACGGTTGGAATGGTTAAAGATGGGCATCAGTTAGTATTGTTTAAGTATAGAATTAATTTATATTATTTCAATAATGTTATAATAGTATAGTTTTAGAAAAAGGACAACCCACCTGACATGTGACAACAAATCGCATTGGATAAGGCTATGGAAATTGAACCCACAACTGAACTGGGACATGCATTTATCCCCTAGCATTGTCCTACAAGAAGTCCTTGGTAAGTAAATATTAGTTTTATTTTATTAAGTGGTATGATAGATGAATTATAAGTCCATTTTTGGAACCATATACGATTAATCTCAGCATTGATGGACATATGTATATTTAATAACTTTTGATAACCTGTTATGATAGAGACAGAAAAAATGACCTATAATTTTATCACAGGATATGATAACACTTCAGGAATGACAAATTAAAATTCATTTCATTATATAAGAGATGAAGGGGAAATTTTTCAAGGCATAAACAACACTGAAATTGTACCAAATTCAAGTAAGTATTTATTCTCATGAAAAAGTTTCATCTTTAGGGAAACAATATTGAAAACCAAAAATGATATTCTAGTACCTTATTATCCAATAAATGAAATGATCCCATAAATCATAGATGATTTATGGCTTTCTAGTAGATAAATTTCTCCAATCCTTATTCACTATCACTATCCATCAGAACAAGATGGTTATAATTCTCTTCCATATCTATGTTTTCACATCCCACCTATGTTATTTTATGTGAAAACCCAGTGATAGGTTAAATTGGATAACTGTTATGTTTCTAACATTTCATTTTAAAATAATGTTTTAGTATTTCCTTTTAAGATATGGGTTTCCATGAAAGAAACACTCATGTAGAAAACCATTTATATCCTTGATTAATTTAGAGGGAGAAATTCATTTTAAGTGGGGTAGATTGTAACACCCCAAGATTTTATGAGATAGATTATTTTTAATTTAATTTCAGTCCTGTATTTTATGCCAAACCATGATTATCTCGCACTATACGCAACACCTTATTAACATGAATTATACGCAACAATATTCTTTTCTTGTGTTGCACACATTTTATTGTTCATTTGATGGAATTCATTTTAGGAAACAATGGATATAGATTTTGTTCATGGTATAAATGAACTATGTTTGGATTATGTTATACGTAGCTCCAAAGGAATCTTGGACTACACTCAACACTTACTTGGCATGTGTTACACATAAGAGCGACGTTCCTAAAAAGCTTACATTATACGTGATACTGAGTTTCAATAAACAATGGTATATTTTTAAAATATTATTATTTAATGGGATATAAAATAGAGTTTATGAATATTATTGACTAAAATTTTAAATTTATATCATTATCATTCATCTTACACATTTTCTAGAACATGGTATGCGAACAAAATCAATATTTCTTATAAAATATTTATTTTTCAAAAAATGTTGTTTTTCCGTCTTTTGATGGTGCACCAATTTAAAATTTTGTTCTTGACATGTTAATAAGTTCAATTTGACAAAATAAAAATCTAATTTTAAATCAGGAAATAAAAATTTACATTGGATCGATTTTTGATATTTCGGTGATTACATTCTTATTTTGATGAATAGTAAAAATATGCTAAATTTTAATTAAAAATTTTTTTTTCATTGAAATAATTTATATGGTTAAAATATATTATTGAATAGTTTTAATGATTAAATTGAATATATTTTTATTTTTTATGAATATGTAGGGAATTGTAATTAATTTTACATTGAACTCATATGTAAAAACATTTCAATCGTTCGCAATGGTTTAAACAAAAACCCGTTTTTTTACAACATGATTAATTTTGAATTAATTACTCCAACTTCTATGTTTGAATTTTGAGAAATGGATTCCATATTTTGAATCAATGGTTTAAAATTATGTTAAAGGGCTACTTTGATTTTTGGGTATTATGAATAGTAACATTGTAATTTTTTTATTACCATAGTTAAAGGTAAATTATGTAATTAAGGGTAACAATAATATTATTAAATTACCCTAACACCTGCCAAAATTTTATTAGATGTATAAAAGTCTAAAAATATCATCTAAGGGTAAGAATATATTCATTTTAGTGTATTTTTTCCATGTAATGATTTAATAATTTTAAAAAAAAAATTAAATTGGCAACATGTAACTCTATTATATCTTATAAGTGTAATAATTTTAATTTAGTAAAAAACGTCTTAAAATATTGAATTTAAATAGTCAATATAAATATTATTAAATTATCTAGATAATTTGAAATTATTTAAAAAATTTAGATATTAATTAATTGTCATTAATGATGTCACAATAGTGATGTAAAAATTATTTTATTAATAGATATATCAAATAAATGTTTTTAATATATTAAAATAAATATTATATGAATTAATTAATGTGATCCAATAATTATCATGGTGATTATGACATGTTATGAGTTTATTAGATATGTTATTTGAATTTATCTTTTGTGGGTATTTTATTTAATGTCAAATAAACGATTTGTGTCAAACTTTACACTATTGATGTTTTATAAAAATAACATTTTACTAAATTTTTAAAAATACAATTAAAATATTTAAAAATTATAAATTGATAATTATAATGTCTAAAATGTCATAAATTATTCATTTATTCTCAATCAACATCACATAAGTAAATATTCACTGCCATTTAATATTTAATATGTTATTACAATAATTAAAATTTAGTAGAATAATTAGCAGTCAATTAAAATGATGAGGTTTAAATTGACCAAATAAGTTGTCCAAAATTTATTGGATGATTATACTAAAACTCTAACTAAAATAATATTATAATTTCTAACACTTATGTGGTTTTGGGTAGGGGTTTATTTTATTATAAATTAATATTTTTGAGAATTTCCAAAAATTCATCTCTCCTCTCTAATAAAAGGGCACATCTTCCCTCCCCTCTTCAAGCCATTTTTTGCCTTAAATATTATCCAAACCATACCCATTTCTCTTCTCATCTATACTAGTTACATTATAGAGGTTATGGTCTTCTCAAAATGCTCAAAATAGTTCTATAAGAGGAAATTTAAAGGAGGCACATCAATGAAGAGGTAATCTCTTCTATCATTTCATTCAAATTTCTTTCATCTTATACATCCTACTTTTTAGATGATTCAATATAATGTAATAACATAATTATCACTCATATACTGATATGTTATTATAAATATAAATCAACCCTATTTCACATTCTATCCATCCTGTGAAAATAATGAAATCATCACACGTGCGTACGTACGGATTACAGTCTTAACGTCGTGGTGTAATCTAATTTTCACCACCACCCTACATGGATTGGTATGTTTGTGTAAATATTTCCTATATTTGAATAATATAAAATTATACAGATTTTGATATACTAGACACCATACAATTCAATACCATTCAACAATAATGGGAACGATATCCTCGCTCATGCATACATTTGGATTACTGTCTCCAAAGTGTGATGTGATTCGTTCTACATGAACATCATTAATCAATGAAAATATAAATTAATTGAATAAATAAATATGATACATATTATATTAATACCATTATTTAAATGATATAACTATATCCTTCATAGAGGAACATGAACTTACCTGATATATCATACGTATGAACATAAAACAGTTTATACCCGAATAACGAGTAACAATGAAATGTTACTAACAAACAGATGAAAATATGATCAGAAATGTTATCATAAAAATTATTATGATTCTGGAATGAATTTATACAATATTTAAATCATTATACTGGTGTTGCAGATAGAGGCGAATCATATCAGACCTAAGGTAAGGGATAACCTTTCCAATATCATTTTTATCTGATATTGTTTATTTGTATGAATTTACTGGGGTTATATTTATCATCCATGTAAATGTATTCAAAAAATGTTTTCATAAAATTCTTACTATTAATTAATTTATGTTTAAATTCATTTTTACCCTTTTTAATTTTACTACGTGGTATGGAAGGAATCGTTCATTTGATTACAATATTATTTACTTTTTGAATTTTCTAGCAATAGTACGAGGTGAATATTATTTTATTACATATACATCATGAATGTATATTAACATATTCATATGGAGTTAATTAAATGATGATTCCTTTATAATTATTCATTTATATCTAAATTTTTTTCATTTCATTTAATATTGAATGACATATTGAGAAAAGAAAATTATTTTGAAGAAGAAATGATATTTTATCAAGAACTATGTTAAAGTGTTTTATCACAATTATTTTCCATCTATGAGGATCTAGGGTTATGTTTTTATCCCTATTATTGAATTTATTTTATTATGTTATGATGGAATTATTTTTATGATTTCCTTTTATCTTATGTGAATTATGTTATGATGGAATGATTTTCAAGAATTCCATTTTATTACATTGGTTATGATATGATATATGATTAATGTTTCTGTGGAACGCATATTAATGGATTATTATGAGATGGGTGTAACCTATATCTCTCTACAATTAATTGTTTAAACATTTATATATCATGATATAGACATGGCTACAATGTATTTTTAATTTAGTTCAGTGATACAGGACTGGAATGAGGAGTGAACTTGGTTCAGTAATGGACATTGTCTCATATGATAGTCTCTTTTATGAGCCTTGAATAATATGAAGTTATTTTCTTGGATTATGTGTGTATGGCACAATGTTTCATGTCTTATGTGATGATTATTGGGATTAAATTTCACTTTTATGATTTATCCTATGACGTGATATTATAATCTTTATTGCATGATAATATTTTCAAATGTTATGTACTTTTGAATATGATATGATTGATATTTCATTTGATTACCCTTACTAAGGATTTGATCAAACAATTTTGTATGATTCTATTCCCTAGGTTAGGAATAAGGGTATTAAATATGATATGACAAAAAGGAGTCGATTTATAATGAAATAAATGAGGGGCAATGTAGATGTTTTGCGAACCAGTTTTTTAAGTTTCCGTCTTTTTAAAGACAATATACCTATACAGTCATGTCATGGTTTTTTTATATATGGTAATAAATATATTTCAATTATTTTGTAATAAAAATTTATGTAATAAATCGGTCGTTATAGGGAACATAATCATTTAACAAGAAAAATTGAATAAAATCATTTCTTCTAAATTAGTAAAATAGAATTTTAAAAGAAAATTTTAAAAGGAATGACCCTTACATGAATCATATAAAAGATGTGATAATTAATATATTGAAAGTACTGTGTGATTAAATTGTAAAAAATATTTTAAATCATAATATAAAAGAAATATTTTACACAAATAATCATAGTTTCATGTAATTAATGGAGTATATGGTTACCCGAAACAATAGAAATTAGGTTGTGAATTCCATTACCTCAGGTTCGTCATACTTAAAATGTTCTAAAACAAACTTTATGGTTGATAATAGTGTGTTATTAATATTTTAAATAAACATATTCATGTTTATAACAACTTATTTAATGAATTTAAAACATCATTCCACTCATTCATTAATAATATTTTGTTATTTACATTGTTTCATGTGTGAGCTTTAAATGATTTTCACGGTCAGTTTGTAATGTATTTTCTTATCGAATGGAAGTGAAACACCAGAAGTGGAATGAAATTTAATTAATATAATTCTTTAATATTATATTATTCCATAAATAATTTTGGTTTTATGTTATTATGATGAATCCTTAAGATAAATCATTATTTATTTTCGTTTAGATCAATTTGGATGTTCTTTGATAATCCCAAATATGTTTCATTATATAACTGAATATTGTGTATATATCTTAATCCCAGAACATAAAATAGGTTATATAATAAAAATTAAAAAAAAAATCAACTTAAAATGGTTTTACAACTATATTTTAAGTAATTAATGGAAATTGGAGGCACATAATCCAAAATGTTGGTAAATCGACACATCAAAGACTGTGTTTTAATTTTAAGAATTAGTGGATGACGAGAGGAAGAATGATGAACAATTTTTCAATAAACATGATAAAAACCCCATCATATATATAATAATGGATATGCCATTTCTCTTGGATAATGTAAAGATGGGATATTATAATAAAAGAAAAAAATTGAAAACAAAATACAAGAAAATGAAACTGGATCATTACATGTTGATCTCTTCTACTTGAGATCCCCATTAGAGAATTTTTCATTGGATTTTGGGAGAGCAGTAGGTCTTGAATATGGGGTAGATACATGGAAAGGGGCTTGGGAAGAATGTATAAAATTCTCAAAACATGAGAGGTCTGATAGGAATAGGGGGTGAGGGTGGTATTTATAATGAATGTGTGAGAGTTTTTAATAAATATAAAAGGACAGCTCATTAGTGGGTTTTTCAAAATCATGGGATTTGCCATTGTTTTCCCATGGTATTGGCCACTAGGAAACCTAATATCATATTTTCATCCTAATGATCCTACTATATTGATTATATCATTATTAAAACATTATGATGTCATTAAATGCCTGAAAACCGTAAAACTATATTTTTACGATCCACTAAAAATTCATCAATATCAGAATAATCACCAAAAAACTAGCTAATATTTTTTGATATTTTTAAATCAAAAATAGACTCTATTTTTTCAATGTATTTTTATATGTATGAGAAAATAATTTTTTTTAAAAAATATTATTTTATTCTGATAATAAAAATTTGGGAAGTATACCTTTTTTATCACCTTAATATATTAATGAAGATGTCATTATATTATAACCTTAAGAAATTAAAATAAAAATGAGATTTACTATTAATGAGGGTGATATTACTATTCATTTTTTAATTAATTAGGGTATGTTAGTATAAAAAAAACATTTTCATTCTATTAGACTCTAAATAACATACTTATCTAAATTGTAGATTTGTGTTTTCCAATATTCTAATAATAGATGTAGAAAAATTATTTTTAATGGAATTTTAATAACTATATACTTAAAACAAAGGGTAATTATATAGAGAATCAGTGTTTCATGCATTTGAATTGTTTTTAAACCATTGGGGTTTTAAATTCTACCCACCTTCTAAAAATTTCATCCTCACAATTATATTTACCTATGAAAAAATGAGGGTAACTTTCCCTCATAGCATATCCGGATTCCCATGTTTCATCTACAATTGTGTGGTTTCCCCACAAAAACAATACCTAATAGATTACCTTATTCTGAAATTCTAATTGTCTTCAATCATAAATTTGAACTGGTTTCCCTTCATAATAAAGTTACCCTTCCTACTAAACTACTTTTTGGCACAAAATAAGAAATTATTTTGTCACACACTGTCTCAACATGAAAACATGAAAAAAATTGTATACATGACATAAAAATAGATGAAAAGAAACTCGGTTGGAATCTAGTATGACATTTTCAAATATTTTATAAGGAGTAATGAACCATGGACATAGATTTACTTTCATACCAAGACACATAATACTTTTATAAGGGGTGATTATAATAAAATCATGGCAAACTACCTCGAATGAAAAGTCTTTCCTCCTGTTATCTACATATCTTTTCATCATGCTCTGAGAAATCTTCATGTGTTGCAGGATCATCTTCACATTCTTAGCCACATCCTCATATAATTATGGTCCCAAGAACTACATTTCCCAAAAATCATCCAAAAAAGATGGATTTTCACACCTATTTACATATAATTCCTCAAAAGGGTTAATATGTATAATAGAATGAAAATTGTTATTATTAGAAAAATAATCTATAAAATATGTCGATCCCAACATCTTTGGTAATCCATTGAATAAGATCGAAGAATATCCTCGTAGTTCTGAATCTTCTAGTCTAATGGACGTCTATTTGAGGATGAAAATATGTAATGAAATTTAATTTTGTTACCAATTAATTATGAAGATCTTTACAAAAGATAAATGTCTTTTTATGATTATTGTCTGATAAATTGTAAAGTGGACCTCCGTGTAGCCTGATAATATTTTTGATATAAAATCGGGAAATTTGATCTAAATACATAGTATCTCGAATAGGAAGAAAATTTGAAAATTTAGACAGTTAATCAACAATTAACAAAATTGAATTGTTACCTCAAGAAGTATTTGTTAGTCCCACAATGAAGACAATTGATATATATTTTCCCATTTCCACTCAGGCTCTAGTAAAGGCCAAAGCGTCCCCTTTAGTAACTATCACTCTCCTTTAACCGATTTACATGTCAAAAATTTCATTGATAAATTTTCAATATCTATTTTCATTCCATCCCACAAGTAATAATCTCGATGGTATCTATGCATCATAGTACTTCTAGGATGAATTGAAAATAAAGACCTATGAGCTTCACAACACAACTATTTCATCAGCTGATTATCACAAGGCACACACAATCTTTATAATAATATCCAAACACAATCATTATAAATGTGAAATTATGTAATCATGTCCGTTTTAACATATTCTAAATTTTCTAGAGCTCCCCATCAACATTCTGTTCTTGCATAATTCTATCTGAAAAAAATTGATACACTGAATCCTGAAACAAAACAGAGAAATTTTATACACAAACAACTTCTGTTCCAAAATTAATTATATTATAAATCATAGGGTCTTGTTCTAGTTTTAACATATTTAATGATGCATGATTGTTTCAACATAGGGACTCTACCTCATTTATATGTTTTCCCGGATGGTAATTGATTATACAATTAGAATACTTTATCAAATCAAGATATCTTTTTAATCTCATTTTTAATTTATTCTTCGTGAATATATACTTTATATTTTTTTGGTCAGTATATATTTTACATTTATCTCGGTATAAATGATGCCTCCAAATTTTTAAATTAAAAACCAAAGCTTATAATTTGAAATAATGTATGTGAAAATTTAACATATGTGGTGTTAGCTATCTTGAAGAATTAACAATTAGCTTATCATTCTACATAAGAACACAAAAAAGTACATTTATTGAAACAAAAATATAGATGATAAACACACCATTTATGGAAGTAGGGTCATAAGTACATCTTTCACGAAATACTTATTTTAATTCTAAATATTGTTAATCCCATTCATTTTTCCATATTAAATTAACTCCCTTTTTAGATAACATAATCAGTGGACAAGATAACCATATAATGTTTTCAACAAAACTCTAGTAATAGCCTGCCAAACAATGAATAAAACGAATCTCAATTATATTTGTGGGAATTGGCCATTCATAAAAAACTTTTGTTTTAGAAGTATCAAAAGTTATGTCATATTTATAAAACATTTTACCATGAAAAAATATTCAACCAAAATTCACACATTCTAAATTTTCCATACGATTTTATTTCATGTATGGTTTTCCAAAGATCCCTTAGATGTTTTTCATTGTCATCTTTACATATTAAATATATATTATTTTCATCAATAAACACATCCAAAAACTTATCCAACTACTCATGAAATATAATTTTAAAAAGATCCATGAAAACATCAAGTGAATTAGTTAACTCAAACATTATAAAAAAATTCATAATGACCATAACTAGTATGAAAATTCTATTTTGGGAATGTTTTGGTCCTTCACCTTGAAATGTTGGTACCTGGATCTCATGTTAATCTAGGGAAAATACTATGCTCCTGAGATCTTATCAAATAAGAAATTGATGTGAGGAAAATGGTAATTATTATTAATATTAATGTTATTTAAAATTCTATAATCCATGAAATACCTCATGGAACCATAATTCTTTTTAATGAAAAAAACTGGAGCCCCTAATGGTGATGTTATATCATGAATGAATCATTTTCCAACAAAATCCTATAACTGATTTTGTAATTCTATAAATTATATTCAATCCACATGATATGGGGGATTTTAAATTATCATAGAATCAAGAACTAAGTCAATTGTGAATTAATTTTCTGTATCAGATATAATCCAAGGTATCTCATTAAGAAATACATCATGTTATTCATTTACCACTGGCACATCATTAATATAAACAGTTCCCTTTTTCGACAAAATGAGATAGAAATTTTCATTTAAACCATTAAACAGATTCTCTGCATCCTAATATGTTATCAATTATATAGTCTCATTCATGTTTACATACAGAAAATATTTCAGAAAAAAACTTCTTTAGCACTATAATCAATCATAGCATGAAAAATAGAAATCCTATCTATACACATAATGACATCAAACTATACTAAGGAAAAAACAAGGATTGAAGGTAATTCCATTAAACATATAACAATATAATGATTCTCAAAATGCATTTTTTTTTGGAAAAATTTCACGTTGGTTTTTTAATAATAAGTTCTGGTATCATTTATTAAGGTGATATTTCCAATTTACCAAAACAATTATCAGAAATAAAGGTATTTGTAGACCCTGTATCAAACAATAATTTAGATAAATATTAGTAAATAAACAATTTACCTGATACAACATCATTGGATGGCCCAAAATGTACTAACGTAGCTTAAAGGATCTCACTAAAAATTTCTTCTTATAGTTTAACTACTCTTCATCACTCTAATTTTTTATTTGGGTAGGTTATTTTTTAAGGACCCATATCACCAAATTTGAATCAAATTACATTTTTCTTATCATATTAGATCTTAATATCATTTCTATTACAATCTCGGCCCACTTTTCCAATCTTACCACATCGAAAACACTTCCAAGTCTTAGTAAGGTACCCCTAGGTTGTTTTCCCCGCACTATTCATAGACTATATACTGAACATTATTTCCATAAAATTTCACTGATTAATTCTTAACCATAAACATTCATATGGACCACCTCATCTATTTGTCATCTAAGTACACATGATCATCGATGAACTCTATTTCTACAATCTCAGCATATCAGACAATATTATAATAACTTTCAATTCTCGGGAGTTTAATTCCTTTTTATATCATGGCTTCATTCTGGAGTAAAAATGATTGATTTTTCAATCAAGATCCAAATATGATTTGGAGAGTACCTTTACATTCAGGTGATTTTTTCTTCATAGAGGACCACTGAATCTTCATTTACTTGTTTCAATTAAAGGAATTTCTTCTCCATCCTATGTAGAAGAACTATACGAAAATATTTTTCATGGAAAAAGAATTAAATTAATCCCACTCTAAGGATTCATTATATTCTCTCTCCTAAATATTCAAGACCATTGAACAACCCTAATTTGTTTCACCTTCAAAATGATAAATGGAAAAATTACCCTTTGGATTATCTGAACATCCCCGGAAATTGAATTCCATTTCAATGTATTTATTCCATCCTTCATCTGCTACTGGGTTAGAAATCCACTGAATGAAAAAGGGTGTTTACTTATAAAATGTTCCACTATTCTGATTTTTTTGTGCTAGATCTATTTGTTCTCTTACTTGGATTCCACGAACATTTAGTTCATGTGTAAGCTTATCCTTTACTCTCTCAAACTACATAGTCATAATTCCAACAATTCTTGGTTGCATATTCAAAATTATATCAGCCTCTCAGTTCCTTCCAACTTCAGCTTCCCTGTTTCTTGTAAAAAATCATTCTAAATAGAAATATCATAAATTAAGCAACATGGTTATTTTTAAATTCAATACCATTTAAAAATAAACAAAAGGTAAAAATCATTTAAGATATTTTTTCACACCATACTAACTCCTATAGTTATCTAAACCATGCTCGGATACCCACTATAAGGAACTGACTTTAAACATTACTTAATCTAGATATTTAAAATGGAAATAACATCATTACATTCCCAAAGATCATTAAATTTATATTTTTTATATATTCATAACATAACTCATAAATTTCAACCCACAAGAACGAAGAGTGTTTACCATTAAAACATTATCCATTTTATCCAAAACATTGAATTTTCCACAGAAAACAAAAAATGGTTTTCTTTAAAAATTCATTATAAAATTTAGCTTGACTTCCCTCATTCTCTTAAAAATCCTTATAGCCTACGAAAAACATTTAAAAAAATTTGATCATAAAAATATCATCAACAGATATAAAAATAAGGAATGCAATCATTCGTTCATGAGTTCTTATAAACATATGAAATTATTTCCCAAAGAAATATTTCTCTATAATATATAATTACATTGGAAAAAAGATATTTCAATATACATAGATAATATAAATATAAAATAACGGTATCTCGGTCAATTAATTACTTAATACTACTACCATCACTGGTACCTTATGATTTCTAACCTCTACGAATACCTTAAAAATATCCCTTGTGGGTAGCCTATGGTGCAACTATCGTAGTTACACAAAGTGTAACCATATACCCGACCTCTAACTTACAGCTACCTAATGCAATGGAGGGAAATATAGGTCCAAAAATTATCATAAATAATACCCAAAAACCAAAACATAATCATAGAACATGAAAAATCTCATAAAAATAATGATTTTGAATTTCGTAAAATAAAATTTTAAAAGAGATTATTTAAAGGAATGGCCCTTACAATAAAATATAAATGAAGTGAGAATTAATATAATGAATAGATTATGTTTATAACAACTAAATTAAAAAATTAAATCACAATATAAATGAAATTAATTAAACAAATAATCTTAATTTCAAATAATTAATGAAGTATAAGGTCAACCCCTAAAATGGAAATTGGGCTATGAATTCCCTTACATCTAGATATTTTTACATCAAATGATCATAAACCCCATATATAAAAGATAAAAGAACATTATTATTATTCTAATGAAACATATTATTTTTTATAACACCTTATTTGATTATTTTTCTTCATCATTCCTCCAATTCATTAATAGTATTTTATTATTTAAATTGTTTTTGATAAGTGCTTTACATGACTTCCTTGGTCGGTTCATAAAGATTTTATCATCATGTTGATGTAAAACTACAATAGTGGAATTAATTGGTATTATTATGTTTATAGAATATTAAATTATTCCTTAAATAATTTTGGTTGTTTTTTAGGAAGAATCATTAAATAAATCATTAGTTATTATCATTTAGATTATTATGGTGGTTTTTCAATATTCACAAACTTGATTCATTATGTAACTAATAAGTATGTATATTTGATAACTCCAGAACATTAAAGAGGTTATATAATAAAAAAACTATTTTAACCCTTAAAATGGTTTTACGACCATCATTGAATGAGGTAATGTAAATTTGAAACACATCTCCAATGATGTTAGTAAATCGACACTTCACAGACAGTGTATTTAATTTATAATAAGAGTAAGATAAGGGAGAAAATGATGATGTATTTTATCATAAAAAATAATAAAAATACAACGCATATATAATATTAGATCTTACATGCCTCTTGTATAGGGGAAGAAGAATAAATTTTAAGAAAATAAAATAATTGAAAGGAAAGTACAAGAAAACGAAATAGGTTCATTACCTTTTGATCTGTTCTCCTTGAGATCCTCCTTGAAGAATTTGGTTTTCGAATTTTGGTGAGAGCAGTACATCTTGGACATGGGTAATAGCCTTTGGATGGGTATAGGGATGAATTTAACAAATTTTCAAAACTTGAGAGGTGTTGGAATAAGTGGGGTGAGGGTGGTATTTATAGCGAATGTTATAATGTTTTTAATTAATATAAAAATACAACACATTAGTGGTATATGAAAAAACAAGGGCTTCCCCATGATTTTCCCATGGTATTGGACACTTGGGACACCTCATATAATTTTTTAATCCTCTACAGTTGGCCATAATTGTGACATCATTATTACATCATTATAATGTAATTAAACACCCAAAAATAATGAAACTGTATTTCTACAATTTAGTAAAAAATAATCTATCTCAGAAAAATCCAAATAAAACATTGTAACCATTTTTCAACATACATAAATAAAAAATGAACTCCATATAATCAAAATAATTTTATAAATAATATAAAATTAATTTTTAAATCAAATAATATTTTCTTCAAAAAATAACAAATTTAAAACTATAAATTTTTTATATCACATTGAAAAATTAATCAAGATCTAATTATCACATAACATTAAGAAAATATAATATTAATAAAATTTACTATTCATAAAGGTCATATTTATACTCATTGTACTATTCATAAGGATTTTTTACTATTTATAATAAACCAAGTTGGTTCTTTTAGACTCATAATAACTTAGTGGTCATAGTCGTAGTTGTCATTTTTTCAAAATTCAAATCATTAAAGCAGTAAAATTATGTTTAATGAATAGTTTAAAACTATTTACTTAGAAAAAATGTCATTATGTTGAGAATTTCAATTTATTTTTTAAACTATTGGGTTGTTACCATAAAATCGTATTATATGGTATTTAGACGTGTTATTTTATCAGAATTTTGGAATAATATTTGATTGAGTTGGAAGAAAAAATAAAATAAATATACTTTTTTAAGAATGATGCTTCTTATTTGAACCAACTATTTATGATTATACCTAATGCCTTCAAATATTAGATTTCTGATCAAAAAATTATTCTATGACTGTTGGATGGAGTTACGTAATTTATTTTGATTTATTAAAGGGTGATAATAAGGTTATTAAATTGTATAAAATTGTAGGGAGTTTGAAGACATTTTTAATTTAGTTGGGTAATTTTTCTAAATACCCAAAAAAATATTCAACAATGGGAAGTCTCTCTGAAGAAAAGTGTCTCCAAAATTGAAAACTAAAATAGAGGTGGATATATAAGATTAAAAAACTCCACTAATTAAATAATTATTTTTAACCATGTCATCCTCATTACCTCTATGGTTACACACATTAACCATATTAATTATTTTTACCATGGTAATAAGTTTTTTTATTATTTTTACTATTCATTATGATAAATATTTAATTTTATTTTTTTATATAAAATATCTTATTATTATTATAAAAAATAATCCATTTAAAACAATAAATTTAATATATGTTGTATAATTTTATTTAATATAAAACCTAGAAGCATAATGAAAAATGGTTTACTAAAAATATGAATTGTTCAAGGAAAATATTATATAATGTTAGCTGTATGAATAAAAATAATCATTATATAAATTTTAATACAATATGAATATTTATATTTATAATATATATATATATATATAATTTTATTAATTACTCACTAGGGGATATTTTAATATTTTAACATGGAGAGAAATTATGCACTTTTAATAAGTTTTTAGGAAAAAAATGTTTTTTTAAGAAAAAGGATAAAAATATACAAAAAACCAAGTATAAAGTTGATTTAAATGTAAATTATTGGATTAAATATAACTAATTAATAGTTATGTTAATTATAAGTCTATATATATTTATAATGTGACTTTTAAATTTCTTAATTTATCAAAAGAAAGAAGAATTTTTCAAAATTTAGCATTATTACATTTCATTGATGAATTACAATTTTATGAAAATTAAAAACATATAAAACTAAGTAGATTTTGATATTATGTATTCATAAATTAATTTATATTTATGAAAGAAATTTTTATAATTGTAAAAATTAATTATATTATTTTTTTCAAATAATTCAATATCAAATCAGTTTTGATGAAATATAATTTCTAATGAATAAATATATTTTTCTTATAAATTTTTGATTATTTATTACTATTTATAAATAAATTAATATTGAGAATTTACTTTATATACATTTCATTATTTAGATAATCTAATTTATACAAACTAATATAACATCTATGTTATAACGGTCTTATTCAACTAATAATATGTTATGGTTTGTTTATACTTAGTGTTGTGTCTCGTATACACTATCAAATATAATGTACATGTTTTAAAATATCAAATTGTAACTTTGTATATCAATATCATAATGAAAATAATATATTCCTTACTATAACTCTAGTACCCAAAACATCATTAACATCAATCCCCAATTCATTGCATTTGTGCATATATCTAAAGTAATTGTATCATTGATTCTCCACAACAATAAAAACTCATAAAGAGATGTGGTGGAAATTGATCAATGATATTACAATGTAATTAAAAATAATTTTTTTATATAAAATTAAATTTTAATTATCTGATATATTATATTTTTGTGTGGTTTTATCTAGTTCTGATCAATTATCCATTGAGATTTATAAAATACAAAAATAGTCATTGGAATTGTTTTTCACTTTATCCAATGGAATTGATGAACAAAAATATTAAATTACATTCAACTAGTTCTTTATATTTATCTATTATATTCATGATGTTTCACATCAATGATATGTTATAAATAATTTTTGGATGAGATATGATTCTTGTCAAGAAAATAATGAAATGATTATTTGGGATTTATTAATAAAAATAATGGAATACAAGTAATAGAGATGTAAATGATATATGACTTTTATATAGGAATCTCATGACAATTATTTAGAACAACTATGATGATATATGTATTGTTATATGATATGGATAATGATATTAATGTTATCAAGACTATGTGAATTGAATAATGAAATAAATAACAAATTATTTGTACTTAGTTTCAATATGTTAATGATTTCGTAATTCATATCACTAATTAACACATATTGATGAAATAAAAAAACTAGAAACCTATGAACATGATATATACCATGAATTAAATTGAATCTATTGAAATTAAAATGAACAAATATCTATGTGTACCTTACATTTGTGATTACTCTTATACAAACATAATCCAATATTTTTATGAAAATATATTGGAACAATCCAAAAGACTCCCTCCTCCATAGTTATTCAAAATATTTATGTGAATCACTGATGAAATGGGTTTAATTCTATTATACACACCTACCATGATGGTGCCACATTCATAAATTGGTTAAGGATTGAGAAATTTTAGGAAGGGATAGAAACTAACATAGGCTTATGAAGCATCACACAACCAAACCGATATATACAATCTCCTTTTACAATGACTTATGTATACACCTCAATTGTGAAAAAAAGTAATCATGCACTATAATCCATAATCATATTCCATTCATCTTTTCATACATTAGTCACATTAGTTCATTAACATCCACAAATTTTCATAATTTTAAATGTTTATTAAGGATATCACACATGGAAATATCGTAGAGTAGTATATTAATGATACACTTATATGATATGTTAATTCCATGACATAAGATATCCCTTAATAAAGGTATAAAATTTTTCATAATTGAAATTTAATCCACTGTCCATGAAATACATATATAGAACAATATAATGTGGGACAAAGAAAAATAAATTCATTGGATTTAGTGAATAACTCTTTCAGTATCCACATACAGTAAATTAATTTTACATATTGTTATTTTACCATATATTATAACATATAAAATTACATTTGAAATAAAATAAAAAAATTAATTTTTATATCAAACTTAATACATTTTCAAATTTATCATTAATTTCATTTTTGTGACATAATATGTACTACCATATAAATACAAAACCAAAATTCAATTTTGAATAACTCTAAAACATTTGTAGGGAATCTCTTTGAGTAAAAAATAAGTCCATATTCAATCAACCACAATCTATGACCCCATTATCCATTATGATTTTTATAATAAATAATAATTTCTATATTCATAAATTTATGAAACTATCACCATCTATCATAGGATTCACATTTTGAAAGCGACAAAAAGATCTAATGTGATATTTATCAAACACATATATCTTTATTCTTATGTCCACCAATGACATCAAAAATATTTATAACTTTATTATGATCCATTTATCCTAGTTATCGAGTAAATATAGTACCCATAGTATTTCAATAACATATTTCATACTCATATATTCTCATTTATTTATTTATAGACCCACCTGGTGGATGGAGTGATCACATGACACTCACATTTATAGATCATCATATCTTATAACTAGAAACTGAATAGAAAATAAATTCATATATACTATCTAGGTATTTCCTTATATGTATGAAACTAGTTTTTGCTTCGAAAGACTTTGGAATATTCTTGATGTTATTCTAGAGCAGCGCTTTCAGACGGTGTGTGATTCTGATCCCCGGGGTGGTCGGAATTAAATTTTCAGTGCGTTCACACTGGAAACGCCAAATAAATGGGATAACGCCTATACGGTGCTTTGGATCAGAGATCTGATTGTATGGATGTGTCCGTAATGGGGTGTTTACCCCAGGGACGACATAAAACACGGCGGTGTCGGATGGTTGGACCCCTCGCTCGCTATCGGAGTGTGGAACGGATAAATTAAATAATTAATTTATTTGTTAAATGATTTAACTCAGGTATCTCGTAAAAAGTGTCTCAGATGGGAAAATCGAGGGCACAGTTGAGTTCAGAGTGTGCCATTTACACTAGGAGCGGTATAAGTTTCGAGGATGTGGTCCGTCTGTGAAAAATGGACTCGGGGGCATTTTCGTAATTTGGCGGCCTCGGGCGTTGAGTTTAATAACTTTTGAAGGGGGCCTCAGATTTAAATTAGGAGACCCCGTTGTGCTGGGGAGGAGTTTTTTAATCTAGGGGATGCTTAACCTCGACCCCGTTGAGTGTTTCGTAAGTGGGTCATTTTGAGGATTTAATTAATTAAGCATTTAATTAATTTTCCCTTAAATAAACATACACCCCTCTCCCTCCTCCTCCCCCTGCTCATCCTCTGTCGGAAGGCAGCAACCCAAGGAGAACTCTCCCCTCAAGAACCTCCTCCTATCTCCTCTCCTCCCCTCTCCAAGACAAAGCTCCGACAGATCACCAAGAAGCTTCGGGTTGTGCCCTGCATGTTAGGATCTTTCTTCGTTTTTAAATTCCCGCACCTCCCTTTAAACTCAATTTTCTGCATGAATCTTTGTAAAATATTCGATCAAAGCCCATATATACGTAGTAGAATTTATAATCTGTCCAACACATCTTTTGTATTCGAATTCCAATCTCCAAGGTGATCACAGATGTCCTCCGAAGGTGAGCGGGTTTTGGAATGTTTTCTGGCCAAAAACCAGGGATTCCGGTGGTTTTGGGCGTTCTGGCAAGGTACTGCGGTGGTCTGGAGAACCAGCGCGGCGGCGCGGCAGGCTGAAGAAGAGCGGCCGCGTGCCGAGGGTGTCGGCGCGAGGGCTTTAGCGCGGAGGCCGGGCAAGTGCAGTGGTCAGCGGGGTCGTCTGGGCGTCGTAGCAGGTGGCTCAGGCGGCAGCGGCTCCAGGCGGGAGGCCGAGCTCGCCGGGCGCAGGGGAGCACCGGGGTCGCGGCGCGCGACCACAACGGGGGAACACGACCCGCGTTGCGTGGGTCATCATGCGGCGACCGGCTTCCCCTGGTCGGCCAAGCGATAGACCGGGTCCACGGCCAGCCCGCGCGGCCAAACCGCGGGCCAGGAACTGCGAGTTGGCCCGGCCGGCGTAGGCCGGCCCTGCCCGGGTGGACCGTCTAGTCCAGGCCGTCCAGCCGAAAAGGGGAATCCGTCCCCTCTTCGGATGTCCGTAATTTTTATTACGAATGTCCGTTTTTCTTGCCATCTGCGGCAGTGAACTCCAGACGTCGAGGTGAACTTTTTGAGATGGTTTTGGCAATTTTAAATTCCAGAAACGAGGTGCCTCGGAGGTGCGACACGTCTTTAAGTGAATGGACATTTTTTCATGGATTCATATCTTGGACAGCGCGGACGCATCCAATGTTCCATTTGAGCACCGTCAGTGGTGTTTTTACCCTGGCACTGGGGTGAAGCTTTCCAGGGTGTTTTTGGGCATTGAAACCGGGTTGAGGAGTGGGCCCCATGGCCTGTCTTTCGAGCAGCGTGCTGCGTTTCACAACTTTTTCATCGGACGTCCATTCGGGACGTCCGAGCAGTCATTTTTGGGTGTTTTTCTGAGGGAATTGCAATGGCACAATCCGCCGGCTCTACTTCAGCATGATGGTTCAGGGCCCACGAGGGTTGTTTGGGCGTCGACAGTGATTTTCCATCTTTATCACCAGGTGACTGTTTCGGACAAGTACATAATCCATCTTGTGTACTTTTTTGATAGGATCACAGCGGCACAATCCGTTCATTGTGTTTTGGGACCATGATGTGGGTACCACGTACCACCGCTCGTGTTTGGTGCGCCGGAATGCATCTTTTTCTCCGAATATCTATTGAATGCAAGTGAGAAGTCTTTTTGACGTGTTTTCTCGGGGGGATCGCAATGGTGAGATGCGCCCGACTGTTTTCAGGGCTGAATCTGGGATCACGGGACGTCGTTCAGGTGTGAGGCGGTGTTAGTGAGTTTTCCATCGGATATCCATTTGAGGTGAGTAAGTAGTCTATCTCACATGTTTTTCCATGAGGATTACAACGGTGTAATCTCTTCACGCGAGTGGAGCCTCTTACACGATCTTATTAAATGTGGAATATGAAAGGTTCCCCAGTGGCGGTTCTTCTACCGTGTTTGAAGCGGACCCATGGTATGTGATCACGTGCACTATTGGGAGAGTGATGTTGGGGGTTAAAGAGATGTGTTTGGTCATGCCTAAGCCATTGATTTGGAAAGATGGAGGTGTTATGTTTACGGCTTCGCGTTGACATTGGGGGCAATGTGCATGTTAGCCTTTGGGCTGGATACGTGGCTTACTCTGTGATTATTCGAGGACGCTAGGAGTTACGTGTGGATGGTTGTAACCAAGAACGTTTGTGTGCAAGGTTGGGGTTGACTTGGGGCCACACGACGCGTGGGCCCCAAGTGCGTGTCGTGTTCTGCTTTGCGTACTTTGACCTATCGTGACGTAGAGGGTCCCTCTGTGCTCATTTGATTGACCAGCAGGGTTGAGTTTTCCCCTGGTCCTCTTCTCGATGGTTTTGACCAGAAGGGTTGAGTGTTTCCCCATGTTTCTGTTCTCGATGGTTTTGGCTGGCAGAGGTGGTTTGGTTCCTCTGTTTCTTCAGTTGTAAGGGGTTTTAGTACCATTTCCCATTCACCAAACTCCGGCACCATTTTCTACTGCGGGTGTTTGTACAGTGTGTGTGTTTTCCCCAATTCTTGGGATGAGTTGACTCGGTCCGCTTCGACAGTGAACCAGCAGACTAGAGTGTGATCTCCCTGAGAGGGCTGTGGAGTTTCTCCCGACCCTTCGTGTTCCCTGGTAGAGTTGTTGTGGATTAGGTGTGTCCAACACATTATGCGGGCACCTATAATCTACCTCGTAGGTTGTTTCTAATAGGGATAAGGTTGTTTCCAGCATGGCTGAGGATGTTTCCAGCAAGGCTATGGTTGTTTCGAGCAGGGCTTTCCAGTTCTACCATCCAGCAAAGATGGCCAGTACAGCGGTGTTCACTGAGCAATACCATCCAGTAGGGACGTCCAGAGTAGTTCAGGGTTTACCTACAGGGGGGCTAGGCAGTGGTCCCCGACGTCGGGCTTACCTTCAGCAGGGCTGGGCAGTGGTCCTCGATGCCAGGCTTACCTCCAGCTAGGCTGGGCAATGGTCCTCAATTTCGGGCTTACCTCCAGCTGGGCTAGGCAGTGGTCTCATCGATGAATTTAGTCGGGTCTCCCTCTAGTGGATTACCCTGTTACGGGGCTGGGCATTGTGACACCCATTGAATCTTGCTGAGTCTCCCTATAGTGGGAACCTGTCCACTTCTAGGGACCCTCCAGCAGGGCTGGGCAGGGGGTCGCCTGTCGACTTTGAGTTGACCACTCGACTGAGGGGTAGTGATGAGTTGTGGTTTGACATTCCCCCAGAACTCTCGAGTAAGATGGGAAATTTCCCCAACGAGATGCGTCCTTGCGATGAGACCTAAAACTGTGCAGGTGAGTCAGTGCCGCCCAAAGCGGAGAGTATCGAGGTGTGGTGATTTGATCCCCTTGAATTATAGTTGGGATAGACATGCGGGATGTTGGGCATCGATGGTTTTTACTTCTGGGACTATTGGCGACTCACTTTTCTTGGGATGTGCTACGGGATGGAGATCCCCTTATGACCTTTTTCGGGATTCTTGTTGCGCATATGTATATATATATACCTTGTTCTAGTACCCACTTCTTGGGTTTGGATACTCTCCTTCCAGGAATGGCGAAGACGCGTGTGGTATGCCGTGTGCTTTCCATGTCAAGCCTCTCGTGGTTGGACGAGTCTACTCTCCTGCTATAGGTAGCGAAGACTCGACGGGAAGTTCATCTTCTCATAGTTTCCAGCTCCTTGTGTATGGACGAGTATACCATCCTTTATCTTGTAGGGTTGAGCTGGAATATTTATTGTACCCTTTACTGCACATTCATTTGTACTCCTTTACTTTCCACTGTCTGATCAACTTCTCACCCTTCGGTACATCCTTTGATTCTCCCTCGAGCCTTCGGGGTATCCAACTGAGTATTTTTATACTCACCCCTGCTTGGGAATTTCCCGAACATGGTGTTCCCTTGAAGCTGATAGACTTGTTGGTCATGACTAAAGTGGAGCATAGTAGTTTGAGAACTTGGACCACGTATGGTGGTCTTAGTCGAGTTCCAGGTGGGGAACCCTTCCGGATGTCTTTCTTTTGTTCACCTATTTCCAGGTTGTGGTACTTTTCTAGTTGGGCTCATGTTTTTCCCGTTTTATTTTCAGTTTAATTTCATCACTTTCTTTGTACTTATTAGAGGTCGATGCACTTTTGGTGGTTTATATATAGCATTTTCACTTTACTCTACTTGTCTTTTCTTTTACTCTGCACTTTTTCATTGAGTTTCATGCATGTGTGTGTACAGGTACATAGGAAAAGGCCTCCCTGAGTTGTTTAGCCTTCGGCGCTAGTCACCAGCCCCTGTCCTATGGAGGCGGGCTTGGGGTAGTTGTGGCTCGATCCTAGGTAGGTTCGGTTCGTGACATTATACTTTAGGTCATGATCTCAACCAGGTATGTGGATGTCACACTCATCGTACATGAAGAAAAATCCCATTTTTTTTAATTTACAACAAGCGACACAGTATGAAAAATACCCAACCACCATATGATTAGATAATCCTAATGAATTTTATATGAAATTTAACAACATATAATGGCTGTAATTCTAGGTGACTCATCAACCATATATAACTTCGATTCATGATTTAAACCATACACCCCACGTAGAACAAATATATATTACATCATGCCACATGTGGTATATATTTAGATGATACATTAGTATACATAACTAGTATTTCCTAATAAACATTTCCCCTATACCAATAACAGATTCTTAATCATTCTAAAATTAAAATTTCCTTATAAAATATAATATTCCATGAATAAAATTGGTTACAGATAAATCCAAGTAATACTTTTAGTGAAAGTTATCATTTTACATCATAATATAAACAAAAACACACATATACATCCAATGATAAGAAATGATAATTTTTTCATTTCCATTTAGATAACATGAAATATTTACATTATTAAAAACATATAATAACCATAAAATAATATACATGACCATTTTGTGTTATCATCTCACTTATGATAGACTACTAGAGAAGTCCCATGATTTATGTACTTTTTTGGTTTTTTTATCCATATTAAATATCGTATGTAATACATGCCACATCTCATTGTTTCCATTTGATAAAACTCTCAGAATAAACACTTTTGTGGGTCAATTTGATTGAAACATAATTTTTTTTAATAACCAATAGACTAAATAATAATATTCAATTTTTTAACTCATAGAATATATTAAAAGCTCTCCGTTTATCAACATCGAGTGATTAAATATTTAAAAAATATTTTGTCTACAGAAAACTGTTTATAATTTCATTATAATCATCAATATTAAAAGGAATTATATTAGACCATTTCCATGAAATATTTTATTAACTATTGTTTCTATTTAATTTATTACATTAAAAACACATTATAAACATATTACGAATAATAATATACATTGAATTTTTATTCAGACTAATATTATATTATATTTGTTAACATTGAACTTATTAAGTAAATAATACTGTAACTAATATACTAAATGATATATACTCTTAAAATATAATACAAATACACAAAAACATCTTTATGTATGTAAATAAATATTATTTATTATAATTTAAATATTTAAAAATGAACAATTAAATCAATATCATTTATGATACTCTGTATTATTGGATATTTATTTTTTGAAATGGATATATTCATAAAAACATTTATTTAGGGGGGTGTGAAAAAATCTATCATATTTAACAAATGTCTTGAATTAAATCCTTTGTCCAGGATAAAAATATTTATCATTTTCTTCTTCTCGTGCATGTTATATAAAATGATGAATGATAAACCATGTGATACTTATTATTCTATTGATAACAACAATTTATTTATAAAAACCATAACTCTTAATATTTTAGAAATAATTTAACAACAAAAACCATTTAGTACGATCAATATGATATTGATATATCCCTTTTTATTTAATTATTGGATTTAAAATACATTTAATTGTTCATTTTTTAAAAATACAACACTTATTAATTCTTACAATGTTTTTAAACTATTGTATACTCAAAATAGTTGTGAATTACACATCTAGTATAATTAACAGTTTGAAACAAAATAAACAATTTCTATATTTGTAGTACCTGATAGGTAAATTCATTGGAGTTTCTCCAACACCTTTAGATATTCTTGACAATTCCATCCAATAGAAGATGAACATTCATATCTTTATTTTCATTTTATGAAATTGTGATTTTGATTGGCTAGTTGAAGAAATATTTTTGGTCCTTCCTACTAAATTTTATAATTATATTTTAATCGTTTACCCACACGTACATTCAATATGACATTTGAATATAGACATCACATGCCTAACTCACCTTCTCTAGAAACATTTAGAATATTTATAAAAACATACTTCAATAAATTCATAATGTTGGAAAATTTTCTAATTTGAAAATTGAAAGAATTATATAACATGTACATGACTAAAAGAAACCATATGGGATATTATTCTATAATTCATATTTTTATCTAGATCCTATTGGTTAATTGCTTCAATTATTTGTTACTATGGAACAGATTCACTCAAATGTATATAACATTATCTAGTATAGTAGTAATTATAAATTATTGTATTATTTAAATATGTTTTATATATTAATATCATCCTTTTCTAAATTGATCTCATAGTTATGTTGGAAGATGATGACGTGAATTTTCTATAATAGAATATATTATTAGAAGATTATCATGTTTAATAAACACTTATTAAGGACCCTATTTAAATATTTTACCACTAAAACGATGAAAGCATCTAAAAACCATCATATCTATTTGTGTGAAGATGAATATTTCTATAATAAATTAGCCTAATATAGTTTTTCTCTCATAGTGAAGTTATATAACATGGTAATCACCCTAATCATATCATATATGATTCTTGGATAGTTTAGTCAACTACATTGTTTTATTCCATTATGTAGATAAACTCTACTCTTCTCCTCTTATTGCCTAATCTTATTTGGGTATCTAGGATAAGGGTAATAGTAATAAAATTATAATAATTATATCTTCATCTTATTTGGATTACATAGTAATTTATTTCCTTAT
The DNA here is from genome assembly GCA_963277665.1 of Viscum album. Classification (NCBI taxonomy): domain Eukaryota; kingdom Viridiplantae; phylum Streptophyta; class Magnoliopsida; order Santalales; family Viscaceae; genus Viscum; species Viscum album. The sequence goes on along the minus strand of OY728133.1, from coordinate 909,732,485 downwards.
AAAATATAATATAGGGTCACCTAACTATTACATGACCTACCATGTTAGATTATTGAGGTCTAAGAATGTTCTAATTTAGATGTAATCTAAAACATTAAATTTTTAAGGGGATTTAAAATCACCATTTTATCCTATGCTATTATCTTACCATGTATTCATTATTTGAAATATTTAGTTTTTATTAACATTCATTCCACTAAAACGGTATGTTTCAATCTTATTGATGTATAACTCTCTACATAACTCATATAATGTGATATAAACCCAAATGAAATGATAATTTTATTTATACAAATTTAAATGAATCCAATTAATAATGTATATGAAACCCATTAATTTAAATTCTTATATGTATATTAAATGTACAATTCCCATAAAGTAAACCAAGGTCCTTAAATAACCAACACATAATCTTCTAAATAAGGCATAAGATTCTTGGTCAATGATTACTCTGCTACAGTAACCTTTTACATATGGATGCTATAATCAAATCATAATTTAATCAATATTCTAGAACATATCATTCATAAATCATAATTTATGTCATCATTTAGGCACATATATCAATACATTTCGATGCTAACTTTGAGGAAAACTAAAAAATACATTATACTAGTCATCTAACTCTTTATAAGAATTCATGGAAATTTATAGGTGTAATGTAACAATTAAAATAAAGAGAAAAATTGTCCATAAAATAATAATTATATTCTAGATGAATAAACTGTGAAATAAAATAATGAAGAAAAAATTCATACATTTAACAATGAGATAAACATTTAAAAAAAATTCTAAAGACATTTAGATATAAACAGTTTATAATTTTACATACATTGTGGAAACACTATAATTAAATAAATATTAAAAACAATTGTGTATGTAATATGAGATGTTTCATATTTTCATTAGTATGGTATTTTATATTAATATATGAAATTATTTGAAACATAAAAAATTTATTTTATGGGTGAATTATTCAAATATTTTATATACATTAAATATCACATACATAAAGTCATTTAAACATCAATAAAATAAATTACCATAGTAATTTTATAGTAGGTGTGGTAGATATTATTGTATCAATAGAATTATTCACCCAATATATAATGGTAATCAATATATATGGGCCTTCTAGTAACATTGCCTTTTGGCCACAGTGCCTACTAGAAACCACGAGCCTTGAGATAAATTATTTTTTGGGATAAATGAGCATTTAGGCCACATGGTCACATGGCCATGAATAAGAAAAATTATAATGAAAAATGAAAATCCCAAAAGAATGAATCATAGAAAGTTAAAAAATCTAGAGTAAATTTAACCAAATTGATAATGAAGAGATGGTCATCAAAAATGACTCTGTTGGGACCAAGCACATTATTTCACTATATGATGAAATTCTAATTGATTATCCATGTGAGGTGTGTCGGTAGGAAATACCAATGATGTAGATGTTGGGGAGTATTATTTCTTTTGTATTCAGTTATTTTTTTCATTTGGTTCAGGTTCTAGTCCTTGTACCTCTGATCCTTCACGTCATGTAACTATATGGGCCTCTAGGTCATGTAAGGGTTCTCCCTCCAACCAAATTTAAAAAGTTGTATTATAAAAAATTTGATATTTTTAATAAAACCCCATGTAATGTAGTATAAATAATTTCACAAATAAGACATTTATTTTAAACAATTCAAATTAATCAGTTATAAATAATTCATAATTTAAAATATGAAAACATTTATTATTATCCCTTATTTTTTTAATTTTTAAACAATTTATAAATTTGACCTAAAATTTCAATATAAAAAAATTATTTCTAGATTATCAGTAAAGACATCTAATTTTTAGAATTTATTTTAATATTATAGTTTCATGTATTCCACATATATTTAATAAATTATTTATAATCCTTAAATAAATTGTTTGAAAAAAATGTGATTATTTTTTAAAAAAACATTATGAAATAATAAATACCCAACAATATATATTAATTTTATATGTATACAATTTTTGAACTATATATTCAATTAATAATTGAAAAATATAAAAATATATAACTTTTCCTTTTATATTGTATTTGAAAATATATGAATTTTATTTGATGAAACATGCCACATGTGAAAGGGAAGAAAGTGTGGAATAACAATCTTATTAAAATAAATATTTTCTTACTAAAGTGAGAATCATATGCGATAAGGACATACATGAGATTAACCCATATCAAACCTTATGTAATTTCTTAGGTATGATTAATCAAGTGCATGTGGACTTTTGATAAGGGTAACCAATAGTACTAGGTGATCACATTTTATAATAAAAACCCATTATGGTAATTATTATAAACTAAGAACCATGTAATATGAAATATGTTATAATATATTAATGATTCAATGATTTATTTTTCTACTAGTAGGGGGTTAGAACCCCTTTTTATTTATAAATAACCTAAATTTTATAGCACCTCATTTCCACCATCAAACTCTCTAATAACTTATATCATACATTGTGATATTTTGAAAAAAAATGATTGAATTGAGTCATTGAAAATAATGTCCCATATTTTATAGAGTGACACAATCACTATTAATGATATCAAATATCATATACCAATCCACATAATAAAGTATCAATATTTATTTGAGGAATCCATTTCGATATAAATTTCATATCATATTTAATCATTTTATCTGTATTTTCTAGATACTAATATCATGGTAAATATCTGATTAAATTGTTATGTTTCTAAGGAGTGATTAATACTTAACCAAAACTATGTAAACAACATGAAACTCAAAAAACCATGATCTAACATATATAAAACCAATACCATTCATATATAATATGATTAACAGGTTCGGTATGCCATAATTCAATGATTATTTTGTTAGTTCCTTCATGCCATATTCAACAGAAATATCGCTTATAAGTATTTTCAATTTTATACCTCTTCTCTGATATATACATGAGATAATTTGAATAACCCATCATATCTATGGTATTTTCCAAAATACCCATGATATGATAATCCCTCATAATGAAAATGGGGAAGTGGAGAGAGAGTCTAATAACGGATATATTTACCCAAATATTTCTCAAAGATCACGCACCCATCCTAATACGTATGTAAGAACCCGGTTCTTATTTTAGAGGTATGGGCTTCTTCTTTTCATTTTCCTTAGGTGTTTTTGAAAAAATATGGAAAATGGGAAAAATCCTAAATTTTGGAACTACACGCCGTGTACTTTATCCACACGACGTGTACTTTTGGCCGTGTACGGATGAGTACATGGGGCGTGTAGCCATGCCGGCGTTAAAGGGTGTAGGAACTGACTACATGCCGTGTAGTGGTACCTTACACGCCGTGTAGTTAGTCAGCAGGCCTGAACAGTAAGGCGGTGGCGTCGCCACCAGCTGGGCGACAGTACACGCTGTGTACTTGAGAGTACTTATTGTGTACTCATGTCTACGTATGAACAGTGTGGCAGTGTCGCCATTTGAACAGTTAAATGAAGGGAGTACATGCCGTGTACTTTGAAGTACACGCCGTGTACTTTGTTTTTTCGGCTTAAACAGGCAGTAGCCTCCTCATTTGGCAGAGGAGGAACTTGAGCCATTTTGGAGCCAACTTAGGAGGTCGGATCTTTGAAGATCCACGGGGCATTCGTCTGGAATCCGTTTTGGATTTAGACAATCTCATTGGAACCGCATGGGTGAGCCCTCTCCCCTCCTGGTACAATTATTTCCAATTATTCTCCTAACGTATGTTATTTACGTTTTAATGAGCTTTGTTCTTCGTCAGATCTATGTTGTTCTTGTTCGTTTCTGGGGTCGGTGTTTAGGTATAGCGTTCGCTAGCATATAAGGTAGGTGGCTTTGTGTTTAGTTTTCCAACTGCCGTGTGTTTTGTGCGTTTTGTGCCACGAACCCGTGTTGGGGTGTCGTGCGGCTGAGGCCGTTGCAATGTTTAATGCCTAGAATTTCATAGGTGACTAAATAGTGATGTTAAAATGCTGCTTGGGATCGTTGCTTGGATCTGGAACCACCCTCGGGGTGTGTTTCTCTATTTAGCAGTTTGGCCAGGATACCAGAGGGTATGCCTTCAAAGTAGTAACTGTAGAATTTCCTTGAGAGGAATTGCTTGTTACTGCTTTTTTACCTATTGGGCATGGCCCAGTTACCTGTTTAGCATGAGAGAATTTTTGTATTTAGCCTAAGGGTGTTGTTGTGATTAGCCTGAGGGCACTACGCTATTTAGCCCGAGGGCTATAGTATTTCTCCTGAGGGCAACCTTTCGTGCCTGAGGGCATGACTTCTATGCCTGAGTGCGACACTTCCTATGCCTGAGGGAAATTTTTTTATGCTTGAGGGCTATACCCGCGGGTTGGATTCTTCTTACCTGAGGGTAAGGTTTTTTTGTCTGAGGATGTGGACTGTTTACCTAGAAATGCAGTGTGGTGGTTTCTAATATTTAAATGGATTAAATGGATAATTAAATGGCAATATAACTAGTAATTAGTTACTTTTGAGTGTTTCTTACTTTATTTCATTTTACTACTGCACACTGTTGTTGCATGCTTACACGCAGTTGGGCACGGACCTTTGGTGGGTGCCTACTGAGATATATTTCTCAAACTCTGTTTGGGTCACGCTTTTCGGCCCAATCAAATTATTTTGTTGTAGGTGTAGATAGGGGAAAGAGTCCCTATACAGGTACTTAACTGTTGCGGAGTAGTAGGAGGGCATGGGACTGAGCCTAGGCTAGTGATGTCGTTGCTAGCTGTTTTTCCTATTTTGTTGTACTCTCTTTTCTGATGTACTGTATTGATGTATAACATGTTCTGGCTCTTTTCTTAGAACTTGAAACATGTAGCATCATCACTTATATACTGTTGGTTATATCCAATGTTGTAGTTATTTCAGTTGTGTATGTTTACTTCTTCGGCTGTTGTTGTATGTTTATATTTTTATTCCGATGTGCTACACTTTGAAAAATGAGGGCATAGTTTCCCTACTATCCGACCTGGGCCCCCGCTGCTTATCGGCAGCCTCTGGCGTTTGAGGAAATGTGATTGAGTTTACGTGGCGAACCGGGCTCGGGGCACCCGTTGCGTGGCACCTGGGTTCGGGACGTTACAAAGTGGTATCATATGACTTTCTTTTCTTTGACTTACTATTTGGAGTCGTAGTCAGAGTTAGGACGAACGGTAGTTGGTAATAAGATGTTCCCGGGTGTAGCTAACCCGTGTACAGGGAAATGTCAGTCTACCTCGTACTTTTCATTCTTTGATCTTTCAATTTTATGGTTGATATGTTTTCACAGATTGGTGACACACTTGGATTGTTCTGTTTATATTTTATCTGTGGGTTCTATTTAGGTACAACCCGATGAGATGAGGGTAATCCGTATCATAAATCATATAGGCACATGCTAGATATCTCATGACATGCATAGTTTCCATGCCATGTAGGTGAATTAGAATTTGCATGTTGTTGTGATAGTTGTTGTGCAAGTAAATCATGCTGTTGTGATAACTGCTTGATAAATACCTACCTTTTGATATAGTATTATTGTTTGATCTTGTTTATAGAATGGACACCAAACTTTGGTTTTTGGGGAGTATGGGCCCCCATTGACCGGAATTTGGTGGATCATTGACTGGTTATTAGTTATAACACAAATAAGATGTCAAAATTTGATTCATGGGGTGTATGGGCCACCATGGGTCGGAATTTGACACTTAGGTGTTGTTTTCAGTATTTTCTGGGTTCCGGATAAGTTTCTCAGGAATACTGTCTGGAAAACCCAGAATACATGCTGTGTAGGACCTCATACACATCGTGTGTGTTCTTATGTTCGGGACGAAAAATGAACTTTTTGAGTACACACCGTGTACCCTGAGTACACGCTGTGTAGTCTCTTCTTGTGTCAAAAACCGTGTGGGTAGTGACACGGGGTAGGGAAGGGCTTGGGTAAAACACACCGTGTAGTTTTTTACACACCGTGTAGTGTTGACCCGGAGTCCGGCCGTGTAACTAACAGCATGGGTCGGTGAACTCCTTGATAGAACACGTCGTTCCAGTTATAGACACGCTGTGTAGTGTGACCTGGGGACTCGGCCTTGTAAATAACAACATAGGCCGGTTTCACCTCTCCATGAGCACACCGTGTACCATTGGGACACACTGTGTAGGCTTCTCCAAGGAAAGACCTTGTGGAGTTAGCCGTGTGTTTGGGAAACGGGGTGCCGTACACGCCGTGTACGGGTGTAACACACCGTGGAGAGTTAAGCCGAGTAGTCGGCCGAGTCACAGACGACATGAGAAGTTAAAAAATAACACCATACACGCCGTGTAGATATTATACACTCCATGTCGTGTTGTGGAATGGAAGCCGTGTGGCTTAGTCATGTAGAAGGACTCGGGCAGGGGAAAGGAAGTCATGTACACGCCGTGTAGGCAGTGTAAACACAGTGTAGTCCTGTTATGAAAATTTTGAAACACCTTCTTCCTCTTGTTCCTTTGTGTTTCGTTCATTTCAGTCTTAATAATCTTCAATCTGAGGCATGGTTTTGACCTTGTAGAGTCATGCCACCTAGATGACTGCGAGTTGTTCGCCCGGAGAGCGGCGACGTTTATACTCCGGAGATGGTGGGCCATGGGCTACCAGTTGATCCACCAGTAGAGCTAGATGCGGCACCAGCTATTATACCGGACACAGGAGTGGAGGCGCAGTTCCGTGAAGGCTTATTACGGTACATGCAGACCTTTCAGGGAGCACCGCAGGCTGCCACATATATGGCTGAGAGGAGGTGGGATGTTACCACCATGTCAGAGCATCACGGGGACATGGCGTGGGGGAATTTTTAGGCAGTCTTATATGACTTCTTCTTTCCCGAGATACTGAGGGCAGATAGAGCTCGAGAGTTCATTAATCTGCAGTAGGGCGCTATGTCGGTGATGGTCTACTCTACTCGTTTTATATACCTTCAGCGTTTTTCACCCGTGTTGGTGGGTGATGAGACGCTAAGAACCAAAAGTTTTGAGGATGGTCTTCGGTATGACATCTGAGCGCTGGTAAATGTTTTCAGGTTACCTACTGTACACACGATTGTGAACCAGACGTTGATTATAGAGAGGAACCTGTGGGAATTGAGTGGTGTGGTCCAGGGCGGTTCAGCACCTGTTACTGGTTCTTTTTCTTCTGGAAATAGGAAGAGACAGATGGACTTCTCTCAGGGCGGCAGTACCAGCCCTGCAGCTTCTTCAGGTGGATCGTTCAGGTGCTACCAGTGTGGCAGAGAGGGGAACAAGAGGCCGCAGTGTACACGAGACCCAGTGGAGTGCCGAGCTTGCGGCATGATGGGTCATCTGCAGTGCTTTTGCAGGGTGTTTCTACCAGTGGCTATTGAGAGGGGTTCTGTACAGACTTCGCGTGCGGGAGCAGGATCAGTGGCTTCTTACCAGTCAAGGAACTGGAATACATCAGGGTGTGCAGGCAGAGATGGTGGTCGTGGCCGTGGTAGCCAGACACTAGGATTGCAGAGGATACAGGGTGGGACAGCTCAGGGTAGCCAGGCTGTGTCGCAGGGCCACAACACTGGGCAGGTATATGCAGTGCAACAGACCCAGCAGGAGCAGGATCCCGGACCTTCTACAGACAGAAGTATTATTCTAGTAGCTTATGTCTTGTCTTCAGAACTTTTTGATACGGGTGCTACACATAGTTTTACATCTGTACCCGTTGTGGAGAGACTTGGGCTCGGTGTTTCTACTTCTTCTGATATGTTGACGCTAGACACTCCGTTGGGGACTAGGACGGTTGGTGTGCGTCAGTTCAAGGAGTTCCCCCTTGAGGTTGGTGGGTGTCACTTCCTTTGGGACCTCTATGTCCTGGAGATGACGAGCTATGACGTCATTCTCAGGATGGACTGGTTGGTTCCCTTTCGAGCCTTTGTAGACTGCTATCGTCGCAGGGTGTGTTTCACGTCACCAGAGGGCGGGAGTTTTTATACAAGGGAGAGTGGGATATTCAGGCGAGTCGAGCTGAACCAGAGAATCATGGGAAAGGTGGAGTCACAACCCAGATTGTGAGCTTATATATAGATGACCAGGGGACTTGTCAGACGGATTTCCCTCCCGTTGTCGATCGTTTCAGGGATGTCTTCTCGGACGAATTTTCAGGTCTACCTCCGGTGCGTGTGGTGGATTTCTCAATCGAGTTTGTGCCAGGAGCAGCAACGGTGTCCATTCCTCCTTATAAGATGGCCACGCCTGAGTTTTAGGAGCTGAAGAGGCAGTTAGAGGAGATACTGGAAAAGGGTTTTATCCGACTCAGTACTTCTCCTTGGGGTTCTCCAGCCCTTTTTGCGAATAAGGTAGATGGTACCCTCAGACTTTGTGTGGATTATCGGAAGCTGAACCAGTTGACGGTTAAGAACTGATATCCCTTGCCGAGGATATATGATCTGTTTGATCAGCTTCGTGGAGCACGAGTGTTCTCAGAGATTGAATTGAGATCCGAATATCATCAGCTGTGCATTAGACCATCTGATATACCTCTCACAGCTTTTAGGAGTAGGTATGGTCTAAATGAGTATACGGTTATGCTGTTCGGACTCACGAACACGCCATAAGTTTTCAGGGCTCTGATAAATCGTGTGTTCCATCCGTATCTTGATTCATTTGTGGTTGCATTCTTGGACGATATCTTGGTGTACTCTCACACTCGACAGGAGCATCCCACCCATATTGAGATCGTATTGAGTAAACTGAGAGAGCATCGGCTATATGCTATGCTCTCGAAGTTCCACTTTTGGATGGACCATATTCACATCCTAGGACATATCATCTCAGAGGCAGGAGTTGCAGTGGACCCAGAGAATGTGATAGCAGTAGTTTCTTGGGAGCATCCCAAGAACGTGTTTGAGATATGGAGTTTCATAGTTCTGGCTAGTTACTACTGATGCTTCATACATGACTTCATTCACTTAGCAGCATCATTGACAGGTCTGACTAAGAAGGGTTTGTAGTTCGTTTGGTCAGAAGCTTGTGAGACAGCTTTTCAGGACCCAAAGGGAACGCTGAAATCAGCACCGATCCTGATACTCCCAGAGCAGGGGAAGAGCTATACAGTTTACTGTGATGCATCAGGTATTGGGCTAGGAGCCATTTTGATGCTGAGCGACTGAGTTGTTGCGTGTGGGTCTCGGTAGTTGAGGCCACATGAGAAGAATTACCCGACCCATGATCTAGAGTTGGCTGCAGTTGTTCATGCATTGCGCTATTGGAGACATTACCTGTTGGGAGAGTATTTTGTGGTTTTCAACAACCATAATATCCTAAAGTATATCTTTACTCATCGGGACCTGAATCTGAGGCATACAACGTGGTTCGAGTACCTACAGTACTTCAATTTTGAGCTTTCCTATACACCTGGTAATGGTAATGCAGTAGCCGATGCACTGAGCAGGAAGAATCAGATACATGAAGTGCAAGAGGCCAGTGGTGAGTGGCATCTTATGGCTTTGTTTCTTGAGATGCATCTGGAGGTGCATGATAGTCAGGGGAAGACTTATCTTTCCTCGTTAGCTGTGACTTCTACCCTCCTGGACAGAGTAAGGATGAGGCAGTTATCGGTTTTAGAAGGCCTAGTTCTACAGGAGTCGGTGGCATGTGAGGACCCTCCATCCAGTTAGACGATAGGCGATGATGTTGTTTTGTGTTTCCATGAACGTGTATGGGTTCCAAGGGATATACGCGAGGAGATGATGCGGGAGTTTCATGCTTCATCTTGGGAAGTTCATCCTGGGGTTACCAAGATGTATCATGACTTGAGACATCATTACTGGTGGTCGGGTATGAAGAGAGAGATAGTTGGTTTGGTTATGAGGTGTTCCACCTGGCAGCATGTGAAGGCAGAGCATTAGAGACCAGCTGGGCTGTTACAGCAGTTTCCCATTCCAGAGTGGAAATGGAATGATGTCGCGATGGATTTCTTGATGGGATTGTCGAGGTCACCTCGAGGCAATGAAGATGTGTGGGTTGTTGTGGACAGACTCATGAAGGTAGCTCACTTTTCCCCAATCAAGGAGACCATTTGTGTGGATGTGCACGGAAGGATGCATATCTGAGAGATCATACGTCTGCATGGGGTACCTCTTTCTATCATTTCAGATAGGGATGCCCGCTTTACGTCTCGTTTCTGGAAGAGTTTTCAGAGGGCGTTGGGTACACAGGTGCTTCTGAGCACATCATACCACCCTCTGACAGATGGATAGACAGAGCGGACGATACAGGTACTGGAGGACATGTTGCGCGCATGCGTCCTAGACTTTGGGGGATCGTGGGAGAAACATATACCCTTAGTCGAGTTTGAATATAACAATAGTTTTTAGGAAACTATTGAGATGGCACCATACGAGGATTTATATGGTAGGCCATTCCAATCACCATTGTGCTGTTTAGAGGTAGGTGAGGTAGCTTTACTAGGGCCACAGCTCGTGCAGGTGACATCTGAGCAGGTCTAGTTGATTCGGAAGCGGATGGCTATCGCGTAGTCTCATCAGAAGTCTTATGCTAATCGTTGTAGATGACCTTTGGAGTTCATGGTTGGGGATCAGGTTTTCTTGTGTGTTTCACCGAGGCTGGGACACAAACGGATCAGGAGACATGGTAAGCTTTCACCGAGGTATGTGAGACAATTTGAGATTCTGGAGAGAGTCGGGCTGGTTGCCTATCGGTTGCAATTACCGCAGAAGTACCGAGCCATGCACGACGTATTCCACGTGTCTCAGTTGCGTCGCTACCATTCAGACCCGTCTCATACCTTTCAGCCAGAGGAGGATGAGCTTCATCATGATGCATCCTTTGAGGAGCATATGATCTGTATCGTTGATAGGAGCACAAAGGTTCTCCGAGGTCGGTCAGTTCCTCTCGTACGGGTGCTATGGCAGCATGGCCGAGTGCAGGACGAGACTTAGGAGAGGGAGGCCGACGTACGTGCTCAATGGCCAGACCTTTTCTGAGCTTTCTCTTCCCCACCCTTGAAAGGGAAATTCGGGGACAAATTGCTATAAGGGGGGAAGTTTGTAAGAACCCGGTTCTTATTTTAGAGGTACGAGCTTCTTCTTTTCCTTTTCCTTATGTGTTTTTGAAAAAATATGGAAAATGGGAAATATCCTAAATTTTGGAACTACACACCATGTACATTATCCACACGTCGTGTACTTTTGGCCATGTAGGGATGAGTACATGGGGCGTGTATCCATGCCAGAGATGAAGGGTGTAGGAACTGACTTCAGGCCGTGTAGTGGTACCTTACATGCCGTGTAGTCAGTCGGCGGGCTTGAACAGTAAGGCCATGGCATCGCCGCCAGCTGGTCGATAATACACGCCATGTACTCAAGAGTACATGTTGTGTACTCATGTCGACCTATGAACAGTGTGCCGGTTCCGCCATTTGAACAGTTAAATGAAGGGATTACACACCGTGTACTTTGAAGTACATGCCGTGTACTTTGTTTTTTCGGCTTAAAACAGGTAGTAGCCTCCTCATTTGGCAGAGGAGGCACTTGAACCATTTTGGAGCCAAAGGAGGAGGCCTGATCTTTGAAGATCCACCGGGCGTTCGTCTGGAATCCGTTTCGGCTTCAGACGGTCTTGTTGGAACCGCACCAGTGAGCCCTCTCCCCTCTTGGTACTGTTCTTTCCAATTCTTCTCCTAACTTTTGTTATTTACATTTGAATGAGTTTTGTTCTTCATCAGATCTATGCTGTTCTTGGGCGTTTTTGGAGTCAGCATTCAGGTATAGCGTTCGTTGGCATATAAGGTAGGTGGCTTTGTGTTTAGTTTCCAACTGCCGTGTGTTTTTTGCATTTTTGTGCCACGAACCCATGTTGGGGTGTCATGTGGCTGAGGCTGTTGCTATCTTTAATGCCTAGAATTGCATAGGTGGTTAAATTTTGATGTTAAAATGCTGGTTGGGATCGTTGATTGGATCCAGAACCACCCCCGGGGGGTGTTTCTCTATTTAGCCATTTGGCTAGGATACCCGAGGGTATACCTGCAACGTAGTAATTGTAGAATTTCCTTGAGAGGAATTTCTTGTTACTGTTTGTTTACCTGTTGGGCATGGACCAGTTCCCTATTTAGCCTGAGGGAGTTTTTGTATTTAGCCTGAGGGCGTTGTTGTGATTAGCCTGAGGGAACTGCGCTATTTAGCCCGAGGGCTGTAGTATTTCGCCTGAGGGCAACCTTTAGTGCCTGAGGGCTTGACTTCTGTGCTTGAGGGCGACACTTCCTACGCCTGAGGGCAATTTCTGTTACACCTGAGGGCTATACATGCGGGTTGGATTTTGATTACCCAAGGGTAAGGTTTTGTTTGTCTGAGGACATGGATTGTTTACCTAGAAATGCACTGTGGTGGTTTTTAAAATTTAAATGGATTAAATGGATAATGAAATGGAAATATAACTGGTAATTAGTTACTTTTGAGTATTGCTTACATTATTGCATTTTACTACTGCACACTATTGTTGCATGCTTAAACGCAGTTGGGAACGAGCCTTTGGTGGGTGCCTACTGAGATATATTTCTCAAACCCTATTTGGGTCATGCTTTTCGGCCCAAACAGAATATGTTGCTGCAGGTGTAGATAGGGGCAAGAGTCCCAATACAGGTACTTGACTATTTCTAGGGAGTAGGAGGGCATGGGACTGAGCCTAGGCTCGTGATGCCGCTGCTAGCTGTTTTTCTTGTTTTGCTCTACTCTGTTTTCTGCTGTACTGTATTGATGTATAACATGTTCTGGCTATTTTCTTAGAACTTGAAACATGTAGCATCATCACTTATATACTGTTGGTTATATCCACTGCTGTAGTTATTTCATTTGTGTATGTTTAATGCTTCCGCTGTTGTTGTATGTTTATTTTGGTATTCCGTTGTGCTACACTTTAACAAATGAAAGCATAATTTCCCCACTATCAGACCTGGGCCCTCGCTACTAGTCGGCAGCCTCTGGCTTTTGGGGAAATGCGCTTGAGGTCACGTGGCGAACCGGGTTCGGGGCACCCATTGCGTGGCACCTGGGTCCGGGACGTTACAACGTACGACCTCCTCTAATAATCCCTCAATAAAACTCATTAATTGTAAATTATTTTCTTATTAATTTACTATGAATTAGTTAATTTCATTAAAATTAGAATGAAGGGGATACTGCATTAGTTAGGTTCCCTATTCAAGGGGGGTCAAACACAACAATGTTATGCAACTCTTTTAACAGTCCAGTGGCTCAACTGAGGGTACAAGGAGGTTGGGTGAGATGGAAACCACTGGATAATAGACCTATACTTAATGTTGATGGATCATTTATGAATGTGATGATTCACAGTGGAGGGATGGTACCTGATAGAAGTGGCTCAATTTTACCATCACATAGTAGCTTTCATGGACCAAGATGATCATTTAGTGCAGAGTTACGGATATTACACATGGTTTCTATGATCTAAAAAAGGTTATCGTTGGTTTTTTATGAAGTGTAATTGGACATCGAGCTCTTGATTTGGGCCCTTCGAGGGAAATGTGGGGTGCTTTGGTGTTTGACATACCTCATTCGTGGGTTTTTCATGGAGATTGCAAATGGATATGTGGTTCGACATATTCCCAGGTAGGCTAACTTTTCCAAGGATGCTCTTTCTCAGGGGATTAGTCATGATGACCTCTTTTTAGTTTTCTCTAATGTGGTATAATTAACTTTGGAATGTATTTTTTTTGTTATTGGGGATTCCTTAGGGATTCATCATTTTAGACCACCATGAATTTTTGTACTCTGTGAGGGTCTTCCTTTTTGAATAGAAAATAAATTTCATCTTTGAAACATTTAAACGAAAACCCATAAGGAAAATATTAATTTTAATCAATTAACTTTTTAAATCAATATAAAGGTAGTTGTCTAGTATCTTATAAGGGGTCTTATAGTGTCCTTCTTAAATGTAAATGATATGCCTATGTTTGAATTTATATTTTACATTTTCATAGAAATGGCATAAAATGTGATATAGTCTAATTGACATAAAATATGAGTTGTGTTTATTGAATGTATCATTTTAAGAGAATGAAAAACCATGGATTATTATACAATGATATTTTGGAAGATAAATTAGAAATACATATTAAAATTCATATATTGATAGTTTATTGGGTAGTTTTATTTTTTGATTTTCACATCTTAAATTTCATGTATGATGTTATTTTTGGTTATTAGATGTCAATGGAGATATTAAATTTGAGTGAATATTCTCATATTCACCACTATTCTAGGTTATATATATAGAATTTTGTTTGATTATTTATTCTCCAATCACAGAATACTTTGATTAAAACACCAATGATGATTTAAATGGGTATCCAACCTCACTATCAATAATAAACAGGATTTTAGACTTAATGATACACTTAATAACATACATATTCTCACCCATTTTTTAGGGTTGATGTACATAATAATATATTTTACTATCTAAAAACCCCATTTAAAACATATGTAAGATCTAGATATGAGATGATTCACCATGTACATACTCTTCCCTTAGCAACAACTCTTGTTTTGAGGTAGTATATTATTAGTGGTTTTACTCCACAATGTAACTATTTCTATAGGTACACCTCAATCATGGGATGATGGTTGAACCTTGGTGATCTATTAGATTGGAAATTTGTTATATAATGCAGGATTATTTCTTTATTTTTTGATATGATATATTATTACATTAATATAATCTATATATGGGGTCGATTTCCATATTATTATGAACATATCTTGTCTCCCATGATAGCATTATTGGATATAGTGATCAATTCTATGATTCCACTTTTTAGTTGTTGTGGGAACCCTTATTCTTAGGACACATGGAAGTGTGAATAAGATACATGCATACATATGTATACATACATACATACATACATACATATATATATATATATATATTCATGATTTAGTCAATGAATAAATCCATACATGTGTGCATTAACGATTTATGATATTGTATTTTGATGCTTGTTTTTGTTACAAAAAGTTTATTGAGGATGCAAATATAAACTAGTTTTTTATGTCATCATATTAATTAATCCATGGGTGACCATATTGATTATTATATCTCACCACTACATGTGAACTTATGTGTTTTTATAATTATGTAAATGTATATCAGAAGTTTATTTTTGTGTATTAGCATGACGTATGGATTCTTATAGAAAATATCCACATAATGACTTCAATTATTTACTAGATCTAAAATATTAATTCCATCAATTTCTCTAAATAATATTTCTTGATATGATTTCAAGATGTGCTATTAGAGTCAAGATATTCATTTGATAACTATACATTTAATTATTAATATGTTTATTATATAAGAATATTTAATATTTCATTATTGACTATATATCAATCATTTAGATCTATTGATTTATGTATTATATGATTGGTAAAATTCATAGTTAGTGCCCCTATTTAATTTTGTGTATACTACAGAACATGTCCCTAGTCCCTCATATATTGTATATGATATTAGAGAGTTTAATTATTAATAAATTTGGATAAAAATATAATTATCAGATTATTGATTTTGATTTTATAGTTAGACACATGTAAGTCTTGGTTGTGATAATAGAGTAGATTTTAATAAATAATAGAAACTCATTTAATAACTATCGCATAATTTAACATGATTGAAGGTGGAAAAATATTTTTTATAAGGAAATTATTGATGAACCATGATAGAGAAAACCAAATAATATGAAACGATATTTATAATTGAGAAAAAATTTATTAGGTTGATTCAAGTCATGATTTCTTATTCAATGTCTCCCATATAAATGAAATAGTCTGAAAGAATATCAATTGACTCCAATATGTTTTCTTATGAACACTAGTTTAGGATAGTTTATGTCACACCCTGACCACAGGCGCCCATGTTTTTAATCCTTTCTCGGTCCCGCGACTTTGGGTAGAGTTGCATTGGGTCCAGGCTTAAATTTTCTTCAATGAGTTGATGTTATCGGAGGGTCTCGGACCCGTGAATAGTCACCACACTTCTAGTGGTCACTACGCATTCGGTCTGGGTGGGTGCACGGTCACTGCAAATTCGGTCCGATCATGCGTTTGGACCTGGTGAGTGTGTGGTTTCCCACCTGTGTAGATAAATGATAAAATTAAATGAATAAATTAAGTTTTAAAGAATATTATAAAATTTTTAATAAAAATAATAACAATAAATTATAATATTGTTATTATTATTTTTATTCTTAACATTATTATTGTTGGATTATTATTATTATTATTATTATTCTATATATATTATTATACATTTACTTTACTTTTTTTATTTTATTCTCTCCTTTTTTCTACTTTATTCTCCATTCTTGTTTTTCTTTTGTTTCCACATGCTTTCTCCCCTCTTCAACGTTGTGAGCCCCTGGTGCACCTTCCTCCTTGCGCAACCTGACCCCCAGCGCTCCCTCTCCTCTTACCAGCACGCCTGTGGCCCCTCATCATGGCCGCCACCCCCCTTCCACAGTGACGCCTCGCCCTACCTGCCAACAACCTCACCTACGACATCACCCTTCCCAGCTTCTTCCGCACCTGATGCACCCCTCTTCTCCACATCCTACACAGCACCCCCCCTGCAAGTCCGGTTTTCCAGCCTCATCTACTTCTGCAGCAGCCCGCGCGTGCAACTCTCTGTCGCACCAGTCCGTGGCTGGCCCCTGCTGATGCTTCCCTGTCCAGCGTTCACCCTCATGTAGACCCCTCAGCTTGGTGTGCCTCCACCCTCATGATTCTCCTCACCCGAGACCTCTTCCAAATCCACCCCCAGCTCTCCACCTCACCTAGCGCTCCACCCCCGTGAGTTCCGCACCAGCCTTCATCAAGTAGCAACCTGGATTCTCCTTGTGTGCCTGTTGTAGAATGCCATGCATAACCCTCTCCTCCTCTTCCCTCGTCATCCCACTGCGAGTTCGTATCACCCTGCCTTCTTTTTTCCAGGCCTCCTCTAGGCTCTGCCTCCGCTCCCCGCGTCCATCCATTCAGCTCCCACCACCCAGCTCGTCGGGACCCCGCGCCACCACTGCCTTGTGCACACCAGCCATAGCGGCGCTGCCTCGGCCTGCACGATGCCCAGTAGTCCCGGCCTACTACCGCCGACCTGCCCTCAGCCGATCTGGGCCTCGCATTCGCCTGCAGTGCCACCCTTCCATCCCTAGCTCTGCTCATCTACAGCGACCCGCAGCCCCTTCCATGTCCTTCTACCCTAGTTCCGGCCACGAGACCGATGCTCGACTCACTTGAACCCTGCCCATTGGTTGTCTCACATCACCGCTATCTGGCAGCCCTCGCTGCACCCCTGGTCAGACCGTGTCCAGCAGCGCAGTCACCTTCCGCTGTCTCGGTGCGCCGTCCTCCGATGGCCTTTTTCTAGTCATGATCCTACATTTATATACCCCTTTTATTTTACGATTCGTTTGATATTTTTATATGATATATATATATATATATATATTTATTTATTTATTTACCCTCGTTGGATTAGAATTTTTATTAATTAAATTTTATTTGGGGTGGTTTGACTTTTAGGACCCGCGCAAGGTGTTTCCGAGTGAGCGCCATCGCCGTGCCTGCTTTTTGAGCTAGCATCATCATTGCAACTTGGTCTCGAGTTAGGTCCCCCACTGAACTCAACTTTAAATTTAGAAATTATTAATTGATTTATGTATTATTAATTTTAATAAATAGAAAATAATTTAAGATGATTAATTTTTAAATGATTATTTGGTGTAAAAAGAGCAGTTTATTTTATACATGACTCTTGAAATATTTTCATGACGAGAGGACACTCAGTAATGAATGAATGTCAATTTGGTCTTTAATCAGAATACCTGGAATTTCAAATGTGGTCCTAGTTTTAATGATAAATGGTTTCTTCTAAACAAGAATTTTGGGTTTTCTTGAGAAATGAGGTTTTCATTAAAGTTGGTGAAGCCCTATTTGGCACATTAATGAAATAAATTATTATGTGGAAACTCACTTTGGGGTTACTAAGGGGTGATATTTTGTGTGAGGTGATTGCGTGAGTTGTGTGTGATATTTTTGTATCGTGGCTGATTGATTTACATTGAGGACTCGCCCATTTTTACTGTATGTGATGACATGTGAACCAGGCATAGTGAGTGAATCTTCTGAGAACGATTATTGCACTAGTTTTGATTATGCACTGGCTAGTGACCCCATAGTTGGGGAATACAAAGTTATTGCTGCTATGGTGATTGGAACCCTCGGTTAGGACATGCAGGGCTATACCGAGTGTTAGGGCGTTATGACGTCATCGAGTTAGAGCATGCTTTCAGGATGAGTCACATGTATAGTACATTCTGGATTGTTCATGATCTCCAAGGTTCGAGCCATGTTTCCTTTAGTGTTTATTTATATGTGGCGTATGATTGAGAGGTCTAGTTCGGTTGTTGTCCCATGTGTTACACTTTTTCCATTGCCCTTGGTGTGTGTTGTGTATTATGTGTGGTTTCACCATTTTGGATAACAACTGAAGTTTGGATTTCTAAATGGTTTGCAAAAAATGTTTTGAAAAGAAATATACCTATTCCTTTTAAAAATTAAACTTTTTTTTAAATTAAAAAGGGAAATGGCTTGATACTTGTTATAGAAATTAATGTGTCTGTGGAAACTAATATTTTATATAATTTAGTTCACTCCTTGAATTAGTAAATTTCTTTATTTAAAGGTTGTTCATTGGGAATATATATCGAGCTAGCCTACTGAGTTTTAATACTCACGCCTATTCTTCTTTTCGGTTTTTAGTGTCTGTGCAGGATACAGCTTGGGTGCGTTCGCCTTGGGCGACGTTTGTCCATGAGTTGGAGAGTGACCCGTGAGGTCACACAAAGATAGTTGTTGTCTCTTTTGGTTAGTTTTATTTTCTTTTGTTCTTGTTAGTAACTTTAATATTTTTATTTATTTTTCGATAATATATTTTATTTTTGCTGCTTTATTTATTTTTATTGGGTGAAATCGTTCCCACAGCCTCAATTGATGCTCTGGCGCTTGTCGCTAACCCGGGAGGATTAGAAAAGCCTCTCGGATCATGTTGTGGACCGGCACGGGTGACCGGTTCAGGGTCGACCCGGGTTGGTTTGTGAAAAAATGGTATTAGAGCCAGTAGACCCTAGGTGGACCTCACTTTTCAAAGTGTCGTTTGTTATTTGGGATGTCCAGTTGATGGAGATAAGGATTGTCAGGGCTCAGGAGGTTGGTTACGGGTTGGTTCCTGATCACCACCTCTCATGAAGAGACCTGAACTACCAGGGTTAGTCCAGGATTTGAGTCACTTATCCTTGGTCGTATCGGATTGAGGGATGACAATGGAGGCGAATCGGTTCACTTTATGGCCTCATATGGGGTGGTGACCAAGGTGAAGTCCAAGTGTCTAGATCAAGGACCTCTTAGTGTTATGCTTTACTTGAGGCATGGATCACCAACATGTTGCTGGGTCAGACATATGCACTGGTTCCTCATTCCAGTGTATTATTACGACTTGTGTTTTGTTTTAGTATCAGTTGATTTGACTGTGCTTTAAAATTGAAATTTGTTTTGAAATTGAAAAGTGTTTCTTCAAAAAAAATTTGGAAATTACTACGGTGGATTTCTAAATATAAAGGGTATCGGTTTGGAAAAACATGGTTTGTGTTTGGATTTGGTATGGAAAAGAAGTGTTTTAACCTTAGCACACCTTATAGAGGGTCACACGTGTGTGGGAATGTATGGAAGTGCGTAGGGGCACTTATTCGTAGGCGATGTGAGCAGGATTGAATAAACGCACATGTGACTGTTCATAAGGAGCCATAGGTGAGTTTTTAATTTTTTTAAAGAAATGATGGTTTTGGAAAAATGATGTTTTCTTGTGTTTGTATATGTTTGTCTTATGGGTCTATTTTTCCTTGGCTTGTGTTGTTGCTTTGATTGAGTTTTGGATTGATGCCAGTTTTTATGGTATTTTTCATGTTGTCATTAATATGTCACCCAAAAACACTCCAAATGTTGTTAATGAGTTATGCTCAGTTCTCAGTTCCTTTTTTGGGTTTTTTTCCTTTCTAGGTAATCGAAGTTTGTTAGAGGTAGTTGTCTTGTTCTGAAAGATAGTATGTCTTAGGGTTGTTGGGAACTCCCAGGATAGTTAAGGTTTGTACCACCCTAGAGTTATTTGAGGGTTCAGTTTTGGACTATAAAAGATGAAATGTCTCATCGTCGTTAGAGTTTTGGGTGTGATTAGCAGTGGTCGACTTCCGTGAAGGTTCCCTACCCGGAAAAGAGTGTGGACCGGTGGAACCTATCTCCCAGAAACTATCCTCGTCGGTACCGGCTCCTAGTTCATCGGACCTCTCTCTTGTGCGCCTACAGTATGGCATGTCCGGACATTCTAATTCATCATGTTGCATCCCTTTGAAAATGTACAACCATCATGTATGTTCGAATCATCGAATGGAAGAAGGATTTGGAGACCATAAGGTGAAAATTCCCGACTGTGTGGAAGGATATGCTTCAGCTATCAGGGGCCTAGCCCCAGGTCGTGGGGTGAAGCTCGCACAGAGTTAGGAGTTTCCAAGGGTGTGTGGAACCTCAGTCTAGATAATTTCTTCAGCTTTGGAATGGAAATATCCAAAATTTACCTTGTTATATTCTCATCGTTGTCTTAATCTCATCGTTGTTGTGGTGGCGTGGTGAGCTCATTCCCCCACAGTCCATCCTGTCTTTTGTGCTCTCAGTGTGGTTCTTAAGTTTTTGGGTCTCTCTGAATGGTGTGGGCATGTGAATAAACGGACATGTTCTGTCTTTGAGTTGGTCCTAGCTATGTTCTATAGGGGAATGTTCGTTTCCTAAAGTTTATATGAGGTGTTGAGTTAATTTTCTCATCCACAATTTGATGGATTGTTCCATAACAAACTTTTCGTCAAGTCTTAGGTGTGTTGTTCGGTACATGTGTAAAAGATGAATGAGTTCTGTTTGGGAGTTCCTGTGTTGGCCCCCCAAGGGTTGATTGTTCGGGTTTCAAAGGTTTTTCTATTAGTAAATTATTGTGGTGAGGATAACCCTCTCATGTTCTCCCCTCAATCTCGGGAAGTGGTTTTTCCTTGAATTGGTCGGGTGTGACGTTTGATGGGAATGGTTACGTCAAATCTCTCAGTTCTGTATGATTTTTGTCTCGGAATGAACTCATTTTGTGTCAAATGTTGGCTTGGTGACTTTCTGAGGGAAGAAAGTGTCTGTGGTGGGGAGAATTGTCACACCCCGACCACGGACGCCCATGTTTTTATTCCTTTCTCGGTCCCACGACTTTGGGAAGAGTTGCGTTGGGTCCAAGTTTGAATTTTCTTTGATGCTTTGATGTTTTCGGTGGGTCTCGGACTAGTGCGTAGTCACCGCACTGCTAGCGGTCACTGCGCATTCGGTCTGGGTGGGTGAATGATCACCGCACATTCGGTCCGATCATGCGTTTGGACCTGGTGAGTGCGTCGTTGCACACCTGTCTAGATAAATAATAAAATTAAATGAATAAATTAAATTGAAAAGAATTTTATAAATTTCTTAACATTAATAATAACAATAATTTATAATATTGTTATTATTATTATTATTGTTGTTGTTGTTGTTGGATTATTATTATTATTATTATTATTATTATTATTATTCTTTATATATTATTATACATTTACTTTACTTTTTTTATTTGATTCTCTCATTTTTTATACTTTATTCTCCTTTCTTCTTTTTCTATTTTTTTCCACGTGCTTTCTCCCCTATTCCGCATTGTGAGCCCCTGGTGCACCTTCCTCATTGCGTGACCCGACCATAGCGCTCCCTCTCCTCCTACCAGTAAGCCTGAGACCCCTCATCATGGCCTCCACCCTCATTCCGCAGCGACACCCCACCCTCCCTGCCACCGACCTCGCCTATAGCAGTGCCCTTCCTGGCATCCACCACACCTACTGCACACCTCTTCTCCACATCCTGCACATCACCCCCTGCATGTCCGGTTTTCCAACTGCATCCGCTTCTGCAGCAGCCCGAGCATGCAGCTCTCTGCCGCACCAGTCTGCGGCCAGCCCCTGCTGCAACTTCCCTGTCTAGCGTTCACCCTCATGCATACCCCCCATCCTGGTGTGCCTCCATCCTCATGCTAATCCTCACCCGATCCCTCTTCCAGATCTACCCCCTAGTTCTCCAACTCGCCTAGTGCTCCGCCCTCGTGAGTTCTGCACCAGCCCTCCACAAGTAGCGACCCGACTTCTCCTTGCGCACATGTTGTAGCCCACATCGCACAACCCTCTCCTCATATTCCCTCTTCCACCCACTGTGTGTTTGGATCACCCTACCTTATTACCGACAGGCCTCCGACAGGCTCTACCTCCACTCCCCGCATCCAGCCATTCGGCTCCCTCCTCCCTGCTCGTCAGGACCCCACGCCACACCTTCCTTGCGCACAATAGCCCCAGCGGTGCTGCCTCAGCCTGCACGATGCCCGATAGGCATGGCCTACTGCCGTCGACCAGCCCCCATCCGATCTCAGCCTCTCTTTTTCCTACAGGGCCTCCTGGCCAACCCCTGCTCCACTCATCTATAGTGACCCACAACACCCTTCTCAGTCCTTATACCCTGGTTTTGGCCGCGAGACCGCTGCTTGGATCACTCCCACTCTGCCCATTGGTTGTCCCGCATCACCACCGTCCGGTGGCCATCGCCGCACCCCTGGTCGGACTGTGTCCAGCCGCGCAGATGCCTTCTGATGTCTCGGCGCGATGCCCTCCGATGGTCTTTTTCTAGTCGCGACCCCCAGTTGGTATACCCCTTTTATTTTACGCTTCTTTCGATATTTTTATTTCATATATATATATATTTACCCTGGTTTGATTAGAATTTTTATTAATTAAATTTTATTTGGGTCGGTTTGACATTCTAGGACCTGCGTGGGGTGTTTTCGAGTGGGCGCCATAGCCGCGCCTGCTTTTCGAGCTTGCGCCATCATCGCACCTTGGTCCCGAGGTAGGTCCCCCACTGCACTCACCTTTAAATTTTGAAATTATTAATTACTTGATGTTTTATTAATTGTAATAAATAGAAAATAATATACGATGTTTAATTTTTAAATGATTATTTGGTGTAAAAAGAGCCGTTTATTATATACACGACTCTTGAAATATTATCTTCATGAGTGGACACTCAGTAGTGAATGAATTTTAGTTTGGCCTTTAAATATATTTCACGAAATTTCAAATGTGGTCCTGGTTTTAATGATAAATGGTTTCTTCTTAACAAGTGTTTCGGGTTTTCTTGAGAAATGAGGTTTTCTTTAAATTTGGTGAAGGCCAGTTTTGCACTTTAATGAAATAAATTATTTTGGAAAAACTCACTTTGGGCTTACTAAGGGGTGATATTTTTTGGGCGTTGATTGTGTGAGTTGTATGTAATATTTGTGCATCATGACTGATTGATTGACATTGTGTACGCAACCCTTTTTATTGTATGTGTTGACATGGGAACCTAGAATAGTTAGTGAATCTTCTAAGAATGATTGTTGCACATGTTTAGATTACCCATTGGCTAGTGGCCCTATAGCAGGGGAATACTGAGTTATTGCTGCTATAGGGATTGGGCCCCTCGGTTAGGCCATGTAGGGTTATTCCGAGCGTTAGGGCGTTATGACATCATCGTGTTAGAGCATGCTTTCAGGATGAGTCACATGTATAGTACATTCTGGATTGTTCACCATCTTCTTGGTTCGACCCATGTTTCCTTTAGTGTTTATTTGTATGTGGCGAACGCTTAACAGGTCTAGTTCGGTTGCTGGGCCTTGTGTGCCACTTTTTTCATTTCCCTTGGTGTGTGTTGTGTATTATGTGTGGTTTCCTCGTTTTGTCTAAAAACAAAAGTTTGTATTTCTAAATGGTTCACCGAAAATGTTTTAAAGATAAATATACATATTCCGTTCAAACATTAAACTTGTTTTTAAATTAAAAAGGGCAATGGGATGATAATTGTTTTTGAAATGAATTTCTGTGTGGAAACTAATATTTTATATAATTTATTTCAAACCTGGAATTAGTAAATTTCTTTATTTAATGTTTTTGCATTGGGAATAGATATTGGGCTATCCTGTTGAGTTTTAATACTCACGCCTATTTTTATTTTCTATTTTTAGTGTTTGTGCCGGCTACAGCTTGGGTGTGATTGCCTTGGGTGACATTTGGTCGTGAATTGGAGAGTGACCCGCGAGGTCACACAGAGATAGTGGTTGTCTCTTTCAGTTAGTTTTATTTTATTTTTTTCTTGTTAGTTAGTTTACTCTGTTTATTTATTTTTCACTGATCTGTTTTATTTTTACTACATTATTTATTTTTATTGGGATAAATCGTTCACATAGCCTCTATTGATTCCCTGGCACTTCTCGCCAGCCGGGGAGGATCGGGAACGCCTCTCGGGTCATGTCGCGGGCTGGCTCGAGTGACTGGTTCAGGGTCGACCTGGGGTGGTTTGTGACAGTTTTATTGAATATAATAGGATGTTTTCACTATTTTTGGGTTGTTTCATGGTACACTGGTGGTTTCAATAATGGTTTGGGACCAAGATAATTAATGCGATGTTTTTTATAGATGCCATATGATTATAGAGATATTTATTTTTAGAATACTATGTACATGCATATAACTGTATTTTTGTGTTGTGGAAATAATTCATTTTTAGTATAATTATATATATATTTATATGTTATGATTTTATCTCGATTTTAATTTATTGGTTGATTTGTTTTTATAACTATAAATTCTGTGAAGGATAAAAAAAATTATTGAATTCTACACGAGGTTCAGAGTTATGCAACTAAATTTTCATTGATTATTGTGGAATCTATAGTTTATTGAGAGATATATATTTTTTGGATAATAGTTTAAATGATCAATACATATAAATATTTAACAATTATTTCTCTTTATAAGGGAGATGATTTCATGATTTGATGAGGATATGTGAGAGTTTATGCATTGAAAATTAGTTATGTAATTAAATTATCCATATGGAATGTATTAGAGGATTTTGAGAAGGAATAATATATTTTATATTGTTTATAATGGGAAATGATGTTATAATAAAAAATGAAATATATTCTATAAGGAAATATTTGGTAATTTATTACAGGTAGTGTGGTTTCTTGAAGGGTTTTTGCATGGTTTGAGGGGGAAACAATAGTTGAGTAGAGATATTGGAGGGTGGATGTATTATTATAGTGAGGATTTATAGAATATAGAACATCAGAATGTGATTTTTTCATTAAAATATATTATTCAATATTTAATCGTCCTCATTCATGACCAACCAATTTAGGAAATTTTTCCAATCCTCATATTAGGTTTTTGTTATATGGTGAACCATCCACATCTTGAATAAGGGTGGTAATGATGCATGGAAACACCATCCCCACCCACCCTACTAATCATAATGTGGTTATGTGCATGTTAATGTTGTAGTGATGTGGTGTAATACGAATTGGTGAATGGTATGATAGGCAGTTATGATATGAGTTTTTTGGTATGCGATTTTTTTATGAATATGTGGCATATGGGTGTGTTATAATGATTCGGTAAGAATAAGGATCAATAAAGTATATGATGATGCAATGTGAGGGGTGACTAAATCCGTGCAAATGTTTTCATAGTGTACCAATATTATGTTTTTTCGATTTACCCTATATATATTGAATTTGTATTTATAAATACAACTTTTGATGTGATGGGTTTAGATGACCAAGGATTGAACATGAATATGTTCCACTATTTATTTATAGATTAATTTGTTTGATTATACCATACATGTATGAGTTTTTATGATAATCAACCTACTATATAAAAAAAATGTTCTCACACATAACTATATACCTTTTTTATATAATCCCATTAACTTCTCATTCAATGGGATATCCCTTACTAGATATGACGTGGTGATTCATCGGGGTTGTAGGAGTTTGAATCCAATGTAAGTACAAAATTATTACATTTCTATTAAATTTTAGAAATTTTACATATTTTTTATATGAAATAAATGTTATTAATATACATTATTAATATGATTTCTGGTAGTTTTAAATGTATAGTTGGTTTTATTTGATGTTTTTCATAAATTTTCTGGTATTAAAGACGGTAATTCCTTCTATATTTTGGTTTAATTATACACACTTCACTTCTAGTCAACCCATGGACTATTAGATTTAATATTTGTGAGTTAGTCTCCACATCACCACTAAATCAATAGGGGTTATATTATATATGTGTCCTGTTAATGTTTTATATGATATTTGGATTCTTTTAACCTGGTTTGTTAATTAACAAACAATGAGGTTCACATAGGTTTGGGGGGAAATGATAATTTTAAGCCTAATGATGGAAATGGATACAAAAAATATAAGATACCTAATAATGAAATTCAATTACATTTATTGTCTATTGAATAAGCTAAAGTTAATTTTTAATAATGGTGGGGTGGATACCATGGTGTGTAACCAGTATCATTTTTTAACATGTATGTTTCAATTCAGTGGATAATATATGTGTAAATGAAAATAAATTTTAATTTAATGGCATTAAATTTAATTCATATCTTTTTAATTTTTGTTTCTTTTTTATTTTTATATATGTCTAGTGGATTATAACAAAACAAATTTTTGGATTATTAGGTGATATATGATATTCCCACAGATTATAGATGTATTAGTCCTTATGATAAATTATTCACGGAGGAAATACATTTCATAGTTTAAGTTGTATTATTAACTGATATATGTGGGTTAGTTTTGGAGAAGTATATGGAATGTAGGATATAAGGGACTAAGATAAATTTTGGGATGGCCTACACATGGATAATGTATTCAAATATTTTATTCATTTATTTTTAATAGGGTGAAAATCAATAGTGGTGAATCATTTAAAACATTTATGGTGATGATTTACAGGTTACATGGTATTTTTTCAATCTTGAATTACATATCGAGTGGTTTTATATAAATCTCCTAGTGGAATGACCCCAAAAGATTCAAATTAATAACAAGACAATATACAATATATGGAAATTTGATGTAAGGTTTAAGAATCCCCTATAACATTCTCTTAATATTATACTAAGTGATTTGTTAAGAGATTTAAATTTTAAAGATGTTTTAATCCCATAATTTCATCATTTGGTTAGGGATTTAATGTTTCTGAGGTAAAATGACATCTATTTTATGGTAAAAATAAATAATAAATAATTATGATTGATGAAATAATCATGATAGGGAATTCATCCAAATTTATTAATGGGTAATCTTATATTGGTGTCAATATTTTCATAAAATATAAGTTTTTAGCCTATGATTTATTGATCTTAGCTTGATTTCTACCATTTCTTTAGAGTAATTAATTCGTTGGATTTCGCTAGGAAATATAGTATAGTTTTTCATTTTTTTATTAGGATTGATACAACAACAAACCTTGTTGTTGACCTTATATAATAATTTTCAAGGAGATGGAGGTGAAACAGTTGGTAGGTTGTATGAATTTTAGATATAGACACACTATTGGTTTCTTCATTGACTAGGTTATTAGTATTTAAATCATCTATCTATGAAATAATAAAAATATATAAAAGTAAAAATAAATGAACCATCCCTTATCATTTAGGTTCATGGGCGGAACTTGGGTGAGGTGGTGGATAGAATCATTTGTGATGAGGTAATGTTTAAAGAATTTGAATGTTTTATAAAGTGGAGTTTGTACAAAAAAGAAGGGCCCCAAACTATTTAAGGTACCAAATATATGTATTCAAAACTACTTTATACAATGTTTCATATTGGAAATTAGTACTACAATTTTGATCCAGACTTAGTTCACATCAGCCATAGTTCAAATATAGGTTATACAAGGATTCAAATTATATGCCTTTTGTGCCATCTACACTATATAGAGGTTAGTCTAGTATGAGAGATATTCATTAGGGTGTGTGCTGATAATTGTATAACATCAGATTATTGGGGTTTTCTTTCTATTCAGAGTAAAATCTCATGATTTCATTTATTGAAAAGGTTGGTCATATTCGTTGCTAGATATCACTAATTTTTATTGGTGAAAAATTAAAATATATAATGTGTAATGGGAGTGTGTGATGTTTTTAGTGAGGGAGATCATCTAGTGTATGAAAAATTATTTGACAAAATAATGTATAATTTGTATATAATAATTCTTAGTATGATAATAGTGTAAATTTTGGGGTTTCCGATGATTATTGTTGAGTTTTTCTATGGATCTATTGAAGTTGTTTTAGAATTTCCCCATCAATGTGAGTTTAATATTATGATAGAGTTGCAATATTAAATCTATTTGATTTCAATGTCACAATATAGAATGGTTCCCTTATATATTTAAAAAAAAATTATTCAAATTTATCATATAGTGTATATGGGAATCACACGACATAATGTGTCTACATGGGTGGCTCTAGTGATGTTGGTAGAAATTGTGGATTAATGATTTTATAAATTAATATATTTTTTCACAATGAATCACATAAATGTCAATATTTTTAATACCCTCTTTTGGAGTGAGGAATTGGTAAATTAGTTATAGGGGTACATTTCATTCTCTTGTGTTAATATTTATTCAGCAAAATAAACATATGAGGGTGAAAATTCATGATATTCATGATACATATTTCAAATGTAAATATCAGATTTTAATATTCCAAGAGATTCCATTTGAGTTCATGAACATACAAGAAATATTTAAATTAATGATTAACTAAATTTTTCATGAATTATTTGACTATTTATAATTATATTAATATAAAATATCTAGGTGTATTCAATGAATTATGATGATAATACAGAGAATTTATGATTTTCATGGGAAATATTTATTAGATATATGTTATAAAAAATGATATCTGAGTTAATGTATTAGATGAATTAGATTTTATTTCATAGATATCTCATGCCCCATTGTGGAATAGTGGTTGATCCATAAAATATGAATGTTGTAAGGGTTTGGAACACAATGTATCAACTCTTTGTTTGTTTCCTAAGACTAATGTCATTGAAGGGGGCTTAGAGGTGGTCTTGAGGGACTCAGGTGTTGAGAACTAGGAGCAACGAATATTCATGGAATGAATGCAGGTTTTACATTATGAAAAATAATTCCCCATCATGATGGTGGGATTCCCATAAAGTAATATTTCACGGTTTGAAAAATAAAATAAAATCAAAAGATGAAAAATTGTTTAAATGAAACTGACCAGAGGCATTAGATTACATGAATGGGGATAACATTTCATGTAGTACCCAACTGATGTAATGTTTTATGAATTTAACATCTTAGCTTTGTCAAACCTTATAGCTTCAGAGGTTCTCTCTTGACTCAAGGTGACCCAACAACCCCTTCTTAATCATTTTGGGCACTCCTTTGTGAGGGATCGATTCCTAGATCCCTCCATCGAACCATAGAGATCTTTCTTTGATCCAACATTGGTTGAACCACCATTTTCTAATTTCTTAGAACTGTTTCTTTCTATGTATTCTCACTATGATATAGTGGATTATATGCCTTTCTTCTAATGGTTTTATCCAATGGAAATTGGTTATTGAAGTGGTGACACGACATCCTCAAGTGGATGTAGTTATTCTGGGAGGGTGATCAATATCCGTTATGTTGGTTCATTCTAGAGTGAAGAACGCCAATGACATTTTGAGATAAGGAATTCAATGAATCTTAATTTATTTAAATTCATTTGTTGAGTTGGCATGATTTAACCTCTTAGATTGTAATGAAATTGGCCTAATTAAATACTTAAACCATATTAATGAATTTGTATCAATCACACACCGTTGTTGTTTCATTATATTGTTATATCATTTTTCCTCTTTATTTTCTAGATATTTTGATATCAATGTCTTGTTTGGTTGATCATGTTGTTATTGAAGGAAATTCGTAAAGAACATACATTCAAAATTAATTGATAATTAATTGTCTTATTGGTTAAAGAGTCATGTTTAATAAATCTGGTTTTTTTTTCTTATAATTTCTTGTTAATAAATTTGAAGTAAAAATGAATGTATAATTTAATTGGTCAATTAACCTGAATAATGTTGATAGTTATTGATATAATAACTAAGTAATGTTAAATAAATTGTTAAATTAATTTCTGATAGCTTTTGATATCTTCTTTTTTTGGATGCATGTAGTTGGAAGTAGTGAATAATGAATTGGTTAATTCAAGATTGAATAAGAACTAGTTGTGTGATAATAGTAATTCTTTTTTAGGGCCTGAGTTTCCTGCTTTATTTTCAAGGAAAAGAGCCTTTTGTTCTGGAGTCATGATATCTCATTGTGTGGGAAGGCTGAATGTTGTGATTTGGGAAAGATATATTTTTGATATGTTTTTTCCTACTCATTGAGATTTTATCTATATAAAAGACATGTGGTATGTGGAGTAGGGAGGCTTAAATGTTAAGCGAGCCTCTGAAGACTGAGGTAGGCGGACTGTTATGGTACATGGGGTATGAAGGCCCATATTTTGTGGTAGAAGTTGAATCCTAGAGTGGTGATATGCATCAGTTTATGCACATGGTGTCAGAGACGAATCTAGAGATGATGGAATGGGTTGAAGAAGAGATTACTCATTAATATGAAATGTGGATTATTTTTGAGTTTTGTTGTTTTTTATCTTCATTACATTCCCTTCATCTTGAGAACGATGGATATTCTTAATCTAGTTCCATGGGAGGCAAAGATGCGCGGGGTATGCAACATGTTGTTTTTAGATTCTAGTGGTTGGATGGGTCTATTATCATGGTACAGGTGGAAAAGACTCGATGATTAGATCATCTACTAACTATGTTGAGAAATGGGTAGTTCATCTACTGACCATGTTGAGAAACATGTGATTGGTTGCTTATAATGTTTTCTTATAATACCTATAAATATGGAATGTGTAATTGATTGATATATGAATGAATAAATGTTTAACCCATGGGGTTGGATCTTACTGGGATGCAATGCTGAGGTTATAATTATAAGAAACTGTTGATTTAGTTTTGTTATTCCTGGAGGGTATGAGACTTTATTTTGATACTAATGAAAAGAAATGTGGAAATGATAATGGTAAATTAATTATTAATGAATTAATTATCATAAAGAGATATTGTTGAAAATCATAATGTAAGCAAATTTATTTTTTTAAATTGTTGTATGATTGTATGATATCTAGTCATAGCATCGGCAAGAGGGAGTCTAAGAGGAAATAGTTGTAGTCGTTTCTAAGACTATTTTACGATCATAGTGTGGTTGGGGGATATATTATATAATGTAGTTTCTCGATTTCTATACACTACTCTATCATGTCTGGTAGGGAAACATACACTCCAAGGAGACATGAGGGTGTTTTCCCTGAAATCCTAGTGGGAGGATGGATGGCTGCCTAACCCATTTGGCCCCACTATCTTCTCTTAGTTGTTACTTGTGCTAGCATGAATAGTTTTTAGTTTTCACCATATATGTTTTCATAGGGATATAATTATTTATGGTTATTTCAACCACATATATTCTGGATATAAATCCCTAAGGGCTACTACAGGTGTAATGTGTATAGGTAGTGATGGATTGAGGATCCCAACTCGGTGTATGGGCTGTGATGGCTTGAGGAAAAGTTCCCAACATGTGATACACATTATTTTTAGTTGTACTGGATCCCATAAACTATATTGTTACATTTTTTATGTAGATGTGGTGGTGAGTTGCACCAAGTGAATGTTGTATTGCTTCGCTAAGGTGTCGTCATATTGTCCTTTTGGAGAGTGGCGCTCAGGATGCACAAAATTAGGGAAAAGAGGAAAACCAGTGGGGATGTGGTTGAAGAGTAAACTTGATATTAATTATTATATTAATGATGAATTATTAGAAATGTGGTGAGAGTATACATAGTGAGGCTAGGATCTTAGTGTACCGGTTTAGGTGGAAAGTTAGTTCCACTCTTTGTTCACTGTGATTTAGCAGGCTTTACTTACGTTTTCAGGAGAGGATCTATAGATGATACTACTATGTATACTTTTATACTCACCCTATGTATATATATAAACTATTTTTTAGGATAGTTGGAGTGTCTTGTAGATTAATCTGGTTACAAGTAGCTTGTGGGTTGGAGAATCTGTTTGGGGATTCTTGGTCACAACTTTATTTAAATTCATTGGGTAAATGATGTATTTTCTTCCAATAATAGTAGTTCTTGAATTAAATTAAATATATTCATTTTTGAATTTTTATTATACAATAAGCTATGAAATATATTGCTGATGTCTATCTTATCTCTCTATTTTTCATGTGTTCTCTTAGCGGGTAATGTCTCCAATTTGAGTGTTTACGATACCCTCAGTGCAAGTAGGGAACTTATGGAATACTGGAGGAGGAAATAGAGTCTCACTATCCCTTTTGTTATATTTTCATCCCATGAGGGTTCATGACATAGTGGTATCAGGGTTCAGGTTTGATGGATAGTATGGATTTTGTTGTTATTCATAGGTGACTTTGCATGTGTTGGTAGGGCTACAATGTTATCTAACTCTACAAAGCATTATAAACATCGAAGATATTTTGAGACATGGGTATTTAGTCCCCCTTTCTCTAATTCTTGGACCAATAAGCCTATAATGGCTATTAAATGCATTGATACTAGTTTCAGGATGGAATCCTAGGAATTAATCATGCATCATTGTTATTTTCACCTATGTTTAAATGGGTAGACCTTGGGATAGGTTAACCTAAACTCACTAAAAGAAAATAATTAATTAATGATAATGTCATCAATATTCCATGTTTAGGATCTCTAATTTTGTTTTCTTTTACAAGTACAGATCTAGGTCGAAGTCCTCATCAGGTTTAAGTAGATGATTATCTACATGATGAGCCAGTATATTACCATGTGGTAGAGGTTGACAAAGATGACACTTGGAGGAGTACACTCTGAGAATTTTATTACCATAGACTTTAATGTTATAATGGAATTTTATAAGATACAGTAACATAAGACTTGAGGGTGGTGTTTGAGATGTCAATTAGTATTATTTTTTCTAGGAAGTAGCACTAGGTTTCGTTGGTTGTGACGATGTTTCATGGGGAAGTGAGGAAGTGGTGGTCCATGTTCTTCAAGGACAGTGAGGAGTCAACAGTCTCATTAGAGAAGTTTTGAGATTAGTTCAGATTAGAGTTTCTTTATTCAGTTGTAAAGGAGTCAAGTTTACAATAGTTTATTACCCATAAGAAGGGGAGGTCTAGTGTGATAGAGTTTGGAATCTATTTTAGGAACCATTTTTTATATTATTCAGACCTGTTGCGAGATTAGGATGATAGAGGGAATTTCTATTAGCCTTTGTA
The DNA here is from genome assembly GCA_963277665.1 of Viscum album. Taxonomy (NCBI): domain Eukaryota; kingdom Viridiplantae; phylum Streptophyta; class Magnoliopsida; order Santalales; family Viscaceae; genus Viscum; species Viscum album. The sequence continues at coordinate 909,698,983 of OY728133.1, read as the reverse complement.
TCCAAAGATCTTGGGCCTGGTAACCTTGTTTATGTTGAAGTCATATCTCAATGTGGTGGAGAGATTATAGTTCTTCGAAAAAAAGTTATCCAGAACTGGGCCTTCATGATAGGGGAATCGTCAATGTTCCTCTTGAAGTAGAGTTGTGGTTCGAGGTTCCGTATTATTACGATATTATAGCTTCGGATCATTTGGGGGTAGGTCACGACACTCAAGGTCATGTTTCTCTAGGAGAAGTGGCTCTCAGTCATATACCAAGTGATCATACATATCTTTTTCTTATATATGATGAGATCACCAGCAATGAGGGTGCCTGAACATTCAGAGTAGTCAGCATACACCAGGTGTTCTTCTACTGGTTCCTCTACTGTGTCTATTCCAGCCGAGGCATCAGCAACGGGTTACACCTATTTTTGGATCAATAGAGAGTATATTAGTCATGTAGAATATAGATCTGTGATGCTTTCCATCCTAAGAGAGTAGTGTGTGACTGTGTAGTTGGTATTCATCATGGTCATAGAGATCGTGGAGCATGTCATGGTTAGCATCAAGCTTTACTTTTACCAACTCCAAGAGAGTCGAAAGTCATTTTAGGTACCCTTTACTTATTTTCTGCTTGGGTGAGTGTATTTTTTAGTTTAGGAACAATGCAATTCAAAATATCACACAACCATTTTTATGCTCTATGACTTGAGGTTGATAGGATTCTAGTTCTGTTGGCGTTGACTATGCCAGTTTGAGGTTGAGCTGGCTTTTTTGAATTCTATTGTAGCTGTTAGCTAGTCCTAGGTTAACACCTCTCATGGGGAGATTCCATGCTTTTATAGATATAACCATATGATGTCATCCTCAATAAGGATTGGTTGTATTTGGTGCATGATATCATGGATTTCTCAAGAGGTAGATTTTATTCTTCGATGTAGATGGAGAGCCATTATTTTTTGTTGGCGAGTGATACCCTTAGATGGGTCAGAGGTGTGTTCCATCCATTTCATACTTGATAGTTGAGAGAATGATCAGTTCATTGAAGGTTTAGTAGTGGGTGTTTCCTTGGTTCATGGATTAGTACCCTGATGTATTTTCACAAGAGGCTATTGCATTACCCCATCAACGAGAGATTTATTTCCGGATTGAACTATAGTCAGGAATGTCTAATATCTCAATGTCTCTAAAAGGGATGTAATATTATAAATTTTGAGAGCTATGTAAATAAATTTATGCTCTATTTCAGTGTGGTTTTGTTCATCCATGTGTTTCATCATGCAATGTGCACCTTTTTTCATGATTTTTTTTAAATTAGTTATTATTTCTATATATATTATTGTTTCCTAAACAATGTGATAGAAAAGAACTGATATCCCATTTCATGGATTGTTTACTTATCCAATTAACTGAAGGGTGAGATTTGGTTCTATAAGATCGTTTTTTAGTAACGATATCATCATATTTGAGTGAAAGATGGGGATATTTAGAAGGCTTCTTTCTATTTTCTTCATGGGAATTATGAGTTAATTATGATTTCATTCGGTGTGAAATAATCTACAGCTATGTTTTTGGTGTAAATGAACATTGGGTTTTGTGGGTTCTTAGATAATTTTCTTGTAGATTTTATTGATGATATATTTTTGTACTAAGCCTATGATGAGGAGCGTGAAGAACCGCAACTTGCCCATTTGGGAGTTCATCCCTGAGAGAATTTGTTTTGTAAGTTTCCAAAGTGTGAGTTTTGTTCATGAGAAGTCTGTTTCATATAGCAAGTTTTATCTTAGTAGATATTATATATGGATCCATAGATAGTGTAAAATGATGTGTATTGGGTATCCCCAAAGACTGTGAAAGCGGTTTGATGTTTTCATGGTCTTGTAGGATATTATATGAGGTTTGAAGCTGATTTATCTTGGGTTGCAACACCTTAGACGTTAGTGACCAAAAATGACCAGGAATTTTTATAAACCAATTAGTTTCATGATGTTTTCTAATATATGAAGGGGAATGTTGTTCAATGATCCAGTTCATTTCTTATTAATAGAAATAGTTCATTTAGAGCTTTTCTATTATGCATCACATCTTGGGTTTGGTTGTGTTCTTATGAAGAATATATCATTTAATTATTATTAGTCTCAGAAGCTATATCCCCGTGAGTGTAATAATTCCACCCACCATCTTGAGATGGTAGAAGTGGTGTTTTCTATGATTTTGTGGAAAATTTACCTCATCAACGAGTGGTTTGTGGTCATCACCTATCATAAAAGCCTGACATTTGTTTTCTCCTAGCATCAAATGAACATGTTCCACCATTAGTCGATGCAGTTTTCATAGGATTATAACTTCTAGATTTTGGATACAACTAGAAAACTAAATGTTGGGGAAGATACATTAAGAAGGAAGTAACATCGTGATGTAGTGCATGAATCAGGTGATTATTAGTGAGTGATGGAAGAACATTCTGCAATACATCCCGATATTGGAGATGTTGGAGAAAGAGGTTATGTTTTTTATATAATGGGGAGAATATCTATACTAAAACATGAAGAGGAGTCCAAACCAAGGGATTGTGATTTTGAGGCCTATAAATACTGATTTTCTGGGGGGTGGCCTCTAATGGTTGGTCTGAAGGTGAACAAAACTGAGTGTAATTTCAAATAAGGCATTTCATTCCGCTCGAGATGTGAGATACATTTATCATATAGTTCCATAGTTCACATTTAGTGGAACATTCATGTTTGATAAAGATTCAAAAATCATTGAGGGGTTAGTTTTAGTACCCTGGGTTGAAGCATGCAGTTGCACAATTTATGTCTTAGTGTTTGGTCTTCTAGAAGATGATGGCTGAGCACTATGCTCCCAGTGGTTTTTTCTAACCGTTGGATGTTACATAGTGTAAATGAAATGACATATCGATGGAATTTTTTTCCATTTTACCTCAATGTCATGGAGACTATGGTTCTATATGGGAAATATTTTATCATTTGGTGAACTCATTTCACTTTATAGCAACTAAAGAGGTAATCTTAGTGGAGGTTTGGTCGAGATAGTGTCTCTTGGAGGTGGTGAGACTCCACAACATCCCAAGGACGATCATTCCTAATTAAGATCCATGTATTACCTATAGTATGTGATGAGGTCTCCAACAATCTTTTGGTTCTCTACTATTCCTTAAAACTACTTTTCATCCATAGACGGTCGGTTAGATGGAGCAGACCATCCAAACTCTTGAAGGTATATTGCACTCTTTTTTCCTAGATTTTGGAGGATCATGGATGTGGAACCTTCCTTTGGTTGAGTAATATTGGAAAAATATTTTTCACTCCACCATTAGTATTGTGCAATTTGAACACTTTTATGGATGAGCATTCCATTGTCTATTATGCTTGATTGGGGTCGGAGAGTCAATAATTATAAGGAAAGAACTACTACAGAATACGCCTAATATTGTTTAGGTGATTCGTGAGAGGATTAAGGTAGAAATAAATCATCAGTAATCTTATTTCGATTATAAAATGAGACCTCTAGAGTTCAATGTTGATATCATGTGTTCCTGAAGGTGACATGCCATCGAGGGCAGTGAAGGTTTGTTCATGGGAGTAAGTTATCTCCTCTGGTTGTGGGGTCCTTCAAGGTAATGGCTAGGGTTGGATCTGTGGCCTATCAGGAAGCACATACCTCTAATATGAGTCGAATACATGATGTTTTTAACATGTAGAAGCACTATCATTATTTTTATGACGACTCTCACATCATCGATTTGGGAGAGATCGATGTTTATGATGATGAAACCATCAGGGAGAGGCCAATATAGATACTGGACTTCTAGGAGAAGGTGTTACATGGGTGTGGTATCCCCTTGGTCCATGTCATGTAGAGACTCGATGGTGTAGATATGTGTACCTATGAATGTGAGTCTTAGTTACATGCTTCGTACTCCAAATTTTTTGATGTTTATAAATTCTCATGTAACGTTATTTTTTTGTGGTTATAGACCTTTTCTGTTTAAGAGATGGATTTGTGTTGTTGCTTGTAGTGGAATTCTCTCTTTCTTGAGGTATCTCCCCTGGAAGATCATTTATGATATGTTTTTTTTCACGGTGTTTCATTTCATTACTTATACAAATAGGTTGATCTCCTTTGGTGGTGATATCTGGAGAGGTATCTCACAAGGTTCCTATTCAGACAACACATTTTCTATTTTCTCTCAGGTTTTGTTTTGGATTCTCAAGGACCATATTATTATGATATGTATCTAATTAATGGTGTGAGATCCATGTGTATCAAAACTATTAATGTTCCCAAATATAGAGGTTCTCAGAGGAGGCTCAAATGAGGATCGGACGGACATAGGTTTTGAGAACTTGGAGCAGGGAACTCTCACAGTATGAAACTAGATTTGACACCATGTAGAAGAATTTTAAGGTGTGAAAGAGGGATTCATGTTGTGTAATATTTCAGGGTTTAAAAAATAAAATGGAGAAGGATTATCAAATAGAAATTGACCATGATTCATTACAATATATGAATGGGGATTACATGATGTGTCTTTCCCTATTTCTGTAACGTTTTAAGTGTTTTTTCAGCCGCTTGGATTCATCAAACCATAAGGATGTAATATATCTCTCTTGACTCTACGAGACCTAGTGACCCACTCTTCGTTGTTTTGGGAACTCCATCGACAAGGATCAATCCATATGCCCCTCCCTCAATCCACAGGGATACATCTTCTATCCAAGGCAGGTTCAACCTCCATTATTGTGGCTCATTTATTTGATTCCTCTTGTGTCTTCTCACCATGCTATGGATGATGATTTACCATGTTTCTAATGGTATTTTCCTTATCTGTTGGTTGGTTTGGTGGTGTCAAAACATCCTTGGGTGGATGTAGTTGATGTTGGGTAGGTTATTGAGATCTGTTATGTTGATCTTTTCTTGTGTGAAGAACGACAATGATCTTTCTAGGTATAAGATTAGTTGATAATCTATTCATTTATTATCAATTGAAGAGTTATCAATATTTATGATTTTTTATCATGATGAAATTGACCTAATTAATTTCATGAAACAGATTAATGAATTGGTATCGATCCTATAGTAACGTTTTTTCTTTATAGGGAGATAACATGTTTCCTATTAATTTTCTATATAGTTTGATTTCTATGACTTTATTTTTTTAATAAAGTTGTTCTTGATGACGATTTATAAAGAACATAATGCAGGATGTAATTGAGAATTAATTGGCTAATTGGTGAAGTATTCATGTTTAATAAATCCAATTTTTTTGTTTCATAATTTTATGTTAATCTAATTGATGTATATATGAATTTTTTATTTAATTGGTTAATAAACCAGAAGCATGTATATTATTTTTCATAAAATAACTAAAGCCATGTTAAATTAATTTTTTAATTAGTTTTTCATAGTTGGTTGTTTTCATAACCCATAGGATGAACAGGTTAATAATGAATCTATAAATTCATGATTGAATTAGAAATGGTTGTGTGATGAAAATAATGCATTTTTTGGGCCCATGTTTCCCCCTTTAATTTAAAGTCCAAGTTCCTTATGTTTCGGAACAATGAGAGATTATTGTCTGTCTGAATTCCTTTCATTGGGACTGAGAACCCATTACTATGTTTTTTCCTACACTTTGTGATGTTCTCTGGATATGTGACATGTGGTAAATGGGGTAGGGAGGCCCTGGCGTGATATGAGCCTTGGATGATTGATCCCAGAGGGATGTGGTCGTACATGGGGTAGAAAGGCCCAGTTGTTGTGGTTTTAGATGATGCATATATTGGCAAGATGCATCAATTTATGCATGTGGTGTCAGTGAGGACACTTGAGACGACGGAATGGGTGTATTTTGGGCTTACTTGTTGATATCAATGTTGGATGCTTGATGAATATGTTGTTTGTTTATCAGTATTACTTTACCCACTGCTTGAGGTAGATGGTTTTTCTTACTCTACTTACATGGAAGGGGAAGATGCAGGGGGTTGTAATGTGCATTCCATGTTTATATTTTCATGGTTGGATGGATCTACACTCCTCCTATTTGTAGAAATGACTCGATGGGTAGGTCATATACTCTCTGTGTTTAACCCCTTCGGTTTTTAATCTTAGAATGTTTTCCTAGAATTCCAGGAAATATGGAAAATAATGATTATATTTATAGAAATTAATAAATGTTTATTCCATGGGAGTGGATCTTTCTAGAATGCAATGATGATGTTATAATTCTATGAAACCATGGATTATTTTTTTATAGCTAGAGGCTGTGGGACTTTATTGTGATGCCAATTAAATGATATGTTGAAATGATAATGGTAAATTAATGGTTAAATAATTAATTAACGTAAACCGCAACTGATAAAATATGATAATTTAATTTAATGTATCTCTTTAAACGATTATGTGCTTATATGATATCTTGTCTTATCAGTGGCCACTATGAGTCTGAGAGACATTATCTGATGACAAATCAAAGACTATATTATTCCAATAGTGTCATTGGGAGAAATATTATATCATGTAATTTGTGTGTTTCTGTATTCTACTCCACTATATTGGTTAGGGAAAATGAAACCCTAGGGATTATTATCCCTAGGGGTGTTTTCCCCAATATCCTAGTAAGAGGATGTATGGTTGAAAACCCCCTATAGACCTGCTTTCATCCCTTGGTAGTTAATTGTTCAGGTATGCACGATGGTTGGTTTCCCCCATATATTTTTGTAAAGGGATATAATGGCTTATAGTTATTTTTCACACATATATTGTAGATATTGTTTCCTAAGGGATACTGTAGGTGTATCATGTAAAAGATGTAATGGATTGAGGATCCCTATTCAGTGAATGGGCTATGATGGTTGAGGAATAATACATGTTGTATGATACAGGTTAAGCAGGTTTTGGTGGCCCTAAGAAACTACCAGGTAACTTATGGTTGTCAGGATTTGATGAATATTTTCACGATGTTCATGTTTTGGTGCTTCATGCAAGTGTCGTTAGGAAAGAACTTTTAGATTGTGATTCTATGGATGTGTGATGTTGGGGAGAAGAAAAAACCCAGTGGGGAAGTTGTAGCATGGTAACCATTATATTATTTATTATATTATATGTTGTTGTCTTAAATATGTTGTGAGTGTAGCAATGGTGTGGATACAAACAAAGTATAATTGTTTAGTTGATGAGTCAGTTTCTCTTTTTGTTCATTGTTATTGATCATCAATTCATTACTTTAGAACGAGAGGCTCGAGGTAGTATCATACTGAGTATACCATATTACTCACCCTATGTACATATATAAACATTTTTAGGTTAGTTCGAGTAGGAAGGAGATCTGGCTGGTTACTACTAGCTTGTGGTTTATTGGAGTTTTTTGGGCTTCATGTTCACTACTGTCTTTAATTTATTTTTGTTCTTCTAGTTGTTCCTATTAGTTTTAGTAGTTCATTCATGAAATTAAATATCTAGCTTTGGATTTCTTTTATATCGTAGTCTTATAGGAGTTGTTTCTTGTCTGTCTTATCAATATCTTTCATATGTTTTCTCTTAGAGGTTAAAACCTCTAGTTTGTGTGATTTACACACCCTTAGTTCTAGTTTCCAACCTGGGGGCTACATGAGGCAGGCCTCAGAATTCAGTATCCCTCTTCTCCCATTACATACCTAGTAGGGGTACACATTGTGTGGAGGGGAACACATTGTGAGGAGGGGTTCATGAAAAATGTGTTCATTTATGGGAATCATAAAAGTTAATTACAGAGGTGTTAATTTTACTTTTTCTAATATTCTATTATAGGAGGTTAGAGTTTTATTTTTATGACATCAGATTATATTGGTAATTTTCTAAAGAAATAATTAATTATTTGTTAATATATCCTGATGTTGGGTAATATTGGATTTTCAAAAGGATATCTTATTAGTAGTTTGATCATTCATTTTCTAGAGGAAGGATTCATGTTAAGGTTTTATAGTGATTCTTTTCATCTTAGACTTAGTAGTGTGATGAAACTATAATGAGTTAATAATGGTCGAAAGTTGTTGAGGATGTTCAGTTATCCATAATTTACCATCCATAAGTTATAGGATATAGGGTAGATACTAAGATTATGTGAATCATGAATATATCAGTAGAATAATTTTAGAAAATAAATCATTGTAGTATATTTTTAGTAGAATATATATGGAATAAATAGTATTTTAATATTTAAATTTCATCCAAGAAAGTGTGTAATATATTTCTATGAAAAAGAATTCTAGAAATGTCCTTAGATACCCCTATGATATTTTAGATAAAAATTATTAGTTGAAGATGATATTTTAAAACTATTGAATTCAAACTATGATATATACAAGTTATTAATTAATACATAGAACTATGTATTAAAAATCTCTAAAATAAAAAATAACAAAAAACATAAAAAATTACACAAAGGAAATAAATACCTATATAAGGGTCGACATTTTGGGGAGAATTGAAAAAATATGAAATCTCCCTAAGATACATAATGAAAATAAAAAACCACTTGTAATAGCACATCGTAAAAACACTAAATATAATCAATGAAATGATTTTCATTTAGAATGTTATTGATCAATAATCCAATACATTAAAATAAAAATAAGAAATTTGGATAATTCATGAATTTTATTTTGATGCCTAAAGGTAAGGTGGATAATACATATTGGTGATCGCACTATTGAATATAATACCAAAATATCATTATCTTTTCAAAAAATTAAACATTTTTTCAAATTAAATACTCTAATGGAATATTAAATTCAAAATATTCCAAATTTATTCTTCAGTTATTTTTACTTCATGATTGTGGTTAAAATCATTATTTATCCCAATATTAAATTTTTATAATTTTTTTATTTTTTTAAGGCTTAAATATCCTAATGATAATTTTTATTATGCACGATTCATTTAGAGATATGTTTTTTGTCATAAAACCAGGAGAAGAAGGTTTCATTATTTTACATGATTGGGATAATGTTGGGAAAAATCATAAAACCATTGTGTCTTGATTTGAATAATTGATACAAACAAATAATGATATAATAGACTGTGTTACACTATGATATGAGATGTAATACTAAAACCATGGGAATTACTATATGATCTAAAAAAATGAAGAATTTATTCAAAACTATGTCTTATGTTGTTACATGTTATCATAAATACAAGGGATGAATAATATAATTATTATAAATAAATAATTCCATAAAAATTATATATATTAGGTGGAGATAAACAACTGATTCATGGAGTAGATTAAAACATATTATTTGTGATCATTATTTTTAGTTTTGTAGATAAGAAATAATATATAATTAAAGTGTCAATATTAAATTAATATTGTTAAAAAGATTGAGATTATGTTTCCTAAGAATATATATATAGATAAGACATATAAAAAAAATTATATTAATACTAGATATTCTAAGTGTTGGATATTATAATATCAACTATGACTAAAGATGTTATTATCCATGTTCAATGATGAAGAGAGAGAGAGAGGAAGGGAGGGAGGGATGGAGATAGATATTGACCTCACGTTGGCTAAAAATCATATTGTTTTAATTATAATACATAAGGATTCCAACCTATAATATATCTATATCACAATGAATTTTGTTTATGGTTACATATATCAGAAGAACAATTTTATAATACCATATTATTATATTATTATATTATAATTTCTAAATAATTTTCAACTACATCTAGAAATTTCAAGGACTAAAGAACAATATCTGGATCATTATATCTAGTCAAAAAATTGACTTCCTTGATGGTCACACTTCCTAGAGGAGTTATTCAGAATTTTTTTCATAAGAAAGTCCTTATTGTTTTCAAAACCTAATGAAATCAGGTCAGTGCATGAATTGTATAATGTTTGTTCTAGGAGGGTATGCTCATGGTCATACCATTTCTTGATCTTTTCATTGATAACAAAAAGGGTTTTTTTTGGGGGGAGGGGGGGGGGGGTTAAAAACCACCATAAAATGGGGGCAAAGTAATCCAAATTAGAGGTGAACACAATTATCTAATTTTGGTGCGCTTTGTTATATTGATTAGTTTCTTAATGTAATTTCATAAAAAATGATGTTGAGGAAAGAGTGAGAGATGATTTCCCAAAATAAATTCATAGGTAATGGAGTGTAAATTTTTTCATCAGTTTGAGTCTCACACATTGATTAACCAGTCTCTCAGGGTGATATCACTAGTCATGGTAGAACAACAATTATTATGTGAGAAATATTTTACCAGCAATTTTATTCTTAATATTATTTGTACATAACTATTTAATGATTTTATTTTCCCTTTTTATAGTATCATCTAGTTAATACATAGAAAATATATTTGAGTAAATGATAGAAAATTTATTCCATATAATAATTTTATGAATAGAATATATAAATAGATGAAGAATATAATGAAGAAATCCCTTTCGACAAATAAAGATGAAATTTTATTTTCCATATGTTTTAATCATAATGATATCATATCAATCATGGATAGATAATATATGGGGGATTAATTGACTATTTTCAAAAATAAGAAACAATCGTTCACCTCAGAAGGATATAAACATTCATGTTATATAAAGGTATTTAAAATAATTGGCCAGAACACCCGTTTAGAATATCCAATCACAATTTTGGGAGATCACATTTCTAATGATTTGAAATATGAATCAATTTCTACATTAAAGGAAATCCTATATAAAGGTACCAAATAAATATAAAATTTTATTAGAATACCATTTATTATCGTGTAAGATGATATCACCTTGTTTGAGGATGAAAAAACTTACATAATTTTTTTAAAAAATTATTGATCTATGTTGAGATATTCAATTAGGAGTGAACCAAAAAATCCACGAATAAGAATCTGGAGGAAATAATATTTAGATATTAAAAATATTTTAATAATTCAACCAAGGGGAAATGAGAATCTATAATTAGGAAAAATTATAATTCATATACATTTTAGGAAAACAAAAACGAATTATTGAATTAATGAATGATCACATTTAAATCATATCATATTAGGTAAATGTAATTGACAATATATTTGCATATATTTTCAATATGAATAAATACAATATTGTGATTATAAGAAATTATATTAAAGGAAAATATATATCATATAAGGATGAGAAAAATATAATCAAACTCAAGTTCTTATAATTATAATTAATACTATAAAACATGGGAATGACACAAGCTGAATTGCTGATATATACTGGGAATATAATTACTCCTATCAAGAGTTATACTAAGAATCATTATTACAAAAGTCATTTGTCTTGTACAAAAAAGAGACTGAGATCATCCAATGATAAATTTCGTTAAATATTATATAAAAATGGTGCACTCCTCTTTAGAATGTTATGATTATAAAAATTCTTATTTCAATCATAGTGTATATTTAAAATCCTAATTTTTATAAAAAGTAGAAAAATAGTCCAAGAGAAAACCAACACTACATCTATGTTTATCAAAATATATTGTAGAAAATGTTATTAAATAAATAAATTATAACCAATTGAATAAATGAAATACAAAACCCAACCTATCTAAATTTTTGATAATTCCATTCAAAAGAAAAAAAGAAGGATGTCTATTTCTATTATTGTGGAAGTATTAGACATAATGAAAATGACTATTTGAATACAACTTAATCATATTTGAATGTAAATGAATCAAAAATGAAATAGATGCAATACATTTATATAAAAAATAAATAGAGATTGTATAAAAATATATTTACGAAAATCAGTTTGAATTATTGGGTTATTTCTATATCAATTTCCACGAGCTTGGTCATACTGAAGAGGGATGCTAGTATAAATCAACTATTATTGTTTATAATTTCGTTAAATAAAAAATAAAAAATTTTATAATTAAAATTAACCTAAATACTATTAGTTATTCATCCTAGATTAATAAAAAAATAATCATTTTGAATCAATACAACCTAATTAAAAAAGGGTTTTTCCCTATGTAGCCGCATATTTTTTTAGATGAAATTGGAATACAAAGGAATTATGAAAATAAACAATGAGTGTTGGTATCAATGGAGGAAGGACTAGTATTCATTATAGTGATTCAAATAAACAAAAAAATTATAAGATTTTTGGCCGGATAAAATTTCTAGAGAATAATTTTAGTCTCATTATATGTTACAGAATTACGGAAACATATTGATTTATTATAAACAAGTAAAAGATACAAGAAATATAAATTGGTTTTTAATGTTTTTATAAATATTAATCCAAATTTATTGTAAATATATATATATATATTTATTTATTTATATATGAATATTTTTTATAAAAATAAATATTATAATGGAAAATAATAGATTCCACATGTTGTCAAAATCTATAGTAGGATGTGGAATATATATGACCCATGAATCTATAGAATGGTTGTAGGAGGTGTGAGTTTGATAGAAACAACATCAATTGTAGTTTTATCATTCTTCAAACTGTTGTAGATATTTTAAAAGGGATACAAAAAGGGATTATTTTTTAGGTTCTTTTTTATGATGAAAAAATACAAATTAAAACACAAATAAGAAATTTTAAAATCCAAAGAAACCATGATTTCCATGTATAGTAATTCTTAGAAATCTATAATTAAATGTATAATGTTTCCAAAAAATATAGATACAAATAAATGAGTATAATGGTTGAGACTAAAATCTCAAAATTCCTTCTCACTCTATGAAGTTAAGGAGTCGTACCATTTTACCCCCCAATTTTTATTCTTTCTATGTAGGGAATATATGGTGATGTAAGATTAGTGGGGATAAATGAAAAATTTACCAAGATGAAAAAAAAACCCAAAATATATCAAAGTAACCATCATCTTGTTGTATTTACATTTTAGATATAAATTTTATTTAATGAAGAGATTATACTCTATACTGTGATGATATATTTTTTCACTCATGGGATAGATGTTTGAGAAGCATTAAAAAACTGCCATTTCATATAATTCTATAATTATAGAATATTAATTAAAAAATATCATTAAATTTTTAATTTTGTTGAAATTTTAATGAGAAAATGTTGAAATATTATACCTGTCTAAAAAAATGAACATCCCATGAAAAGATAATTATAAGATGGAATCAAATTCTAGATTGTTTTTTGAAAACATTTTTATATTAATTATTCCTTCTTGTTTTATATACCAAGAATTTATACTATAGACTTAAACCTAAATTAATGATGGAATATTTACTTATATGAGTTTTTACTATATTATCATAAGTTTTATTTCATTTATTTATAATAATTATGAGGGAGAAAAAATATTTTAAAAAATTCATGAATTTTTTATAATTTTTTTGAAGAAAATCCAATTTCTTATGTTTTAAAGCCCATTTGGAGTTGAGTTTTATCTATTTTTCGTAACCAAGATTTAAACAATCATATTGCTAATAAGTATTTAGAAGTTGAATATCATAAAAGGAGTTTGGATTAAACAACAAAATTTATCCGAATAATATTTCAGTTCCCATGAAATGTTTTATTATATTCTGATTTTTGACCAATAAATAAGGATTTACTAAACTCCTCAAATATTAAATGGTTATTTTTATGATTATTTCTATGGAAAAAATATATGGCATTGGATATTCTAGAGATCCATTCAAATATGAAAACAGATGAATATATGTTTTTGTTTCTACCAATACTAATATTTCAAATGAATACTGATTTGGTATGGATGGTTAGAAAATAATCCTTATGTTCTTTGATATATCATGAGAATATACTATTAATATTCTTTATGTTATATCTCATGGTGTGTTATGATTTATAAATATTATCTCTAAATGAGGAACCTTGAATGTTGGTTGTAATTTCCCATTCTAATTATTATCAAACGTTGTTAGATGTTACATAAAGAATATACATGGATGACATTTTAAAAGGATATAAAATTAGTTTCAGAAATGTAAAACCTATTGAAATTCTATAATAAGTATTTCAATAGTTCATAAGATTTGGAATTGTTCTATTAAAAATTGACAATGATTGGAATCTATTAAAATGAGTTTTAATGTATTTTAAATGTTTTGAAAATTTTTGTTAAAATTATAATAGTTTTATGAAATTTTTAGAGGTTACCCATAGGTATATAATAATTAATGATTAATTATTTTTGGAATAAGTTTTATTTTATGATTATCTAGATGATCTTATATTTTGTTGAATTATATTTATCCTTATGTTTTTATCTGAATGTTACATGACATGGTATAGATAATGGACTAATGTTTCTCCTAGAGATAATAGATGAATAATCCATAATAATATGTATCTGAATATTTTTAAAAAAAATTGAAAAGTATAAAAAAAGTATATGAATAAAAAAATATTGTCCAAAATAAAACAAAATATTTTTCTAAAAATTATAAATTGATTAAATTCATCAGAAGATCGCTATGAAAAATTGTAATTTTATGTTATGAGGACAAAATTTATAATATATCCAATTTGTGATGTGATACATTAGAGTTACTAACTCATACATAATATTATTTGGGTTACATATTTGTAATATAGAAAAAGTAAAAAACCTTATATGACACATGATGCTAAAAATTCCTTGCATATGGTGCAACTATTTTTTCAAAAGATGAAAAAATTAAAATCCACATTGAGATACACAAGGGTCTAACAATAGTATGTCAAATGGAACTCAGGAGAAAAACTATAAATTATACAATAATAATCAACACATAGATATGTAACTCTTATGAATCTTATATTTAAGACTCTTTAAAATGTATTTTTTTAAAATTACTTAATATCAATATGGTATATAAAGGTAATGTGATAAATACATTATGGTCGTGTCAAAACAAATACATAATGGGTTTTTCTTCTATAAAATTGTGAGATATCTTGATTCAAATATTCTAAATGAAGATTAAATTAAAATGTAGCTTTATTTATTATTAATTTATTTAGATATAATGAATGTATTAATAATCGTGATTCATGAAAAGATTAGTTGTAATGATATTTTATGACTTATATATCATTATTATAATGGTGATTTGGCATGATTCAAATTGGTATGAGTTGTTTGATATAATTTTTTGAAAATTGGATCATGTTGTAATGTTTGATGAAAATAATATTGTGTGGAAGATTCACACTATAGAATCAATACATGAAATATTATTAATATAATATAATGTTATTCTATACTATTTCACACCATGAGATGAGATAAAAAACCCATATATCGGAAGATCAATATAATCCCACACCATAAGGAATACTTTACAATTTTGATAAATCCCACTTTTTGTTAACATTTATAGTTGGAGATAAGAATAAAAATATTATATAGAGATAATTAAATGATAATTTTACAGAGTTAATTAATAATTTTCATTATGTATTCTAGATATTTAGAATATAATATATGTGATTAGTTTTTATGAGTTTTGAAAACCAGAAATGATATGTAATTAAAGTGTTTTGTGGAATTATTTATATATATAGTATATAAGAATGATATCGAAGTGGAAATAAGAATATAAAAATATAAGAATAAGATTAAAGAAATATATATAGAAGAGTTAGAATCGTTCATGTGGTCAAAAAATGACCTTTTGTCACAATTATAGAGATCCAACACAATTTAGAAGTTGATTTACCTTGTTCGTTGACATAGAAGAATAGGGAGATAGACTGACCGTGCTACTAAATAAAATCCCACATGCCAAAGTAGAAGAGATTATGATTCTATATTAATATAATTATATATTATAAATACTAAATCTATTTATTCCATATATAGTTAGGATAAGTTGGAAATAAAAACCTATGATACTTTTCAAGACCCGTCCCTTGGGACCCGTTCCGTGACTACCCCAAGGCCGCTGTCCATAGGCCAGGGTCTGGTGTCTAGAACTGATGGTGTATTCTGTAAAACATTGAGGGAATTCCCTTTATAACCTGTAAGCACACACAACCGAGCACAGAGTAAGATAGGAACACAAATAAACTGAACTATAAATAGAGTGAGTGTAGTAAGTTAAAAGGGGACAGAATACAAGCCCAACTGGAAAGTACACAAACAACTGTCATATAACAAAACTAATGAAAGAGAAAATACATCTGATGGATCATCTTCCAAGGTTCCTACATGAAGGGTAGGTACAAATCTCCTCCTCAGCAATCCACACCAACCCATCTCCTCTGCGTACCATCAGGTCGTATGGTCCACCTCAGGGAACCATCCAGTCCTGGTACTCTTAGCCTCATTCAGCATTATCCGTCATCTGAATCCAACACAACATGGTGCGAGCATAGCCCGTGAAGGGGTGAGTATGACAATACTGAGTTGGGACCCCAAGACCTTCTAAGTCTCATAAAATCTATTAGGGATAAATCACAAAGTAATAAATGAACATTAAACCTTAAATAGGTATATGCCAACACATATACCAATGTTATCTAGTAATCCCTCGCAATCATGAGGAAAAATATAGAGGTACTGACTCAGCTCACACCGAGATTTATTCTAGCAGTGGTATCAACTAACATTTAGAACACAATGTTGAACACCTCGGCTGCGAGAGAACTTCTCCATTATCGAGTATTGTGGGCCTATCACGTTACACATAGGTGCTTCCCACTAACCTTGGACTACTGAGGTACTCCACCTATCGAGTATTGTGGGTCCGCCACATCACACATAGGCTCTCCCCACCATGGGTCTGCTACATCACATAGAGGAGGTCCTCCTCGTGGCCTGCAGAGTTCCTCCTTCAATCGAGTACCATGGGTCTGCCACATCACCAATGCTCTCCCCACCATGGGTTTTGCGCATCACCAAGGCGCTCCAAACAGGTCCTTTCGAGTATCTCTAAGTAAAAATTGCAAACATTTGTTAAGTATCAACTTTACACTAGGTCCCCGCAATATACACGCTCGTCTCTAAGAGGATCCACTCCACAAACTACTGGTCGATACAGCAACTACCACAAAATCCCACAAAGTCATAACTCAAAGGTCTGCCATGTCATAGAGGTGTCAATGCAATATGCAGCGCGTCAATTGGACGCACGGTGTGTGAGTTATTAGCCTTTTATTCCTGGGGCCCCGGTTGGATTTTTGCTCTATCCAAATTGATCATTCCCTATCTTAATCCAAAACAAAGTGGGGTATCACTGAAAGGGATTGTCTCACTCCAAGATTTACAGTCCCAATGATGATTCATCAAAAAGACATCCAGTGCCAATGTTATGGCCAAAATAAAGTAAATGGGTCGTAGTGGACCCAGGTCTAGTCCGACCTGGTCAGACCAACCCGGCCCGACCTAGATCGGTTCAACCCGACCTGACCCACTGGTACCGGCCCGACCCATGAGGGACATGTGTGTGCCGCGAGGGAAGCTCAGACGAGGAGTACCGTGAGGGCGTGAAGCGGCTCGGCCCGGATGGCGGCAGCACGACTGAGGGCAGCGCGACTGTGTGTAGCACAAGACCATGAGTTGGCAGTCCGACTGTAGGGATGCGGTCCAGCCGCGATGTGGTGGTTCGGCCATGGGGGGGGTCGGGCCATAGGTCGGCGGTCCAGCCACAGGATGGCAGTCCGGCTCCGGGGCGGTCCCCCCGCAGCAAGGCGGTCAAGCCGTGGGATGGTGGTCTGGATACGGGATGGCGGTCTAGCTGCGGGGCAGTCTGGCAGTCGGTAGGCGGTCAGGTCACGGGATGGCAATCCAGTCGCGGGGCGGCAACAACTATGGCGACAGTGGCTTGGGCGGCGACATCGGTGGTGGCTCGGGTGGTGGCAGCGGCGGTGGCTTGGGCAGAAACATCGTCGGGGTCTCCGTTGGTGGTGGCATCAGTGGCACAGAAGATATGGAATGTAGGGCACAAATAGCAGGGCAATGTTCCTTCCTCAACATCTGGTTTAGCTGGCCACTCTCTTCGTTCATCGTCATTTCCTTTTTCCATTGCGAAGAACAAAAAAAAGAAGCATAACAATGGAGGGAGATCGGGCCATGATTGTTTGGCGTGAACCTACCATGTCAGGGTGGTAGCAAATGACAAATCATAAACAAGAATGAATAACATCAACCCTTCCATAATAATTATTCTCTAAACCCGAAAAAAACATATATGGATCAACTAATTAGAATGTTGATCTGCGTTCATTGTTTAAGAGGAGAAGAACATGGATAAAAATATAATCATTCACAATAAACCCCTACCTCGGGTTGTTCATTGACCATTTCATGAGAAGGAAGTATGGACGTCAATTTTTCATAGATGAAGACATCCCACATCAGAGGAATTCATGAGGAAGAAGGTTGAAGTCGAGGTCGGCGTTCTTCGTTGGCAGTGCGTTCTTAGTTGGGATGTGATTTTCTTCGTTGGTGAACTATATTTCTCCCAAGTCTCTCTCTCTCCCCTCCCAATTCCACCAAAATGAATAGGTAGCCCCAAAATAATATATTTTTGTATCTATTATTTAGTTTTTTTGCTTAAAAATTTAAATTCTCTAAATTAAAGTGGTGCGTTGGAATAATTAAGTGGGAAAGGGTTGACACAAAATTAATTAAACGAAGGTGGAATTATTAAACATGGGGAGGTTTGGAATAATAAATTATGGGGAGCTCAAGATGTTTCTCACTATTTAACATGGAGTTCAAGAAGATTATACCTCAGGTGGTCCCTACCACCATAATATCCACAAGAGAGGATAGGCTCGAGAGGTCCACACCACCGAGCATTCAATTTGTAGAATTAAAATCATGTGGTCCCACATCCATAATATCTACAAGAGGGTGGTAACAACAAAATAGAATAAAATGAGAGTTCATTTTTATTTATTATTTCTGCGAAATACCCAAAAATTAACTTCCTACCTCGACCAACTACTGTAGAGGTGAAATTATCTTTAAGTGAATACCAGCGCTCTGTGTTCAACAGTTCCCTTAGATTTCAATTCCAAGAATCGGTTCCAATGTTTGGAAAACCTGCTCGCACCATTACTGAACGTACCCAGAAAAAGCTTAGAAATTCATTTTGGGCACTTTGGGCCTCGGAATCAAGCATCGTAAATTTTCGCGGGCTCATAAAATTTTCAAATATTTAAAAACAATTAAATTGAAATTCCGAGTCTTTAAATTCTCCCCACCTCAAGGATTTTTTCCTTCGAAAGCCACAACTCAAACTAAGGGAACATGTGGGTTTACTAAGAACGATTCTGAGCCTCCTTCTCCCATGTTCCCTCCTGGACGTTCCCATACTACCAGCGAACAGGAACCAAAGGTCCTGACCGTCCAAGAAGGATCCACTCCTATCGATTCTAAATCTATATGGAATCATCCGTAAAAGACTCCCCATCGTCGATGTCCATATCTCCGCGATTGATAATGTGAGAAGGTTAATGCACGTATCTCCTCAGATGGGACACGTGGAAGAATTCATGCACTCGTTGAAACTGAGTTGGATGAGCTAACCAGTATTCGGCCTCACTAACACTTTTATGGACCTAAATAGGTTTGATAAATCATGGAGATAACTTGCTGCCTCGGAAAAATCTCTGCAAACCACACTGAGATGAGACACATAGAAATACATGGTGTCCATCCTCGAACTCTATAGGTATCTATCTCCTTTTAGCATATGACTTATTCATGCTCTGTGCAGTCTTCATCCACTCCTACATGATCTACACCTTCTATGTGGTAGCTCGTACCATCTCTAGTCCCACTGGTGCTGACTCCCCTTGGCCAGTCCAGCAAAAGGGTGATCTGAATGTTTTCTCGTAAAATGTCTTGAAATATGACATCCCAATGGTGGAGTGATAGCTATTGTTGTATGAAAATTCCACCAAAGGTATTTGATCCGGCCCGCTGCCACCGAAGCCGAGAAATCAAGTACACAACATGTCCTTGAGGGTCTGAATGGTCCTCTCAATCTAACCATCCGTCTGAGGATGGAAGGTGGTGCTCAAATGAATCTGCATCCCAAAAGCCTCCTGCAACCCCTTCTGTAACTGGGATGTAAAATGTGCATCACGATTTGCGATCATCGTCGAGGGTACTCCATGTTACCACATAATTTCGTGCACATAGAGGCGTCCCTAGCTCTCTACTAAACCCTGATCTATGATTGGTAGGAAGTGGGATGACTAGGTGAGTTGGTCGATGATCACCCAAATCGAGTCATTTCCCCAATATGTACATGGAAGTCCTATCATGAAGTCCATGGGTATCCTATCCCACTTGCACTTTGGGACCACTGATGACTAAACCAGCCCTACTGGTACCTGATGCTCCAATTTCAATTTCTGAAAAGTGAGGCACCGTGAAACAAACTCTACTACTGACTTCTTCATTCTTGGCCACTAGTGCTGTTATTGGAGATCTTGCTACATCTTCTCCACTTCTGTATGTACCGCTAGAGGGGATGTGTGGAACTCCCTAAAAACTTTCTCATGATGTGACACTGGTTCCATGGTATGTCGTCTAAAAAGGATTATGTGCTCCCCACCATCAGAAAATCCATTAGGTGCATGACCAGTGGATATCTGAGCACGTAGAGCCTCACAATCAGCTTCCCCATGTTGTGCCTCCCTGACTGGCTAAAGGAGTGGGGGAGTGACTATAAGAGACTAAAGAAAAGTTGTTCCACTCTATCCACAAAGGATATATGTAACACATCCAGATACTCCGTCAGCACGCCTAGAAGCTATATACCTGATCTCTTGTGGTGTGAATCTACAACAACATTCCCCTTCCTAGGAGTATAGACTATCTCGAAGTAATCTTCATGGAGGAACTCAATCCAACATCGATGTATCAGGTTCAGTTCCTTCAAAGAGAAGATATACCTGAGACTCATATGATTATAGTGCACTGTAAAATGTTCACCCAGCAAATAGTGTCACCACATCTTCAAGGCGAAGACCACTACTGCTAACTCTAGGTAAGGGGTAGCATAGTTCTGCTCAAGTTGTCTCATCTGCCGAGAACTATATGCATTCAATACTCTCTCCAGCATTAGGACACATCCAAGCCCGGTCCCTGATGCGTCGTAGTAAACTACGTACCCTACACCCTCGTTTGGAAGCCTAAAGATGGGGGCACTAGTCAGCCTCTACCTCAGCTCTAGAAAACACTACTACCATCTCTCCGACCACACGAAGGGTTGACCCTTCATTGTTACGGATGATAGTGGTACTAAAAATCTAGAGAAGTTTGGCATAAACCTCTAGTAGTATCCAAAAAAACCCAGGAAACTCCATACCACCATCACTCTCCTAGGTGGCTCCCACAAAAGTACCACCTCAATCATCCTTTGATCTACTTCAACTCCAGCCTCCAATATGACAAGTCCCAGAAATTGAACCTCTCGGATCCAAAACTGGCACTTCGAGAGCATAACATAAAGCTGGTGCTCTCAGATATTGTACAGTACTAACTGCAAATGATAGGCATGCTCCTCCTCAGTAGTTGAGTAGATCAAGAATGTCTTCATTGAAGACCTCTACAAAGCGATCAAGATAAAACATAAAGATCTTTTTCATGAGTCCTATGAACACTACTAGATCATTGGTTACACCGAATGGCATAACCAACAAATCATAATGGCCATACTAACATCTGAAGTCCATCTTTTTCACATCCTCATCTCTCACTCTGAGATGGTGATAGCCTGATCTGAGGTCTATCTTCGATAACCATCGTGCTCCCTTCAGCTGATCATTATGGTCTCCAATACTCGAAAGTAAGTACTTATTATTCTTGATCAGATAGTTCTTATTCCAGTAGTTGAAACAAACACTCAAGATCCCATCCACCATCTTGGAGAACATAAACGGGGCTTCCCAAGGAGAAACACTGGGCCGAATGAATCCTTGTCCCTAAAAGTCCTCCAACTATACTCAAAGCTCATGAAGCTCTGCGAGAACCATCCGATACGATGAGATAGATATTGGTGCCGTCCCAGGGTACAAGTCAATGTTAAAGTCCACCTCTCTGTGAGGAGTTAGACCCAGGACATCATTAGGGAAAACATCTATATACATATCCACCACTACAGGATAGCTCGGACTCTCCACATCAACAGCTCCGAGGGTAAGGCTAGTCAACTAATTAGTGATCAGCTCCAATCTTCTATGGGTAAGTCCATCCTATGACGCAAAGGCTCCCCTCTCACCAGTGAATGTGAACCTGGTCCCATCCATGTGGAGAGACCACACCTTGCGCTTAATACAGTCTATCTGAGCATGGACTTTAGATAACCAGTCCATTCCCAAGATGATGTCGTAAGACATTGACACTGCTACTTGGAGATCTCAGCAGAATATATCGCCTCCTAGAGTAAGATCATACTGATGGTACCCGTGTGTAATCGTCAAATCCAATCCCATAGGTGTCTCTATCCGTATGTATTGAGCCAACAAATCCGTTAGAATCTCTGAGCTCCGAACGAGGGCAGTGGAAATAAAATAATGACTATAACATGTGTTTATAAGTAAAACAACTACGGTGGAGTAGACATAGATCATACCACTTATCATATCTAGGTCACCATGATCATAAGCCTCAACTTCCTGGAGGTGATCTCTCCCCTATCCACCTACTCCCAGCAGTCGGGGTGGACCTCCGGGTGGTGGTGGAAGTAACATCTTGTATCAACACCCACCGCCAGTCGTATGACCAGCTCCTCTTCCACGTCCTCCTACTCCTTGTGGACATCATCGATTGAATTTATGTCTCTTCCTAGGTGGTCGTTCGACCTTCTATTGATCACCCGTATGAAGGGTCAGATAGTTACGGGCCATGTGACCCTGCCCGCCGCATGCATAACACTACTCGCTCCTGGTATAAATGGCTCTGCCTCCGGTTCCCCGCACAATCGATCTGGAGTCATTAAATCATCCACCTGTAGGTCTCGTCCTCCTACACCTCTACAACATCTGTCTACTACTAGCTGCAGAAGACTCCGCTACGTGATGCCCGATGGTGGGTCTAAATGCTAGTGACTTCTCAGTAAGGAAACTCTCCACCCAGATGGCTCTCTCTAACAGCCCTGCCTGTATCAGGATGTTGAGTGAGATTATCGAAGCCCTGATTTCTTTCCTAATCCCCTACTCGAAGGTCAGGGCCCTGATGAAAGGGTCACACTACATATATGTGGAGTAGCATGAGAGGTCAGGGAACCTCACAGAGTACGGAGCTATTGTCATGGTAGCTTTCTGTAGATGAAGGAGATCATGTATATTCAATGCACAAAGAGTTGATGGGATGAACGCTGACCGAAATAGGCTCTTGAAGTCTGCCCAGAGAAGCGACACCTCTTCGTGAACCCGTATCATCATGAACTACCATCGGCCTACTGCTGCCTATAAAATCTTGGTGACAAGAATCACCATTAGATCAGCTAGTGTCCCAACAAGTTGGAAATCATTCACCATATCCTCCAGCTAATTCGTAGCCGCTTGTAGGTCTATATCTCCCTTGAATATGGGTGGCCTCTTGCACTAAAATCCGTGAAATGTGCTCAAGAGATGTGCACCATATGCTACTAGGGCTTGTGGCAATGATGGCCCAATTAGGAATGGTACCACTTGTGCCTCCATTCGTGTCTCTACTAGAAAATGTCCCTCCACCGAGGCCTCATCGTTCGGCAGGCTATCAGTGCCTACAACTCTTGGAAATCAATCTGGCTGTCTTTGTGGAGGCATTCTAAAAAGAAACAGGTGCACAACGGTCAAAAAGATATACCTAGTGAGCTAAAAGTTATACTTGGTGTGGTGACTTAAAATATCACAAAGAAAAATTTTGAAAACACACACAAAATTAGTGTTTTCATGTACTAAGTCAAAAATCAGAAGTCAGGGTCATGTTGTTTGGATACGTCAGCCACTGCACCATCACTAGTTTCCCTAAACTGATAAACACACTCACTACACTTAACACTATTGTTGTTAAAAAGATTTATTAGAGTCCTAAGTTCTGTGGTATAACCAATGCCTCTGATACCAATTTTTCATGACCCGTCCCGCGGGGACCGTGCTATGACTACCCCAAGCCCACCTTCCATAAGCAAGGGTTAGATGTCATGCACCGAAGGTTTATTCCCTAAAACTGGGAAGGTATTACTTTTATAACCTATAATCACACATAACCATGCACACAACAAGATAAGAACATAAGTAAACTAAAATTTAAACAGAGTGAGTGTAGTAAGTAAAAAGGGGCCAAAATACAAGACCAACTAAAATGTATAAGTACAACTTTGATACAATACAACTAAAGAAAGAGAAAAGACTGCTACTGGATAATCCTCTTAGGTTCCTACCTGATGGGTAGGTAAAGATCGCCTCCTCATCACTACACGACCACCCGAATCCTCTGCATACTATCACGTCGTATGGTCCACCTCCTGTAACCGTCATGTCCTGGTACTCTCAACCTCAGTCAGTGTTTTCTATCGTCTGCATCCAATACAACAAGGTGCAGGCTTATCCCGTGTAGGGGTGAGTATAATGATACACATTAGGGACCCCGTGACCCTCTGGGTATCAAAAAATACATCAGGGGTAAATAATAAATAATGAAATAAATAGACAATAATTCATTGGTATATGAACATACATTTCCCTAAGATATCAAATAATCCATCTCAATCACGAGGAAAAATATAGAGGTACTAACTTATCTCACACATGGATTTATTCAAGGGTTAGTATCAAGTAACATTTCAAACACAACGTCGAACACCTTGGCTGCTGGAAAACTCCTCATCTATTGAGTACAATGGGAATGTCATGTCACACAGAGGTGTGTTTCAATAAAAATGGACTATGGAGGTGCTCCTCCTATCGAGTACAGTGGGTTTGCCACGTCACACAGTGTCCCTCCCCACCCTGGGTCTGCCGCATCACACAGAGGCGCTCCCCCTCATGGCCTGCTGGGGTACTGCTCTTGTAGATTACTGTGGGTTGGCCGCGAAACCAAGGGGATCCCCACCGTGGGTCTACCATGTCACCAAGGAACTCCCCACTGAGCATTTCATGTCACTCCAAGTCTAAACAGTCAGCAGTCGTCAAGTATGATCCAGCCACTACGTCTCCACACTATGCTCGCTCTTCTCTGAGAGGATCCACTCCACAAGCTATGGTCCAGTACTCCAACTTACAATAATTCCCCTGAAAAAATAACTTAGGGATCTGGAACGTCATTGGAATCTCAACTCAATAGACGACACGTCAATCAGACTCCTGGTCTGTGAGTTATTAGCAATATAGTCCTTGGGGACTGGTTGGATTAATGCTCAATCCAACCAGACCATTACCCATTTTAATCCAAAACACAGTGGGGTATCACTGAAAGGGACCATCTCACCCCAAGATTTTCAGCGCCGCTGATGGTTCGTCATACGGACATCTGGTTCCAATGTTATGGCCAAAATAAAGTAAATGGGTTGTAGTGGGCCTGGGTCCAGTCTGAACCGGTCGGACCGACCCAGCCATGCCCGCGAGGGCCACGTTGGTGCCTCCAGTGTGGCTCAGCTGAGGGGTACCGTGAGGGAAAGGGGTGGCTTGGCTCAGCCTGGGGTGGCTCCACAAAGGGCGGCATGAGACGGTGGGGTGGCGGTCCGGCCGCAGGCTGGCGGTCTGGCCACGGGGCAGTAGTACGACCACAAGGTTGTCCACCCGTGGGCAAGGGTCTGGCCGTGGGGAGGAAGTCCGACCATGGGATCGCTATCCGGCCACAGGGTGGTAGTGTCTTGGGCAGCGGTAGCGGCAATGTCGGCGGCTAAGACGGTATGGCTCGGAGGTCGCAGATGGTGGAGCACCGCGGTGGCGGGGCATCGTGCCTTCATTGGCAGCTGGTTTAGCCGGCCTCTCTCTTCTTTTGACATTGTCGCCATTATCCATTGTAAAAAACACCCAAATGAATCAGAAAAATAGAGGGGGGGAGGGCGCTCAGACCATGTTTGTTTGGGCCGCACTATTTTCAATAGAGAAGTATCAAATGGATCAACATAAACAAGAATAAAGAACGCCAAACCATTTTGTAAAGGTTAATCTCTAAACCCACAAAAGAGAATATATGTTGATAAGATAATTAAAAATTTGATCTGCTTTCTTGTTTTAGAGGCGAAAACATGGGTTAAAAATCATAAGCATTCACAATAAACCCCTACCTCGAGTTGTTCATTGATGTTGGTGTGAGGAGAAAGTACAAATGTAAATTTTTCATAGAAGAAGACATCGCACTTTGGAAGAAGTCTTGAGGAAGAAGGTTGAAGACGAGGTCAATGTTCTTCTGTGGCGGAGCACTCTTCGTTAGGAGGTGATGCTCTTCGTTGGAGAAATTTATTTATTCCAAGGATCTCTCCCTTCTCCCAATTCCACCAAGATGAATTGATAGCCCCAAAATAATATATTATGGTATCTATTATTTAGTTTTTTATCTTAAAAATTATATTGGATAAATTAATGTGGTACGTTGGAATAATTAAGTGGGGAAGTTTTGACAAAAAATTAATTAAAGGAAGGTGACATAATTAAACATTGGGAGGGTTGGCATAATAAATTAATGGGAGATCAAGATGTTTCTCACAATTTAATAGGGAGCTCAAGAGGTTTATACCTTGGTTTTTCTTTACCACCATAATATAAAAAAGGGAGGCTAGGCTTGGGTGGTCCTCACCATCAAGCACTCAATTTGGAGAATAAAACTCCTATGGTCCCCACATCCACACATTCCATAAGAGGGTGGTTTCAACCAAATAAAATACATTGTGTGTTTATTTTATTTTATTATTTCCATGAAAACCCCGAAAAGTATCTTTTACCCTCGACCAACCTCCATCGACGTGATATTCTCTTTAAGTGAATATCGGCGATGTGATTTCAACGGTGCCTTTAAATTTCAATTCCTAGATCCAGTTCAAAATTTAGGAAAACCTGCTCACAAGTTTACTGAACGTACCTGAAAAAAAGTTCATAAATTCATTCTGGGCAGTCTGGGCCATGGAATCAAGCGCCGTAAATTTTATCGGACTCGTAAAATTACCATATATTTTAAAAAATAAATGGAAATTCGGATTCATTACAAAATTTATATATAATATTATCTGAATGAATACATGTGTGCCCTTGAGATTGCAAAAAATATGAGGAATGATATTAGAATATTTGTTTCAAGAGGGACCTATGTCCCTTTACCAATCACCATTCATATAGGATACAGCCTAAATCAATTTTTTTTTCAAAATAATCCTTGGTTGTTTCTAGAGAATGATAAAAAAATTGATTGTATTCTACCCCGTTGGTTCTAGGAAAACTGAAACTATGTCATATACATAATTTATATTCTTCTGGATAGTCAAAAATGATTGTTTTGTAGGCTATATCAAAAATGACATACACTTGGGATGTATTCGTCCTCGTTTAAGTTTATCCTCATTATAAAATCATGTTTTTACTTATTTTTAATGATTTAAACATAAAAAATTTCTTCAAATATGATTTTTTTGAAATAATTTGATATCCAATAATATAATAGTTTACAAGTTAATATTGGGAATAATTTTTGACTGGTATAAGTCTCTTTAATTGATTACCCCCCCCCCCCACATGTCGTAACACCTATCCATGGTGAAGAATAATGAATTTATAAAAAATATATGTTTTAAATGAAATTTTCATTTTTTGGGATGGTCAAGATATTTTTTTTGAAACATTTTCTTTATAAAACATAGGGAGGAAACATTGCGTGTTGGGTCATCCTGTTCGTAATAATAGAGTATTTTTAATGTAATACACTATATGTTTATGAGATTTTATAGGAGATCCAAGATAATTCAATGTTCTCTAATGAACATGTTTTGATTTTCTTTATTTCCTTGTTTTTTAAATTAATTTTAATATTTAAAGAAATGGATATTTAATTCATCATAGTTTTAAAACCATTATTGGAATACACAGACCATGCTTTGGTTTAGGGAACCACGTCATGGTTTGGTTCACCCAACATTAATTTTAAATTTGATCATCCTTTTTATAACCATTCAGTTAAGTTACTCTCTTTTCTACCCATTCAATATGAGAGATTTTCATTATGGAATTTTAATACCCTTTTTGGAATTATGTTTTCATAATATAATGAGATAAAATCTTATTGACTATTGTTTGTTGGGAGATTGTTATGTGAATTTGGAGTTTCAATGAAATGGGGATCATCCATTGGTGGTTGATCAATTCAATGTAAAATTTGATTTATCTGATTCAAAAACATTCCATTGTTGTTACTACTATTAGTGTTCAATTTATATTATTTATATTCATTAATAAAATGGTTGAAATTAGAAATATTATATAATTGTAATTAAACATTAAAATTTCTTATGGAATTTATATGGTAAATGTGATATATTTATTTATTTTTCTTATTTTATATCTTCCATAATTTTTATTATGTACATATGTTAAATAAATTGGATGGAAATTATTATTAAATGAGTAGTTTATATAATGACAAAAATATGTGAAAAATAATTCTAAATGTAAAAAAATGTGTTGCTCAGTGTAAATGGAAAAATGAAAATCAGAGTAATGTTTTATAGTAGAAATATATTGGTGATTTTATATATAAAAATAGAATTATTCTAATGTGTATGGAAATGGAGAAATAAATTATGAAGGGTAAAAGAGATCTTTTTATGTGATTTTCATGATGATTTTTTATTTATTTTCTAAGATTATATGGTAATGTGGTATTAGGGAGGTGTTAATGATTTTATTATTTTGGTATATATGTGAATTAAATGATCTAATGAATTAAAATGACTCATATGGAAATAATTTTTTCATTACCATAGTGTATTGAAATGAAATTAATTAATGGGATAATTAATATATATATAGTGATTGGTAAAAAAATTTAAAAAATAAATATGGTATAATATATTTTTTGAAGAGTTGGTATAAATAATGACATATTATATATCAAAAATAACAAATGGGAAAAATATAAAATAAGTAGCTCATTATTATGTTGTTTTATGTATTGTATTTTACATAGTAAGAGGTTTCAATGATAATAGTTTGGATATGGGGATATAATAATGAAAGTGTATAATGATTATTGATTGGATGTGATTCTTAGAATGGTATTTTATATTTTTATATATAATATTAATTATTGTCATTACATTTTTACCACATTATCCATGTAATCTAATTGATACGCACGTCAGGTTTTATATTATGGTTGAATATGTCATCATGATTCAGGTCGATGATAAAAATAATTTATTACTCCCCCACTGATATTATCAGAAACTAACTTGCCTTACCACTCAAATGGGAATCTGAGCTAGTCCATGTAAATGATCAAAGGGATTTATTGGTCCTCTTGGGTTTTCAGCCAGTTCTTGGGAATCAGACACACATAATAAGGAATAATTTTTTCTTGATAAAACATGGAAACCATGATAATCCAACCTAGAAGATTTACAGGAACATTTCATAATTTTCATGATCATAAAAATAAAAATTAATTTTTTTATAGAGGGAAAAAATTCATACGAAGAATAAAAAAGAATCTCAACATAAAAACAACCAACACATTACCAAAACAATTAATCAAAACATACAAAAAAATAAAATTTTAAAACTGTATCATTCTTGAAAAACCTAAAAAAACATGAGTGGAACAAAAACAATGATCACCCATCACTTAATGAAATGAAAATGATCTTATACATAACACCATCACCATACCTAATCTGAAAAACCCAAAACTAACTACCATATCATTGAGGGACCATTTTAGAACCTAAAATATATATATATGAATGATCATATATCTATGTTTGTGTCCATTACATAAAAAAAAATACTCATATAAATATTGATATTTTTTAGGAATGATTGAAAACAAATCCGTAAAAAAATAGGTAGTTCATTTATCTGAAAACATGTCATAATAATCTATAATTAAAATCCATTTTATTACCTATTAAATATTATAAATTAAAATCCATTTTAAATAAATTCAGGACTCTAAAATTAGATTATTATTTTCCATTAAAATTTGGGAATATTATTTCTTACTAAAAAAAATTTAAACAATATTTATTACAAGTTTGTTTTTAAATTAATTAATATGTTTATTAACTAAATGCACAAAAAAAAATATGTATAAGGGTCCTACTGGTTTGAAAAAATCATAATATAGTTAGATAATAGAATAAATATAATCCCTTAATAACAAAAAAATTAAACTAGTATTAAATAACAAAAATATCATCTTAATGAAGGAAGGTAATTTAATGTGAGATGAAATGAAATATACATAGGTATTATGAAGGAATGAAACCAAATATAAACCATTGATCCACACTTAATCAATAAAATAAAATAACTAGTACCATGGGAGAAAACCTATTGGCACTATGATTTGGGTTACTAATTAATATAATTTTACTAGTTGGTAATGTTTCCTATAATAGGAGAAATAATATTGAATGGATTCACTACATTATGGGGATGAATAACAAATTAATTGACATTTCAGAGCATCATAGAAAAAATGTAGGAAATTTTCTTATCAATTCCAGATTTTACTATCCAGGAACCAATGGTTTCCCAAGACTAATATAGTGTAGATAAAAAATGTTCGACATAAAATAAAACACATAAAAATAAATAAAATATATAGAAACATAGATATCATAGAACCTAACACTCCATAACATTTCAACACCCTTAAAAAGAATCCCCTTTCTCTTCCTGAATAAAAATATATTTAATTCATCCCTTATCTATGATAGTATATTAACCCCCATTATACAAACACATAACATTATATTTTATTATACACATGAATGGGTATTACTCGTTATATTTATTTTTTCAAATAATTCCCCTTTTATTATGTTTTGAAGGGATATTTTAGAATAATCCTTTATAAATTATCAGTAATATAACATATTTTTATTGAAACCACAATATAAAATGATTTTTAACATAACTTTAAAATATCTCAAATCTTTCATTTAATTAAACTCAACCACATCCAGAAGAGACTATCATGAAGAATAGAAAATAAGTATAAGAAACATCAAGGATAATGGAAATTTTATAGAAAATGATCAGACCATTTGTTAGAAGATGTTTCCAAAAAATAGTAGTTTTATTTTAGAGATGTCATTTAAAGAGTTTTTATAAAAACATGGAGAATATATATAAGATTTGATAAACAAATATATTGAAACAACATTTTATATTCACATAAAAAATATAAGGGGAACACCTATATTTTAACGAGAGTTTATAATTACATATACCACATCTCTAATGAGATAAAAATTTAGTTTACAAGTTGGAAATAAATTTAGGTTTTATTTTTAAAAAGGTATTTATAGAGGAACATAGATCAGTATAATAAACACACACAAATCACATTCTCATTGATACATATTCTTTTTTCTTTTATCACCTAACTTAGCTACAAAAACACCTAAGTTAATAATTTGGATAATTAAAATGAAAATAATTCTACAATGTAAATAACACTAATCTCACTACATGGAATGATGAAATTAAACAATTAGGTAATGGTGTTTTTTCCACTCCTTAAATTAACTAGAAACTTCGAAACAATGAATTATTAATTATTACACACAAATTGAAGGCTAATTTTTGAAAAAATCACCAATACTCATGACATACTTTTTGGAAGACATGTCTCCAGGTAAAAAATAAATAGTAGGGTGAACTTACCCTCTTAGGACCACCTCTAAATTCTCAAATTAATGTTTGAATAATAAAAATAATTTGACTAATCCTAGTGGTAAGAATATACCACTAACCATAGTCATATAATCAAAAATAACAAAAAAAACCTATGCATATGAATAAGGAAGAGAATATAAGGATGTATTATTGAGGATCAATAAGACCAATCCATTTTAAAATAGAAGGATTGAATGATTTCCAATAGAATTAATGAGATATTTATTGAGTTCTCCATCCCTTCCCTTAATTTTAATGGAATGAGGTAGGATCATGTGATTTGAAATATGAACCCCCTCAAAATTACTAAAAATCTCCAATTAAGAACTGTGTTAGAAAAAGAACACAATGTGGCCTCTGCCTCTATGTAGTGACACACCTTTCATTATACTATACAAAACTCATATCCCAAAAAACTTGTGACATGTTCATTAAATCATCATGTATCGACCAAAAAATTTCAGAAATCATAATCCTCATTAAGGAACCCACTATCTTAGTCCATGGACAAAAAGGCAATAAATTCTAAAAGGATAGAATTGTTAATTTCCCATCAAGACAACCATTAATCATGTAACTTTGGATATTTTGTTAGGAATACACCCCATATATCAATAGTTAATCCAATACCAGTACACTACGGGACTTTCCAACACCAAACCACAACAACATAATGCCCAGTGTCCACATAGTGGATCACAATTAATAGTAGAATACAATCTCCAACACCTAGAGGCTCAAATATAGATTTATGTTTCTATAATATTTCTCCCGAAATATTATAAAAACTATTTGAATTAAATCAAGACCACCACAAAGTGACATAAATACTTAAATTCAAATTCAATTAGGAATCACAAACCCATAAAGACCTTGTTTTTTTCAACCTCTCCAATTTTAAAAATTTACATCCATGGAAATCTGCATGATATAATTATAAAGGAAAATCACTTACCCAAAAGGTAAAAAATCATCACACATGAGAATTCAACACAATCCCCATAAAAACTCGTTCAAAATTCATACACAGGTCTTCTTCTATATAACATAAAATACACACCCTTATTTCAAAACCATCTAAAATGAATACATCAACCAAACCAAATACGTAAAAAGTGAAATCAAGAAAACATAGTCCATATTAAACACATAAAAGTTTCCCATTATAAATGGAAATAAAATTTATTTAAAATTACAATTATACCCTTTAAAAAATTCACAATTATTATAATTATTAACAAGGTATAATCTATAATCAATAATTCAAATCCCCAATATTCAATATTTAGATCACACTACCAAAACAAAAGTACGACATAAACTGAAAAAATTATTAAGTCTCAAAATTAATTTTGTTTCTAAAAATATGTATTCCAAAAGTATTAATTTTTGTTCCACATTGTTATTCATTACCAACTTTTCCAAAAAAATCATATTCTACAAAATAAAATTTATGAAAAATTAATCCATAATGGAACACATGGATGCTCTTATTTGTTCCAAAAAATAGAGATAAATTAAAACAAAAAAGAAATTGAACATACAAATACACTCAAAATAAAAAATAAAAAATTCAATAACTTCACATAATTGAGTATATAAAATGGAATCATAAAATCTTTTAAATTTGGTTTCCACTAAATTATGTCATTTATTCAAATATATAAATCTCAATCATTAGTATCTAAATTAATGTAATTATAATTTCATTTATTCATTTATTACCACCAAATAAAAAATCATAATTATCAAACCCAAAACAGAGGCACATTCAATTTATATTAGAAAACAATTAATTCAAAAAAGATACTTTTTCTAGATTTTAAAATCAATTTACACCGTATTAAAAACAATTTTCCTTTTTAAAAAACTACCACTATACTAATTATTATTTAAAATTTTACAACAATTAAATATATGAAGTTAGAATCTCCCATTTCAAACACTTATTGATATTGAATGAATTTAATACAAGGATACTATATTTTTTAAAACCAATTCATAATATAAAAGGGGAAATTTTCATTCATTTAAACCAATTAACATATAAATTTCCTTTTATCACCATGATATCAAACAAAATCTATTTGAAACATCCAAAAAATATGATTCAAATGTTTTTAATTATATATTTAAATCATTAATGACATTTAAATATTCTCCAAAATTCATCCACATGATAGATAAACTCCAATTTAAATTAATTATCTATTTAAAAAGAAACCTTTAATGAAAAAAATACATTCCCAAAAAGTAACCACCAAAAATAATGATATAAAGGGGTAAAATAAAATAAAATAAAATAAAATTATTTCCCTAGAAAATAATTTAAATTTAATAGTAATTCTATGTATACCAATAAAAACATAACTCAAATCTCAAAATAATCATTAATATAACCTAAAATAATTAATAATGTTTTGATAATTGAAAAAAATAACAGAACCACGCCCTTCAGAGATACATGGTTTGTTTTCATAGTCTGAACCATGGGAACCATACCCATGAATCTCAATGGGAACTCTTCCAAATTCATTCAATGTTTTAATCACACAAATAAATAAGGTTGATACAAAATTATAATTAGAAATATAGATTTCCAACATATATTTGAATCATAGTTTTTGGTAAAAAAAGTATTGTTCTCGAACCTACTCATTACCTACGCACATATTTCTTAGAATCATATATCCCATCTACATTAACAACCAATTTATAAGAAAATGATACAATCATATGATAATATTTATTCCTGATAAAAGTATCATCCATCAATTTCTAACATGAAATATTTAATAGAATGTCATGAAGGGATTTATCAATCCCTATTGGCTAGACATTAGTTCTTGGTCATCAAATATGCATAGTAGGAAATAATTTTACTCTGATAAAACTAGGAGAGAAAAGAACACAAACGTATATGTTTGACATGACCAACTAATATGTTGCATGACCATGTATATAAAAATTATCAATTTCAATAGTATAAAAAAATAATATAGGGCGTATCAATGTATATTTCCACGATATTATACAACATGACACAAAAAAAATATTAAAAATATCATAATGAAACAATTTACATGGAATTTTTCAGGAACAGAAAAAATATACCTAAAAAAATAAATATAATGATTAACCATAATCTCATGTTATGAAAAGGATATTAGGTCTAGTAACATCACTATAATCTATCCAAAAACAATAGACTAAAGAATGCATCAAGTTTAAAATTGATCCAAACCTGAAATATATATAAAGGCGTGAGCATAAATCCTAGTAACAATACTCCCTACGATTCATATATAACATATAAGATATATCAATTACATGCATGTTTGAAAATAAAACCATTAATAAAATATGGTTTTCATTTATTTAATATATTCAGGGAACTCTTATTTAATGGTTTTTAGTGTAATACCAAAAACATACTCTTCATTTCAATTGTTAAGTAACATGAGTAATCCTCAAGGATTTAAATACAAAACCTTGTAAATAATGGAATATTATTTACTCACAATATTCAATTTTATAAAATTTATTACATAGTTTGTAAATTGTGAGGCAATAAAAGAACAAAATTGACAAAACAAACATGTATAACTATCCTCCAAATTTTAAACACACAAAATTCCACATGAAAATTAACATAAACAGTATCCAACAACAAAATAAAAAATAATAAATTTAAATTCAAAAAATATTATCATTACAAATAAAAGGAACTGAATGTAAAGAATGAAATAATCTACTTCGGAAAAATGAAGGTGGAAAACCAAATATAAATAATAGTATCACCACTCAGTTAAAGAAAAAAATAATTGATATCACATATGATCCCTTATGTGAATTGTTAACTGGTTCACCTTTAACATAACATCACTAGTTGAAGAAATTCCCTCCACTAGTTATAAGTGTATCAAATTAAATTGTTTATTTTTGAGGATAAAACATACCTTACTTCACTAGTTAGGATGTATAAGACAAGTAGTATGAAAAGCATCCCCTGATCTATGTTTTCTATCATAAAATTATGAGGTTGTTAAATATTATTGAGGTTGATATAATAAATATAAATGATGAAATAAAATGAAACACAACTTAATGGTATATATATAAGTTCTCAATATCATAAATCATAACACTCCCTCACCTACATAAACCATTAATGGAGTCAATCTTTTTCTATCCAAAATAGTAATACAATAAATGCATCCATTATTCAAGTTAATCAAAAAACTCACATAATATCTAAACATCACAATACATTTTCTACAACAACATAAAGTGTATTTCTCTTTATATTTACATATACCAATATATCACTTTTTAGCAGCGTTCTAACTGGGGATTTGGAAATGTGCATTAAAAATAAAAAATATATAACACCATTTATTTGAAATTATAATATATAATAACCCTAATAATTAATTTGTGTTCATTCAAAAAATATAATATTTTCCACCCAACAACAACCAAGACAAATTATAAAAAAAATAAAAAATGATGATGGAGACATAAGATAAATGTGACATGAAAATTTAAGTAAACCAATGTCACCCATAGATGTAAAGTGTTTACAGAAAACATATGCTTTATTTTAGGAATGACCATTTAAAAAATTACTAATAAAACATGGATTATTTATAATGTTTTTGATACACAAGATATTGAAATATCTTTTTTTAATCACATGGAAACCTGAAAAAACTACAACATTTAAGTGAGGATAACTAATAACATTTGGAATGACCCTTAAAAGAAAATAATTAGGTTTAAAATAAATAAATAAATAAATATTTAAAAAGTAAAACCTATATATAGATCCACATACATTAATAAATTACAAGGATATCAATTAAAATGTCATAGTAAACTAATATGGGTCCACAATCAACTATATCAATTATAAACACAATAAAATTAAGAAAATAGACTACCGAAACAAAAATAAAAAAATGAAATAATTATTGTAAAACTTGAAAAACTAAATTAAAACACCAATCTAATAGAAAAATGGAAGTACTATACTCTTGTAAAACTCATTTACCTAATATAGAAGACATATCTAATCATTAAACTTCTTTTGATAGATAATTTGGACAAAATCACACAATCCTAAATAGGTTAATAGGAAGTAATACCTCATGAAAAACAATAAAAGGATTCTTGAACATCCCCTACTAGGAAAACATCTACAATACACTAATTATTTATCAAAGAAAAATTATAATTACACTAGAATATGGTGAAATAAATCACCAAAGAACCTAGTAGAAAAAAGACAATCTAACAATCAATCAAATAGAAAAACAAAGAAGTTTATTAGAGGACATTTTAAAATGAATCGATGCAATGAAGAAAAACTAAAGGACATAGAATAAAGGATATCTAGGGGAAGTAATGGGAGATCCAGAGTGATATCTCTCCATATTGATATTCATATATAATATGGTAGACTCATTAGTATATCAATATGGACCCCTAAAATACAAAAAATCCCCATTTATAAAGTCATAGCCAAATGTACACAACATACCCTCCACCTCTACACCATGACACACCACCTCTATAGTATAGTCTAAATAGAAAATCATGAAACTCTATAACATGTTCATTGAACCATGTAATGGTGTACCCCACAATTTAAGAAGGACCGATCCTTAATCGGTAGAATTATAGAATGGTCTATGGACCGTGTTGCATGAATATCCAAAATAGAAGAAATGACATTTTCTCTCATTAGAATCATTTCAAAAAAAAGATACTAATTAGAAATGTAAATTTCATCTGATCCAAATTATTTAAGGACCCACACATCACATCATTTTCATCCGATGTCATGTGAAGTACCCATATCAACATCATCGCCACCCCACATTAACATTGATCCATGTCCATTGCTACTCACCCATGAAACCATAATGTTCATATCCTCATTTGAACTTTATTTCACTTCCATGATTCTAATAAATTCATACTCATGTGGATCCATCCCACTAAATCAAAACTACTCTTATTATAATTTTATTCTTAAAATAACAAAATATATTAGTGTTTTATGTGTCACCTACATTTTTTGGAGCCTTGGATTAATGTGGCAGGAAAAAAAATGTGAGATCCCCTATGGGAAATGAGGTTCATATGGTCAATGATTCTACATTATAAAAAGAGTCATTTGGAATTGAATTTCCATATATATATATATATTGATTTTTTTGAAGTATATTTTAATTGATTTCATAGTAAAATGTTTTATAATATATATAAATATATATATTATAAAAACAAAAGAAAACAATAATAAAATAATGTATTTTATAAATACCATACTAAATTTTAATTTAATCATTATTTTTTTATTCTGATGTTTTAAAATTTGATAAGTTCCCTCCCTAAAATGGCTTCTAATTTCTGATCAAATAAAGGTTTCCATTTATCAAGACAGTAATATAGAATCTGATTGAATTTAACCATCTGTGATATATAAATATGAGAATGATGAGGTTAATAATGTTTTGAACTATTCAATCCAAAATTCCATAGAAAAAATATCTCAAAATCATTATCTTGGGGATTTCATTGTTTAGTGTTTGGTATTCACTTAATCTTTTTGATATCTTCAATGAAAATTTCTCGGGATAAATCTACAACAATAAATATAGAAGGATCAAACACAATTATAATGATAATTTCATTCATAGATCAATATTTTAAAAAAAATTCTCTTCTCTATCTCCCTTACAATTTTCCAAAAATAAAAATTGTTCGATTTGGGAAGAACTGAGAATATAGAATATGAATCATCAACTGTGATGAACCAATTCATGCTCAAGCATTACTGTTTCAATGCGAACTAATCCTCCAAGTGGAAATATAATAAAAATATCATTCTTACATTGTTGGTTATTTTTTACATTATAGAACCAATCCTTCACCCCCCCTAATGTGACTACACTAAATCCCAATGACACTCCTGTTGATGTGACTGAAGTTAAAAACATTTATTTAATGTGGAAAAACTTGAAAAAATGTGATTTTCTATTAATGTAATTTCTTCAATACAATACCATGTTTTTTATGAATATTTTCTTCAAATGAATCCTTATATAAGGATATGGGATGCACTAATATTATTTTATAAATATGAAGATGAAATTAACATAATATATCGTATTGAAAAATATCCTTACTTCAAAATGTGTGATAACATGATAGAGTTAGAGAATGTTCATAATCTCTAAGATATAATAAAAAAACATCTTTCCCTTATGACTTTTACAACATAGATTTTACATGTTAGTGAAATCATTTCCAAATTTCCACATAATTGGAAATTCATTATTATATTCCACATTAAAAATAGTGAGGTTAAATACATTGAAAAATTATAAAATTTTATTTTAATTTACAATGAATCCATTTTGATATTTGTGGTTATAAATTCACAATTTGATACCAAGGATGATATAATTGAAGGAGATTCACCCCTTAAAACTTCCTTACATGTCATGTATGATGTTTAAAAATTCAAAAATAAATAAAATACTTCTATTATGAAATGATAATACATTATCTCTGTAAAACTATGGAAATATTGAAAAACAAATAACACTATCAAAAGCAATTAGAAAAAATAGCTTCAAATATGCAGACTAATGAAAAAATAGTTTGGATGAAATAAAATTAAAATATGAATTTGAGAAATATAATATAGGAAATTGATTTTGTAGAAATGTTTTTTGTGTGAATAGGTGATTTTATATTAAAATTATTTAATTATAGTGAAGTAATGATTGGATTATACCTTTTAAATAAGGCATGCATCAATGTCATTGGAACAAGAATATTTGAACCGGAATTAACTTCTATGAAGAATTTGACTCTTCTAAATGTAATTAATATACTCAACATTATAAATAATTTATCTTCAATTGATATTTAACGAAAGAATATATTTTGGATTTTATTTGAATATGAAAAGTTTATCCTGTCAAATGGAAGAATCTTTTTTAGGAATGGATTTTCAAATGATGGAATGTGCCAAATATATATTAATAATATGATTGAATATTCTTACTAATTAATTTATTCCTCATATTTATGGAATGTTCATTCATAAAATTATTAATTATAATTCATTAATATTAATAAATAAGTTAAAATTAATTAACATTGGTAATGAATTTAATAAATTTGTAACATGTGTAGAATCTAATATTTTTAAGATACTATTTCAATTTGTTGAGAGAAATTATAATGAATTTCTAAAAATTGTTATGAAAGGGTGTTTATTTCTTTTTTATTTAAAATAGATGATATATATATATATCATCTTTGAAAAAGACATGAAATATTTAATATGTTTTATAAGTATAAATATACAATTGAAAATATATTGAACTAAATGATTAATATATTACTTTATAATAAATGTGGTGAATACATTATGAATGAATCTAATTAGTTCTATGAGGAAAATCATATAATTCAGAAAATTATTTATCTTTCATAACTAATAACAATGGCTTATATAGATGATAAAAAACATATTTTAGTACAAATGATAAATTTCAGGAATAATAAATATATTACCATTTAATTTTTGGGGAATTTGTTCTTTTCACATGATTTATATAATATGATTTCATCTAGGAATGCTAAGTTATCCTCTCACTGAATATGGAAATGTAGAAGATGTTTT
This sequence comes from Viscum album, assembly GCA_963277665.1. Lineage (NCBI taxonomy): Eukaryota > Viridiplantae > Streptophyta > Magnoliopsida > Santalales > Viscaceae > Viscum > Viscum album. The sequence goes on along the minus strand of OY728133.1, from coordinate 909,658,460 downwards.
CATTAAAAATTTAATGTCCTGGGTTTTGTATCTTATTGTAGTGTTAATGATCCTAAGAGAAATAAAATTAGTTCATGTGAGATTAAAGGTGTCATTTCTGGATATGTGGAAAATAGAAAAGAAAATTTAAATATCTATTTTAAGGATAGTTTTTTAATCATGGTATGTATAGTTTTCTTATGATAAATTTTACAAAGGTGATTTGGAGGATGTTCATCCACATACCTATATATATGGTGTTACATATTGTTAAAATTGATTAATATAAGCAATTATGATTCTCGATTTCATCTGTAGTGAAGTAAAATACATAGGAAGAAGAATAATCTATATACATATTTTATTTCTCTTGATTTAAATTTAATCTTTGGTGATAGAGAAAAAAATTATAATCATATCATTAAGTGTCATATGGTATTAACTATAAAACATGACACAAATATAAAAAATAAAGCTATTAATACCTTAGTTATTTCATTTTCGATGAATAATTTTATAATGAAAATGATTGAATTATGAGGAATAATAATTTTTTCATCCTAGATTTACCAATAATTTCAAAAAATATTGGTTAGAAAAGTTTTTTCATAACTAATTATGATTTCATTGAAACTATAATATTTTAAAAAAATATTGGTTTATAATATCCAAAAGACATGGGATTAATTTTTTTTATAATAATGCTCATATAGATTGGATTACTTAATAAGGAACCAATCTTCATTCGATTAAATTAATAATAAATTTATCCATAAAATGGATGTAATTTTTTTAAAGGATAAATAAATGAATATATTTTTATAGAACATCATAATGGTTTTTTAAAAGGTAATTAAAATAATGTATTTAAGTAGTCATATTTTTCTGTTTAAATGAAAATGATCGAATGTAATGGAATGAAAATAGTTATTCAATTATTTTATGTGATGCCTTTACTCGTAAAAATATAAATAAATGTGTTCATTCAATATTTAAAAAAAATATGGAGTTATTTTGTGTTCATATGTGGATGATGTTTTAATTTTTGGACCCAATATGATTTTATTAAATGATAAAAAGATATACGTATCAACTAATTCAAAATGAAGGATCCGAGAGAATTTTTCACTATTATAGTTATTAAATTTAGAAAACATAATGGGGGTACTCATTAAGTAATCTGGATTAGATAGAAAAAATATGGAATTAATTTTTTCATCATTATTTCAAGGATTATAATACTCAATTTCATTGTAGTTTAAAACTAAATATGTATATGAGAAGATACATAGTAAAAGATGAGTATTCTAGTGAAATTATTTATTTAATGTAAAAAATATATTAGACTAGACCTGATATATAATTATTAGTTTGTTCAATGTGTAGATATACTATTAATCCCTTTTACGAATGGCCCTAATGATGATCAATCCACAACAACTTCAATCCCACCTCTATAGTCCAGTGGTTAGTGACAATTCCCGAATGGTGTAACTAATTTTGAAGGAATTTTACTAATGAACCTATAAAAACACCAAATACCATATCCATGGAAACTATCATTGGTATAATATTAAAAATACATTATTTAGAGAAGAAAAGAAGAATATAAAACCTCTAGAGAAAATAAGAGTATGCCAGTGTAATATGAATAAGAAAAAAGTGGGGAAATACATGCCCAACAAGAAAGGTATCCCAACCTGAAAATTGAAAAATAAAATATTAATAGAACTTGAATCTATATCTCTATGCACTGACCACCATACATAGTATAATTTACTAGGGCATTGCCCTATCATTTTTTAATCATCATTGAAATTCCCATCATCTTCTTAAGAAAAAGCACATACGTTAAAATCCCATGAAGGGGTTAGAATGTATAGATACTCAAGGAAGACCTAAATGCTGAAGGCGACACATGATGAAAAACTATATAAATATAAATATCAACTAATATAATGATATAAATGAAAACAATACAAAATTGTTATATGTAAATAAAAGAAACCTAGATGAGAGGGAAAATGGATCTCCATATCACAACCAACCCTAGGAAAATATTTTCCATCAATTCCAATAGTCCAACAAGATTATTCTAATATTTATTTGTTATCCTAAGAAACATCCAATTCAATCCATTATTATTACACACAATCAATGCTATAGAACTCTAGATATAGTACCCATTCCCTAGTAAAATTGGAGACTTCTCCTAAGGGGATAGTTAGAGGACCCATGCCTTTTCCAAATAAGAGTGTTCCTCTTTAACTATAGTAACAGAACCCATTCCATATCCCAAGAAGAGTGCTCCACTATGATCGTTGTGGACCCATACCTCGACACGACAAAAGAATTCCACTGTAATAGTACAGGACCCATGGCCAGACACTGTAAGAGGATTCCACTCTAATGGTAGAGGACCCTAGACCTGACACTATAATAGGGTTCCACTATCAGAGTATAGGACCCATTCACATACACTATAGGAGGGTTCCATTGTAATTTTAATGAACCAATATCAAGACACCATAGTAGGTTTCTACACTAATGGTAATGTATTCATGCCCTGGCACCATATGAGGGTTCCACTCTAATGGTAGAGAACTCATTCCCTAACAACACAAGAGAATTCAAATCTAACGATAGAGTACCCATTCCCTGAATCTAATGTTGGGTTCCACTCTGATGGAAGAGGACCCATTTCTTGATACCATTTTACGGCTTCACAATATACACTGATAGAGGACCGATATTCTATCACAGTTAGAGGGCTCTACACTGAAGATCACTCCAGATCATTGTAGTCATCGAATTCCACCTAATGATTCTTTACACATTAAACATATCAGGTTATGTCTCGAAACACACATAGTGTTCCACCACCATATAATATATGGAAACATAGTTAGAACAATCATAACGATGATCCTGATTTGTGTATATATTTTCGTACATTTTATCCAATATTTAAAACATATTTTCAGCGTATACACAATCTTTTGGAGATAAAATGTTGTAATTTTGTGATCATAATTTATTTCAAGTATTTCTATGAAAAAGACACAATTCGTGAGAATGTTGATCAAAAATTATAAACTACACATCATGTGCACCTAAAACCTATAAATAGGTGGTATCCCTCCATGTTTGGAGGGATTGAATCATTCAAATATTGTTCAATTCGAAGGAAGAGCACTCTGTGTATGTCCTAGAAGAGAATAAGTGAGATAAAGAAGAGGAGAGAAGAGGTAAAGGGATGTGATTCCATTCTACCTTCCCAACACCCTTGGCTCCAATGCATTCTAGAGGATGTGTCCAATTACTACATTTTCTTTAATTAATAGCTAATCCATGAGTAGCTATTTTCTTTATGTGTTGGGGATGTGGACAAATGAATGTTGTAATTTATAAATTGTGATGTTGTAATCATATTTTTCATCCTTTATTCTCATAATTCCATATTAACCCTTTCTCAAATATCAAAGAAATATTATATCAATCCAAGAACATTATTTTTAGGGATCCTTTTTGAAATTAAAGTTAAAAAAACCATGACCATATGGTGTTTTAATCGTATCAAATGGGGTACAATTAACAAATATTTAGAGAAATCAATTTCAAGACCAAAAAAATTTAATTTCATTGATTTAAAAAGAAAACATAACAGACCAAGGGGGTTCTGTTAAATAAGTAATCCTAGAGATGTGAATTTTCTTGAAAAAAAACCCCATAAGCAAAATGATTTAATAATAACCTCTTAAATTCTAATGCCCTAGTGAATTTCCCACCAAATCTGCATCCAAAATAAATTACCGTGTTCTTCTTTATCATTTATGTAATTTTCTATAAAATTAAAACCCAATCACCATTTCATCAATATATAAAAAATCATCTTTAAATTCAGTAGACATCACTAAATGATGTAAAAACTAGATATAAAAGACAAAAATAACTCCTTCTGCCTATGGATTGACCCCTTACTGGTAATATACATATTAGGGTAATACAGTTTGGATAGCTGAAAATAACACTTCGGTAATAACAATGACCAAATTATGGCGTCTTTTTTGGGGAACCGAGAGTTAAATTTCTTTTTCATTAAATCAAGTTTGTATCAAATTTAAGGAAAATAAAAAATTGAAATTACAAAAAAAAACTATTTTCTAAACCCATTTCTGTTTATCATTCTTCTTCATCGTTTATGTTTGGTGTGTTTAGTGTTGTGTAGGTTCATACGTGTATGCGCAACTACATTACTCATTCGAAATCACTGAGTCATCAAAGCTTCTCCTAATTGATCCAGAGATTGAACAAATGCTTTTAAGGTGATGGTGTACCCTTATGGATATGAACAACCAATCCAATCTCGGGATGCAAAAAACATATGGATATTTAGCTGTAGTCGAAGGAGCTGGACAACTATTTTACCCAAATGACAATCGGAACCCGTAAGCTCCACTTGCTCCAGGATATGACTCACAACTGCTCCAACAGTTCCAACTGGAGCTTATTACATACCTATATCCATGTCAGGGTCCGTACTTCACCCCTCAGGAGAAACAATATATTTCACCTCCACTCCCTCAGAAGGTTCCTCTACATCGTACTGTCATGGAGTAAGACACACCATCTATTCTTGCAGCTGACACAAGCATCGTTCATCCATCATTCTAGGCCTAAAATTCGAGATCAAGCATACTATCATGAAGCTGATCGAAAACACTGCTCAGTTTAGTGGCTTTCTCAATGTGAACCCCAATTCCTATATCTCTAATTTCCTAGAGATATGTGACATGTTCCACTACCACAAATTTTTCACAAACTCCATATGTATATTCACCTTCCCTTTATCTCTATGGTATAAGGTGAAATACTAGATAAAATATTTATCATAGGGATATAACCTCACCCTAGCGGTGCTAGCCCAGGATTTCCTGTCATAGTATTTTTCACACTCGAAGATGGTGATCTTGCAGAACAAAATACAAAAATCTAGAAGCAATACTTAGTGTCATTTTAGGAGTCATGGGGGAATTTCAATGAAATGTTGTAGAAATTCCCACATCATGGACTCACACTCTGGATGCAGGTCTAAACCTTTTATAGAGGACTAATGAGGGAGACAAAGTTGGTGCTGGATGCTTCTGCTAGAGATACAGTTATGTGGAAGTCCCGTGAAGATCATTTCAAACTACTGGAAGACATGTTTTCCAATATCATACAATTTCCTTCTGAGCAAGGCACACAAAAACGATTTATGCACAATATCAATGCCTCTACTATGCTTGCTGACTAGCTGGATTCTATATCTAGAAGGTCGTCACGATGAATCTGAAGGGTGCATAAGATGTACATGTGGAGAACCATCCGGTGTGCAGTGAATGTGGTGACAACCAAATCAAGGAGAAAGCATGGGACCTACAGTCGACCCTTCGACAATAGAGGTGAGATATGTTGCTAAAAACTGAAGGGTAGAACAAGTACCATCAGTACTTGAACTTAGTTTAGGGCCCAGATTAAATGAATAATCCACCCTAGTGACCGCCTGGCTACGGTCATCCCCAATATCATACCCAGTACCTAAGACAATAGTAGCATTAGTCAGGCTCTTACCAGTAGCAAGGGTATCAAAACCCTCACCCGCCGCAGCTGGGGTAGCCACCAACTCCACCAGCGGAACATTCACCTTAGAAAGAGAACACCAAAAGGTTGAAGGATCTCATGAAAATGTTTATATATACTTCTGAGACCAGATTATAGAATCATGAGGCTTCCATTCAGGGCCGAGAGAACCAAGTTGGCTAGCTGGAAAACTATCACTTGGGGAGGTAGCCAGGTACAGTACCAGGTAACACTAAGAAGAAACCAAAGGAGGAGCCCATGTCATCACACTATAGAGTGGAAATGAGCTACAACCCAAAAAACCGGCCCAGCTAGTTGCACTTACACCCACTTCTGAAAATGAGGGTATAGTTATAGACCCCTCCTCATCCAAAGGCCCACTAAAAAAGGCCCCATTGGTTAATGAAAAATATTTTGTCAAACCCATCGAGCCTACCTTACCCTTCCAATAGAGGATGATGGATATAAAGTAGGACCACCAATTCGGCAAGTTCATGGTAGTGTTCAAGAAGCTTCACATAAACATTCCATTTGCAGGGGAACTGATGAAAATGACCATTTTGGTGAAATTCATGAATTAGATCCTCTCCAAAAAAGGAAAGATTGATGATTTGGGAACCATTTCACTGACCAAGGAGTTCTCAGTAGTCGTACAACATTTGATTCCTCCGAAACTCTAGGATCCAGGTAGCTTCACTGTCCCATGAACTATTGGACCACATGAGCTTGGGAAGGCCCTCTACGACTTAGGGGCCAACATCAACATCATTCCCTTAAATTTTTTTAAGAATAAATAGCTCAACGAACTGAAGCCTACCTGAGTATCCCTTCATATTGACAACAAATCCAGAAAATATCTGAGGGGGATACAAGAGGATGTGATGGTAAAGATGGGTAGGCTAATCGTCCCTATATATTTCATCATCCTCAGCATGGAGGAAGACTAGGAGGAACCTCTAATTCTAAGAAGGCCTTTCTTGGCCACTAGGAAGGTATTGATTTATGTACACCATGGGGAACTTATTTTCAGAGTAGAAGATGAAAAAGTCTCCTACAATTCCCTCAATGTTGTCAAGCAAGCATCATTACCAGAGCATGAGGGCTGTTATGCAGTGACCACCATGGATGAAAAATTGAGCAGAAAAGGAGATGATCCAGTATGTTCCTCCACCTTGGATGACTTAGTTTTTTCAGACATTCATGTTGATGAAGCACTAGAGGACATGCAATTTGATAAAGGCCAGGGTGTCCACTACTGGAATTAACTGTTATTCCTGACATTCTGGAGCGGTTAGAGGTACAACAACTTGTTACATAGATTTTAATGGCTCGTACAATATATCTAAAGCTTATCCTATCTTCTATGATGTATGGGTACTTAAGAGACCATCAAACATTTCCATTTATACTTAGTGAAACACTGTCACTAGGGTAGAAGGATTCACTTCAGTAGTTGTTGAAGTGGTGGAAACATGGTATTGGGTGGATAGTTGTTGACTTGAAGGGAATCAACGCTACCATTTTCACCCGGAAGGTGCTACTCAAATTAAGCGTGAATCCATCTCAGCAACCACAACGACGCCTGAACCCCCCCATGAAGGAAGTTGTGAATAAAGTGGTAATCATGTTTGTAGATGTAGGAATAATATACCCCAACACAGATTGTCCATGGGTGAGGCCCCTATATGTGGTACCCAAAAGTGGGGGTATCACTGTGATTTCAAATGACAAGAATGAGCTCATCCCCACACACACTGTGAGTGGATGAAGATTTTGTGTGGTCTATAGAATTTTGAATAAAACCACAAGGAGGGATCATTTACCCCTTCCATTAATGGATCAGATGATAAAGAGGATAGCGGGGAACAAGTTTTAAAACTTCCTAGATGATTATTCCGACTTCAATCCGATTTACATTTCCCTAAAATAACCAGATAAGTTCACATTTATTTTCCCCTATAGTATATTAGCTTATAGTAGGTCTCCCTTTAGCAAGTGAAATGCTCCTGCAACATTTCTACGATGCAAGATAGCTATCTTCCATGACATGGAGGAATAAATCCTGGAGTTCTTCAAGGATAATTTTTCAATTTACAGAAAATCATTTACCAATTGCTTGAGGCAACACCTAGATCTAGTACTAGAGGTTTGTGAGAACAATAACCTGGTTTTGATGTAGGAAATGTGTCATTTCCTCGTACAAAGTGGCATCATCCTTGGCCATGGAATCTTGGAAAAAAGGATAGAGGTTGACCCGGTAATGATAGAAGTCATTTAATGACTTCCCATTCTAACTTCTGTAAGAGCCATACACATCATCATAGGACATGAAGGTTTCTACAGGTGGTTTATCCGTGACTTCTCAAAGATAGATCATCCCCTGACCAACCTTCAAACCACAGATGCCATTTTTTAGTTTGGTGAGGAATGCAACCTAGCTTTTGAGCACCTAATGCAGTGCCTGGTGGAATATCTATTGACGATTTCTCCCAACTATGTAGAGAAATTTGACGTGATGTGTGATTCCAACAACTGCACAGTGGGAGAAATCCTAAGGTAGTGGCTAGACCGAAATTTTTGATCCATCTATTATGCTAGTAGGTCACACAGCGAGGTTTAGATGAACTACACTATCACAGAGAAGGAGATGATTGAAGTGGTGTTTTCTTTTGACTAGTTTTGTTCCTATTTAGTGCTATCTGAGGTTGTTGTTTATACTGACCCTGCATCACTCAAGTACTTGGTGAACAAAAAATATGTGAAACCACAATTGATCCAATGGGTATTCCTCCTACATGAATTTGATCTAGAGATCTGATACAAGAAGGGGGGTGAGAATGTAGTTGATGATCATATCTCCCTCTTAGAGTTGCTTCATTTAGAGAAATAGGAAGATCTAGAGATCAAAAAGGATGTCCTTGATTATCATCTCTTTTTAGTCATAGAATGTCCTCAGCCCTGGTATGTTGATATTGCTATTTATTTTGGTTATATTTTTCATCCATATTGAAATCTCCTTTTAGAAGAGGAAAAGGTTTCTCTCTAATGTCAATAGGTACTTTTGGGATGATCCTCTACTATTATGATCCTATGGTTATAGATTGATCTGATGATGTATTCTAGAAACTAAAAATCATGGAGTCCTTGAATTATGTCACACCTCACTAGTTGTGGGACATCATGGGCTAGACTGTACTATAACAATGATCATGTTGTCTAGGTTATTATGGCCCACCATTCATAAATATGCACGAGCCTTGGTTTCCCATTGATAACACTTCCAATGAATAGGTAATGTGGGGCACATAGCTGATATGCCGCAGCATCCCCTCCAAGAGGTTGATATCTTCGATGTCTTGGGCATAGACTTCATGGGGGCATTTCCCACTTCTTTTGGGAACACATAAATCTTGGTCTGCATTGACTACATCTCCATGTGGGTGGAAGCCACTGCTACGTCACATGACATGACCAAGGTTGTCATGGTCTTTTTAAAGATACACATTTTTAGTAGGTTTGACATTATCAGTGTACTAATCAGTGATAAAGGGACCCACATAGATAGCACACTAATGTATGGAGTATTGTTGATGTACGAAGTGAGGCATCATATGGGGATGCCATATATTCCCTTCTCCAGTGGAAAAGTGGAGCTTTCCCACCATGATCTCAAGTAGATTGTTCGAGGAAGCTAGATGATTCTTTGTTGGTGGATCAAACCACTCTTAAGATGCCACTATTGATTTCCCCCTTACGCCTCATCTATGGAAAGCCATTACATCTTCAAGTAGTGTATGAGGACAATGTTTATTGGGTCCTCAAGGCCCTTAATTTTGATCTGAAGGAAGCTGAAGATAAGCATATGTTCTATCTATCAGAACATGATGAAATTCTATTGGAGGAATATGAGAATGCCAAGCTGTTAATGGAGAAGATGAGAGAAATCCAGGATTAGATAATTTCATGAAAATATTTCCTACTCACTGATCTAGTAGTGCTTTTTTACTATCATTTTAGATTTTTCAAGGAAATCTAATGTCATGATAGTTGGGACCATTCCGAGTCATTTGATTATTCCACCATGGAGTAGTAGAAATTTGTAGGGAGGATGGTCAACCATTCAAGGTGAATGGATAATGGCTAAAAACATGCCATCACATGGATGTAATGGTTGGAATGCTCTCCACTATTCATCTCAAGTAAGTACAGGAAAGTCGATCGATCCAACAACCTAAAAAAAGGTTCTTCTTGGGAGGAAACCTAGAGGTTCATGCTATGTACCCCCTATACACATGGTGTGTACTGAGTCCTATTAATTTTTATTTCTAAAATTATAAATATATAAATTAACTATGTAATATACATAGATAATGTTCGTGCTGATGGTAAAGTCATTGGAGTTTATGGGAGCCGTCATCGATTCGAATCCCTCCATACCTACCTTTGGAAAGGGGTTCTACTTTTTAATACACGTTTTTTATTACAAGTCATGCGTTGTATTTTACATAATATATATAATTTTTTTAAATATATTAAAAACCATGATGGGGAAGGAACGCTTGTTTAGGTATGTAATCCAGTTCCAAATGACCTGGGTTCGAATCCTAATAACCACCCCATTTCCATCATTTATTATTTAGTAAAACCACATGGTGTGTATTTAGATATACATTGTGGGATCCATTTTTTCATTTAAAACAATGAATATTTTCACAATGATGGAATACATGTGGCTAAAGTTGGTGGATTGGCAGAGTCTCGGCCATGGATCCAAAAGTCCCAGAATCAAACTCAGCTAATCTCCCTACTACATACCTTTTACTCAAATTAAAACCACACTCCATATATTTTCATTATCCCATTTAGTATAGGAATTTTATAATATATATATATAATCAATAAACATAAGAGGTTGTACAACCTTTTCTCCAGTGGTTTAGGGCTTCCATTCGGAATGACCGATTGCCAGTTTGAACCTTACAACAAGCACCAGAACAAAGGTTTTACTTCTCCTTTTCTCATTTTAGTACACAAGGTGTGTATCTCCCAATAAATTACTTATATAGATTTATTTATAATAAAAAAATTATATATATACATATTATTTTAATTATTAATATTATTTATTATATAATTTAGTATAATAATTGTATTATATATATTGTTAGTCAAAGAAGAAAATTTTTAATACACTCTGTGTAGGCCACTGATATACACCATGAAACTTAGCTATATACACCGAACCCCACCTGGCTTGAGCCCATGACGCACGACCCCCCCCCCTCGTCCTTTTTCTTCCCTCACACACTGTTTGGACTCCCCACTTTTAAATATGCCTTCAGAGTTCATTTTTTGCTTCTGAATTCAACTACATTGTGGTTATAGGTCCAGGTATGCCCTTATACACCATTCATTTTCCTTTTTTGATCGCATTTAGGGAGTTCCATGAATTTTCCACCATTCTGACTCCCTTCACAGCACATGTCTTGTGCGAAGAACACATATCGTGTACTTTTTGTACATAGACACACAATACACATTTTCTACATTTGTATGATACACAGAGTGTACATTCGGTACATGCAATGAACCTTGCCTCCCATAGCCTTCTAGACCTCACCATATCAGTTCGGAACAAGGTTACCATCCAATTTACTATTACACGGCGTGTCTGTTCGGGACATGCCATGTCCTCCAACCCTTAGGAGCACCCCATGTGGTGAACTACAAGCCTCACCCACCATGTTCACTTAAATTGAATGCATCCCCCCCACCCGGTGTGTATGTTACCTTTTTTACCAGTTCATGTTGAGTCGTGTCAATATCATTACATGGATTACACCCCGTGTTTTTGTACACAACATTTACATTCTGTTAAACACTATGATCTCCTATTTTTTTCAACACATGACGTCACATAGTGTCTATCCAGTGGAGATGGGTTCCTTCACAACATCTTATTCACGTCATGTACTCTAGATCTATATGCCATGTTCGATTATTATTTTCAGTTTTATAATATATTATTTTTCATTTTCATTTTCATTTTCTTTTGTTTTGTTTTGTTTTATTTTTCTTCTAGGTATTTTCGATCAGGATCCTTCTCATGGAAATAATCCCTCTTCAGCTAAAGAAGGCAAGCGGCCTCCTCGACGTCGAATACGTCTTCGACCTCATGAGAAACCCACATTGGATTTCCCAGTCTTCCATCCCATTGTGTTGGCCACTATACTTCCTCTTCTGCTACCACATCCGCCAGCGCCCTCTACTGACCTAACAGCTCTTGGGACCCTATTTAATGCTGCATCATTGGCCTTCGTCCCCTCCACTGCGGAGGTCAAGAGCTTCGGTGAATCCACTTCGTCTAGCTCACATCCATCTGAGCTACCATCCATACCTATAGTCAACCTGACCGAGGTGGCCCTTCGAAATTATACTGTCCATACATATGGGCCCACTTTGTTATCCTCTGATCCACCTCCTACCGCAGTAGTTGGACTATCTGCTCCGAACACTGTTGTTCCACCACTGCATGCACTAGCTACTGCCCTCCCTCTACCCCACCACTAACTTGTCTTTTTAGATGATCATCCTAAGGAAAAGCCTTTGCGGAATTTTTTTCACCGCACTATCATGATGAGTGGTCACTTCCTCAACATCACCATCCTATATAACCTTGGAATCTTAGAGGATTTAGAGGATCATCTGGGACATACTCACATGCTTGATACCTTCTTGGTTAGTACTCCTACATAACATGTATTATTTTTGGAGTACATGGCTACGTTCAAGTTCAACGTTCCCACATACTGGAAGACACCCACATATACAGCTCGTCTAGTTCTATTTTATCTAGGCGGCCAACATATTTCCCTTACTATGGATGTGTTTGGCAAAGGGTGCGGCTTCTACCCCCCTCCTACTACCCCACCTCCCATCTCTACCTTGACTCACCCTGAGGGATCATTCCTTGTCTTGATGTAGATGGAGCATGTTGGGTATAACCACGGGTTTACCCCTAAATCGAAGAAGGGCACACTCATCCTTGACCCTTCTCTTCGCTGGCATCATTGGTTCTTCAGCTCTATTCTCCACCCACACGACAAGGATATGGGCATCATTTCTAGCCATGACATGGATCTCCTAACTTGTATCATCCGAAATTACAACCCTCACCTCCTATGTATAGTCGCCTCCTATTTAAACTCCATGATCCATGTATATTAGGGTAACAGAAATGGAAAATTCTACGCCACCAATTTGGTGCACCATTTGGGAGTTTTTGAGCTTTCTCCCCCTCCAGATCACTTGGGTTCTCTTGAGAATATGGAATTATTCAAGATTATCTTTATGAGGTTTTTTTATTATCAGGGAGAGACCATTGTGATTATGTAGGATTCCCTTGATCCGATCGAGGAGTGATCTTCCCCACCTACTCTCATTAGTGTCGCTGCTTGAAATCCACCCCATCCACCTATGGATGTACCCTCTCTACCCCAGCCCCTTCTTCTGGCCTTCGTCTTCTTCCACCATTCCTTATTCCTCTGTTCCTTCTACCTCCTACATCCCTCTGCACCCTCAGTCGATATCTCCATTACCCTCCGCCTAGCCGTAGTGGAGAATAACGAGGTTTGTCTCGATCATCCTTTGGATCGGCTCGAGAAGATTTTTAGGCTTACTCTTCAGCATCGTGATATTTCACTACCCCCCCCCCCCACACTCATTCTCATCCTACGGTTTATGGAACTTCTTTTGTAGGTCCACTTCCGTTTACAATGCTAAGCATAGATTCAGTTCTCCTTTCCACTACTGGGCCAACTTCTACCACTATTGTTGTTAGTCCATAGATAGCTACTGAGCATTCTATTTCGAGTCTAGATCCTGCAAATCTGGCTATTATGACCTCTCTTCCGAGTGTAGATTCCAAGCCTCCATCTACCATGACAGCTGATCCATCTCTAATGACTGCTTATGTACATGATGATTCCAATTCAATGGTGACCCCTAGATTGGATTTTGGGCACATTTCTTTGATTATATATATATATATATATATTGATATCATGTGCCTGTGTTTTCTTGTGTATGATTTACTTTTATCCCTCCATGATGGTCACAGGTAACATGACATCCTTGGGGGTGTCCTTCACCTCCACTTCTTTTCATTCTACACCTAGACACGATGGGAGTATTGTTTTTCAGGATTCTATTGTTTTCTTTTTTCTTTCTAGTTTTTCGTGTTCCATTACTTTCCCCTTTTTCCTAATCCACTGTTGTGTCCCTGCATCACCTACTCCACCATTATGTGTCAATTGGGGGACCATGTTCCCTATTCAGTTTGGGGAGCCCCTCTACCTACACTGCTCCTTTTCCCATGAACTATTTTTGGAGACATAATTAATAGATGAAATATTTTAAACTATAGAAAATAATCAGTTAATTATAATTATAAATAATAAAGGCATAGTTGAGAATTTTAGAAGGTACATAAATATTTTAAAGTTGTAATAAATTATATGAAAATTACTTATGATATGGTAGATTTTACGACATAAATTCTTGGCTATTTTAATTTATTAGACTACTAATTTTTATTCTTCCCCTGACCCAATCGACCCTTTATCATTTTTCCTCTCTCCTAAGAGGTATTAGAAACCTTTATGACATAATCTTTCTTACACCGTCATTATTGAGAAATTCTTGGGATCTGAATAACTACCAAAATTTTCAAGTTTTTTCCTTCAAAACATGAATATTTATTAATATAATTAATGTTATTGGAGAATTTGATTTTTTTTCAACCCCTTTGACCTTCAGACCTTCTATACATCTGATCTTCATAAATCCTTAGAAACCATGAACTACATTGATAGGAAGTTGCATTACAAGAGACTTTTCTCTTCCTACCCTATTTTTTTTTTAATTTTGCATGATTTTTCACTTTAGAATTAGAGAGGGAATTTTGGTTTTTAATTTTACATTTTGGTAAACAATCAAAAACATCAGTGTGGGGGAGTTTTTCACTAGTTTATTAGGGAAAATGGTTCCACATCCTACTATCCATTGTATTCTTAGTGGTACCTCTCATTAAAAAAATCTAATATAGAAAAATGAAAAAAGAGGGACCATGTTCATTTATTACACATTACTGTGGGTTTATGGACCCATTGTTGGAAGAGACTACAATGGTGATGATATCATTTCTAACAGATCTTATTTGGGAATGGATTTTCATTGAACAATAATTTTGGAATATCATGCGTTGTTGTTCAAGAATTAAGCCTCATTTTTCAAGCCACTATGATTGTTTTTCACATTATTACCTACCAACCCTTAACCTTAGAAACATTTTAACCTAGATGAAAGCCCTCAAAATTATTGTGACTTAAATTTTTGAAACTAGAGAATGAGATCACTTGAAAGCATATGGATAGATTTCATACACTAAATACTGAGCACAAATATGATAAGATGATCTTGAGTGATGAGAGTATTATTTTCTAGTGAGGTATATCTTCATGTGGCATGGGTAATTGTTAAATGTTTAATTATGTGCATAAAAGAGAATGGATGTTTGATAATTAAAATTATAATGGAGGCATGATTGGATTATCAAAAAAATTTAAATATGTTTTTGAGCCGTTATAAAATCATTTGTTATTACTATAGAATTTATAAGTATAATTAAAGTTGAATTCTTCCCTTTTTGGAATATGGATACTATTGATTAGATGTTGAGATTTTACATGAGGAAAAGAAAATGACTAAGTGTAGGGGAGTTTAATGTGCCTAATTTTTGTATAAATTTTCGTACATTTTATTGAGCTTTTGAAACATTTTTTCACTGGATACATGTTCTTTTTGAGATAAAATGCTGTAATTTGGTGATCATAATGCTTTTTAGGTATTTCCATGACAGAGACACAGATCTGGGGAATGTTGATCAAAAATTACAAACAACATGTCGTGTAATACTAAAACCTATAAATAGGTGGCATACCCTCCATGTTTGGATGGATTTATTCATTTACATTTCGTTCAATTTGAAGGGAGATAACTCTGAGTACATCCTAGAAGAGAATTAGAGAGAGAAAGAAGAGGGGAGAATATGTAAAAGAAGGTGCTTCGGTGCTACCTTCTCAATGACTTCTGCTCCAAAGATTTCAAGAGGATGTGTTTGGTTACTAAAAGTTATTTAATTAAAAGCTACACCATGAGTATCTTAATTCCTTATATGTTGGGGTTGTGGACAAATGAATGTTGAAATTTTTCAATTGTGATGTTGTAATCGTATTGTTCACCTTATCTTCAAATAATAACTTATTAACCACCTCTCAAATATCACTATAAATTTTGTATCGGACCATGAATGGGATTTATAGGGATCCATTATTGAATTATGGTTAAAAACATTCATGAACTTTTGGTGTTTTAATTATCTAAAAATGGCTACAATTAAAAAAATTTAATAGAAATCAATTTTCAGACAAACGAAATTGACTTCCATTGATTTAAAAAACGTACCAGAACAAGGGTGTTATGTTACATAAGTAATCCCAAGGATATGATTTATCATGAACAACACAACCTCATTAAAAAATTGATTTAATAACAACCTTTTAAAATATATAGCCCTGAGAAATTTCCCCCCAAATTTACATCAAAACCAAATTCACGTGTTTTTATTTATCAATTAAATAAATTTCTCTAAAAATAAAATACAATCACATTTTCATGAAAACATAAAAAAAATCGACTTTAAATTCCATACAAATTAATAAATCAGGGACCAACTAGATTAGAAAGAAAAAAATAACTCTTTCCCCCTGCTGATTGTCCCATTACTGGTAGTATACTCATTAGTGAAATACAATTTGGAAAGCCGAAAATAACACTTTGGCAGAAACGATGACCACTTCTCATTGACCATAATCTGAGTCAAAACAAAGGAGATACGAGATGTATCATTTTCCTCAAAATGGTGGTAGAAGACATGTTAAAGTTCCCATATAACGTGTACTCCATCCATTTTGACTACCGTATCCCCACTATTTAAAGGAAAACTAGACATATATCCTAACATGATGTGTAAGGATACTACACAATGAGTCTTATCCACCATGGGAAGAACAATGTTCCCCAAGTTGTTCAATGTCCCTCAGTCGGTCGTTTTGTACACTATTCACATTCATGGAAATCTATATGTCCATGTAATCCCATATTACACACCTGGTCTCCAGCACTAGTTCACATTATCTGTGGGTCTCCCATATAGTGTGTGATATTTAACTCACATGGTATCCCCTGTTTTTTTGCAAGGGGCCTAAACTCCATGTGTTATTCAGAATACACTGTAAGTAGTTGTAAATTTTTATTGAAATATAGATCTTCCCCACACAATCCATATCCATTCAATCTGGTATGATTTCTAACCATTGGCCACCCTAACATAGTTGAAACATCCTTTGACCATTGTTTTTGGTCCTCTGGTGGATAGAAATCTAAATATTATTCATCACCCAAAACCAACACACATTGTCCTCACTCGCGATGACTCCCACTGCCACACTGAATCTGAAAATTGATAGTGGAATCACCTTGATCATGAAAATATCCATAATACATACTTAGATTATAAAATAGTTGTTGTACAAGAATATTCTACAAATCTACGGGGTTCAATCATGCTTGATCCCACTCGTAAATTTCAAATCATGGATCCAAAGGCCAACATATAATTTCATGAATATTGAAGGGTAATGTGAGCATAAAAATGGTAAAATAATGGTTGTATACAAATTCATGTAAATAAAATTATATTGAAGATTTATAAGGTGAGAAATCGTGGAAAAAAAGAATAACAAATATAGATAACTAGGTACATATGAAAAGTGAATGTGTGATGGTTTTAGTTTGATATAGATCAATAAAATAGAAATGACCATGGAAAATATTTTTTTATCAAACTGGTGGAATCCAAAAATTATGAGTCATACCTTCATTCTAATTTATCAATGGTGTAGAGTGGAACATCCAATAATGGGGTATGTTCTTTTATGATTGTTATGCCTCAATTCTCCATGATCCATTTTTTTATCATCACCTAATCTTGACCTGCCAATGAATAATGATAAAACATCATCTCGTCGGTAATAGTGTTATGAATATTACCCCATATATTGAACACATTCATGTATTTATAGAAATAACAAGTTTTGAATTTTTTAATTATAGAAATTTATAAATTCAATTAACACATATTCACATTTTTTTATTTGAACATCCAGCACTGATCAATTTTATATCATGCCTAGGGTTACAATTTAAATTTAGATTAAACTATGTTATGATATGTTTGATTCAATACTTGATTTCAATGGTATGCCATTGTTACTAATAAACGGTTCATTCATGATATAAAATATATTGAATATTTTTTAAAATTATGTTTTGGGAACATCAGGCTGGGAAATCATGCTTCATCTCAATTCCTGGCTCCAAAAATATTTCAAAATATTTTTATAAGATAACAATGAAGAAATAGGGTCTCTACATTCACAAAATTGATCATGAGAGATATATAACCAAAATCATTGTATACGTATGAATTACCAATGATTTATATTTATAATATATTTCATATCTTGCTGTAATAGAAGGTTACATAGATGTGGGTTCAAAAACTACTATTTTTGATAATAAATCCATATGAATATGGTTGTTTACACTTTAAAGCTTTGATATTTCTTTGGTAATCAAAATAATAACATGTTTTAAACATTGGTCCACGAAGTTGATGTTTATCACCATATAGGCATGTGGAAATAAATCTTAATAGATTAGAAATCTATTATTGTATATTATCTTTTACACTAGTATGATGACTCAGTCATTATCAATCATTTTTGTGAAAAAATGTTTTTCAAAATCATATAGTTTTGTGTATAATGGTTAGTTGAGAAATATAAATTAGAGAGATTATTATTCTAGGAAATTTTTACATGATGGTACAATATTTACCATCTATATGAGGTCATGTAAAAACCATTGATATTAATTTACAACATTTCTCCCTTGAGGTAATATTCATATATGAAATAATGATATTGGGTTAAATCCCAAATGATAAATCATTTTTAAAGGATACCCCAAAAATTATTATGTAAGATCATAAAAAAAGTATTTAATGGGAAAAAACGTTTCGAAGATGATGGTCAATATTGACAATTATAAACTCTGAATCATGGTGTCAATATTGCATGATATGATTATAAGTTGACATATAATATCTAAAAAAATATTTAGAAACACTGAGATATGAGGTCAAATAAACAAATCATATTGTAATATTTCCACTATGTGAACTTATAGTTGAAGAATATTCTTATATGATATAATGCTTCTACTCCTTTGAGTTATCATGGAATGGATGTGAGCACACTTCCCTAAAACGATAAATGAGATTAGATATTTGGATGAAAATATCATTTTATGTATGATATATCTTATTTATCATATATATAGAGAAGCATTATTTTTTTGGCAACTAATAAATATGATAATACTTTCAGATGATGATATTTAGTAAATGAATACATAAACAATCTTTTCTATGAATAATGTTACTCTTGTTATGTGAAAAGATAATATTTTTTAATAAAATCGTGGTATTTCTATAATGTTTTTTATAAAATAAATAAATAAATATGCATTTGTGGGACCCAAATTTTGTGAGGTTTCTATTTTTGAGGTGTAAAAAACCATCTATAATCCCACATTGGAAATTGGGGTTAATTATTAAAATACCCCCCATTATAAAAAGCGCAGTTAATAATTTTTTTAGATAGAAAAATTATTTTTTACAGTGATATTAAGTATATTTTAAGATTTAATTTTAGGAAAATGTTTTGTTATATATAAATTATATATAAATATATATATAAGAAGATAATAAATAAATAAATAAAATTTATAAAAAACACAAAAATGATATTATTAGTTGTAGCGTTTGGATTTGAAAATCTCAAAATCCAAACGGTTTCCACCTTCCAAAGGTTTCATTTTTTTCTGTTGAGTTGCAATGTACTTTGATCAAAATGGTGTGTTCAAATCGATGTGAATAAAATCAATTTTTATCATGAAATAATAGGATGATGATATTGAAAATTCATTGATCAATTCAATCTAAAATTCTATAGAACTATTTATCAACAGAGATGTTGGAGGGTTGTCAAACATTGGTGCTTAAAATTCCCAAAATTAAGGTGAAATCATCAAGGGAAATTTCCTCCAAGAAATACACCATAATAAGTGGGGCCATATCAAAATCAGTTGGATAGTGAATTTCAGTCCTGCATAATGATTCAATTTTTTTATTATCTAACTTCCTTCATATTTTATAAATACATTTCCTAGTAACTAAAAAATATAATTTAAACAAAGTGAACTGTTTTTCATCGTGAACCCATTATATTGAATATGAAGGCTCAACCCAAAAGACTCTGGAAACTCGCTTATTTAATAATTATTATTTCTATTATAAAAATGTGAACACACATACATACAGATTCAAAAACATACATATATATATTCATACCAACATGAGTATATATATGTTTATGGATGTGAATATATATATTTATATGTCATTATATATTAAATATTTGATAATATATTAGTATTATAGATATATAGTTATAAATTTTTAATATATATACATATATATTTTTTGTATTTTTTTTTTAAAATAAATATACATGTATAGGCTTAGAAATATTTATAAATATTTAGAAAACATTATTTATAATTTAATAATACATAATAATAGATCTATTTGTGTAAAAATATTTTTTTATAAAGAAATTAATAAAAATATATATTTAAATATACTAATATATATATATATATATATCGATAATTATTTATCAATTTATATTATAAAAATAAATATTACATTTATATTTATAATAAATATATATTTATAAATTTATAATATATATAAATATTTTTATATTTGTAATATTTATAGTTATTACACACAGAAATATATTAATTTAAAACATATATGTATATTTTTATTTTAAAATATGAATTTAAAATGTAT
Organism: Viscum album; assembly: GCA_963277665.1. NCBI lineage: Eukaryota > Viridiplantae > Streptophyta > Magnoliopsida > Santalales > Viscaceae > Viscum > Viscum album. Next base: position 909,637,756 of record OY728133.1, on the reverse strand, counting down.
ACAATATATTTGTGGGCGTGTTTTGATATAATTACAAATATACAAATACATAAAAGTTATAATATAAATATATATTATATTTATATTTATAATATATAGGTATATTTATTAAAATATAAATTTAAATTATGTACATATATTTACATATGTGATGGTGTTTATTATATGTGTTTATATACATATATATTAATAAATTTATATATATATATATATATTATAATGAACATATATATATATATAGGTGAATATATATATAAATATCCACACACATGTATACATATATATATAGGCACCCACACACAAATATGTCTGTGTATTTATTTTTATATCTCTGAATTTAATATTAATATATATATCTGGGTGTGTGAGTGAGATTTTGATTGTGTGTTCGTTATATAAATTATAAATGATTTTTTAAAAAATTATAATTAATTCATATAATATAAATTATATATATATGAATTTATATTAAAATATATATTTATTCTGAAAATTTGATTATAAATACATTAGAATGTTTTTAAAAGGCATAGCTAAATTATCCACATTTTTTAGAATTTTTAATTAAATTACAGATATTCTATAAAAATCAATGCTAATTTAGCAACATTTAAATGATAACGTACCTAAATTTTCCATGATTTTCAAAATAATACAGCTACATTAGTAATGTCCAGTAGAAAGGATATCTAAATTAGAAATTTTCTTCTTCTTGAAACATAACTACAATATTTTCATTTTTTAGAAAAAATATCTAATTTGATATTTTTTTAGAAAATAGAGCTAGATAGCTCTATTTTATAAAAATGGATAATTATCCTTTTTTAAACCTATATATTTAGCTACATTTTTTAAAAAGGAAGCTAAAAAATCCACTAAAAAGAATTTTTAATTCTATGGTTTTGGTTGGCCAATGTGAAATGTGGAAGTTTTATTCAGATTTGGTAATGGATGGGAGTCTCATCACATTAATTGTTCGGATGTGAAGGTGAGGAAGAATGTAAGGATAGGATGAGGGTGCCTCCATTTCTATATTTTTTGGTTTTTCTCTATATGTACTTATACAAACATACATATATACATTAAATCATAAATACATAGACATATACATTCATTCATATATACATAAATACATAAATCTATCCATACATACATACATACATTCACCAACACACACATATATGTTATTTATAGATTTGAATGTGACCAAATAGATTGATTGGTGTATCTAGCCAATGATGGGACATTCATCAGATTCAATATCTGTTTATTACAAATTTATGATTCTTATTTCACCCTAGAATGAGAATTTATAGTGAATAATCTATTTAATATACTTATTTACTCTCTTATAATTTGATTTAATTTTTTTAATGAATTCCAAGATTGTGTTTAAGAATGGGTTGGTGCTTAAAAACACATCATGTGGTGATTAATTAGTGTTTGAGGAGTTTTGTATCATTCTTAGAGCAATTTTATTTCCTTGGTATTACATTGCAGATGTTATTCATATGTTCATTTGACATTACATGCATTATTATCTATTATTGATGGGTTTTTTTATTTTAAATTTTATGATTTTTCTTTGATTTAGGTTTTTATTTTATTTCATAATATTGAATAATGTAATGACACCCATATTGTCTGTATTATATCATCAGTGGGAATTATCTACAGATTACCAATTATATATTAATTTTGAAGGTCATTAGAAACATCATTGTCGACATATGAAGGGTTTTATTTGTGGTAGGACATATCATATCTGAGTCGGGGATCGATTTTATAAGTTAATAGTGAATTAAAAATTGGGTTATATATATTTATGAAACTTATTAAATCTCATAAAAATTATTTTTAAACTAAAATTTAATTCGATAAACACAATAAATTATCATTTTATCAAAATCCAGAAGTAGTTCTTCCCTGAACCAATTTAAATAATTTATTATTAATACACATTTTTCACCAATATGATTTTATCTACTTAAATTTCAATCCATGTCATTATTACTACATATAAGTATGACCATAATTTCTATCATTTCATAATTATATTAATAATTTATTTCAAAATAATTATAATATATTTTAAATAATTGGAATTTTTTAAAAATATAACAATTAATGATTAAGGATAAACCAAATCCATTCTTAGGCACACGTCCAGTTCACCAACACCTCATGACTTACATGTTTTATAAATATAAAAATAGGCCTCAAACTATCTTCATGTAATAATATACATTATATATTAATTCAAATTTTCCATATTCTATCAAAGGATATCTCAGAAACAAATCTCGATCTCCCTCTAATACGTCCTCACATTCCAAAGGTGGTTGCTGCAATCTCCTTGAATACACCTATAATAAGATCAATTTCTACAATTATCTTCACACATGGTTTCATAGCCCCCTTATTTTCTATGGTTATCATTACTGTAGAGACCTGAAGCCTGACGTACATGGACATTACATTACATTTGCGGAATACTTAGTACATACACACACAAGGATCGTAATAGTTTAGTGTCTTTGGAAACTCGGAACGTAATCTTCTAATCGTGGTGAAAGATCTTCAACATCTCCAATAATGATCTTCCTTTTTTTTACCTAAAAACTTTCTTTATATCCTGGGGAAAAGAAAACATAAAAGGGTGAGCTCAAATGCTCAGTAAGGGTAAACAAAATAAATATCAATCACATCGTATTCATAAGAACATAACATTTTGGAAATCTTAACCTGCAAAAGAGAGCATAATTTCATAACATGGGATAAATCATGGCAGTGAAATGTAATCACAATAATCATAACTTAATACATGAAACTTTGTGGCATGCACACATAATCATAGAGAATCATTTCTTGTTAGTCAAGACACATTTCCAAGACTATCTTAGTGGACAAAGTCCCTTTCAGAATCGAGTAACCCTCGTTTCAGTCCTGTTTCACTGAACCGGTATAACCTACCGGTCCAGCCCTATCTATATCATGAGATATAAAATCTTTACCCAATGAATTGGAGGGAGATATAGGTCCCACCCATATTATAATGAATCCTTTCTTATGTGTGCCACATAATCATAAACCATACATCATAGTGTAACCCATGTAATAAAAATGGGATTCTTAAACAACATGACATCATAAAACAATTCATATAAGATAAAGGAATTCATAAAAATGTTTCCATCACAACATAATCAAATCCATGTAATAATAGGGATAAAAACAGAACCCTTTTATTATCTTATATGGAAAATAATTTTGATAAAATACTTGAACTCCATTCTTGAGGAAAATATCCTTTCTACTTCAAAAATACTTTTCCTTTCTTAACATGTCATACCATTTTAAACTAAAAGAAGTTCATGAAAAATAATCTTGAAAACTTGTAAATGAATACCCTTTGAAATAATTTTTTAAAAATCCATTCATGTCGTATAAGTTAAAAAAACATTCTTCGTACTTTTGTCGGAAATGTCAAAAAGTACCTCGTACGAAAAACGACAAAAGATTCCTTTCATATCTTTTACTAAAAACTCACCAAAGGGTAAAATTGGATTTAAAAAATTGTAGGTGGATGGAAATAACATTAAATATTTAGGAAACATGGATGTGGATGATAAAATACACCTCAGTAAATACCAAAGTATAAGCAATCTCGGATAAAAATGAGATTGTGATATTTCCCTTACCTTAGGTCCGATTTGCTTTGTATGTGTCCGAACCTCCTGTATAATGACTTAAATAATGTCATTGACTTATTACAGAATCATATTAATTGTTATGATATCATATATGGTTCACTTATGACATTATATTACCCGTTCTTTTGTAAATTCCATGTTAAAGAAGCGTTTTGGGTAAAATCGTTTCATTTATCGTAGGTGTTTTGACTTGTTGTTCTTGACATTATTATTACTTATATCATGATTTACATACTTCCAGAATATAAAATATGATTTATATATCATATATATTCAGTATATATATATATATAATAGATAGATAAATGAAATGAAAAACACCATTCATGGAGACGGTAGTCCGTACGTACGCATGAACGCTGTTTTCCTTTCCTTATTGTCTTGAATGGAAGTAAGTAGATGAAATACATATATATATATATATATAAATAAATCCAGTAGCTTTATAATGTCATATATTTCATTATTATTTCTTATATATACTTTATAATCATTCTTAAATAGTTAACATGGAGAATGAATCTAATCGCGTCGTGGAGACGGTAGTCCGTACGTACGCACGAGCGATGATATCATTTCCATAAATATTGAATTGAATTGGAGTGGATTATACAATATATCAGTATAAATATGCTGTTGTAATAAATATGTATAGTTATTCTTTACACCATTATACCCATCCATGTAAGGTGGTGGTGGAAAATAGATTACACCACGGCGTGGAGACGGTATTCCGTACGTACGCACGCGCGGTGATTTCTTTTTCCGTAGGATGGATAGATGGTGAAATAGGGTTGTTTCATACTTATAATAACATATCAGTATATTAGTGATACTGATGTTATTACTTCATAATGAAACAACCTAAGAAGAAGAAGTGGAAGAAGAAATAAAGATGAAAGAATTGGTAACGGTAATTACCTCTTCTTTGAAGCGCCTCTTTGAGACCTCCTCTTAGGGCACTAAAATTTGTCTTTGAGGAAAACCAGAACCTCTAGGATGTTTCTAGGAAAGTGGATAAGAGATTTTGGCAGGGGTTGGACGAGCTTGAGAGCTCAAATTGGTGTGAGGAGGAGGGGGTGGGGGTGTCCTTTTATAAGGGAGGAGAGGGGCACCTTAGGAACACCTCAAAATATTATTTTATATTAATGTCAAAATCAGTTTATAATGGTTCCAAAGGGTCTTATTTCGAAGATAAAGTGGGGATGGGTCGAAATACTATCAACCAATAGGATTTAGACAAGTTTAGGGTATTATTTTAACCTTATCAATTAGATTTAACTCTAAGTTAAATAATTTAACTTTTACCGTGTCTTTTTGTTTTCTTTCACTATATGGTTAATACACTTACTATAACATGCCAAACGAACCCCAAATTGTATATTATTAATACATATATCCTTATCTAAGACATTTGGACGAACCTTAGATTTTTAGGAATAAAATAACAATTAATAATATAATATTTTATTTAAAAACTATTTTGTGTCAATTTTGACACTATTTGATATATGATTTTTTTGAAAGTCATAACAGAATTATATGTTCGAACCAAATTTATTAAATCAACACTAATATATCATAGTAACCTAGAAAATTAGTGGAATTCATAAAAAGTCTCAAATTACATTCATTTAAGAATTTATAACATCAATTATGTTAATATTTCCTTAAAATGGTAATTACTGCATCATCGTTGTGTCATAAATAAATTAATTTATTTAAGGTCTAAAAATTATAAATAAAATATCATTATGTAGGAAATCATTTTATCTTTCTAATGAATTTTTATAGTCTAATTTATCTTATGTATAACCCCATATTAAAAATGTTTTAGTTAATAAACATTGATTTTAACTATTTTAACTATTCATTAAATAAAATAATATTAAATGTCATAATCTAATCCAAGTGGACCTAAATGGTCATATTATATTCATAAGGTTGTTTTTGGTATAATTACACTTATCCAATAGAATTAGGACATGTGTTAGGGTAATAGTAATATCATATTTACCCTTAGTTACCCTATTTACTATTAACCGTGGTAAAAAAAGTAAAAAGTTACTATTCACCAAAAATTATTTTCATCTCATTGAACCACATTTTACTTACTGACATCAACCGTGTCTCTCGTATTTTTGAAATTCCATTCACAGAAGTGGTAAAATGAATATTTATGAAGAAATTAATTTTTTTAACTACCACTTAGTAGTTTCACTATTCATCAAAAATTGATGTTTTTCAGAACAATGCCAAAATTTCATCCTAAGCTATATTTCATATTCCGAATTCAAAATGAAGTATATTTTACCAAATTCATTATCATAGAAGTTGCATTAATTAATTTTATAATTAAATCCCGCTGTTAAAACAAAGAGCATGTTTTTAAGAAACAATATCTATCAAAAGATTGACACTTGTTTATGTCTGGTTTAAATGTGAAATTTCATCCAATGACCAACATTTTATTAAATTGTAAAGATATATTCTAAATATAATTTAAAACCACTCAAATTAATAATTTATCACTATTAATTATTTCGATTGAAAAAGTTGTTTTTAACTAAAATTTAGTAATTTTCACTATTCATCAGAATATGAAAGTTATCCGAAAAGTACCAAAATTTCACCTTAGGCTAAATTCGATACTACGAATCCAAAAATGAAGTCCATTTTGAGAGCTAAAATTTCTAAAATTTAAAAAGTGGTTATTACTATTCATAACAGCTAGTTTTAATAATATTTTAATAGCATATCGTTGTTTCGTGAAACTCAGTATTGCGTACTACACACGCTATCGAGGAAGGTTGCGATTGCGTGTAATGCAAGGCAAGTCAAGGATGCGTGTTGTGCAAGCTCCTTTTGGTGGAGCGTACAACACAAGACATTAGTGAAATTAAAAAAGAATATTTTTCATAAAATCTTGGGCTGTTACATTCTACCCCCCTTAAAACGAATTTCGCCCTCGAAATTCGTTGGGGGTTATAAATGGTTTACTATTTGAAAGTTTCTTTAATAGAAACCCACATCGTAAAAAGGAATACCAAAACCAATATTTAAAAACAAAAGTCTGAAACTTAACGGTTACCCAAATAAACTAATCACTGGGTTTCCACATAGATGAAAATATGGATATAGAAGAAAAATCTAACCATCATGTTCTGATGGAGAGTGGTAGAGAACATGGCTATGGAAAAGCCAACAATCTCAAATCAATAAATTTGTGACGATCTAAGGTACCATCCGATTAATCAGATATAAGATCACTAGGACAACATTTTTTGGTTTTCAAGATCGTTTCCCTAAAGTTGAAGAATTTGAATTAGAATAAATACTTACTTTATTTTGGTACAGTCACACTATTGTTCGTGCCTTGAACAATTTCCACTTCATCTCTTAAATAAATGAAGTTGAATTTGTTATTTGTGAAGTGTTAGCAGATCATGTGATAGAATGACGGGTCATTCCATCTGTCTCAAACAAAAGGTTAGCAAAAATTATATACATAAGTCGATCTATAGTGAGATTAATCATATATGGTTCCTAAAATGGACTTATACTTCATATATCATACTGCTTAATATAATAAAACTAGTTTCTACTAAACAGGGACTTCCTGTAGGCCAGTGGTAGGCGATAAAGGCCAGTCGCACTTCGGTTGTGGGTTCGATTCCCACAGCCTTGTCCGAAGCGATGGGCTGTCGCCCGTCCTGCAGGTTGTCCTTTTTCTAAAACTACATTAATATAACATCCCATCAATAATATCGAAAAAAAACATCTATCCTTAAACAATACTCACTTATGTCCAACATAATTCATTTCAATCTTTAGGCTTATCCATAATACTGCCGTCCACTCTCATAACATAGTGAAAACGATTTCCAGAGATTTAATACCATCGTTGATCCCCATATATCATAAGATATGTTTTGTTGGTCACATTCCAAACATTCAAAGTCCTTAATCATGTATTCTCTTGAATACCTTAGTGAAAACATGAATGCAGTTTAAAGTTAACACTTTCCACATACCAAAATACTCAAAATTCTATATACTCAAACCATGATATCACTTAGTACTTATATCAATCATGAGCTCATGAATACTATTAAACATTTCATTTTCTCGTTTTCCCTTCATTATGCGCATATCATCTTATTTCCAAAAAATATCTCAATCACTTTGAATACCACATCAATAAATATTGCAATACTCAATGATACAACATTATTTTGGAATCCCATTACATAAAAACTTAATCATTCCACCACATCGTTGTCATATTCAACATTTCCAATAGTGATCGCATGTGACTTCCCTTTGTCCTTTTCCTTCAGTGGTTGCTCATGTTGATCATCACTAACCCTTGGATTAGGGAATTTATTAGCATAATGCCCCATTTCCTTGCACTTGAAGCATTGAAGTGTTGGTGGTGCGTTCTCTGCAGTGTTTCCTTTATTCACATCATTAGATGCCCTTTTTCCATTACTTCGACACTCAGCTGCTCGATGACCTTCTTTTCCACACTTAAAACATTTTCTAGTCCCTTTAAGACAATCTCCACCATGCTTCTTTCCACACTTTGTGCATAAGGAAACATTCATCTTCTTTTCACCATTATTCTGAGATTTCTCCTTGAAATCCATCTTTCTTTTCATGTCGAAACCATGAGATGGATATGTAACACCAACTTCCATTTCTACCTTAATAGCACAACGCACAATTTCTTCATAGCTACTGAAGTCTCTTATAGCTAATGCCCTTCGAAGACTTGGTTTTAAGCCACTGAAAAATCGATCAACTTTACTTTCAGGTTGGATGATAATGCAAGATGCATACCTTGCAAGTCTTGTAAAATTCGCTTCATATATACCAACAGATTCATCATCCTTTTGCTTTAGTTCAAGAGACTCCTTCTCCATCTTTGTTCGAAGAATACGAGGGAAGTACTTATTGAAAAATAAGTTCTTGAACTCGTCACATTCCATGGACTCAATTTCATCTCTTTGCCTTGTATTCATGATAAGATTCCACCATTGATCAGCTTCACCTTCCAAACGATATACTGCTAAGATGACTTTATCATGTTCAGAACTTTGAAGAACTGAAAATATCTTTTCAGTGGTACTGATCCATTGTTCAGCAACAAGTGGATCAGAAGACCCACTGAAAGAAGGTGGATCTTGCCTCATGAAGGAATCAATAGAATATTGTTCCCTTCTCTGCTCATTTTGAAGTCCAGAATGATTCATAGCTTGTGTAAGTATAGCAATAAGATTTTGCACTCCATCTCTCATAACATTTGTTTGTTCAGGAGGACAATCATTGCATTTTCCATTGCATTGATCAACACGGTTCCTTCGGGTTCCAGCCATCGTCTAAAACCCAAAAAGAATAGTGTGAGAGGCAAAAATCATGCTAGGGAAAACAACATAATAAAGGGGGAGTACCTTCAATATCTAACATCTTAGGTTTAATTCTATGATCGTTAGCGTAGTTCTAGTACTATAACCTATACGTATACTTAACCTTAGGGACATCCCTAGACATACCGTAGAAATATCTCTAGGGATCTCACTAACGTTTTCGCATCCTAGTTTCCAAAGGTTGACTAAACCTTTCCTCTGATACCAACTGTAGAGACCCGAAGCCTGACGTACATTGACATTACATTACATTTTCGGAATACTTAGTACATAACAAAAACACACACACAAGGATCGTAATAGTTTAGTGTCTTTGGAAACTCGGAACGTAATCTTCTAATCATGGTGAAAGATCTTCAACATCTCCTATAAAGATATTCCTTTTTTTTACCTAAAAACATTCTTTATATCCTGGGTAAAAGAAAACATAAAAGGGTGAGCTCAAATGCTCAGTAAGGGTAAACAAAAGAAATATCAATCACATCATATTCATAAGAACATAACATTTTGGAAATCTTAACCTGCAAAAGAGAGCATAATTTCATAACATGGGATAAATCATGGCAGTGAAATGTAATCACAATAATCATAACTTAAAACATGAAACTTTGTGGCATACACACATAATCATAGAGAATCATTTCTTGTTAGTCAAGACTCATTTCCAAGACTATCTTAGTGGACAAAGTCCCTTTTTGAATCGAGTAACCCTCGTTTCAGTCCTGTTTCACTGAACCGGTATAACCTACCGTTCCAGCCCTGTCTATCTCATGTGATATAAAATCTTTACCCAATGCATTGGAGGGAGATATAGGTCCCACCCATCTTATAATGAATCCTTTCTTATGTGTGCCACATAATCATAAACCATACATCATAGTGTAACCCATGTAATAAAAATGGGATTCTTAAACAACATGACATCATAAAACAATTCATATAAGATAAAGGAATTCATAAAAATGTTTCCATCACAACATAATCAAATCCATGTAATAATAGGGATAAAAACAGAACCCTTTTATTATCTTAGATGGAAAATAATTTTGATAAAATTCTTGAACTCCATTCTTTAGGAAAATATCCTTTCTACTTCAAAAATACTTTTCCTTTCGTAACATGTCATACCATTTTAAACTAAAAGAAGTTCATGAAAAATAATCTTGAAAACTTGTAAATGAATCTTCTTTGAAATAATGTTTTAAAAATCCATTCATGCTGTATATGTTAAAAAAACATTCTTCGTACTTTTGTCGGAAAAGTCAAAAAGTACCTCGTACGAAAAACGACAAAAGATTCCATTCATATCTTTTACTAAAAACTCACCAAAGGGTAAAATTGGATTTAAAAAATTGTAGGTGGATGGAAATAACATTAAATATTGAGGAAACATGGATGTGGATGATAAAATACACCCCAGTAAATACCAAAGTATAAGCAATCTTGGATAAAAATGACATTGTGATATTTCCCTTACCTTAGGTCCGATTTGCTTTGTATGTGTCCGAACGTCCTGTATAATGATTTAAATAATGTCATTGACTTATTACAGAATCATATTCATTGTTATGATATTATATATGGTTCACTTATGACATTATATTACCCGTTCTTTTGTAAATTCCATGTTAAAGAAGCGTTTTGGGTAAAATCGTTTCATTTATCGTAGGTGTTTTGACTTGTTGTTCTTGACATTATTATTACTTATATCATGATTTACGTACTTCCATAATATAAAATATGATTTATATATCATATATATTCAGTATATATATATATAATAGATAGATAAATGAAATGAAAAACACCGTTCATGGAGACGGTAGTCCGTACGTACGCATGAACGCTGTTTTCATTTCCTTATTGTCTTGAATGGAAGTAAGTAGATGACATAAATATATATATATATACATAAATGCAGTAGCTTTATAATGTCATATATTTCATTATTATTTCTTATATATACTTTATAATCATTCTTAAATGGTTAACATGGAGAATGAATCTCATCGCGTCGTGGAGACGGTAGTCCGTACGTACGCACGAGCGATGATATCATTTCCATAAATATTGAATTGAATTGGAGTGGATTATACAATATATCAGAATCAATATGATGTTTTAATAACTATGTATAGTTATTCTTTACACCATTATACCCATCCATGTAAGGTGGTGGTGGAAAATAGATTACACCACGGCGTGGAGACGGCATTCCGTACGTACGCACGCGCGGTGATTTCTTTTTCCATAGGATGGATAGATGGTGAAATAGGGTTGTTTCATACTTATAATAACATATCAGTATATTAGTGATACTGATGTTGTTACTTCATAATTAAACAACATAAGAAGAAGAAGTGGAAGAAGAAATAAAGATGAAAGAATTGGTAACGGTAATTACCTCTTCTTTGAAGCGCCTCTTTGAGACCTCCTCTTAGGGAACTAAAATTGGTCTTTGAGGAAGGCCAGAACCTCTAGGATGTTTCTAGGGAAGTGGAGAAGATATTTTGGCAGGGGTTGGCCGAGCTTGAGTGCTGAAATTGGTGTTAGGAGGAGGGGGAGGAGGTGTCCTTTTATAAGGGAGGAGAGGGGCACCTTAGGAATACCTCAAAATATTATTTTATATTAATGTCAAAATCGGTTTATAATGGTTCCAAAGGGTCTTATTTCGAAGATAAAGTGGGGATGGGTCGAAATCTTATCAACCAATAGGATTTAGACACGTTTAGGGTATTATGTTAACCTTATCAATTAGATTTAACTCTAAGTTATATAATTTAACTTTTACCGTGTCTTTTTGTTTTCTTTCACTATATGGTTAATACACTTACTATAACATGCCAAACGAACCCCAAATTGTATATTATTAATACATATATCCTTATCTAAGTCATTTGGCCGATCCTTAGATTTTTAGGAATAAAATAACAATTAATAATATAATATTTGATTTAAAAACTATTTTGTGTCAATTTTGACACTATTTGATATATGATTTTTTTGAAAGTCATAACAGAATTATATGTTCGAACCAAATTGATTCAATCAACAATAATATGTCATAGTAACCTAGAAAATTAGTGGAATTCATAAAAAGGCTCAAATTACATTCATTTAATAATTTATAACATAAATTATGTTAATATTTCTTTAAAAGGGTAATTACTGCATCATCGTTGTGTCATAAATAAATTAATTTATTTAAGGTCTAAAAATTATAAATAATATATCATTATGTAGGAAATCTTTCTAGATTTCTAATGAATATTTATAGTCGAATTTATCTTATGTATAACCCCATATTAAAAATGTTTTAGTTATTAAACTTTGATTTTAACTATTTTATCTATTCATTAAATAAAATAATATTAAATGTCATAATCTAATCCAAGTGAACCTAAATGGTCATATTATATTCATAAGGTTGTTTTTGGTCGAATTACACTTATCCAGTAGAATTAGGACATGTGTTAGGGTAATAGTAATATCATATTTACCCTTAGTTACCCTATTTACTATTAACCGCGGTAAAAAAAGTAAAAAGTTACTATTCACCAAAAATTATTTTCATCTCATTGAACCACATTTTACTTACTGACATCAACCGTGTCTCTCGGAATTTTGAAATTCCATTCACAGAAGCGGTAAAATTAAGATTTATGAAGAAATTAATTTTTTTAACTACCACTTAGTAGTTTCACTATTCATCAAAAATTGATGTTTTTCAGAACAATGCCAAAATTTCATCCTAAGCTATATTTCATATTCCGAATTCAAAATGAAGTCTATTTTACCAAATTCATTATCATAGAAGTTGCATTAATTAATTTTATAATTAAATCCCGATGTTAAAACAAAGAGCGTGTTTTTAAGAAACAATATCTATCAAAAGATTGACACTTGTTTATGTCTGGTTTAAATGTGAAATTTCATCCAATGACCAACATTGTATTAAATTGTAAAGATATATTCTAAATATACTTTAAAACCACTCAAATTAATAATTTATCACTATTAATTATTTCGATTGAAAAATTTGTTTTTAACTAAAATTTAGTAATTTTCACTATTCATCAGAATATGAAAGTTATCTGAAAAGTACCAAAATTTCACCTTAGGCTAAATTCGATACTAAGAATCCAAAAATGAAGTCCATTTTGAGATCTAAAATTTCTAAAATTTAAAAACTAGTTATTACTATTCATAACGGCTAGTTTTAATAATATTTTAATAGCATATCGTTGTTTTGTGAAACTCAGTATTGCGTACTACACACGCTATAGAGGAAGGTTGCGATTGCGTGTAATGCAAGGAAAGTCAAGGATGCGTGTTGTGCAAGCTCCTTTTGGTGAAGCATACAACAAAAGACATTAGTGAAATTAAAAAAGAATATTTTTCATAAAATCTTGGGTTGTTACAATTATTCTATCAAATAAGGTTTCATGAATTAATCTCCCATCGTTTTCATTATCATTAAATATTATTTTAAAATATCTGATGAAAAACTGAATCTGTTTTTTCATTTCTATTATCTTTTTGGGGATCATTTTGGTTATGGGTATTCCCACCATGATCTAACACATCCCTCATATGGTGTTGGGTATCTAAAATGTCCCATGAAATTGTTGGTGAGGCGTTCATGGTCGTCTTGGGCTCCAAAAATCTCCAATGATACTCATGTGAACAATGTTTTCCTAATAATAGTTAACAATCCAAGGAATTCCCAAAAAAATAATATATTACCATTTCATGCATTTTAAGGGCACACCATGATACAATAAGATAAAAAAATAAATACAACCCAAATAAAGAACAATGAAATAAATTCATTGTCTGTTGATAATCATGAAATACAATCATAATCAATACGAGGTATATATAATTATTAAAACAATATATGATTCTATGTTTGGTCAAAAATATTGACAGGTAAATAAATCCGACATAAAAATTTAATAAAATAATAAATCTCTCATCTAAAATCTGTTTATGCTATGTGAAACAGATTTTCCAGTCCTCATCCTATACACAAATTGAAACATAAATATCGTCCACTCTAACTCAACGTTACCTGATCTGACTGTGATAAATAAAGGACTGATATATAAATACCACAAAGTTACCACATTATAGTCCAATCATAAAATTTTAATGTAAAAATACAAATTCTATATTTACATATATAAAAGTAAAATACATATAATAAATATTCATTTTCCAAAATAAAAAAACACAATTTAAATCTACAAACATAATTTTTTATGAAAAAGAACAAAAATTAAAGAAAATGTGCTAAAGTTTTATATCAATGGGTAAAGAATATGAAAATTAAATATTAAAAAGAGACATTTCAATTTCATCCATTGATAAAATTTAACATAGATAATAAAAAAATATCACAACAAGGGAAACAGGGAACTGTTGGCAGAACCTAGGACACTGATATACAATAACTAAATATGAATGGGTTTGGATTACAATAAACTAACCGAACTCTCTGCATTTATCTCACTGAGATAATTAAGGGGAAAAATATTTATAATACAAAAATATAATTAAAGGCCACTATAATGATTGTAATAGTAAAAAATTGTAACATTTTTATCATGATTTCCCACATATAAACCCTTGGATACACATGAATCATGTTATTGGTGATTGGTGTTATAATTTTATAACACTATAGATACACACAAAATTACATACAAGAAAAACACAAAATAATTGAAAAATATATTCATATACCATTCAATTAAAAAATAATCCAAACCTACACCTCAAAATACCTTGTAAGGAACAAAAAAAAAATTCAATCCAAAATATATATATGTATAACACCATCCCCTTCATCAATAATTATTACAAGCTTAAGATTGTAATAATTTATTTTCCAAAATACAAAATAAATTTATCAATATATTTGTATTTTATAGATAATTCATTTAGAAGGATACAACATGTCCTAATAATTATTACCTATAAAAAAATACATTATACACATTTCTAAAATATTAACTCTTTTCATAAATAAAATTTTAATTTTTATTAGTTGATCATTATTTTATTCAAAAACAATATAATCACGTATTCTAAAATAGTATTTACAATTAAAAACAATGGGGGAAATTCTAATAGAATTTTTTATTACTAATAGTGAACATAATTAATTTAAAAAATTATACTAGTTATATAAGATAAAATTTCAAAAACTCATTGAAATTTTTTTTAAGAATGAAAAATTAATCATAATATCTAAACTATGTATAAAATTTAGATGCCTTCGTCATTGAAAAATTTCTTTTCTTTAGATAGTAGCTCAAATCATTTTTAAAGTGACTCAATAGGAATTAGATAACCAAAGACTCCCCTAAATCATAAAAATACAGAAATTAAAATTTATCAAATATAAATCTATATTTCTATAAAAAGATAAGGTTATAGAATGTTTGAGAATTATAAAAATTTTAAAACAGGGTTAAGACTATATTGGTGATGTGGGATAAATCATGGGGCTTCCAAAAATGTATATATAAACCCAATAAAAATATTATAACACTGGGAGTTAGGTTGTCTTTGAATAATATTGTTCTAAAGATGTGTTTAATATTTTTTAACGGGTTCTATTTGTGAATTTAGTGAATGTATAAATATGTTATAAATTTGATTATTAAAAAAATGGTCTAACATCAAATATATCCATTCCTCTTTATAGGTTTTGATCCTTTCATAAACGTGTCCAATTTATGTCTAAAAATGTTAAACATCACTTCATTTCCATTAATTTAATGTTTTTGGAATAATCAAATGAATTAAATATTTATGGGAAACACTAATTTTTCCTATCATAGTGACAAAATATAACTACTCACCATCAAAAAATATTCTACATTTGATCATAATATTTATGGAGAGCATAATTTAATTGTGTGTGGAGTCTGATGATAAAGGGAAGATGAATGAATAGAAATTAGGAAACATCTTATTAATCTATAAATTGAAAATAAATAGAGATAAAACATAAAATATTATCAATTATTATGATATTATCATTAACATTGGGGAATAAGGGTAATATTCTCAACTCATCCACTATTGGATTACTATTTCATCATTGGAGAATTATAGTAGAATTAAATGAAACAAGAATGAAATAGTAGTAGCACAATGTTCAATGAAAAATTCCCTCTCTCACAAACCATTTCTCAAGTTAATAGTGGATATTCATATAAAAAATAACGAAGGTTCACCAATCCTTATTTCGACGTGATTTTCATGGTTTTTTCATCATCCCTAAAAAGATCATGTACCACAATAAAATTTCATTAATTTTTTCTGAGATTAATTGAATCCTTTTGTGGTTCCATGAAACATGTCTCAAAAAAGGGTTAATATCTTAAATAGTACAACTATTCATATTCCTCCCATAATAAGGATCAATATTATTTAGAGGTGAATCATAGGTGTAGTGGTCCAGGGTTATGTGGATCTAGTGTAGACAAATTTATCTTTAGAGGATAATGAATATGTATGAATTTGACTTGGAAATGCGTTTTTAGTTGAACAAGAATGATCCTGCATACTTGACCTATGTGAGGAAAATCCATTCTTACGCCTCAAATGTTCCAATGTGTTTGTTATTAATTTTGGATTTGTCTATTTTGGTGATCATGGAAGATCTTAAGATCAACTACACTGCGTTTGTGATTCATGGATTAGGATTTGTGATGGTGGTTGTTGTGGTGCTCAGTAGATTTCCTTGGATATTATTGAATCATGGTAAAAGGATTTTTATTTGGTGATATAAGTGATTAACTGAAATGAATTATAGCCAAAATATCAAGACGTTAAAATGAAATATATGCCAAAAAAATCAAGGGATTCTTGATAGCATGATCATATCATGGTATAAGGAACACGGTTATAGGAAGGCAACTATCTTTTGGGTGGAAAGTCTGAAGGCTCAACTATGAAGTTGGATTATGGTAGAAATATCAACATTGGATGATATCCATTATCTATAAATTGAATGTGTTGTCAATTGGAAGTGATCATGTAGTTGATCTAGGAATATATGGAGGAACTAGATGGTTGTGTCATAACATCTTGATAAATATAGGTGTTGTCACAAATATCATGGTAATATGAGGATTGCATGATCATTGACCCACAAATCGTCGAGACGGGTTCTTAGTATAAGGCAAATGACCATAGGGTGGCTTCATAAACACAAAAAACTACTCATGGTCTCTAAATGGAATAATGTAATAAATTTCCATTTAGTAATTTCTTGAAATATATAATAAAAAAATAAATTTAGGGTAGGGTAATTCCTAGATAAATAAAAAATGAATTAAAAAAATGAATAACTAAAATTAGATTCTCTTAAAAAAAATTAATTCCAAAATTTGAATCAATATATAGATTTCTTAATTAAATACATAAAATCAATAAATTATTTAAAATCTAGTTATAGTAAAATAATCAAGGATATTCATGATTTATCCATCATTAAAAAATTATTGTTTTACCTAATTTTTATGGTTCTTGGGGGAAATTTATTTAAAAAATAGACATTTTTTTGAAAATAATGGTTCACATCACTCCTCCACACAAATTCCATTACACTAAAAAAACACATTGTATTAAATTTTTAAAAATAATGCTCGAAAAAAATAATTTTACCTTCCTAAATTAAAATATATGAATTATAATTAAAATAGATCAAATAAATCATATTGTAGTTGATCACACCTCCAATTTAACATTAATGAATTTCCTAGAATTAATTCAAATTGAAATTATAGTTCCATGGGTGAAAATGTGATATTTAAGTGGAGTTAAACATTTAACATGTTGGACCTCCAATTATCCCTATTTCATAATATTCATAAACCGAATCATATTTTCACACTTCACTATGATTTCCTAAATGAAATGTATATAAGTCAATTGTCCCCATCGTTATATGGGTTCAATATTCCCCAATCTAGATATAATAATTTTTTAATCATTAAGACATTTTTAGGATATTTTCCCCCTATATCAGAGATATTAGCTATAAATAACACTTTATGAATTTATAATTGTATTTTAATCACACACCCAGTGCCAATGTATGAGAGATTGATCGTTAGATCCTAATTACCCCCATTACTCCAGGTTAAAGGGATGTGAATGAATGTATTTTATAATGTCTCCTGGATGTGATATCCAATAACATATGTTTTATTAATTACATATAACCTTTTCAATTATAGTGAACACATGTAATAATTTTTATTCCACAATTATCATTTAAATTTTTACTCTATTTAACTACTTTCAACCCATATTTCAATAAATAAAGGGTTAAAATTCACTCATAAATCAGTCACATTCTACAATTTTTAAAAAATGGAATAATTAAATTCTATATTTTCCCTCTAGTTAGTAAGGAAAATATTTAATTTCACATTACCTATAATCAATGAAATGAAATTTTTCAAAAAAAAACTCTTATAAGAATGTAAATTTATTATCTAGAATAAATTATTTTCATAGAAAAGTATAAATGAAAAATCAAAAGAGGGTATGTACATTCAAGGATACATTATAGCCTTCCCCCAAACATGGTGCATAAAGAATTCCAATTAAAATCTAGTATACATTTATTTAAAAAATACTTTTTGAAATAAATTTAGTAGCTTGATTAATATAAAGGAAATACATAACATGGTTTTTTTTCTATTTATTAGTATTTGGGAGGTGTTTGGACACCTCCAAGTTTTATTTCAATGATACCAATTTAATTTTTGGAAGTCAACATGAATGGATTTTTTAACCATATCCTAAAATATAAGCTTCATTAAAATGAAACATTTTATTTATTTTGTATCTCCCATTACACATGGAATAAATCTTACCAGTGAATAGATTTATCCGCAAATAGGATGAATTTTTTCTCCAATGTGGAATTTTCTTTTCATGAACAATTTATCATCAAAAGATTTAATATTCCCTTTTTATTATAGTGATTTATTGTATTATTCCCATCTTACCATATCTATTTCCATCATCCATCTGTTCTTATACCCTATATCCTTTATAAACACCATGTCCACGTTTTTGACATGCTAATAAGATTTTTTATGAATCTATATATTAATTTGATTGTGTTAAGATAATATATTGTATTGGGTTACATACCTCAGAGGGTTTTACAGGATGTTTTTCTTGCCTGTAGGGTATCCTCCAATTTCTTACTCATGGAATTTTTGTCCGGATTCATTATTGACAACAAAAATATTTTATATTTTTTATTGTAAACCATGACAATGAAATTATTTTGTAAATAATTGGTAGTTTATGTTGTGTTTTGAAATTAATATTTCATGATCATGGGTTCCATGTTATTAATTTATAATGGTATACCCTAATAAATTATTATTGATTGAGTAAATCATCAGTTCATGTGATTTTTTTACAATCCACTTAGAAACATGTTCCAATTATAATAAGATATATGAATTTTTTTATTAAAATCTAAATGGGCACATGAAATATCAAACACATAAAAAATTATACAAAATCAATTTTTGGTCAATTTCTTGTTTTTGGTAATTCTACCTATAATCTAGTAGTTTAGAAACTTTTATCAAAAAATCATGACAAACTTTTAAAGTATATTTCCTTGTTAAAAATGCTTCTAAAAAATAAAAAATATCTATTGAGGTTTAATAATAATCCAAATACAAGTATGTGGTAACAATAAATCACATATTTCATTTCTTGTTTGGGGATATATATACTAATTATTGGTTATTGTAAATTTATCACTAATAATAATCCTCAAAGATGTAATATATTCATTTAAATTTTAAATTACTAGTTTCATGTTTAGTTAAAAGGATTTCACAATAGATTTGAAAAAATTATTGAAAATATAGATAAACCATAGAACATCTGTGAAATATTAATATTTCCCATGATAGTAGGTGTCAAAAATATTTGTAATAGTTATTCGTACTTCCTTAGTAGTTTGAGGTCATTCTACGAATTTTCCTGTCACCAAATTCTTTTTTACATTTTTTCATCAATATATATGTCAAAATATTTCGGTCGTAGAATCCATATCACTATTTTGGGATTTACATCATCTTTTTTCAAATATTTTAATGTTACATAATCATAATAAATTGTAACATTACTTATTGAAAGATAAGAATGATATTTTTTTAATATTCAATAATTGACCATAATTCATTCCATTTTCTAGGGTAGAAGAAAAATAATATATAATATGGAGTATATTATCAATATTTTTTGATGAAAAAACCCCTAAATCCCTATCAAATGAATCACACCAAATTTCAAAGGGAAAGCTCGGGTTTGATGGACAGATTTTGAGAGTAGGGGTAGTCTCTATTTCAAAATTTTAATGGATGTCGTGTCTAAGTTATCAAAGTTAAACTCATTCTCCTTTTTTTAGTATGTTAATGTGGGAAAAATATTTTTTTAAAGTCTCTTATAAACCATCTTAAAAATACAACATTCAACAGATATGTTCTAATGTTCCTCATAATGGGTGGAAGTGGTGATGTAATGTGAAAATAACATCAACATTGGATTTATTAATATAAATTTCATATTTAAAAATTATATACGACTAAAAAATTCATTTTTTCCGTAAAATGAATTCTAAAAAATTTAAATTCATTTTTTTTCTCAAGATTGTTTTTAATGATTTTCCATGCTTTCTATATGACATTTGAAATGACTTCCATTTCTGATGAACTCATTGATAATTTCTCACAGAAATTTTAAATAAACTCTAATAAAAATATTAATACATATCATGAAAATTTATCTAGAGTAATTCAAAAACCATAACACATCACTTGGTAGAAAAAACGTACTGAAAAGACATGTGAAGATAGTATTTTCATGGCTATTTTGAAAAATTGGAACATATAAAATACACAAATAAGTTTCTCAAGGAAATAATAGTTACCATTACAAAGTAATGTACATAATATATAGGATAATAATATAATAGTAAAGTGTTATTCATGGGAACAATTGTCCAATATCTAAAAATAAATGAAAATTCTCAAACTGTTTTGAATCCTAGTCGGTACAAATTCATTATTCTCATTTTTTGAATTTTGTATCATTATTTCATTGTAACTCTTTGGATGTGACTCACTCATTAGGATAATGATATGGGGTAAATTTTTAGATCATCTAATAGTATTTTAAAATCTTTTTTAACAAATTTAAACAATGTTTAATTTAGGATTCATTGGATTAGAATTTTATTTGACATGTTCTCAAGGAACATCCAATACCTGAGAGTGGTAAGGGTAGTCCCTGGGATGTATCTTAGTGTCCAACAAAAGTATTGTTAATAATATTAAAAAAATTACAAGATTTGATACTATTTATTGAGAATAAATTATGGAATATTATGCCTATTATATTATCAATTTAATCTAAAAATGATCATTTCATGTTTGATGGGAGAAACATGTGTTCATTCTTAGTGAGGTTTTCCAATAATGATTATAGTTTTGAGTTACCTTGTTTGAAATATTCACATGAAAGGATGAAGTATTGTAAGTATAGTTTAGTAAATCACCAAAATACATATAATTTACTTATTCGTATTGTTCAAAACTCAAATATATTTCCATATTAAGATTATTTTCAAAAACCAAAAAATGGTCTAGGGATTACTTATGCTTATATTAATCAGTTTATTTCATAAAAAAATTCAAATTACACAAATATAAAGAAATAAATTACATATTAATCATTGTATAAATATATATCTCAAATTATGGATAATTTAATATATAAAAATAATGAAATTCATTATTTTATCTATAGAATTACTAGAAAGATTTCCTTAATTTTTAATTATTATGGTTTTAATTTCCTTGATTAATGGCATATACATTATTATAGGATACTATAAATTACTTTTTACTACTTCCAATTATAGAATGTTGATGTTAGCAGGGAATGGAAATCATTATACGCATACCATAACATCATCAAGAACACCAACTATATAAGAAGATTTGGGATTAGTGAGTTTCAAAACCATGCTGATAGTTTATATCACTCCATTCTAAAGAGAAGAATAAATTTAATGAAAAATTACATTAATTGATGATTCTAAACTAGATAATACACATGAATAATTAATCCTTCCAATGATTCATTCTATATTTATATACCTGGATATTGATATTTCTTAAGAATTTATGGGTTAATAAGTGAAAAAGAATTTTTACCTAGTCTTACCTGTTAATTGTCTTAAAATACCCCCCTCTTGATGAAATAGTATTTAATGAATTTTTCATAACATTGAATTTTAAGGATATCCTCAAATATAGTGATATTGATCTCACCTTTTTTTAGACCCTCTAATATTTATTATTGACATTATTCATCAATATTTTTCATTGGTGATTTCATCCATTCATGTATGGGAGGTTGGGGTTTAATTGTAACTTCTATTTTTTCCCATTTCATCATTCAATGGGGGTGCCTTCACAGGTTCATATTTAGGTTATGTTTTTGGGGATATATTCTATATGTTCATGTTGTTGTTCACTCCTATATCTTATCACTATGGGTTTTCATTCACTGCTTTTCAACTACATTCCACATGATTATTTAATAAACAAATTTTGTGGTTTTCAGAATTGGTTATGAAATAATCCTTAAAAATCCTTTATTCACTATGTTATTGATGATCTACATGATATGAAATTATTATTCTTTTAGTGCTTTTAACTATAACACATGATTAGTGAGTTTGGTTTATTAAATATTTTGATATGTTTTCACATATCTCAACGTTTCCCCCATATAAGGCTCTTTATTTTGATCTTGAAGGTATCTTATGCATGGTTTGAATCATTATCTAGGGATTAGTAAAGGCTGGAAATGATATTTAGAGACATTATAAAACATAATGGAATATTGTTTTTTGAGTCTATTGTAACCCAAATCCAAATTAATTGGTAGTAAATTATCTAAATCCTTAATTATAACTTATTTTGTTCTATAAATGTATCCGGTAATTGACATTATATATTCACTCAATTGAAATTTATGAAATTCATTTGTTTAGTGCTCTTAATACTAATAAAGATAGTATTCCCAAGGGGTTCTGATGGGTAATATCTAATAAAATATTTTCATAGATTGTTTTCTAAAAAAAGTCTTCTTATATATTTTTATTTTATAAAAACGGTAAGTGGGATATTTTTACAAAAGAGACTCCACTTACTGTTTTTAAATAGTGAAATTTTGAGAATTTTTATACATTACATCAATCATTTATCTAAATTTGGTAGGGGTTTATTAGTCAATGATCTTACTGAAGAATCATATAGTTGGTTATAAAATTTTACATCAATTATTGGTATATGAATACAATGTAGTTATTCTTTTTAAAATGATGGTGTGGGAAGGATATATCCAATTACATAAACCATTAAAAAACAAATTGATTCCTTTAATTTCATATTTTTTTGTATGCTTCTCCATCATTTTTTATCACTCATTGAAAAGGGGAAAAAAATATTTTTGGAATATACACTATGGATTTTTGAAGGTATTGTATTCTCTATATTTTAGATTGTAGATCCACACAATGGTTTTCTGGTTATCAGATAAAGGGAATACCTTTTAGCTTGTTTGATACTCAGTGAAACCTTTAGTTCTAAATCCAACTCATAATTCATTAAATACACTCAAATACCTATAACGATATTCAACTAATCCTCCATTACGATTAGGAAAAAATAGAATCAATCTAGTTTTATTTTTACAAACATGTTAATTGTTCAATTGAAACTGTTAGATGTTAATGTGATCATTTAGGGTATATAGTTCTCATGATGTACTATTAATATGAGAAATATTATCTTCCATTTTTTTAATACCAAGTTTCAGTTTTTTTGAATAATTTATAGAAGTAAGTAATGTTAATAAATGGGGTGGTGAGATAATCCTTCTCCTCTTATATACTAATTTTAGAGATAAATTTTTTATGATCATAGTTCATTCAACCTCCTGAACAAAATAAATGAGTTTGGAAGAATTAGATCTGGTCATTTTTTGAAATAATTTTAAACAAAATATAATTACTACCACAATACTCCATTGAAATAATTCGAGGTTAATGTTTGACCAATCATTGGGCATCAAAAATAAAATTTTGAAAAAAATAGCAGAATTTGAAATCAGGTATTATATAGAGAGTAAAATAATATGGATGGTTTTTATATTATTTTAGGTATTATATGTGTGAAAGTAGTGTATATATCATTTTTTTAATTAGATGTTTAAAATAGTCTTTAAAATTTAGTTATCCACTCTCCTCCAATTGGTTCATTATTTATTTCTCAATCTCACCTCATATCTCTCTAATATTCTATAATCTCCCATGATTTCCAATAACTAGATGATTTGTCTTAATAAAATAAATTAATTAATAACTTCAAAAAAAAATATTTCCTTCCCTTATTATTAGTAACCTTTATTCACCTTCATACCAATCTACTAGTTACGATCTCTAGAAGTAGAGAGATCCCAATTGGATTTTGTGTGAAATTTAGAGTGAAAGGGTAGATGAATTCAAAATTCCTAGTAACAACAAAACCAGAAAATCATTTATAAATATCAAATAAATCCATATACTAAAATAATATATATTCCATTATGGTGATTAATTATTGAGTATCCTTTCATGGGGCCACCAATTAACTAATTTTTGAATCTAGGTAATTACAATATAGTTGGACTCTAGTTCACTTTAGATAAGACTGTGTTATTGATTTTTTATATCATATTTAATGAGTTCTTATTTTTTGAATCAGTGGGTGTAATTTATTGGTTTTATTATTAGGTTAATGAACATTGTCCTGGTCATAGATCATTTACTTATTCTCTAATTGAATCATTATTCAAATTATTCCCTACTCATCCTTTAATCAAATGATATCTCACTTATTAGACTTATGTGGTTTTTTAGTTTGGATAGGGAAATAAAATTATCATTGTATTTCCTATCCTCGCATATCATGTTGATCATATATCTCTACTGAACCTCTAATTATCCCACTTCTTTTTATCACATGATTTTTTTAGATATTTTTATCTTTAATCCCATGAATTAGAGAATAATAAAATAAAATTTAAATCAAAATAATTATATATATGATTATACCATTTAAATAATCATACGACGTAGTGAAATAATTAACTATACAATAATAATTAGTCAATGGGGGATAGGGAATTATCTTTAGTGTGATCACAACTGGTCTATTGTTAAATCATCAGTGTATTGTTACCATTTTACTATAATCTATGAAATAAATGTAGTAAAAGATGATTGGTTATGTTATGGTTGAAAATGGATTCATAGTGAGTGAGAGTCCACCCCCTCCACATATTGAATAGTATACTATTTATAAACAAATGCTCTGAGAAACATGTTGTGATTCCGAAATTGTAATGTGAGAAAAACATTTATCTTTAACTTTTTCTTTTAACTCCATGAATTCTCCACTATTTCAGTTTTTTACGATGTCATTTTGATTTATCATATCTTGTAAACTATACACTTATATAATAATAAGGATGGAATGTATTATTGCATATAGGTTACCTTTATTTTGGGATCAGTGTACCATTAGGTGGGAAATTAAACTAAGGTTACAATTATATAGGTTGAGGCTGGGAACATACCACTACGTAGACTTATACACCATTACATATCCTATAAGTTTCCATTATGGATCCATTTATACCCTCATAAAATCTCCTAACTACATTTATGAATGTCAAATTTTTCCCCTATATAGCCTCTCCCAACCCTCACACTACTCCAAATTACCCTTCTATAGATGCCACTGCCATTATGGAAGAATATTTCTACCCATATTTGAGTCTTTCACTGAACCTTACATAGGATTCCATATCCTTTTCTCATGTATTCTAACCCTTTGGGAAGTTCATTATACCGTTGTGCAGTTTTTATTTTTACCTTTATGAAACTACATTAGGGTCAGTGATGATAACTTTATGGAAGTCTAAATTAAACCTTATGCATGTCCTTAATGGCCCTTGAGGGAGAAATTCATCACATTTTTATAAATACCAACACTTGGATCCAAATTCATCTTACTTGACAGATCCCAACCAGGCAGCCATGAAACTGGTGCCTAACCCATTTGGTATCAATGACCGAAACATGCCTCCTCCTATTCCGGAGGCTATCAACTAGCACTAAGGGTATAAATTGAATATAGTGGAGATACAATACACTATTTATTAGTACTAAATTATGTGAAAGCATAAATAATTAAAGGAAAGGGAATATAATAAAAACTATTGAATAATAACAAACAACAATCCTTTTTGTTCCATTATAATATCCATGAATGGACATGTTTTTACATACATAATGTTAGTTATACATAAAATTTATTATGTATAATAATGGGATATATAGACATAATAAAAATAAATAAAATAACTGAACTATGTAATACAATCCAATTATATTCTCAGAAACAACTCCCAATCCCCCATGTCTAGTCCAAGTCCATAAATGAAAACAATACATAACACAATAATGTTTCCAACCTGTAATCAAGATGTATATCTATGTACAGAAGGGTGGCATGAATGGGGTGTGTGATAAATGTAGTAGGACACCACCAATGGTTTCTACTGTAATACAATTTGTGTGTATAGAATAAATCAATTTTTAGGTATAGTAATAATGTAGTAAATATTCAAGGTAGTCAAGTTTGGATCAGGATCCTCATAAGGCACATGACCGTCCATACCCACTTTGGGTTAAGTTAGAGTGTCCCAGAATGTGCACCATCATTTATATATATACCTATAAGTGAAAATATATATTCAAATATATTCATGTACCAATGGGGACCCGATGTATAAGCATAATTTAAATACATAATGTTAATATAATAACGGTCTCATTTTTGTCAAAGGGGAATAATTACAAGCATCTGAATAGTGATACAGTGCACCATGAATGACAATCCCAATCAATGATGTTAAACATAATGTGTAACATCTGAATAATAATGCAATAAATGTCATGTATAATAATACAATATGATGAACAATGTTATTTCCAACATCCTAGACTAGGGGGTGTAAATCAACCTTTCCAACATCCCTAACCAACGTTTCTATGTAATAATCCTATATAAAGTTATACTGCATTTTCTATTATCACATAACCAAGGTGTTCTATAAAGTGTATGTATACCACAACTTTACATGTTTCATTTAATTTTAAAAAAAAGTTCCTCCTAGACATCCATTAAATTATCAATTCAAACTACACAATTAGAACATTTCTTTTATAAACAAATAATAATTCCTTGGGAGGCACCATGCATCCACAACATTCAATAGGTTTCATTTCAATAAAAAAATCAAATAAAATTTGTCTATTCTATTAAACCATTTCATTTATTAAAGCAGTGTATCAAACCCACCAAACAATCATTTTTTCCAATTTATAAACTCTCTTATAGACCATAAGAGTCAAGTGACCTAGCCTATCCTTTCACATTTCATTAATCATTTTAATTGAAAACACAAACCCAAGATGTTTTTTTGTTTTATATATATTTATAAATTTTCTATCTTATTTAATGAATGCACACAAGACTGGTAGACACTAGCATGTATTATAACACACCTATTGAGGTGGTTCAATTTTTGGTCAACGACCTCCAACCATGTGAGGGGTATAAGAATCATCAGGGTTATGATAAATGTATTTAATTTAGGATATTCCCATATTTGAAAAAATGTATGAAATGTCTAGTGTGAGGGAATTAGTGAATTTTTTAAATGATGAATCATTAATTGAAAACATTTTGAATAACTACCTCATACCGACAAAGCTTCACTCATCAAAAATCGTGATTTGATTCAATCCAAATAGATATAAATTAATGAAAATTGAAATAAAATTAAAATATAGAATATGAGACCATGTGGAAATAAAAAATAACACCAAAAGAATAACAAAAAATAGAAACATGAATCTTAGAAATACCAAGTAAAAATGAATATAATTAATGGTCATTGATTCAAAATCTATATAGTAGTGAACCATGGATGCCTATATTAGTGTGAGAGGGGAGCTCGAGTTTCTTCCTAGCATGGGGGAATGGGAAGAGGATGTGAGGAAGAAAAAACTAACAAATTTTGTGTGAAAATGGTCATTTTAATTCCTTTAAAGAACCACATTGTTTAGCCACATATTTTGAAAAATTGTTCGATAACAGTGATGAATCACTATGAATGCTGGCATGCCCCTCATTTATTTAGAAGTATAGTTAGAGAAAACTAGCCCAAGTGGTGTGATTATTCTCTATAATTTTATATAAAAACTCAAAAGGTCATGCATCATCGATTTCATGGTTTATCAAAACATTTAGAACCGTTAGAAGGCTTCTTAGTATGGGTTAATATTTAGAAATAATAATGGTTATACTATATCTCTCCTTTGAATTTTCTAAACACGTGAATTACAAAGTGTGATTCTCTTGAAACACATTCAAACTCTTAATACAACTATAAGGCCATAAACCCCATCAAAAAACTAAAACATTATGTTTTAAAACACTCATAACTTCATTCTAATGCTCAATACACATTTTTTCCCATCCACCAAATGTAATATACTATTCCTTTCCAAATTCAACCCATTCCAAAACATGTTACGGTAAAACCACCCAACCATAAAACTCATCTTCCCAATGATACCCCGATGTACAATGAAAACATCATGTGAGCTACTTTGGTGTTGAATTTATATTTAAATGATCTCATTTCTTTCTTAATGCCCAATTTGACACTGAAAACTACTTAAACAAATGTCACATAAGCTAAAAAAACATAAGACAACACCCTAAACCACTATTGGAATATTGAAATGGAATTATTTCAAGATATTATAAACTAATAAATGATCACATTGTTATATCATTCATTAATAAGACTATAGTTCTCCCGACTATAGGTCCAATCCTTAAATGTCCATTTTCAAGACATAACACTTCCACCATAAAAAGAAAACCGACTCAAAACACATACATAGTGTCCTAGGGACACTCACATAATGATAAAATAAATTATTGAATGATCCTAAATTTTATCGAATGATCTAATTCTAAATAACTGATTACAACATGATCACACTAAATATTCCTTGAAAACATCTTTCCAACCATTATAGGTAATCATTTTCATCCCAAAGGAATGATCGATTTAGTTACTTGATATTCAAATCCAACTACTCAAAAGAACTACATTTAGATAACATCTATAAGAATTTATTCAAAAATGATATGTTTGACAGATTATGCATAACTAGAAAAATATCTAGAAATCCATTATCCCATGGTTTTCGAACATACATATAATAACACTAAATGAATCTCATACCCATCATTTATTTATTTTTCATGACCAAACAAAACCTTGTTAAAAAATAATCAACACACAATAGCACAAACATAGACACATACCTGATCTAAAATCATTTGATCATCACAAGACAACCCAGGACTGACCCTCTCACTCGGGCTCTATCATGTCCATATCAGAACAAATACCAATAATAAACTAAGGAATCTATTTATATATTTACTTATATATATATGTACATGTGATCTAATATTATAATCAAATGAACTGTCTCAATATCCCATTAATCATCTCTTGTAAGGGCCCCAAATAGCATGTGATGCCTCACTTTCCACCATAGAATAATCTTTATCATCACCTCATGGAAATAATTTCTACATTACTAGAACCTAAGCACCATACACTAATTAATGTAATTTATTTAAAGGAAAAGAGCCCAATAATCCTCAATAGCTAAAACATCTATCATATATCACTAATTACAACCTCCCAAGATTAGTTTCTATGAAAAACATTGATTCTCATCTAAAATTGAGGGTCTCAACACTCATAAAGAATATGATATACTATAAACCATATAGATTAACATAAGACTCTCAAAAATTGAAATGCCTTGGTTGTCCTTCATTTAAAATAGAAATGTTATTCAGGTAAATTAGCTTGCAGTTGGACGTCTCTCATCTTTCTCATGATGATTTCAAGATATTAGGTTTGATCACCACTAAACAGGGGCTATACTAAGATGTTACACATCACTGATCCTTAGTTTATTGAAACAAAAACCACGAAATTCTAATAATATTTCATTTGTAGTAATGTACCACTCCTATAGTTGATCCATGATCACATCCAACTAGGTTATGCTTTCCTTAACCAACCCCTGACACCATGTCTTCTGAAAATTCTTATTAATGTCTACCCATGGGGAAACTAGCACATCGAACCCAGTTTATTTATATGTTATCCCTTATAAAGGGAACATACTTCACTTTATCAGTATCTCTAGGTCACCATTCCCTTAAACATTATAGTTATATTCATTAATCCTCATCCCACACTTAGCTACTCACATACATTACACATTAAATAGTTATCATGCACAACCGACATGGACTAAACTCAGTGTACAATGTGTATGTCCTATCCCATACAACCTTGTTTGATACCTATGTCATTATCTCATGAATTTTGTTATACCAAATTACAGATGATCTTGATAACTGTCTTATTATCCTATAATATTTTAGGGTCATCCTTGAATGTCATCTTCAAGATCAGGCACCTCACTTATGATATGATATATCAATTTATTACCCACTTCATGGTTTCGTTTTAGAAAATAAGAATCTAACAAACATCCACCAGTCAGTGGGTTAAAGAACCCATGAAATTTAACCCAGTTACTTCAATATTGATACACATGAACCTTAGGATATAAATTCCAAACCGCTAATATCATCATGATAATTTAGGACAACACAATAACCATCAATGCTCTTGTCTTAAATAGAGTATATAGATAATCTCATTTACATAAAGGAAAACCTAAAACATTATATAACCCTATATAGGGTTTCCCTAGAATAAAAAAACATCATTAACATATCACGTGTTTGAGTCAAAGAAAAGGAATTGTGGGTCTCCCACTTAGCCCGACAGATCATGTATAAAAACCGGACAACTGTACCTATCCTAATATCCCTAAAGTATCTATGAAAAAAAAATATATCAATGAAGTGTCTCTGTTAAAGAGAATATAACATTTTTGAAAACACTCTCTATTCATGTAAAATTGGATTATATAAAAACAACATCAACATACAATGGTCAAAACCCATAAACATAGGCGTAATGGAATAACGATCAAAGAATTCGTGTACTAGTAATTAATTCCCACAAAGAATCCTTATAATGGAGTTCTCCCATGAGGATCACAGTGTTGATGTTAGTGGATAAAAATTTGACACTCACCCAGTATCCATATACGATAATAACTCTAGGATTTCTAGTAACTAGGAAACCAACCATATTCTCAGGGGTGTCATTTTATATACTATGATTCATACCCAACTCAAATTTCCAAAAATAAAACACCTACCATGATAAGAAACATGGTTCAAATGTATTCCAACTATTCATTTATAATAGGAAAACCACAATAATATTACAATTCAATAATGTATAAGGATTATAATCTAAAAATAGGGGCACATCATGATGGTTACTTTTATCTTCCACCTAACATTTTGGTATAATGATCCCAAATAAAGGATTCTAATTATAACCCACAGGTCAACATTCATGTCCCCACACAAGACTTCTCTCATGGAAATTCAAAAGATGGCACTTTCATGAGGGTTCCCTATCATCAGGATAACAAAAAAAGGTTTTATTTATGTCATTAGAATGCTTTATAATATTTTTAATCATTAAGGGGTTTATCTATATTCAATTCCACGTTTCAGTGTTATAAGAAAATGTAATTGGAACCCTATTTTTATAACTCTATGTTGTATTATAAGAAAATTATCTCATAATTTCTCTTTAAAAAATTTATGTGTACATGGTTCTTACAACTAGATTTTTCAAAGAATATTTCAATCATATGATATAAAGGAATCATCTTTTAGTTTTTAACTTTAATTTTAAATGACTGATGGCTCATATAAATAAATAAAAATAGTCTATGAATGGTCATTTACCATTATAAGTGGGGTTATTTCAAAAAGATTCAAATATTTATTTATTAGTTACACTGTATAATTTGAATTTGAAACTTCAATTAACCATCCATATTTATTATAACAAACTCCAAAGTGATAAATAGTAATAATAAAAGGAAACAAATAACCTACATGGATAAGGTCATGTCACCTAGGTTTAGGTATATGGGAAACCATTAAAAATTAATTGAATCTATAATAACTAAATTAAAATTATCACCCCATTCAATTGAAATCTATAATAGTTGAGTTTAAAATATATCAAAATTCCCTTAGTGGTTTTATCTCAAATGTGTAAAATGGAAAAAAATTAAATGGTCAATCCAGGAATATAAAGATCATGTTATATTAGTAATCATTCCCATGATATGGTGGAACAAAACAATATGGTTTATAATTGGCATCCATGTTACTGAAGCGATTTATTTTAACATTGGTGTGACAATATAACTAGTAAATAAATAGAGGTTTATTATATGGGTCACCATTCCCAAATTAATAAAGTCCCACACACATTATAAATTTAAAATATTTTCCCTTTTATCTATAAAAAATAATGTTTTACCTTTAAATTTATGTGGGAAAACAACATATAGGTTGATGTAGAACTTTCATTTAACCATCCATAGACAATAATTATAAAATGGAAAGGTAAAATGTGGTATAAATAAGTGTTGGAATGGAAAATGTAATAATTCAGTAGGGAATATAGGTAAAAATATAAATAATAACCAACATAAGGTGTATAGTAAAAAATTAATAATAATCACACAAGGAACATCAAACAAGTAATAGGTAGTTAAGCAATACAATGTGCATGGAATGAAATATGCATAGAATGTGAATCAATATGTGACAAAAATGATTCATGTAACAATAATTCATTTTGATACTAGGTCAAGTGTAAAAATACATAAACCCTTAAATCCTTAATCTATAGAAATACTATATTCAATCATGGGGAAATCATTATAAACTATAAAATTAAACTCCATAAACAATAGTCTCATCATGAAATAGATGATATTTCCATTATGCATTGGTTTTCCATTCACATACATATCTATTTACCACTTTTCAGACCATTATCAATATCATTCCTATTATCCCATAGTAGTAGGATACAAATAGAAATCTATGGTTGGAGCTCATCACATCTTGATTTAAGAGCAACTAAACTTGTCTCACGAGCTAGTTGATGACAAGACATGAATTAAACCTCCTTGTATTCCATATTCTTATCAAAATATAAACGAATATATAATTTGTTTATTGGGGAGATTATACCCTCCATATAATTAATAATTATATTGGTATCATTGATTATGAAAGGTAATATAGGATAATGATAAGTGATGAATAATAATAAATAAGAAACTTGGTAAGTTCCAATGTAATATCTGTGCATGAACATGTTATGACATATGTACAAGGTAGTAATAAAAAATCATTTCATGTATAAAATTGGTATAAATAGACAAAAGAATTAATAATAAAATTTTTATAAATCTAATAGATATCACAATTACTTGCTTAGCTACTAATACGATTCAGCCATGTGTAGTCTTAGTCCATAAATGAAAATAGCAAAAAAACATAGTCTAGTTCCAAACCAGTTATTTGAATTTCATTCAAGGTAAAAAAATACCAATTATTATGTGATATAAACACAATAGGTCACCACAAATGGTGTCTAATTTAATCTAGTTTGATTGTAATATAACGTAGTGTGCATGTATAGTAAAAAAAGCTATAAAAATTGATGCCATCAAGTTGGGCATAGGGTATTCAAAATACTGTGACCAATCATACCTAATCCAAAATTTCTCTAAGAGCAATCCATCATGTATATATATATATATATGCATATAAGTGAGCATATATATAAAAATATTTACATGCAGAAGATATGACATGAGGTAAATGTCCAAGGAATCCACATAATTATAATATATAAATATTCTCATATTTTATGAAGTTTCATAAGCCCATAGAACTGAATAAAGGATACATATAGTTATCCAATGAATTATAATCAATTATTTTAAGTGTCATGTCTATCAACTTAATCTGGGGGAATGAAACAACTTGTCTGATTACCCTAAATGATGTGAAACACCGTATCTAAAATCCTAAACCAATAGGTTGTGAAGTATCCTATCCATATCCCTAACCAATAAATTTACTAATAAACCAATATAATGTAATACCAATTTTCGTAAGAGATCATAAACAAGGAGTTATATAGTGTGGAATCTAGTATCGCTCAAGGTGAAGTGTACATCTATTTTTTATGTTTATTTTAATATCATAAAATAGACTTTGGGAACATAATTTACATTTTTAATTAAAACGATTCAATTAGATCATTTATTTAGTAAACAAACAAGTATGTGAGGGGAATAACCCATTCCTTAACAAAATTCATCATTATAAATTTCATTAACAAAATTATAATCCAATTATTTTTATTCTATTTAACAATTAATTGAAAAATGTAATAGGGGGAAAGAGAGCCTCAGAGTGGCTTCGTCTCTCCCTTCCGTGGAAACTAGGGTTTCTCCTTGATTTCACGTTACTTCCCTCCCCATCCACCTAGTCTTGAATCTCATCTCTCTATATTGTCTCGAAGTCATGGTCGTCTCGGCACGTTGAGGTCATCGTATGTGCGAATCGGTCGGTAGGACTCGGCTTGTGCAGATGAGGTTTCTTTCCACGGAGGGTGATGATAGAATATAGACTGGCCCGGGGAGGGGAGGTTTTGTTTCTTGTTTTCTTTTTTTCAGTTTTGATGGATTTCTCTTGGGTATCTGATGGATTTCTTGAATTTTACAGCGCTAGGGTTTTTCCCGCCTCTGCCTCGTTCTAGTGTTAGATTTACTGTGGTTCCTCGGTTGTTCTCTATGGTGGTTTAGTGGCTTTCTCCTCTTGCTGAGATGATGCACTTTGGGATTCTTCTTCGCTAGTGGTTTGATTCGTGGGTGTATGACCAGATCTGGCACAGTCTTCAGAGCATTCAAGGGTTTTCTCAGTAGTGTGTTGGCATCCTGTGGTGATTCTGTCAGCACTTGGAGGTCATCACCTTCTCTACGACGGTGAGTGGTTTGAGGCCCGTTGTAGTCTTATTCAAAGGTTGGGGTGGTAGCAATGGGATTTCCCTTGGTGGGAATCCGTGGATCTTTCTGTTTTTTGCTGTGAATTGGTGAATCTGGTGTTGTGTGAGACGGTGATGGTAGGAAGACATGACAGTGATGGTGGTTCTCAGGTTTCTGGGATTGAGGCCCTATTAATCAGCACCGAAAATGGTGGGTTGATGGTGCTGCTATGGTGAGGGCTGCCAGAGAAGGCGGTGTATAGTTGATGGTTCGACGGTGTTGATGGTGTAAGGGGCGCGGCTCGTTGATACTGTATCTTGAGGAAATCTCAAAGATGGAGGGGTGACGATGCGTGGAGTATAGCGCTCCAGAACCGAAGACGGTCATGATGATTCCTTTTTTTAAATTTTGAATTTGGTAATGCTGGATGGGTTGCGGATGGTATGAAGCTGTCAAGTTGATGATTGAAATTTGAATTTTAAGTTGTTGTTGTGGAGTGGTGAATGGGAAGTGGTGAATTTTGTAATGGGTACCGGCCACCCTTAAACAAGCTTTTTGAAAATTGAAATAAATTATTAGCTGACCACTTAATTTATCAAGGGGTGTATTCCACCCACTAAACCATTCAATCCATCATATTTATAAACTCACATTATGTTTATAATTGTTGAGTGACCTATCCTAGTTACTCACATTTAATATAACATTTCAATTGATAATCCAAACCCACCATAGTTATTGGTTTGTTAGTATAAGAATTTATAAATATGATAATTCATTTAAAGAACTGACCCAAGGGGGTTAGATTCTATCATGTAATCAGACTCGCATTATGATATGGCACAAGTGGTGATCATTGATCTCCAACCATGTAATGGTATAATGAAAAATAGGGTTGTCATATAACAAATTAATTTTTGGCATTACACGTGTCAAAAGAAATTCATGTACTGTTAGGCATCAAACATAACCGTTCATTTTAAAAATGATGAAATTTTAATGGAAAACAATTATAACACCTACCACATACAAAGGAATATTCAATCATCCATTATCAGGAATTGATTTGAGTTAAAATGAGATAGATCAATGAAATTATAAAAATTCAACAAATACCAGGCTTGGGCCCCAGGAGATATATAGAATTCGATATGTATATGTAAATAAATAAATAAATAAAGTACACTAATTAAAATACCAGGGTCTAACCAATTTCATAAATAGTGGTTAATTATAAGTCTGGATAGAGAAGAACCATAGAATAATTGGGGGGATGAGTGGGAATCTTGAGCAAATTCATGGCTTAAGAGAATGAAGGAAAAAATACAGATTGACAACTGTAAATGGGATACTGGGATAAGTCCATTTATATCATTAAATAAGCCATAGGGATTGGCCAAAAGTTATGAAAAATATTGTGCCAATCGTTTTGGATCACTGTCCATAATGGCATTTCCCATGCATGGATATGAACATGTTTGGAAAAACATGTGATTTTTCAATGAAATATTAGACATAAAAATATTATGATCAAATGTCTTCAACCACAATATTTATCAAACTATGTGACACCCTTACAGGGAATGATTGTTTGGGTTCACTTTTGGCACCAACATTGTGCTAACAATGTTCATATAATTACTATTCCAAAAATTGGGCATGTCGAGCCTGAACCTGTAAGGATCCATAAAAACACTGAATCTACCTCTTAGTTCTTAAACCTCATTAGAAAAATATTTTTAATGGTTACATCTCATAAAAGTTTATTCTGATGATCAAATTGGAATTGGTCTCCTCCACCTAATGAAAAATTCAAATTCCATTGAAAATTAAACAAGTCTCAAAAAAACATGTGATGTTGCATTAGTGGTTGGTGATATTGAAGCTTAGTTTGGGAATCTAGTATTTTGCTTCATCTAGGAATTCCATCACGAACATTGTGTTAATTATTAAAATATTCTAAATTATCATCATTTTTGGAATATTGAGTCCCCCCATCTTTAACCAGTGAACACAATAAAAGTGAAATGAAATTTCAATTATAATTAAAAAAGAACCCAAAATATAAAAATAGAATTGATTCCGGTGTAGGCTCGATTATACCCACTTCTATGATGATAATTTTTTCTGATCAACATTATGTAACTCATAATCTCACTTGTTAGGTATTTATTTAGTAAGGTATGAGTCTTTACAGTGTGATTCATCTCCTATTTTAATCTTCTCATATTCAATCATGACTAGTGTGTCTGTTGTTATTTCAAATTGGGTGGTTGTATGGTCATCTATAACATACCATGGGGATTCATTTGGATTCAGTTATGAGTCAGCCTCATCAACTTCAAGGGTATCTGAGTGTTATGGGATGGGTGGTGAGTGGTTGTTGGTGAAATTTTAGAGGATTAAAATGGTTTCATAAAGACAGTTACATAGATGGAGGTAATATGATTTAATGGTGGCAGCAGCATGGGTGTATAGAGGTAGCATGTGTGTAGATGGAGTTTTTGAATGGTGGTAAAGATTATCTCAATTAATTTTGTCACAATGGTTTTCAATGGAATAATTTTAACTCAAATTTTTATAGACCCATGTAGAAGTATAATACTCTCTCTTTAGTTTGTAATTACTTTCTTACAGTAGAATCCAACAAATACTGTGTCGGTTATAGTAAGCCTCTCATTCTAAATGAAAAACTGATTTTCACTAATAAAAGAAGGGATTTTTTCTCATTATGAAATAAATATAACTGTGGAAGTGTGGCTGTAGAGGACATTTCAACCAATAATACTAATTAAAAAATAGTTTTTATTGTATTTTTATATAATTAAGTACATAAAATGATCAAAAAAAATTAAAATCAAAATTATTTTATTTAATAATATTATTTCAATTTTTAAATTGATTGATATATTTTGAAATTTTCCTTAAAAATGCATGTATTCATAATTTATTCCAAAAAAACAAATAACATTTTAAAAATGACATTTTGATCATATTCACTATTTAATATTAATTACATAATATTCTTAAAAATAAAAACCATATCGATGATTTTAATTTAATTTGGTGTATTATAAATATTAATTGAAAATTATTTTTTGGAAATTTGGGGTCCATGACTCCCCCCAGTAAAAATATTGCACCATAAATTGTATCATTGAATTCCAACAAAATTATTTTCCTTCCCAACTTCAAATTCACAAACATAGTTAAAGAAGACAATGAAAATATTTTAAACAATGGGAATAAATACAATATGACTTTAATTCACTTTTTTTCTATCTTTTACATTCATATTAGAGTTCCATATGTGATTTTTATATATTTTAGTTGAATTAAAATTTAAACATGTAATAGATCCATCTATCCGTAATTCAAATTATTAAAATAAAATGTACATTTTCAGACATCATTAATACTTTATAAATGATAATTTTTAATATATTTTTTCAATCATGGGTTTTTTATTTCCCACACCTAATGGATTGATTTTTGGCCTATTAGTTCTAAATTATTTTTCTTAAATTAATTTAATAATTCCATGTATTTATGAGTTATATTACAAAATAATTTTTTTGAGTATGTATAAAGGGATTGAACTCTCACATTTTGGCACTTTTTCATAGAGAGTAATTCCATGTCTCTATTTAAAAATGTAATTCTTGTTCAAAGGAATTATATTAATTTCTTTTAAAGAGTATCCATAAGGTGTTAATCAATCACAATGTTAGAGTCACATGGGATTGAGTTACATGTTATAAATAATGCGTCTTATGATTTTAATTCAGCAATTATCTTCTCAATTTTCACCCCATTTTCCTTGTATTCATATTGACTTTCAAGAAATCATAATTTACATTCACACAATAATAATTCTCATTATGTAATTAATAATCAATGAAATTTTCACTTATGGAATGGTAAATTAACTAAGAAGGACCAAATTAATGTTCAATTTTACTATCATAAAAAATACTAAAATGTTTTAAAATATAAAATATGAAACGAAGTTATGAAAATTCAATGCCACTAATAATATTTTGTTTATTATATAATATACTAATATATCCATTTCCCACACACATGTATAGAAATACATTCAATTTATTTCTAGAATGAATGTTTTTAAGAAAAATAGTCGATTGTAATTTATAATGATAGAACAATATGAGGTAAAGAGACCACCTAACAATGCATTATTTATTAGCAGTAAGGAAGAGTTTACAAATAGCTACATGTTCCTTAAATAAATTTACATTGTACATATTTATTTAATATCCCGTAAACATGAATTTTATCATTATTACTTACCTATAAGTCTCAACTACCTCAAAAGGGAAT
The DNA here is from genome assembly GCA_963277665.1 of Viscum album. NCBI lineage: Eukaryota > Viridiplantae > Streptophyta > Magnoliopsida > Santalales > Viscaceae > Viscum > Viscum album. Next base: position 909,597,968 of record OY728133.1, on the reverse strand, counting down.
GTATTAGTTACTTTATATTACCTTATCCACATAGAACGATGCTAACCAGGGAATAGTTACATGCTAGAGAAAAATTTTAGGAAATTGTATCCATCCTCAAATTATAGCTTCTAGATCAAATTATGAGGTTCAGATTTCTCATTCTGATTATACACTAGTGAGTTATTATATTATTATCTTCTCAACTACTTAAGATCCACAATTTATATCTTACACTTATCTCTATCCATATAAAACTCATGGATCACTCTTTTGATAACCCATTAGGATTTTACATTTATCGCAATTTAAAAGTGATAGTTTTTACTATAAAAAATTTGAACTGGGGGCCTAAATAATGGGGTTTTAAGTATGTTATGTATACCTATAGTGCATCGTCATGTTTATTAAACCAAATTTCATAGTTCACCTATAGTACCTTCGATATAATTATTTGTACTTCTCTATTAGACACCATAGTCTGTACATTTCTCTTTGGGTAGTAGGTTGGGTAAGTTTTATGGTTCACTCCATACTTCTTCAGGAGGGATTATATATTCTTTTTGAAAAATAGGTCTTCATGATCATAAATTATAGCTTGAGGTAATCCAAACCTACAAAATAATTGTTTCAGAAACACAATCATAGTCTATAAATAATAAGTTTTAATATATTAATCTTCAACCTACAAAGATAAATATTCTACTACTAACAAAATAAAGAGAAATAAAAATGACATTGGAGCTTTCCCAAGAAATCTATTACCCTTACATAAAATTTCTCATAGAAATTTGTTTTTGAGGGAAACACATATATTTTTGGTCATTTTACCATTAAACCATAAATTGGGACTTTTATTAAATAATAAAACATGTATTTATAAATTAGGGGTAAAAAACATCTTTTAAATTTTCATGGTTGTTCATTATAGATCAATATAGATTCTATAAAATTGTTTGTTTCAATAATAAAACTTATAGTTCATTAATCCTTTAGGGATTCACCTTTTAATGACATAGTAATTATAAATTTTATATAAATAATGAGCCTACAAGACATAATATTTTGATTCATATTTCAATTTTTATGATTGATGTTTAGAAGCAAAGGATGAAACCATTTCTATGACTATAAAATTCACTATAAAGGCATACCATGGGTCATGTTTGAGGTTATATAGTTACTCACTAAGGAATGAGTATAATATATTTATCATGGGGGTTAGTTTTAGATTAAAAGTGTTAGACAACTAGATCATGTAGTCTACCCCCATATTCTCACATCACTTCTTATTCTTGATCTTTTAGTAAAACTATTTTAGCATAATCATCGAACTCTCTAGTCCAGGATGTGTATTTGTTTTCATGCATAAATATACCAATTATTCATGACCTGAATAAATAGTTATGTTAATTGATAATAGATAAGAGTTAATATTTTTTAACGATACAACAATTTAAAAACCCTATCTCTATTATTGTGCAGTTAATTTGGGAAATTTCTCGTGTCTCAGAAGTTTAGGCCATCACATACAAAATTCCATCAATCATTTGGGAATGTAAAACCCCTGTAGCTCTATTATAATAATACAACAATATCTGAATGGGGGTAAATTTGTTTTTTTGGATATATTATTGGGTTTTTAGTAAATCAATCTTTTATTCTGTCCAATCAAATCATACATGCATCAAAAATATTGACATTAGTTTCCCTATTGAGTAGTTTAGATAGTAGAAAACTAATTTTGGAAAAATACATAATAACCCTTTTAAAAAGGCAAATGTGGAAAATAAATGATCTAATATTTCTAGAAGTGATATGTTAAGGCAATTTAGTGATGACTTCAATATTATCCATTGATTCTTTAATTATGACATTACAATTTTAATGGCTTATAATATTTCTATTTTCCACTATATAATGGATCATTTGAATATTTAAAATATGTATATATCATTAAATTATGCTAAAAATTTCCCCAAACATTCCATAATTATTTGAGAAAAAGGTCCATGAATAGTGAATTCATCAAGATATACATTCAGTTGATTATTAATAAATTATGAGAAAAGCATACCTTATAGTGATGAAAGGTACTTAGATAATTAAAATGAATAAAATGAATCCTTCAGTTAATAAAAATACAAAAGGGACAAGTGATGTTGGAATTTTCATGGTCCTATATAACATTTGGAACCTCAAAATACCGATAATATCCTTCAAGAATGTAATAGTGACCCTTCCCAGATGGTCTCCCTGCCACTGTTAGTACAAAGGTAAATGGAAAATTCTCTCCTCTAGTTTCTCTACTAAACCTCCAATAAACTAAATAGATTCCCAACATTTTTTAAAGTACATTGGTCTTCTAATTCCTTATAGATTAAATGGGTTGAAAGGGATGAATTTTTTTGACATATTATTACCTCATCATTTCCACAACACATCCTTCTATCAGTTGCCATGTCATTAATGAATTTTTATTACCTTGGAATTTCATGGATGTCATCTAATAGAGGGATATCGATCTATAATTATTTAAACCCATCTAGTATTTATACTTTTAGTCCCTATTTATTGGTTTTTATTGTTCATGAATCCTTAAAATAAATTTTGATCTAGGTATATATGGATATTCAATTTTAGTTTCTCCATTTTCGTTATTTGATGGTTGTGTCTTCATAGATTCTTCCCAAATTTTTATATTATTTATATTCACCAGTTAAATATTTATTTACACTTATTGATTATGTATTTAGATATGATTATTCACTACATTCCATCTTATTTATACTCCTTAATGTAATATAACTATAATTTCATTTTTTTTGGGAGTTGTATAAGTACGAAGTATACATGATCCTTGATATACTAGATTATTTAGGGTGGTAATGAGCTGATCAAACAATCCTTTTAATTATTTCAACTCTATTTCATGAGTGACAAGAGTGGTATACTGATTTTCTTGAGATTCTATTACCTCTCCAAATATCTTCTCTGTGTAATTTTAATGAGATTTTTTTCATGGTAGATTGTGGAAGCTGGGAATATATGTCACTATAATGGAGGCCATTGGAAAGTATATTGGGAAGAACTTTCTTATGGTTGATGGAATGATGGACTTTTTGGTTGTTGATTCCTAGATCATTTTTTATTTGTGAGGGATTATATGAATCCTTGTTTTATATTTTTTATTATTCTAGAATGTCAACTATTAAATGGAATATAATCATTCAATCACTTTAACATTGGGGAATCTATTTGTCTAAGGCTATGAATAATAGAACAGAAGATAAACATGAAGGATTGTGGTAAGTAATGTCACATGCACTTTTTATATATATTAATCGAAATAAATATGTCTGTTATTTAATTTTATTATCTAGTAAAGGAACGTTGGAAAGTTTTACCTCATATGAACCCCTATTTTTATTTCTTGTATTGAATGTTTTAGAAATTTCAAAGATCTTCTCATTAATCTATCTAACATTAATTAGTGACTTATCAACTATTCCTGAACAGTTTGAATCATCTATTAGGGTCTAGTTATTTTTCATGGATCCTTTTTAAAATAATACCAAGAATTGATGTCCTACCAATGGCTGTTGTGGGAATGATTCAATATAGTTCTTGATCATTTCCCAAAACACATAGATAGTTTCTCTAATATTTATATGAATCCATATATATATTTCCATAGTAAGGTACTCTTAAAATTAGTTAATAATTTATGCATGTATTCCCTCAATATATCATACTATGAGGTTGCTAATCTATATCATGGACTATAGATGCAGTTATTGGCTGCCCTATTATGAGAGAAGGGGAAATCATTTATATATATTTGAGTCCTAGTAAATACTATGGAAATAAATCCGTTACATAATAAATTAAACACTCTCAAATTCTTATTTTATGTTACCCCAATAATCCAAAAAAATTATACGAATTTTCATATCATTCTAGTCTTATGTTCACAATATTGTTGATCATTCAGTTGCAACTATCTATTAATAATGATGAATTTTTATGTATAATTGTTTCTTAATGTACCATTTATAGGAGAGATATTATATTCCATGTTTTTAATACCAAATGTGACTCATGTAGAAGAATTAGTTGAGAGATATTTATCCAATGGATTGGTTATAATGTATATTTCTTCTATTTTAACAATTTTTATATTTTAATTTTATGAATAACAGTTCTCTCATATTCATGATCAAAATAGATGGTGTGGGAAGAAATATATCTAGTAATATAAAATAATTTCAAAAAAATTAACAATTACACAAGAATCCCGAATAGAAACACCCTATTTGATGTATAATAAATCATGGTGATTATAAAAAATGAATTTTTGAGCCTACATAAATAAAATGAGGTTGGACTTATTTTTCCACTAGAGAATTCTCTGTTACGTATGTATTTATATATTGTTTAATGGGTTAGAGTTGTTGGAAAAATAGTTGTATTTGATTGGTAATTTTTTTAAAGAACCGCTGAAAAACATTACATTATTCCAGCATTCTCATAATGAATAATTACTAAAACAATTCCATCCTCTACCTTTTGAAAAATGATATATCCTCGATTACTTTAATCTGGTTATTTATGTTTTGACAGGGAAATACAATGTTCATTTTATAAATTATACTTCACTAGTTTTGTGATTAGATTTATCTAACCACTCTCAGATTAGCACGCTAATTGCTCTTATATTTAGTGGTATAATTACTAGTGGATTGTGTATTTAAATCATAACACACTGAAAATTTTAAAATAGTAAATTTTAATTGATAGTGTGTGTGAATCACAACACCAAATGAACAATTGAATCTAAAATACCAATAATTTATTATATGTTTAATATTTTAAATAAATTAATTTTATTCTAATTCATTCAGTACATGCAATATGAAGTTATCTTACATCACATGTAACAGATAATTTCTTTGATATCATGTTTCACACTTATGATTGAGTTTTTACAAGAAATAATATATTATTAAAATAATATTATTTAATATCACTAGAATTAACAAAGAATTTAAAATAAAGGTGTGAATAATATTAACTAATATATTAAAATAAAATGATTAAAAAAATTGAAATTTAATTAATATGTTACCAATTAATTAGAAATTAATAGAAAAACTAATCAAATAGATTTAATAAAAGTTTATGCCCACAGTTGTTTTTTATTCTAATAAATTAAATTAATAATAATTATTTAATTATATTAATGAAATATATATTTTATATGTAAAATAAATTTATTTACATTCATCCAATATATTAGAAGGACATAATATAAGAACAACCCAAAATTTATTCAAAAAACTTATATTTTTCTAATGATAGTTTTACCTCCTTTTAATAGAGGACCTATTTTAAAACCAATTTTTAGGAAATTTATAGATATAATATGAAAAAATAAATTTAATATTTTAAATATAAACATAATAAATATTTTAGGCTGAATTTTTTATATTTTTATCTGAGGTTTTGTTTTTTGATGAATAATAAAAATGACTAACTTAATTCAAAACTCTTTTTTCATAATATTTTATTATGTGGATAAATAATATTTTTTATTGGTTGTAATTTTTAATGAAATCAATATTATATCAATTAGTATTCATTTTAATGAATTTCACATTGAAATTTAATATAAAAACATACCAAACCGTTGAACATTTTTATATAAAAAACCCACTTTGTTTTTTCATCTACGAGAATAAATTAATTATTTTTAACACTTATTTGATATGAATTTTAGAAAATTGATTCCATATTTTGAGTTATAAAAATATATAATCTCTAATAATTGCACTATAGTTTTTGACCAAAAATATTAGTGAATGTAATTAAAATTAGTTACCATTATTAGAAGATAATTAAGCTTATCAAATGACTAAACCATAAACATAACTAGAAAAATGACCTATAATATTTTCCAAAATGCATTGGTTTGTCTTAATTCGACTATATCATCCATTGGATCTAATATTTAACATTATTGGATCGACTTTTCATTTGAAACGCATGGGTGGAATTCCCTTTTAAAAAACTTACAACAATTTCATTTCTCCTCAAATATAAAAAGGTACTCACCCATCCCACTTCCTCACACCCCTCATTCCACATTGGATATAAAAATAACATTCAAAATGGAACCTAAAAAATTGTACCCTCATCCGATAAGCCTCCATTTAGGAAAAATCAATCAAAGTAAGCCCTTTGGTGAAAACCAAAAGGAGTTACCTAGAAAAGAGAAAAAATCCTTCCTCAAGCCATTTTTCTTCCATTGTCCACTGCTTAAAATATTTTTATAATATGATATAATAAAATAAATATCACAAATATATTAATTATTTTTATTTTTCATTTTAAATCTGAAATTCCAAACTCTTTAATCAAATGGTTAAAAACTTACTATTTATGTGTATAACGAACTACGACTCACAAAACAACGATATTTAATTTTTCGTTTACCACATCTCATAGTTGGAATTATTCTTAACACCATATTTATTCATGAAAAATGTTATATTTATATTTTCTTTGTACTTATTAATTTTTTTTCTGAAAATTCCCACTATGAATTCCATTTGGTTGGATTACGAGACAATCATTTGTGGAAGTGTAGACTACTGCCTCTTCAAAGAGATGTGATTCATCCACTCTATAAAAGGAAAGTATTAATGAATGATTTTAAAAAAAATATGTAACATATAATAAAAATATATGATATTATAATTGAAATATAAATAAATCATTTACAATATATTATTTTAAAAATGGAATGGAAATGAATGTAGCGTCCATGCGTACGTACGACCTACCGTCTCTAAGAAATGTGCATTTCATTTCCTATATCCAAATATTATGAGTTGTTATAGATATATATATATAATTAATATATTTTATATTTACATCATGGATTAAATTTATAATTTTATTAAGTCATTATGTATTTAATATGAATGACAATTAAAAAGTTAAAATATACTCGAAAAACTAATCAGTTAATACTAAAAATAGGGAAAATAATGAATGATTGTTAAAAAGGGGTAATAAAATATTTTATGAAGTTAATATATGATATTTTCATTATTTATAAGGTATTAAATTTTTTAAATCCATTATATATAAGTTTAATGTATGTTCACCCAAAAATAAACGCAATGTAAGATATTTTTATCTCACTTTTTATATCCGTGAGATAAATGTCATATTCACCACATAATTCTTTTGTGTGTTGTATCTAAAAACCATTTTGATATATTATGTCATGAATTATTTTATCTTATTTATATTTGTAATTTTAATTTAAAATATTTCTTCTAAGGGTATTTTAGTAAAAATATTCTAAATGGTAAAGAATTTCATAACCCGATTCCTTTTCATTGGGTTATATTACTTCTTAACAATTGAAAATATTCTATGATTAGGATTATAATAAATATTTACTATATATTGTTTTATTTATACGAGTATTATGTGGATTTAAATTTTTACACCGAATCTACTCATTACTTTATTCTCAAAAAAATAATGATTTTTTGAAGTGTTTAGTTCAAGATATCATATTGTTCAGGATTATTTACACTTGATTTTCCATCAAAAGTAAATTATAGAATCAATTTTTAATATATACATTTATTTTCATCTCTTATAGTTATTCATGGCCGATAACAAGTAACAATATCTTTTTTAAATAATTTTTAACTCATAATGTTTTAAAAAATGTTGTTATTAAAACCAGACATCATTTATATCTTTAATCGGAGAAAAATTTTCTTCTAAATAATATATCCTATATAAGTGATTCAAAAAATCACCGTAATAAAATGATTTATTAGGTAATTGTTTACCCATTTGTCTTTTACAAATTTGTTCAGAATAATAATCAGGTATCTTTCCAAATTATTTACTTTTCAAACCATTTTACCTTACTAATAGAATATTCGATTTACCTCATCTCGCATGTATGGATTTACCAATCGTCATTTCATTATACCAATTTGTGTATATTTGAATGTTTTATATTTAAAGAATATTTTCATAAAATTCATTTTCATTGAAAATTACTTTCAAAATGTTTTCTAAATGAAATTGATTCTTTCCTCAAGATTGTTTTGAGAGATATTTCTATTGTATTTATATTAATGAATGATAACACATATTTATGATTTCACCACCTAGAATATATAATATTGATACCATCATTATTCTTATTTTGTATGGTTTGTGAATTTTTATGTATAAATATTGTATTGACATTCATTTCCTTGATTAAATTTAGTCCTCTTAAAATATTCATTTTACTGTGACCTTGGAACATTAAATTTACCAAAACTAACCATATCATTTATCAAATATATGTTTATTTAAAAAACAGTATAATATTTTTTTATACTGTGTTTATATTAATAGTTATTTGAGTTATTGCGAAAATATTGAAAAATCAGCATCCTTTACTAAATACAGATATTTTATAATGTTCATTTTTTATTTTATTTGATTATTCGATATAGGAGTAATACTTTGGAAATTCAATAATTTGGATGGGGAATAATTAATGAAATCTATACGGGTTGGGGACAAGATAATGATGTCTCTATGGGATAGGGAATTTTTAATACAAGACCTACAATATGGGTACCATTAAAGATGAGCCCCATGATTCATTGGTAACCTTGTTAGATGTAATTAGTTTTCAAAAAACAATTCAATTTTTTTACAAGTAGAACAAATTGGTTTCTATCCATAGATTTAAATTTTTTTGAAAGGTCTTGACGGTGAACATACCATGTACCTAGGAAACATGGTTTCCAATAATTACTCATTACCTACATTGAAAATTTATTTAGTATTATATTTAGTTATGATTTTTTTTTATTAACAATAGCTATGAATATATTTCATTCTCAGTTTATTGATTAAATAGAATATGTTTCACTTATTTAACATCACATATTATTTACTCACTTACATCTTAGTTAGTGACTACATGTAATGTGTTCCTTGTTATATACCTTGAATTATTGATTATTATCATTAATTCATTATTGGTTCCAATGTAATTACCCTTACTAGGATTTTGAGCTCACCCTTACTATATTCCATTTCCCCATGATTCCATGGAGTGTACTTAGAAAGATATGTAATGATATAATTGATGGGATAAAGGTATTGTCCTTTCCTTAATAGAAAAAATGTTATAATTAATGTATTTACTTTTAAAACAAGGCTCATGTATTTATTTCATCTACCAAGACTACTAATCTCTTCAATCCTTTATGTTTTTATTCCTTCTAATCATGTCAATGTGATTGTTTCAAACACCAGATCGAGTCATGATGGAGTCATGTCAATACAAATTGTATCAAATTTAGTTTTGTAGAAACATTGGTCACTCAATTATATAACATTACCCTAATATATATTTTGATGATAATTAAATAAGATTGTCCTATTATTTTGGTAATGTATAGATTATGTGGGTCTTATGAGAAATACATTTGATTCTAGTTACTATAAATGGACATGGTTCTGGAATAGACATACCATGGGATATTAATAAAGAAAGGAAGCATTGGTCCTAACTCGAGAATTACAAAGTACAAAACAATAGGCCTTAATATGAAACTCTATTGACACTCATATGAGATATTCTTAGGTTAATTCACATTTTCTATAAAAACATTACGATGGATTTGAATAGATAATGAGAATTAATTACCTAGTTTACACCGTATACAAAGGATTGAATAATGATTAAATAAAATAAATTATATATTTACTGGGATTCTATAATTAAAATTTAGATGCATTTTTACCAATTTTAATTCAGTTAGAAGAATCATTTTACATCAAAGGATTTTTTTAAATGTTAGAAAAACATATGTCTTAAAAAATATAATATTGACGGATACCACCCTGGAATTTTGAGATTGAGGTTGATCATAAGATTTTATGTCTTAAACATCACCTTTTGGGATTATATAATGAGAGTCTTACATGAGTAAGGGAATTTGGATAAAACTATTGAAATTATATATTCTACTAGATTAACTATTTTATTAATAATGATATTATATTTTAGAGACATGAGTTTAATAGTATTGATAGCATTTAGTGTTATTATTATTATAATTGAAATTGTAATACTTGTCAAATTATATTATTAGGCACTAAAAAAAGTATTGAAAACATTAGTTAAGATTGAATTTAGTGATTATCTTTATTTAAAGGATTTCTAGGATATTTATTTTGGAATTATATTATTACAGTTTTAGAAAAGGACAAATTGTATGCTGAGTGACATACCATCATGTCTATTAAGGCTACGAGACGTGAACCCATTACTAAAGGATGATATGTGTTTCACACTGGCAACCTACCTACCAAATGACCTTGTTAATATGTAATTGATTTTAGATAAACATTTTTTTGAATAAATTTTAATGAAGAACTAGTAGTGTTAAAATTGTTATATTTAAATTAATAAATTAAAAACATGGGATTTGGAGAATAGTAAGAGACAAATGGAAATACATGTCACTCTTTTATGGGACTTATAATTCGTTAAAAGTGTATTTTAGTGCTTTAGGCATTAAAGTTAATTTTTTATTCCAATTCTTGAAGTAATTAATGAAGTAAAAATTTATTAAATAACAAATGAAGGGTGAAATTTTTTATATCGAAATATATAATTTAAATATTTTTCCTTATTATCTTGGTCAATAAAATAATTCAACATCATTAGGAAAACTATCTAAAAATATTGTCATAATACCCAATTTTTTGAATGGATGGTCTTTGAAATCTTGATGAATTTTGGGATTTTCAATCCCCAACATTCCGTTGAACATACAATTTTTTTATATTGATGAACTCATTCACTCCCTATAAATATTCATTCTTTTCCTCCATGTACATATCTCCACTTTCTGCTAATTTTATCATATGTAGAGATTTAGTTATATGTTATTTCATGTAACCATAACACTTCCTATAATATCTTTTTTATATGATGTTTTATAAACCCCCCTAATGAGGGGATATTCGAACATATGATATATCAATGAATTTATTACCATGGTAATGTTTAAATTATGATGACTTAGTTCATTTAATGTGGGGAAAATGTAGGAGCCAGAAAATTCTTAAATAGTTACTTTTATTCGATAGCATGTATAACCTGAAACACCAAACATATAATTTAATATAACCTCTTCATAAACAATGGTATGTAAAACATTTTAAATAAATGTCATATATTTTGAAGCATTAAATTCACACAATACAAAGTTATATTTAATTGTAAAAAACTTAATCATTCTTCGATGGCTTGTTTTGCACATGAGACTATGTTTTACTAGGAAAACATAAATTATTAAAATATTATTATCTAATATAATAATATATATCATAATAGTTCAATTTAACGATATATATTTTATTAAATATCTCAAAAAAACATGGTTTAAAAAAAATTAATCCATATGTAAAACATTAGTTCAAAATTACTATAAAAAAAATTGCGTAGAAAGAAAACTTTTTTATGCTCACAAAAGTGTTTTATCGTAATAAATTTAATTATTCACTACTAGAAAATGATATTAATTAAATATAACATTCATTTATTATGTATTTTTTTACATTTGTCTAATATATTTTATAATAATAAGATAATAATAATAAAAAAATTTAATATAAATTTATTTATTTTTTCTAGATAGTTTTGACAATGTTTATTGAAGAGCCTATTTTAAAAAAATGTTGTAGAACATTTATAAATTTAATATGAAAATATAAACATAATTTAAGAAATAAAAACACCTATTTTAGTTTTGGTTTATTTTTTTCATCGACGTTTATTTTTTTGATGAATAGTGAATAAGACTGAATTTTAATTCAAAACTGCTTTTTGTTCTAATTTATTTATATGGTCAAAATATATTCGTGATAGGTTTAACATATTAATTAGATCTATTTAATTTCAATTAATCTGATTTATTAAATTTATATAAATTCTACATTTAATTTGAATATAAAAACATACCATTCTTTTCAACATTTTAACATTGAAAACATATGTTTTCGTCTCATATGCGAGATTAAATTTAAATTAATTTCATTCAATTTTGGGACTTGAATTTTTAAAAATGGATCAATTATTTCTAAAAATATAATTGTTTTTTATATGGGAAAATTTATTTTTTACCAAAATATATTAGTCGAAGGAATGAATATTAATTACAATGATTCAAAGAAGAATTAACTTAACAAGTGACTAAACCTTAATCCAAAGGGGATAAATGACCAAAAAACGTGTCCAAAAGGCATTTTATATGAAAAGTTATACCATATATTCAATTTTATCAAACTTTTATCATTATATTTTCCCCATTTCATATGAAAAACGTCGATTTAATTCCCTTTTAAAGAATTTACAACAATGCCACTCTTCGTACACTATAAAAAGGCACTCAACCCATCCACATCCTCACTCACCTAATGTAAATTTTTATTGATGAAAATATGAAAAAATATATACTCAACATACATAACATAATCCTTTAAGTCTCTATTTTTGACGAATTCCATCCATGGAATCCCTTTGATGAAAACCAAAAGGATTTACCCAAATAAGAGGTAACATCCTTCAATAAGCTCCATTGTTTTATTGTCTTTCTACACCACTCAAATATTTTTAACATTTTATTATATAATATTATAAATATTATAAATATATTATTATATTTTATATAATGTTTTCTTCCTAATTGCATACAAAAATCTGTATAATGGGTCATGAACGTACAGTTTATGCGTTTGGTGAACTATTGCCTCAAGAAATATTGATTTCTCATTTTTCATTTATCGCAACTTATGGAGGGAATTATAAGGGAAACCCTATTTATAAATGAATAATTTTAAATTTAAAACATATTTATACATATGGAATTTTTACATAACACATACCTCTATACTTTCAATTTTTTCAGAATATGATAACATCATTTGTGGATGTGTGAACTATCACTTCCCCAACTATATGTGACTCATTCACGCTATAAATTGAATGTATTAAAGAATTATTTTATCAAAAATATGTATAATATATTGAATATATTTTATAATTGATTTTTAATATAAATATGTGATTTGGTTTAATTATTTTTAATATAAAATATAAATTAAAGTAGCTTTTATCTGTACATACGGCTTATAGTCACCAAGAGTAGTGCATTTCATTTCCTATCTAATAAAATTATTTAATATTATAAATTAATATAATGAATACATATGATATTTAAATCATGGATAAATTATATAAATGATTAAATAGTGATCCATGTAATATTAACAACCAGTGACAAGTTAAAAATTCTCAACAAACTAGGACATTTACTCACGAAATAGGGAAAATCATGGAAGATTGTTAGAAAATAGAAAAAAATATACTATAAGACGTTGAAATTTTTTATTATGAATATTGTTATGTTGTATATGTTTTTTACATTTTAAAACCCATTATACAATAGGCTAAAGGATGTTCTCACAAAATGAAATTCAATGTAAGGGATTTTCATCTGACTTTTTACATCTGTGAGATAAGTGTCATATTCACAAATTAATTATTTTTTGTGTTGTGTATATTTGTAGTTTTCATATATTATTTCATATTTTTTTATTTTCATGGTATTTTTATTATAGATTTTACTAATTTCTTCTAATGTGATTCGAGTTAAAATTTACCATTTGGTAAATAATTTATTTACACGATATCATTTCATTGGGTTTTATTACTTCCTTGTTGTCGTTAATATTCTAACATTATATCTGAAATAAAATTTTACTCTATAATTTTTTATTTGAACTTTTATTATGTAGATTTATATATTACCCAAAAAAACTATTCATTTATTGATTGTCACATAAATTTTGTGGTCTTATCAAGAGGTTATAAACAAATAACTTTTTTTATGAATATTTTACACTAGAATTTTCATTAGAGGAAATTACAGAATCATTCTTTAATAAATAAATTAAATTTCTTATCTAATTTTTATTCACAAACATTTCCATGTAACTGTACTATCTTTCCACTCATTGTTTTTCAAAATGTTTTATAAACAATTTTTAAAACAACCCATCATTATTTATCTTTTTAGTCAGAGAATCATTTTTCTTTTAAAATCTATATTTCATAAAAAGGTTTTAATAAAATTAAACTTTCCAAAATGTTTTATTAAATAAAATTTTACCTTTTATATTTTAAAAAAAATAAAGGAATATTCTTATCAATTTTTGAACTAGGAACTTTTCTATCCATTTACCTTAAAAATGAATTTTCTTTTTAACTCCTTCAAAATGTACTATTTTTCCCACCATTTTTTATTTATTGATACAATTTTAAAATATAATGTATTATTTTTAAATAAAATAAATTTTCATTTTCATTTTAATGAGATTTAATTTGATTTTTTTCAAAATTAAAGGGATATTTTCCTTAATAATGTTTTTAAAATATTTATTTATAGTATATCCATTCATCAATGATAACACAAATTTATTTTTAAAAACCTTTTGATATGTTTTATTTTACCATTTTTTATCCTTTCATTGTATGGTTTAAATTTTTTTAAAGGATATGATTTGAAATTCACATCCTTGATTCCATTTAGACCCCTTAAAATATTCAATTTCCTATGATCCTTGATCATTGAATTTCCCCTAATTATCAAAATCATTTATGATAGGTATGTTTATTTCCTAAAATTTATACCATTTTTACTTATGGTTTTTTCTTTGATTATTGTTTTATTGACTCATAAAATACTTATAAATCCATACCCATTACATAATATTGATATTTGATAATGAAATTGTTATTTCTAAATCAAGTGATAGATATATGATTAATGCTTTGGACATTCACTACACAGGTTGGGGACTAGTTATACAAGCCATATGGGTTGGCTATTGGTTAATGTGTATCCGACAAGTTGGGTACCGATTAATAAAACCCCTAGAGGTTAGGGACTATTTAAAGTAGTCCCCATGATGCATCTGTAGTCTCATGAGATTATATTAGTTGGTTAAAACCCCTTAAAAATTATTTTCATGAAAAATCATCGGGTTTCAACCCATAGATTTAAAACTTCATAGGAATGGTCTTGATGGTAAATCTACCATTTACATAGAACACATGACATCCCATAATTAGGAATTTCCATTATTGAAAATTCGTTAATTATTATTATTGTTCAGGAGATTTTTTATTTAAATTATCTAATTATCCATTTCATTATTAGATTAATGATTAAATATCTTGTGTTTCAGTTATTTTAATTTTCATATTATTTACTCACATAATTCTATGATATTACTGTATAGCATGTATTCTCATATATTTAAAATGAGATATTTATTATTCACATTGATTCATTATTGTTTTTTCTATAGATACACATACTTCACATTTGAGATCACCTTTATTTTGATTACATTCCCATTAATCTCTTAAGTGTATTTGAAAATATATAAAAGGATACGGTAGATGGAATAAGGTTATTATCATATCATGAAAAGAATAAAATTATCTTGTAATTAGTGTTTTAATTTTTTTTTAAAGGCTAATGTATGTATCTTGTTTTTTAAGAATATTAAACTCTTCGGTCCTTTCGGATTTCATTCCTTATAATCATGCCCATTTAATTATAGTAGAAATTGGATATGAGTTTCCTATGTTTTGGTCGCTGAATAATTTCATGAATCATAGTATGACAAATTAATATTGAATTCCCAAATACATATCTCTCTAATTAAACCACTCATATCCATAGACGATGTAATAAGGGAATTTAAAGGAATGATTAGAAGTCAACAATAGGATAATGAGAGAATTATACATGGAAAACCCATAAAATGTCCTAGTATGTCTTTATCAGTGTATTATATTTAGATTATTAGAAATTATAAATGAAAATTAGTAATACCAGCTTGATTGACTGATTTCATAAAATAAACTCAGATTCGGAGATATCACATCCCCTCCTCATGGTGAATAGTTCACTATTTAAATAACAATTCTAGAGATCCATGGAATACTAGGAAAATCATCTTATGAGAAACACATGTCTCCTTAACTTCTTCGAGTGACATCAAGAATGTTCCCCAATTTGAGTGTAAAGTTTTCTCTTTTTTATTTCCCTTAACAAAAAAATATTCCATTTTAGAAGAATCATGTAAAAATGTTTCAGTATAGAGATCATACCATTACATATGGATTTGTGAACCACTACACAATCTCTTGAACTGATGTCATCCTTACACAAGTTTAGGTGGGTGTGTTACACTTATTTAGGCTTATCCACCCCTACACTTCCTATAATTGACCCTCACATAACCATTAATACCATTACGCAGCCTCAGAACTACAATTACATAAGTCTCACATCACCCCTTTGTAGCATCCCATTAGTTTTATGTGACTCTGAATGACCCCTCTGTAGGTTCTATTATGTATTTTAAATTCTATCTCTACACTTATGTGAATATTGAAATTGACCTTATATAGATTTACATGAAATTAAACAAGCATTATGAACCTTACACATGTTTTTTACTACCCTTAAATAGACATATATACTACCCCTAAATTGATCATTCCAGAATGGTGATGAAAACCACATGTGAATCTAAATTTACCCTTAGGTAATTCTATAATGAAACTAATGTAATATATTATTCCACATTTTCAATTGCTAATACTTGGATCCAGATTCATCTTAGTGGTGAGGGTTTTTCAATATTGGTTCTAGTATCGATTCTTCATATTTTGTTCATCATTTTGTCTTTCACTTTATCATTACTCTCAAACAATCTCAGTATTTTAACAATTTGGAATGATGGGGACCCTCTATATTTTATCTATTAATAAAATCCTAGGGAAACACAATTCCAACTATAATTAAAGCACAACATGTAATTATTTAAAAAAATTTACTCTATATTAGGATTGATAAATCCCTTTTTGGTGGAGGTGAATTTATTCAATCATCATATTGAATATCATATTCTCCAATGTCAAGGAATATATTTATAAATAAGGGGTATCAATAATGTTTTACACTGCTGATTTTGATTTATTTATCATAAAGTATGTTCAGTGTGAATGTTGGTCTCTAGATATAATTTTTCTTTTTTTATCTTCAATATTCCATGTGAGCATGGTTGATTTCAATCGTGAGTCAGCCTCAACATCTATAGTGATCATAGAGTTATTTGTAATGGAAGATGAGATTTGATCAAAGGAAGGGAATATGATGTGAATGGTCAAATAATGTTTGTTACAAATATAGAAATAATAGGTTTTGAGGGTGGAGGTATCGTGGGTTTCTAGTGGCAGCATGTCCGATGTGGTAGCTTGCGAGTGGTAGTGTAAAATATCACACATAACAGTATCATATAGGATGGTGGTAGAAAATATTTTACACAAATGGTAAAAGACATATAATACTTATTGTATAATTTATTTTACACTAATGATAGAAGTTATTTTTCACACCAATGGTAGAAATATGGTGGTTGATGTTTAGTTGTAGAAGGAATTTCCCCTGATAATATTCAAAATATAGAATTTTTATGTATAATATTTTTATAAATAATTACATTAAACATTTAAAAAAAATTCAAAATAAATAAATATATATATATATTAGTTTTGTATTTACACTAATCAACAAACATTTCAATTTCAAAAAAAAATTAGCTTCATAATATATTTAAAAAATGAAGTGATCATTAAAACCAATGTTTTTAGCCAACTATATATTATGTATAATATTAAAAAATTAAACAAAATTTAAAAAACATTACCCACAACATTAACCTAACTGGGTTTGGGGTGATTTAAATTAATAATGAATAATGTTTCTTTGAAAATTTTCCCATGCATCATGAATTATTTAATATGGGAATAAGTGGAATTCATCATCTCAAAAATTAATGGCTTAGTTTTCCATCGCTGTATAATTACAAGATAATTAATTTAAATATTATTAGAATCCTGTTTCAGACCAACATCCATCTATCATATTCCATTCCTCTAATGGATGTTGTCTATTCTTATATTAAAACACAATATATTCTCCCATCCATCATTCCATGTAATTGAAATGACTTATTCCTTCATTCAAAATTACTTCCCTTAAAATTTAAAATAATCATTAATTTTAGTGTCTTGAAAAATGGTGTTCTAGATAATATAATCAATCATATCCCTATAAATGATTGTGATATCTTAAATAGGTAAACTATTTCACATTCATCCCACAATAATGCTATATATATTATAGAGGCGAATCAGTGGTGATTCATTTTGTTGATATGTGGGTTTCATGTACTTTGAATTTTGTTCATATAAGGAATATATTGAATGGTTTTTACTGGGAATTATATTTTTAGTGGTACTAGAATTTGAATTCAAACTACACCTCTATGATTATATTATTGTATTAAGTCATGAATGTACATGGGTGTCAGTTCATCATTTTGGATACACGAGGCAGTGATCAATGTGATATTCAATCACAACTATGTTGCATGATTGATGATTGGATAATGATATCTATAGAGAGTTATAGTGGAGATAAGTATATTTTCATGGAGACCACAAAATTATTGTGAAGGGGAATTCATAGTTGTTAAAATGGCCATGTGAATGGGTTTTTTGGACAAGAAATAATTGAATTTCCATAGATACTTTATCATCGATTCAGGGGAATTATGGTAGTAACAATTTCTCATGATATTAACGGTGTGGTCGTAGGCCAGGAACTTCAACATAGGTGGTAAGGCTGATGTCTGGACCGTGATGGAGGATATGGTATCATGATCGATCGTGAAGGGTGATTTTTGTTATCAAATTGAAGGTGTGGTTGATGGGAAGAATTCTTATGTTCGATCTAGGAATGCATGGACGATCTTGTTGGGGTGGGTCATTGTTGCTTGAAAAGTAATGTTGTGTTCACTAAATTCATAAAAATAGGGGGAAGGACAAGTTTTCATCCCTATCATGGTTTTGATAGGTTCATGGTATCTGGGGCACACCCATAGGTTATATTCACAATCATATCTCAATCCTCATCATTTTCAGTATGAAGATGGTCAAAAGTTTAACATTGCTAAGTATTCACCCTAAAAAACCAATTTTTGGATTTTACCCATATTAATAAATTTTGATTTAAAATAATGAAAATTTAAAATTGAAATATCTTAAAACAAAAAGTAATTCTCCAATTTAAATCAACATATTGAAATGTTTATTGAATATAAAAAATGAAAAATTCAGGAAACGATCGGTATTTATACCTATTATAAATTATGTTCTAGATTTATACAATATGGAAAAAAAAATGATTTATTAGGGTCATGTATGATTAGTGTGTAAAATTAAATTTATAAATTCCAAAAAATTTAAAGTATTGGTTGGCATCAAATATCATACAATGAATAACTGACATTAAAACATCAAGAAGTTCCTTTTAAGTCACTGTGTATATAAGGGGATGTAAGATAGTGGCAGACATTTGATATAGATTTATAAAATGGGATGGGAATAATAGCCATGTACCAACTTTTTGAGATTCACTAGATATCCTAGGACATTTCAAACAAGTAGGTTTCATGATCCTCTGTATGTGTTCCTACCATAAAATTTATAAATGAAATTACTATATGACTATCACATGGATTCATCATGGTTATTAATAAACATGAGTTAACTATGGGGTTTGGAATACATTCCAATAATTATCACATTTCATGGAAACCCACATATGATGGGAGGGATCCTAAGGTAATTAAAAAATAAATAAAATAATACAGTAAAGGGATGTCGGGGTGTAAAAATTCTCCCACCATAACTCATTATTTCCCCAAAGAGAACCCATGGTATTGATTAATCAATAATATATTTATATATTCCAACAAACAAGAAAATAGTTGGTATAATATATTGGGATACAGTGGTGTAAATATACCATCCTTGATAGACTTGGTTAATCATTAAGAGAAAATTGAGTTTCCCATATACATCCAAATTTACATCACAAATATTTTCCCAAAATAATGAATATAAATTATTAAATAAACTATGGTATCACAAATAGTGAAGAATTATATTATGTAGGGGGAAAGGGTAACTACCTACTAAAATATCTCAAAATCCAAGGGAACCCTAAAATGTATAAATAATCAAAAAGACCTATTAAGACATTAACCAAAATTCAGTTTCATAAATAACATGTTCCACGATATTGAAATGTGCTAAATATTTAGAAACATTATCAATTAATGATGATATATAGTGGGTGAACACAAAAAAACTAAACAAAAAAATAATTTGAAAAAATGATCATCATGTTTGGAATAAAATTATTTTATAGTGATATCCCTCCTATATTGAATATCCATGTCACCACCAAGCCTTCAAAACAGGAATCTTTATCTAAATAATCAATGAAATTAAGATATAATATAAATATAAATAACATCTATAATATCTATGCACTAATATCTAAATTAATGATGATCTAAAATATATAATAATACTGAAGTACTAAAAAGAGGCGATAAATGGAGAATGACACATGATTCAAATAAAATAACAATACAAGTCTATTTAAAAATAATATTATAGTACTATTGAAAAATTTCATTTTTCTATTTCAATGATTGAGGAAAACATGCAATAAAATTTATCCAAAAATAAAAAAATGAAAATGACACCTGGAAATAAATTAGAGTCTAAAACAACAACTACTTCATGCTCAGTTTTAATGGGTTAGGCCTAAATATATTTAAAAGGGGTAGGTCTATGTCCCCCGTGTTTTTGAGAAACTCTATTATTGAACCTATGGAGGTAACCCAGAAATAAACAGTTCTAGTATATCTTAGGAGCTTTTATATATAATGGTTATTACTACTTTGCTTCCCACACTAATGGAACACTTATGACTTCACCCCAACAAAGTCCCTATCTAATATAGTAATATGTGTCATTATGTATCTTGTAGACTTTATAAGCATCAATAAATTCTTATTCCCACAACTGCGGCCTCATCCCCAACAATTATGGATAGGTGAATCATTAATTCTTCTAAGAACTCTTACCAGTCCAAATTAATTATCATGGATTACTTCATTACTCTATAGAGAAAATCCAACGCATAGATGATCGATTCAAATAACCATATCAATACCCCATGAATTCAATGATTCTTCTATAGATATGTCAAGAATATATGGAAACAAATTTGGGAATTGATAAGAATATTACAACACTTATTAATCATCTTGCTGAAGGAGATACAACTCTATAACATTTATTATTTCCCACTAAATAAGGGAAAGGATACTAAGTGAATAACTACTTTTATCCTTCTTTGGAAATGTCCCAAATTTGTTTTTTAATAATATTGACCCAAATCACTTCCAAAATGGACCCTATAGAAAAACCGTTGTGAAATTAAACTTAATAAAGTCAAGAATAAAAAGATAGATGAAGACACCCATGATATTCTACAATTATTACTCTACCTATTTTGAAAATGGATTTCCAAATAAATAAGAAGGATTGTAGTTATATAACATTCACATTAAATCAAATGGATGATATAGAAGATAATGAATAATATTATTTCTAGATAGGGTATATAATGAAAATGGATATTTTGAGGATTAATCCACTATAGGGTTGACTTATTTTCAACAATGTGTATCTCCCTCATGTGAATCCTTTATTCTGTGATGTGGTCATTCTCTATAAGTAAGAAACATAAAAAACAAAAAAAAATTACATTAATTTGAACTCCTAAAATTGATAAAGAAACATATTATTCAAAATTAAAATACCATTTAATAAAAATCCCAAATGACATATTAATCCTAAATCAATTACCAATAAACGGGTAATCCTAGAAATTTAAAAAATTGAACATCAAGATAAAACTCATAATTCAGAACTATGAGACATAATAAAATTTCATTGATATCCTAGAAAATAATTTTATTCAGTTATTTCAAAAAACAATTAAATTTAAAATGACACAGATCAAATAAAAACCATTTTTAAATGTCACTAATATTATTTTTAAAACATTATCATTTCACATATTTTTCCAAATAAATAAAAATATTATTTTAAAATTTTATAAAATTAATTGTAAAATACATAAACCAAATTAAAGAAACATTTTCTACTCAAAAAATATAATTTATAAACCCCCTTTTTAATTCATAATTAAATTACATAATAAAAAATTCTTATTTAGAAAAATCACTTTTTAAAAATAAATC
Source organism: Viscum album (assembly GCA_963277665.1). Classification (NCBI taxonomy): domain Eukaryota; kingdom Viridiplantae; phylum Streptophyta; class Magnoliopsida; order Santalales; family Viscaceae; genus Viscum; species Viscum album. Next base: position 909,575,609 of record OY728133.1, on the reverse strand, counting down.
ATTGATTTATTTTTATAATATAAAATAAAAAACGAAAAAATATCATAAAAATAAAAATCATATGTCTTAAGAAATAAGTATAATAATAAGAAAACAGTGAATCATCACAAAAATTAGTCCAAATCTCCAAAATAATAGTTAATAATTATAACACATGGATTGGAAATTCTGATTTGAAAATGTGATTTGATCTTATAAATTTCATTTGATTTTATCTTCAGATAGATGCATGGTTTATGAATAGATTTCTAAACCATGACAATTAGCCTTTAACTCCGTGAATTCATAATACATATCAAACTAGGGCTTTGAAATACTCAAAATAAACTATAAATTTTCAATGAAACAAATATAAACTAAAATAAAGGTCATGTATTTTAATGAATCCAAGAACCAATATCGGATTCGAGACAAACTCATACCAGATGAGCCTAGTAACTCATGAATCATCTAGATGTGTGGGGATAAAGAATATTACTCTTGATTGTCCACTAGAAATCCACATACCATAAGATTTACATACAAGGAACCCAATATATCACAGGAATATCTAGGAACTAGGCCCAATAAAACCATGTATCATATATTATTTTTTCAAGAACCAACAATGACCACCCATTATACTAGGGACACTATCTAGACCATGATATGGCTCAAGATGTTTTCCCAATACTCTAGGATGATGATAAAATCTAATGCATCAATCAGTACCAATTTCAATGATTTTCCTTTGAACAATGATTAAAAAGAAAATTAGTTCCACTGGGAAATTCATCACGAACATTATAATGGTTTTAAGGCCATGCTACAAGTAAAAAAGTAAAAACATGAATTTAAAACCTAATAAGGGATAAATGAATTAATTAAATTAGGTACAACATTAAATACTAATAAACATATTCAACAGTAGAAACATAGAGGCATTGAAACAGTACAATATATTAAGTAAGGGAAATGTTTTAGAAATTATTATACATCAAAGGTACTTAAATAAATAAAAGAATCAAGGTCTCAACTACTATCCCCCAGCACTGAATACAATACATTCACAAGTCACCATCCCATAATCACAATGGTATTCAAATATCATCCACTACAACTTAGTGGGACCAATGGTGCCTATAATAAAAATAGAGATGAACTATAAAATCATGTATACCAATACCAACCAATCTTCACATCCATTTAAAAGTAAAACTATATCATATTTTCATAAATATATATATATAATTGTTTTTACCCAATAATAAAAAACATTATTTACACTATTAAATTTAATATTTTAATAAAACTAAAATAAATAGAATAAAACATTATTTATTTAAATATAAATGGCTATGGATCTACATTTATTGTTTTAAAAAATAAAAATTTACATTCTCTCTAATGAAATCATTTAACACATATAATTTCTAAAACCAAAAATCATTGGAACTTTTGATATTTTTAAAAAATCCATCATATGACTATAAATATACTAAATAAGACTAATGCAGGATAATAACAACCTTCTATAACACCTGATATATCCCATAGTAGCCTAAATTAAGGAATAACACTGAATAAAAATAAAATATACATATATTCCACTACTTATAGCATCTTACTAAACTATAGTAGCATGGTTCCAAGAATTACCACTTATACACTAGTTTTTACCAATTAATCAAATTGATGATGAGTCTAGAAATACTTTCAAAAATGTATAAATTCATACATATATAAAAACATACATATGTACATATATCTCATAAAATTCAAAAATAATTCATACGAAGACCCGAGATATATTTTAATGAAAAATACAACCTTCATGAAAAATATATATATAACACACCATTAACTATAATAGGAACAATAAAATTTATAAAAATGTAAATATTTATTTTATAAAAACATAGGGAATGCATCAATGCATATTGTTTTTCTTAGAAAACCCTTTGGAATTTGAAAATACATTCTAATAGTAATCCACTATAAAAAAGAGACATAAAACAAATTCCAAAATATAATATATCTTTAAAAAAATTGAAAATTTAAATATTCACACAAGAATTTATAAAAATAATTAGTATGAATTAGTCTATAAAATAGGGTCTATTATTCAAAAATATGGTGAAATCCCAAGTACATATGATTAAACTCTAAGATGAATTAATTTTTTAATAAATTTTACCATTTATATTGTATATCATTCTAAAATCACATAAATTACGTTGTCAAAATAATAAAATATCATAGTTTTAATATTAAAGTGGAATGATAGGGACAAACTATCTTGAATCCTTTCACCATTTCTTTGGGATCCATCAATCAACCTTAAATTGAGATGATAAATAATAAATAACCAAATAGACCCCAAAAAATCCCAAAATAAAAAATTCAAATCCATCCCCCAAAACCCAAGGTCACTAAACCATTATATTGTTTGATTCAAATAGATAAAAAGAGGTATAGAAAGGGAATAATAATTCTATAATTTCTTACCATGTTGAACAAATATGAAAATGTCAATAACCTCTTCAGAAATCATAATGAAAGGGGGAAAACCCAATGGATGTGAATGAGAAATTGATATGTTTTTATTCGATTAATATATAAGAGTAAATGGGGTAAAAATCAAAGATATTTAAAGGTGTAATTTCAAAATTTTATTTATTTGGTAACATCATCATCTTTGGCCACACGATTTGAGAAACATGTTTTGAACATGTGTACATCATTGGTGATCTTGAAACATGGAACCCTTGATGGTTTTCTTGTCATATAATCAATAAAAATGTGTAAAATTTGACATTATCATCACCATATTCATGTCACTTAGTTTTAACATTGATAAAACTAATTGTGTGCCATCCATGTCACGTGAACCACATGATATTTTTATCCAATCATCCAGGAAAACACATATATGAGGAGTGGGAAACTAAGGGTAATAGAAAATAAATAAAATAATATAAGAAGTAATCCTCAGGGTAAGACATCACAAATAGTTAAGTCAAAACAGAGATAAAATATTTAAATTACCCCCACATTTTGTGATCTCCCAACATGTAAATCCCAATGTCTCTAGAAATATAAGGGTACTTGAATATGTGTGTGGGTGTGATTAAGGAACACTTTTCAATAGCCAAAACCTCTATTTCCTAACATATAATCCATTTAAGGAATAAATACTAATTAAAATTGATGATATGCAGAGTATATCATCAATGATTATAAATTATCCACCACTCTCTGTTGATACCAATGTATGAATTGGTGTAGATCCCAAAAAAATGGAATATATCCATGGATATTCTTAGATGTTAAGGAGAATATATAGTCACACTTGATTATAATACATGTTTGTTACATATTTTTATATTAATTTTCATCATATTACATAAAAAGAATCACAAGGACCTAAAGAGTTTAGTGCCATTGAAACCCTAGAAACACAAACATTTAACATTCTAAAAGATCTTAAACATATCACACAATGATATTCTCTTTCAATACTCTTCATAAGAATAAGCTACATAAATTATTTCTTCATGATGTGGGGATATAAAAAATAAGAATGGATTGCTAAAATTCTCATTAATGTTAAACAAGGATGATACATAAGCATAACATAATCATAAGGGTATGAAATCATGAGAATAACATTGGAAAACCATACCCAACAAATAAAATGTCAAAAGAAAAAATTGTGGAATAATTATTTCGACTTCATAATAAATGAATTTTAATGAAATAAAAAACAAGATTCATGAGAGAATAACATTGACATAATATATTAACTTATGGGATACACGTAATCATGTAAAATCATTCCCTATAAGTCAATTATCACTGAAAAAATATATCAATGCACATCATTATTTTGTTGAAATTATTAGAAACCGTTCAAATCCTCTAGGAAACAGTGAAATGGGATGTAGTTTCCTCTTATGAGTCACATGATTTAGTCAAACCATGCAACCACCCTAGAGAACCAGTTCATAATTGAATAGAGGTTTTTAGAATGTTTGGTGCATGGGTTGTGTAATTCTACAATCAAACCATTAGGGGGGTTTTTTAGAGGCTATGGTCGTTTCATGGTTTTCACATGATTTTACTAACTAACCCCCTAAACCATGTAGTGATAAAAGAATGATCTGAAATTATTAGGTATAATTCAGATTACCTTATAAATGGTGTGTTGATTTTTCAAAACTGACACTGATATGAGTTCCTATACTCCAAAAAGATGTGGAGATCCTTACTCATTATTTGGGAGTGATCAATTGGTAATTATTGGTGCATTAAATGAACATATTCCATTTTAATTATCGATCCTTGGTTGTTCTCTATAGAATTAATCATCTTATCACTATTCGATTCATATATCTAATATGTTAGGGATAAATATTTGTTGCTGGATTAAATTCATTTGAAGATATTATATTTTTTGTGATAGGTAAAGATATCCATTGAGGGTCTTTAGAGCTTAAACATTTTTTGTTGAATAATTTTTGTGGTTCATTGTTTTCACCTATGTTTTTGAGGTTGGTTGATTAACTCTCAAATCTTATGGTTAGAACATTTAGGAATGATTTAGATTTTATAGTTTTTCATGAAATTGAATTCTAAATTAATCTAAAATTATTGATAGAAATAGACATTAGTGATAGTTTGTATAATTGTGGATATAGGTTGTTGTCAAAAGTGAATTTTTCCGTGAATTTAAATTGATTATTTTAAAATATGTCTTTCTTTAATTCATGAAAATGTATTTTTGGAAATGTTTTCAATAAAATAATATTTTCATTGAAATGGATTGAAATGGTTTCTTTTTACTAGGATTTGGTATAAATAGGTGGTGTGTGTCTATTTTCATTGATGTCATCCTATAGAAGAGAAACATTTGATTGTTGAACATGTTATATGGTTACCTTATGATGTCTTGGTTGATCGAAAAGAGAGTCCTCATGAGTATCGAACAATCACCTCGACCTGCATATATGGATGTGGGAATGTGTGGAAGGGAATGGGTTATAAAACTGGTTTGAAAAATGGGTATAATTATTTTTTTCTTTTCATTCAATGGATTTTTTTCATATAAATGGTTTTAGTTAAGGTATATACTATTTTTTGTTGTTTAACCTAATTTTTTTTATATAATTATTTTAATAAGTTCTATCCTAGTGGTGAGTTTAGAGAATCTATTTAAAGAAAACCAAATGAGATTTATACTTACCCATTTATTGGGAACTTATTATGTCTATAGATATTTCATTATCAACACACATGTAAAAGAAATTTATCACATTTCTTTAGTTATTCATCTTGATACCTTGGAAAAGGGTTGTGGGGCTGGAGCTCAGAGCTTGTTAGGTGATATAGAGATATGTATTTATAGTTGTTTGAGTTGTTTTTTAGTTTACTCTATCACACTAATATGGTTCATGTAGGAAGTTTTAATTTATTATTAATTGGTTTACCTTCAGTTATTTTAAATTATAATCATGCGTCATGTAGTGGTTTCTTTTCATTGGATCATATAGTTTGATTTTTTAAATTTCAAAATGGAAAATCATCCCCAAATTATTTATGAAATCCTTGGAATTTATATCCACCCTTTGGTGCCTTATGAATTTCACCTAAGGTATAGTGGTGTTTATTCCTCTTCCTACACCAACAATGAGGGATGGGATGTCAATAATTCTATCAATCTTGGTGGTCGTATGATTAATTTTGGAACAAATTTTTTGGTTTTATTAGTCTTTGAGTTGGGATTGAAGTTAGAAGTAGGGTCAATAGGGCATGAAATTTATAGGATAAAAATGAATAAATTACCTGATTATTAAAAAAATTATATTACCAGGGATTTGGGTACATAAGTGTTTTGAGAACCATCTTTGAGTTATAGCCCAATCATCATGGGTTTAGCTGATGAGGAGAGCATGCCATCAATTGATAGAAATGAATTCACATTTAGAGTGTATACATCATTTTGAGTAATGATTTATGATTTGATGAAAAATAGTTTATTATTAAAAGTAGTTAAAATTGTTGGATTTTTAAATAAATTATTGTATTATTTTTTAAAAATGTTTTTCAAATTAAAATAGTTGACTTTTCAAAATTTGTTTGAACATGGAAAAATATTGGAATTTTGGAAACCATAATTGTTGTATGTGTGATATTGTAAATTTTAAAATAATAAGGCATTACTTGTCTGAGAGTGAGACTAAAAGATTTTTTCATGTGGTTATAGAAAATTCAATTTTTTAGGCATAAATATAACAGACTATAAGAGGCTATAGAAAATGAGGTTGCACATAAATCACAGGTGAAGCAATAGCTAGTTCAATGTATTGTAATGGCGTTTTAATCCATGGTTAGAGGTAACCAAGGTGTTATACCAAGATAAGTGGATCATTACATTTAGCTATATAAGAATAAGCCACCCATTATTCGAGGTGATTTGGATCTATATAAATCATAGGTTTGGATAAATAGAATGAATCGAATCCTTGATTTCCTAGGCATACCTACTGATCTACAGTTCATGTTGGAAGCATACAAGTTGGAGGATCTAGAATTCCAGTGGAGTGATTTAGTAGTTCAAGAGAAATTAGGCCTAGGAATTTCATGGGAGTTTTCTGAATAATTATTCCACAGATATCTCAGTCCTCACACATTCAGGATTTCAATAATGAAAAAATTTCTCATCTTGGTATAGAGGAATATCATTGTGATAATGTACATGGATAAATTCAAAACATTATTCCTCTTTACATCAAATGAAAAATAATGTTATTCCTTAATGGAATTCATTTTTTGAAATGTGTTTGAGGGTAAGGATTTTGTTAAAAATTGTTGTTATTTTTATAACGGTTTATACAGAGATGTTCACTAGAGGGATGATGAAAAAATAGATATATCAAGAAATGTTTTTGGAGGGAGAGGGTTAATATATATATATATATATATATATATATATATATATATATATTTGTGCGAACTCTAATATTGGGAATAAGAGGAATATTGAAAATTGTTTCCACATATGTGGTAGGACTCTGAATTAAAAGGATGGATCAGTATTCCTTCCTCCTAAACCAAAGAGAAAACATAGATGTTTTTAATGTGGTTATTTTGATCACATGATATTAGATTTTACAAAACCTACTAGAAAATGTCAAAATTTGAACCATATCACTCATCCTTAGTGTTGTTTCCACACTTCTATAAGGTTTGGTGTTAAGGAAACATCTCCTGATTCCCATACACCATATTCTTTGATGGGTTGAGGGAAGAAAAATATTTCTCATTAAAAGAACTGAGGAAGCCTGGGTTACTCTGGGAATACCATGAATCCTAAAAACATTAATCTCACTAGGGTAACAAAAAATAATGTTCCCTATGTAATCAGTTGTATAGAGATGTGAATTGGTCACTGATGATCATTCTGGACCATCGATGGGGTGAGGTGAGATGATTTTAAATTATAATGTTATGAAATAATTGTTTTATATAGGTACATCAAAATCATTTATTACTTCTTAGGTTATTCATCTTAAAGGGTTTGTAAGATGAGAAGATCCCTTCTGTTTTGAAACCCCAAACTTTACATGGCCAATGATAATCTTGAACCATTATGTGAATAGAATGTTATACAATCGTTGAGAAGATAAATTGGTATGGGAATTTTCTACAATTGATATAGATTGCTATTAAATAAATCTGGGTATGGTTTGGTTTATGATTTTCAAATCCATCATTGACTATTATACCAAAAGTTTTATTTTTATGAATAATTATAGTGTCGAGCATCACTTTAATGGATATCCAAAATTAATGGTGGGTGAAATAGGTTTGTTGGAACTATCAGTGATAACTCTATCATAAAATATGGATGTTTTATCCCTAAAATCAGTGCATGAGATTGATAATAGTTGTTTTCCATCAATTTTGGATGATTTTCCATATATTATTCTAGAGAATTATTCAGTGTTTCAACCCTTACAGGTAGTACTATTTATTATTAATCAATTTTCAAGTTCTATTCCTATTTAACTTTCATATTATCAATGTAACCAATAGAATTTCGGGAATTAAACATCTAATTGGAGTAGTTGGGATGAAAAATATTCTTTCATCCTAGTACATATCCATGGGTAACAGAAGTTTTGTTTTTGAAAATAGAGGATGGAAATTGTCTACTATGCATAGATTATTGTAATATAAATAATTTTACAATAAATAATTGATGAAAATTCTACACATTTATGACATGTTAGATAAATTGAGGTGATCACAGTGGTTCTATAAAATTATATTATGATTGCGATATCATCGATTTTGTGTTCACAATGATGATATTCTGAAAAAGAATCCCAAAATTAAATGTAGCCATTATGAGTATTTTTTTTTCATTAAAGTATTACAAATTAATGATTGGTATTTATGGAATTAATTAATAAGATATTTTGAATGTATCTGGACACTTTTGGTGTGTTGTTTTTGAATTACAAGCTCATATATTTTAAAAAAATGGTTGAGCATGAAAAACATTTGGAGAATGTGATTGTTGTATTAGGTGTCATCGCCTATATGAAAAACAATCAATGTATATTTTTGAACAAAAAAGAACATATAATTAGAAATTTTATCTTTGAAGGTGGTGTTTCTATGGTTCCATAAAAGACCGAGGATGTGATTTCATGTAATCCAACAAAGAATTTGTTTGAGATACACAGTTTCCTTGGTATAACGGGTTATTACTGAAATATTTTTCCTGATTTTTCAAAACTAGCTTCACCAATTATTTATTTGAAAAGGATGAATTTTCCATTTCAATGGAATGGTTAAATTGAAAAAAAAAATCAAGCCCTAATTGTTCACCTTACATCAACACCAATCATGATAATTTCAAAATCTTTATAGGGTTATGTGTTGTTTTATAATGAATTAGGATCACAGTTTGGATGTGTTCTCATGAAAAGAGATCATTTCGTTTCTAATGCATCATGTATGTTATTTTTTCATAATAAGAACTACCAAAAACATGATATAAAATTTATAGTTTTAGTATATTCTTTGATGATATTGGTTTATTAACTCTTTTCTATGAAATTCACGATTTTTACTGATCATAAGTCCGTGAAAAAACATTTTCTCTGAAATAGATTTGAACAAGAGACAGTGAATATGTGTAGTGTATGTCCAAAATATTGAATTTAACTCCATATATACAATTGGAATATTCAGTTAGGTGGAAGATTTATTGACAAGAATATTTTATTTTTAGTTGATTAAAGAGGATTCTGATCAATGGAATTTGAGTTTGGGGATAGTTGGCATGCAGTTAGATTGTGAAGACCGATGTTTTGTTGTATTTTTCAACCAATTTATATTAATTATTGTTTTGGATTATATTTTTCAAGTTGAAAAAATATTTTATTCTGAATGGGTTTCTCTGAGGCCAACACTTAGTTGTGGGGAGACAATTGATGGATGGAAGTAGAATGGAAATTCAATTTTTTGGTTTCATGAATGAATTGATAAACCTATAGATTTTAAAAATAACATCCTCATGCTCAAAAATATTGATCAAAGGTACTTTATCCTAAAATATAAAAGATATATATTGGATATAAAGAAAAATATGGTGAATTGGTATTAAAAGAAAAGAGGTTTTGTATGTTATTAAATGCCTCGCTTGTCAGCAGGTTATGGTAGAGACTAATAGAATGTGGGTATGTTGTAGTCTTTAACCATTACAATTTGGAAATGTGAGTAGATAGTCATGAATTTTTTTAGAGAAATTCCATGAATTGTTCAAAAACAAGATATCATATTAGTGATAATTGATATGCTCAAAAATTCAGCTCATTTAATTCATATTTGTTAATGTAATATAGCAGTTGAATTTTTTAAAATATATATTTCAGAAGTTCTAATGTGGTATGGTGTACCAGGTTTGATAGTATCAGCTCGATACCTTAGGTGTATGTCATGATTTTGGATATTATTATAGTAATACCTTAGGAATAATTTGACCATGGGTATGGCTTATCATACTCAGATGGATAGACAATACGAGTGGATGATAAGGTATTGGATGACATGGTAAGGGATTTTTTAAAGGATTATACTTTCTCATCATAGGAAAACATACCATTAGTTGAGTTCTCATATAACAACAGATTGTATACAATAATAAATATAGATCCTTTGGATTCAATGTTTGGTTTTCCTTGTAATTATCTACTTTATTGGGAAGAAATAGGTTAGACTTCACTAATTAGACCAATACTTGTGAAGGATACAATAGAGAAGATTCAATTGATAAGGAAAAGGATATAAAATAATTAGAGCCATCAGAAGTCATACGCTAATCATCGTTTAAGGTATTTTATGTTTGATGTGATTGATGATATGTTCTTGATAATATATGTCGTTCTTGGGCATCAACATTTTGGGAAGAAGGTCATGTTACCTCATCGATACATAAGCCCTTTTGGGTAATTGAATGGGTTGGGGTGATATAATATCAATTTTATTTACCATAAATGTTCAGTTTAGTGAAAAATTTGTTTCATGTATCCTAGTTGAAGAAGTATCAGCAGTGTCCTATCTGTGTTCTTTGATAGGATAATTTTGACATGTAGCCATATTCTTCATTGATTTATATGTTAGTGAAAATTGTCTATATGCAAGAGAATGTCTATCATGGGAAAAAATTGGTCTATGAAATGTTTGTGGAAATATAATCAGATTCAGGAAAAAAACATGGGAGTGGGAATAAGAAATAGTTATGAAATTTCTTGAACACCATCAGAATAATTTTTGTCCTCTACATTCATTGGATGGAAAGACAAATGGTGGGCTGAATTTATCACCCCCAGATTCGGGTAATAAAATATTTATCTAATTATAATAATTATATGAAGTATTTTGGTATGAATTGTGATGTTTGTGGGATTAGTGTATAATTGTGTGCTTTTTTGGAGGTTCACCATTTGATCGTGATTACTAAAAAATGTAACAACTCAAGGAAAGTGTGTAAAGGGAGGTAGTGGACTCTGGGTATGCACACAATTTGGTTCATGGTATTTAAACAATGATTGCACCAAAAAGAAACCATGAAAGGTGGTAAAAAATTGTTATCATGGTTGGATCATGGGTTTTCTAATTGTGCAAGCCAACCATATGGGGTGTTTTTTTGGAGGTTGTGGTCGGTGCCATGTTTTTTCCCTGTTTCCAAAACTATCTGCTTAAAACATGTCGCATTAAAAACTATATTTGGAAATTGTTGATCAAATATATATTAACTATTTAATGGGTTTTTTTATAAATAAAGAGTCCCTAATATTATTCCTTATGCTTCCGAAAGGATTTGGAGAACCTTCATCTTGATCTGAGAGAGATACAATTGAGATTTAGTTTATATTGGTGGCTCATATTCCTTGGTAAGTGTTTTTTATTGGTTTTTATGTTCATAATACATTATTTTCCGTCTATTGTATTCAATTTCAAATACTTTGGGAGTATATCTAAGTTTTTGGATTCCATTTATGATGATATATGAATTTTCTGGTGATAGGTAACATGATTTAAGGCACGTATATAGAGTTTCAACCAAGTTTTTTGATGAATTCATGTCGTTCATTATTTCCACCTTTCTTTATAAGCTAGGTGGATTCACTATTGAATCCCCTTATTATAACATTATGTTTTTAGTTAATTTTTTTTATTTTCCTGAAATTTATTATGAGATTTATGTGAAAATCATGGTAGAAACCCTCTTTCACCATGGTTTGTCGAATTGTGGAAATTGGTTGTTTTCCAGTGTTCATAGTTTCATGATTTTAAAACGATTATTTTAAAATAAGGTTTTTTTCATTCATGAAAATGGGTTTTTTGAAAATTATTTAATAAACAAAATTTTTTATTGCAATGGATTTAAATGGTTTGTTTGGAATGGGATTTCAGTTAAAAAATTGGCATGTGTTTGTTTTAATTGATGTGACCATGTGGTATGGATGTGTACCATTATAGAAAAATGTGTATGGTTACCTTATGAAAACATTGTAGATTGAAAATGACCTCTCATGAGTAAATATTTTTCCCCTTGGTATGCATGTGTAGATGTGTGACTGTGTGGAATTGAATAGTCTTTTTAGATGGTAAATGAAATGGTTTTTAAGAATTTCTAGTTCCTTTCCATGAGAACCTTTTTTTCATATAAAAGTTTTTTATTTTTGAATAAAATATTTTAAATTGTTTATATAATTTTTTTATATAATGTTTATAACAAGATCAATCACAGTGGCTTGACTTGGAATGTCATTTAGGGGAAACATATTATGCTTTATACTAACCCCTTACACGGGAACATAGGTGTATTTGTAGATATTTTTTATCAAGAAACATGTTAATACAAGGTACCTAAATTATTTATTTATTAAAAATGATAACTTGGGAATGGATTTTGGAGTTGGAGCATGGAGCAAGTTGGGAGTTGTAGAGTATGACTTTAATTGTATTTTAGTTAATGGTTTTATTTTTTTCTTTGTACTCTAATATTGTTTGTGTCTATAGTATATTTATATATTTAGTTTTTTTACCTTGAGTTTTATTACATTTTACTCATTCATTATTTAGTTTTTTTTTGTATTTTGATCTTTTTGATTGGTTGTTTTACATGAAAAAGTAAAAAACACCAGCAACAGTTTTTGAACCTATTTGCATTAAATATCGTTCATTAATGTCATGGTAATGTCACATAAGGCCTATTGTTTACTATGAAACATTCAATGAGAATATGGATGGGGGAATGCTAAAATCTTGGACATTATTTTACTTAACATTAATGCTTTAGTCCTTTGGTAAACTCCTTTTTCACGAAATCACTATTATTAATTTTAACTATTTCAGCTAGTGATAATTATAAATAATTAGTGTTAATTGGCAATATATATAGATTATTATAGATAATTAGTGAAATTTAGTCATAATTAGATATAATTATGGGTAATTAGTAATAATTAGATATAATTAATAATAATTAGGTATAATTAGTAATAATTAGATATAATTAGTAATAATTAGATATAATTAGTAATAATTAGATATAATTAGTAATAATTAGGTATAATTAGTAATAATTAAATATAATTAGTAATAATTAGGTATAATTAGTAATAATTATGTATATTTAGTAATAAGTAGGTATAATTAGTAATAATAATTATAATTATTAACAATTCGGTATAATTAGTAATAATTAGGTATAATTAGTAATAATTAGGTATAATTAGTAATATTTTTTTTATAATTAGTAATAATTAGGTATAATTAGTAATAATTACCAATAATTAGCAATAATTAGTTATAATTACTAATAATTAAGAATAATTAGTATTATTTAGAAATAATTAGTAATAATTAGAAATAATTAGGAATAATTAGCAATAATTATTAATAATTAGAAATAATTAGAAATAACTAGCAATAATTAGTAATAATTAGTTATAATTAAGAATAATTTCTAATAAATACTAATAATTAAGAATAATTAGGAATAATTATCAATAATTAGGAATAATTATCAATATTTAGTAATAATTAGATATAATTAGTAATAATTACTAATAAATACTAATAATTAGTAATAATCACTAATAAATACTAATAAATTAGATTAATTACCAATATTTTGCAATAATTAAGAATAATTAGCAATAATTAGCAATAAATAAGAATAAATTGTAATAATAAGCAATAATTATGAATAATTATGAATAATTGGAACTAATTAGAAATAATTAGAAATAAATAGCAATAATTATGAATAATTAGAAATAATTATGAATAATTTGGAATAAATAGGAATAAATTGAAATAGTTAATAATAATTAGTAACAAATACTAATAAATACTAATAATTTGGAATAAATAAGAATAATTTACAAAAATTAAGCACAATTAGCAATTATTAGGAATAATTATCAATAATTAGTAATAATTAGCTAAAATTAGTAATAATTACTAATAAATTCTAATAATTAGTAATAATTACTAATAAATGCTAACAATTATGAATAATTAGCAATAATTACCAATAATAAGCAACAAAAAGAAATAAATTGTAATAATTAGCAATAATTTGGAATAATTATGAATAATTAGAACTAATTAACAATAATTAGAAATAAATCCAAATAATTATAAATAATTAACTATAATTAGAAATATTTATGAATAAGTAGTAATAAATTGTAATAATTAGTAATAAATTGTAATAATTAGTAACAATTAGTAATAAATAATAATAAATATTAAATATAATTATATCTAATTATTAATAATAAACAATTATATTATCAATATTTATGAAAAAACAATATTAATATTATTAAAATAATAATTTTTTTATAAAATATTGAAATTATCAATATTTGCAACGGGCTTTTCTCTTTTCATAAAATGCTAAAGTCTTAAAGGGTCTACAATTTTCAGGTCATGCACAATGAAAAGTTTGTGTTAGCCATGTCCAATGTAAACTATATAATAGTCTTTTCTTGGTCGATCACCCTGCAAGTAGCATTGCAATAGGACAACCAAAGTAATTCCCTTCTCATCTATAAGAATTATCTCACATGACCCTTTACAAAGACCATTCTTCCTTGAAAATTTAAGAGAAAGATACTGATGTCCTATCAAATTTGTAAGGAAGAATGGTCTATGTAAAAGGAGCGAGATGATTCTTAGAGATGAGAACAACATTACTTTGGTCATCCTATTACAACACTACATGCGAGGTGATAAGCCATGAAAGGACAATTATAGAGTTTACATTGGCCATGGCTGACAAATACTTTTAGTTGCGCATGACCTGGAAATTGGTGACCCTTTGAGATTTGAACATGTTAAGAATAGAGCAAAGCATGTTCTGAATATTGATAAATTTAATATTTTATTAATTTTTAATTATGTTAATAAAATTGATATTTTTTTTCCTAAATATTGATAATATAAAATTTTTATTAGTAATAATTAGTAAACGAAAATTGCTTTGATAATGAAGGGAAAATTTGTATTAATATCCACAACAATGATTACCAAATTTCCTTTCATTATTCAAGAAGTTTTCATATGCTATGTATTGATAAGTGCTGATAAATTAGTAATAAATTGTAATAATTAGTAATAATTAGTAATAAATTGTAATAATTAGTAAAAAATTGTAATAATTAGTAATAATTTGTAATAATTTGTAATAATTAATAATAATTCAAAATAATTAGTAATAATTAGTAAAAATAATAATAATTTTTAATAATTAGTAACAATTATCAATAATTAGCAATAATTTGAAATAATTATCAATAATTAGGAATAATTAGTAATAATTAGTAATAAATTGTAATAAATTTTAATAAATTGTAATAATTAGTTATAATTAGTAATAAATTGTAGTAATTAGGAATAAATAGTAATAAATTAGGAATAATTAGTAATAATTAGCCATAATTAAGCATAATTAGAAATAAACTGTAATAATTAGCAATAAATTGTAATAATTAGCAATAAATTGTCATAATTAGCAATAAATTTTAACAATTAACAATAATTTGTAATAATCAGATGTATCTAGGTATAAATAAGAATAAATATGAATAAATATGAATATATAAGAATAAATATAAATAATAAGTAATAATTAGTAATAATTAGTTAGGAATAGTTAGGAAGAGTTAGGAAGAAATTTTAATAAATTTTAAGAACTGGGCACATTTTCCAGTGGATTGATGGTTCTCCTTTTGTTCGTTGAATTTTATCCTCTCAATTATCACCGACTCAAAACATTATAAAAAATGTGTTGCTACATATACATATTCAATCTTGTAAGCACGATATTGGATATGAATTTGTAGGATCATATTTTTTATAATGTTTTCAGTCGGTGACAGTTCAAAGAAGAAGATTCATCGATGAAAAAGGGGCTCTTTTGTCCGAAGGCTCATTTTATTGCATATTTCTAACACTTAAATCACAATGAATAATCTGGTCAGAGGTACACATATTCATTCTCGTTCATATAATAATAATTATGCATATCTCGAACCATATTCTTCATTGTGATTTCTGTGTCAGAAAGATGCAATTAAATGATCCATTGGACAAAAGAGTAGTCGTCAATCAACTGGAAACCGTGTTTCCCTTTATTAATGGAAACTATTAATAAGTAGTTGTAATTATTTATCTTCTTTTTTCATATAGTGTTTTTATAATTTCAAATTATTCAAAAATCATTATGATTTTATATTTTATGTAGAAAAATATGGAACAAGGAAGTCAACATCAGTCATTATTAGATGATCATGCTTAGATAAATCAGCGTAGAAATCCAAATGGTTCTGGTTTAAATCCTGTATATATTGAGGGTGTTGAAACTTTCTTAGAATTTGCATCATCAAAACCAGAATATGTTTCAGAAGGCACAATTAACTATCCTTGAAAAAAATGTGCTCTGAGAACATTTGACATAGTTGACAAGGTGAAGGGACATCTTTTATGGTTTGGTTTTCAACCAGATTTTGTTTTTTGGTAACAACACAGTGAACACAGTTCCAGAAAAAATCCTAATAACTTGATTCAGGATCCATCAAAGAATCAAAATTTAGTACATGATTTGTAGGTCCATCTGTGCAACAAACTGAAACTCATGATGATATTGATTTAACTCCTGAGTTGGAACCATCTTAATTTTATGAGTTGTTGAGGTCTTCTGAGGATGCAATATATCTTGGTTGCAAGATAAGAAAATTAGAAGCGTTTGAAAAATTTATGGCTACTAAATTTGATAATGCAATTTCAAACAACTATTTTGATCAGATATTTTCTTTGGTTAAAACACTGTTACCTGAAGGAAATATGTTTTCTACAAATAACTATGAGAGAAAGAGGCTGGTTCATAATATAGGATTTAGTTATTGGAAGATTCTTGCATTTCGAAATGATTCATTGGATATTTTTCCCACATGTGGACAATCGAGGTATAAAGAAGCTCAACCAAGTATGTCTAGATCGATTCTAGTAAAATAGTTTGGATATTTACCCCTAACACCCAGGTTACAGTGTTTATTTATGTCTCAGAATACAGCGGAAATGCTGTCATGGCACAAAACTAAGATTTTAACTGATAGAATCATGAATCATCCATTTGATGGTGATTCATGGAAACATTTTGACCGTCCGAATCCTTCATTTTCTATAGAAGCCCGAAATGTGCGATTGGGTATTTCTACTGATGGTTTGTGTCTGCTTGGTTCTTATGGTAGTCAGTATTCATGTTGGCCTGTATTTACAACTCTGTACAATTCTTCTCCATGGATGTTGATGAAGGAGCCTCATATACTTTTGACTCTATTAATATCATGACATTTGAAAAATAATATTGATGTTTATTTGGAACAATTGATTGATATGTTAAATGCATTGTGGAGTGATGGTGTTAATACATATGATGTTGCTACGAAAAAAAAATTTCATATCAAAAGCTTCATTGATGTGGATTATTAGTGACTTTCCGGCATATGGAATGTTATCTGATTGAAGTACACTTGGTACGAAATCATGTCCTTACTGTTTGAAAGACAACAAATCCTTTATGCTCGTCAATGGAAAAAAACCTTTCTATTTTAATTATCACTGTAGATGTCATCCAACTGATCATCCTGTTTCGGAGAAACAAATATCATTTTAGAAAATGTACAGTTGAGAGAGATGAACCTCCAAAGATGATCTTAGGTACAAAGTAAAAATCATTTTTATTTTAATTACCTCCCATCACATTTGGACCAACAGTAAACCAACAGAAAATTCATGGATTTGGGAAAGAATATAATTGGATAAAATGGAGCATTTTTTGGGATCTTCTGTAATGGTTTAATTTGTTGGTCTGTCACATGTTGGATGTTATGAATATTGAGAAGAACTATTTTGATAATACATTTCATACAGTTTTGGATACACCAGGTAAGACCTAGGATACTTTAAAGGCACGATTAGATCTTTCCCAAATTTGCAGGTGACCAGAACTTGAACTATTTTAAAATGTCAGATCACATAGTTTAATGAAGCCAAAAGCAGCTTATACACTGTTCAAAGAGAGTTTCTTATTATTTTGTTACTGGATTGCAGATTTGAGACTTCTAGGCGGCTATGCTTCAAATTTGGGAAGATTTGTTATGAATGCTTATATTACTGGATTAAAAATTCATTATTTTCATGTTATAATGGAAAGACTAATACCGATTAGATTCAGAGGTTTTTTTGAATTATATGATTTGTGATTCGATTACAGACATTTCATATTTTCTCGAGACATTTGTGCTGTGACAACAGACTACGATGCGCTAAGAAAACTGGAAGAAGATGTTGTTATAATTATATGTAATGTGGAAAAAATCGTTCCTCCATCTTTCTTTGAATCAATTGAAATTCTGATATTAAATTTTCCACAACAAGATAAATTTGGAGGTCCAGTACAGTTTTGATGGATGTACCCATTTGAGCGATGCAGGCAGAAATTGATGAAAAGTGTACGTAACAAAGCATCAGTTGAGGTCTCAATTGCTGAAGCTTCTTTAGAAGACGAAATAGCTTTTTTCTGCTCTCATTATTTTGAATATCAATATCCCTCAAAATATAATCACATGGGATGAAACAAGGGGAATGTTAATGACTTAATGGAAAATAAATTAACAGTTTTTAATCAGTCGTATCTTGGTTTTAGTGGAGTTCTTGAATGATGGATTTCAGTTGATGAACATCACAGACCTCATACATATGTTCTACTCAATTATGAAGAAATGACAAAATTTGTCCTGTGAGTGCTTATATCACATATTCTATAATTTATGTTACAGTATTTAAACTTATTTTATTTGTTGGTTATATGATAATCATATCAAGAAACAACTTCCACAAATTACAGCATCTGCTCTTGAAGAACGCAGACAAAAAAAATCTCAATGGTTTCAAAAAATAGAAACATAAATTATTTATGGTTTAATATCAATTACTTTTATTATTAATTGTATTAATAAATATTTTAAAAATTTTGAGGTGTCTCAATATACTGATAAAATTGATATGCTACTGTGCATATTGAGTAACCCACCATCCAAAATGGTTAAATCATATAATGCATATGTGGTGAATGGTTTTTGAAATCTTAAACTTGTATAAAAGGAATAAAAACAATTAACATTATAGTTTTTTTGAAAGGATAACATCACAGAGAAACTGAAGTTGACCTTTATTGAATTTTGGATGAAATTATTGAGCTTTGTTATCTAGGACAGAATTATATTATAATGTTTAAATGCCAGTGGTTGTATACTGAAAGAGGCTTGCGTGTTCATCTGACTCGTGGAATTGTCGATATTATATATAAAAGTCTTCTTGTATTAAATGAACAATTTTTACTGGCTCAACAGGCACATAAAATTTATTATACAATGTAATATGCTACTTCAAGAGACTTGAGAGATTGGTAGAGCATAATAAAAATAAAATCTCAGGAAAATCAGTTTACTCAAACTGAATGTGGTTCCGCTGAAGTGTAAAGAATTGAAATTTTTCAAGAGACTGCTCAAAATCCATCTGATTCACAAAGAGACATGAATATCGATGATGACACCCCATAATTAAAGATTTATGGCGATGAAGATGTTAAGTAGGGTACAAATGTATTTGAAATGACAAGATATGCTGAAACTGAAACTCATATTGATATTGATGATGTATAGGAGGAAGATGAAAACATTAACATTGATAGCTATGGAGAATAGGAAGAAATTTAACATTGACATAGTTAAATATAGGTTATAATCATAACTGATTTATATCAATATTAAATAGTTATTTTCAACATTCTGTTAACAACAATCATTTTGTGTCTCAGATGGACTCTAATATATTTTGCAAGTTTCAAGAGGCTGATCTACCGTTGGATGAGGGAGACTTTGGATGATATGACCCTCAGCCTACTGGCGGTTCATGGGGTACGCGGAGGGGGCACGGTCTTTCACGAGTGATGATTTCTGACCCTATCCCGTAGCGATGTCCACATCTTGGTTTCAATCCACAAACACGGAGGTATGGTAACCTGTATATTTTAGGTAGATTTGATTAATTTCTTTATATATATACTAATTTTTTGATTATTTATTCCTTTTTCACAGTTTTGTGCTTGTAGCTATTGGACAGGGGAGCGCTATCTTGCACAATTATTTTTCTCAGCCATGGATCACATGGGAGTAGATTCCCACTGATTTGTGATGTGACATGTTCCATCATTGGCTGGTACATAAATAAATAATATTTATTTGGAAATTTATTTTATTAATAAATTAATATTATAAATTAATTGTAGGGTTTATGGTATCCTATCGATGATAGAATGCACGATGATATCCACGCAGTAAGGTAGGTTTCTATGCCATACCATTTCCGTCAGATTTTTCACAATTCGAGAACGACAACCATTAAGAATGAAAGAGTGACAAAATTTGATGAGTCATGTAAAGCTCACTGACCAGAGTACATTTCATCTTATGTTTGTGATGGATTATGTTTACACTGGTTTGGTGGTGGATTTCAGAGGAGATCATCAGTGGGACAGAAAAACCAGGGGAGACAGGAGGTGACGCCTCGAGCTGGTAGCGGTATATTTAGTTCTCATATAGAGCATCTGGTAAGTATATTTTTTAAATAATTTATATAAATTTAAATATAAACAGTTTATTTTATATTTCTATAGGTAGTCGAGCATCCCGATATTACGCAGTTCAACATTTATCAGAGGATGTACAGTGATCCAGCCACTGGAGAGATTAGAGGTGATTGCCAGCATCAGATTTTGGTTAGTATTATTTTTTTAGTTTTAAAATTAACAGCATAAAATATTTTCACAATTTTAATTTTAAATTGAAATTGAATGGATTTATATGAGGTTGTGACCTCTCAGACATAGGCTGAGGGTCAGGACATGACGACTGAGCAGAGCGGTAATCACCATTTCGATGAGGCGACATGGATGCAGGTGACTCATTATGGCTTTGAGAAGGGCCAAGTTGTTGGTATAGGCTTTCATTTAAATCCTGGTACTTATTATGATACTGTTGCGATGTCAGCGTCCATCTCGAGAGAAGCTCAGGAGGAGACATCATCTTCGGACTCACAGTATCGGGACGAGTTTCGAACTCAATATTAGCTTATAGAGACTTTGCAGAAGTTTCATGAAGAGTTGTGTCGGTGGCAGTAGCAGCGGGAATAACATCACGAGGAGGAGCTGCATCGATTGGATCATTGACGAGAGTAGGAGTATCACGAGCAGATGGAGTACATGCATCGTCTAACTCATAGTTTAGGGATGTAGTTTTCTCCACCTCTACCACACGACCACCCAGTGATTTTTTTATGTTAAAAACATTTGAATTCATGTTTTGTAATAATATGAACTATTTACAGTTTCTGTCTTTTATATTGGTGGAAATATTGCATAATTTAATTTTTTTAATATTTTAATATTTTATATTAGTATTATATTTTTTAATATTTGTTTATTTTAATAATAATAATAATAATAATTTATGATTTTTTATATTTTTTTTGAAAATATTGAATCTTTTAATAATTTTTTATTATTTTATTATTTTAATAATATTAATATTAATTTTTTATTAATCATATTTTTATTAAATATATTTTTTTTTGTTAATATATTTTTTAATGTTTGATTATTTTAGTAATAATAATAATATTTTTTATTACTTATTATTTTTATAATAATAATATAATTTTTTCATTAATCATAATTTTTTTTTATTTTTTAGTATTTGCGATGGGGTCTTTTGCGACGGGGCCCCATCGCAAATAAGTGAAATATCATTTTTTAAGATTAGTACTTGTGATGGGACAACGGGCCCGTCAGAATTAGTATTTGTGATGGGCTCGTCGCACAAGGTGTATCGGTATATAATATATATAATTGGAATGCTATTTGTGATGGGTAAGTTCTCCATCGTAAAATGTAATTGTGAAGGGCCCATCGCAAAAGGTTTTTAGCTATATAATATATATAATGGGGAGTTTTTCTGTGACAGGTAAAATTCCCATCACAAGAGATATATTTTGCGACGGGCCCGTCACAGAAGATATCTGTTGAGACGAAATTTTCTACGATGGACTATTTGCGACGGGGGCCCGTCGCAAAAGGCTATTTGTGACGGGATCCCCTCACAAATGGCCCATTGCAAAAAAAAGGGAATTCCAATTGTGATAGAATGTGTAATCAACATGTGACTAGGGTAGTATGGAATATCTATTTTTATGTTTAAAATCCCATTTTTTGAAACCCCAAAATATAAAAATGGAAAACATTATATATAATATATAATACTATAAATATTTTTTAAACATGACATCACACTTTATTTTTTCCCCATAAAAAAGGATAACATTAACCTGAATGGAATTTATCGACAATGAGAAAAAACTGTCTTTTAGAATGATATGAATTATTCCGAACATAGTTACACTTTAATGAATGAATAATACTCATAAATAATTAATAATTGAATAAAAAATCATCTCTCATGATATAAAAAGTGTATTCAATATTAATTAAATGAATACGTAACGTCTCGGTTTTGGAAGTCACCCAGAGGTGCCCCGTACTCAGTTGGCCACATGGCCTCAAGCGCATTTCCCCCAACGCCAGAGGCTGTCGACTAGCAGCGAGGGACTTGGGTGTGATGATGGGGAAACTATGCCCTCATTGGCAGAGTACATAGTAGAAGTAATAAAACATGAAATAGCGAAGGTAGTAAATATCCAACAAAAATAAATAGTGGAAGACTAAAACAATAAACAAACAGAGCACATATGTTTATATATGAAATGATGCATGATACATATCTAGGAAAGGAGCCAAACATGTCACAATGTTGGAAATACAAACAGTACCAAAACAAGTACAAAAGTAAAGATATACAGCTCCGTAGAATCGTAAGCCTGATCTTGGTCCCTTGCTCTCCTGCTCCAAAGAAATCATGTACCCGAAGTCAAAGGGCGCCTTCCCTTGTCTATATCTGCAACAACATAGTCTTCATGGGCCCAAAAGCATGGCCCAAACAGGGTGTAAGACTAAATCCCAATTGGAAACCACCTGATGATCTGTGCCTAATAGTCAGCGAGTATATGGCATTTAATAGTACAATAAGCAGTAAACAGTAACAATATACAGCAGGCAGTAATCAGTAAGTAGTAAACAGTAACAATAAACAGTAGTGAAGAAAATTTCTAATCACAACGAGAACCCCTCTGGGATGTACTCGCAGCCAACCCATCTGGTCTTATCCAAGAAGTACCAACAACCCTCTGGTATGGTCATAAGAAATTATAAGGCTCTTTGGGGAATCTCAGTCGGTCAGTTCCCATTATAGTCTAGGGTAGTCAGGGACTATATGAGGAAGATCACGTGGTCTAGCCCTCTTATATCCCCAAGGTCTAGAGACTCTATTATGATCTTACTCAGTCAATCCTCCTACAGTCTCATGTCTATCACATACTCTCTGTGGAAGATCACTCGGTCAATTCCTCCTGTAGGCTAGAATGGTTTAAGGAAATTCAAACAAGTAAAGACTCTCTGAGGAATCTCACTCTGTCTAACCTCCTGTAGTCTATAATATCCAAGACTCTTTGAGATGCTCACTAAGTCTATCTCCTATAGTCTATAATGTCCAAGACTCTCTGGGAAGCTCACTATGTCTATCTCTTATAGTATATTATGTCCAAGACTCTCTGGGAAGCTCACTTGGTCTATCCCTTATAGTCTATAGCACCAGGTTCTCACGTTCTCATGCCAGTTAGTGCATAATAATTCTATAAGGCCGAAGTACACCTATAGAGCTACTTGGAAAACCAGTCTATATAAAATCAAGAATGTCAAGAATATCACTCCATCATATGGTCACAAGGCATGGAAAATAGGTATAACAACCAAAGGCTAACAAGACCCAAAGGTCATAAATAGAACAAGGCATGGGATAAATATCCAATCACAATAAATATCCTCAAACATTATCAACTTACCTCTACACAAGCAAACTATCAAGGAAGGAAATCAAAAGGGGAAAAACGGTAAACACGCAATACCCCGTTCACGGGTATTGGTAGAATTTTCACATAAAACTCAAAGACTTCTAATGGTAAGGCACAAACCACCTACCTTGATGCTATGATATCTATATACTTGAACCACGAGGCTTGATTCTCCTTAAAACATCATTGATCTATGAAAACGCACAAAATGTTCAACCCTAGATATCATCAGAAAGAGTAAAAATCATGGAATGAAACTCAAGAAGAAGGGTGAGATCAACACTACAGTTCCATCTCAATCAAAGATGGTTGATTCAGAAAATAGATGGAGCCTTGGGGGTTCGGTGGATGTTCACAGCCATTCAGATGCTCTCGGTCAAGGAACCTTGAGAAGCAGACAATTCGGTCGATTAGGCGCGACCCCAGTCCATTTAATGAAAAAAAAGAATGCACACGGCATGTACTTCTAAATTACATGGCGTGTACTAGGCCTATCCGTACTCTTCTTTATGCGACCTCCACATCACCCCTACTGACCCTGTGTGTGGCCCGGACACAGCCAGCACACGACCTTGTGCGGCATTGATGTACACAGAATGTACTCATAAAGTACACGACGTGTACTTTGAAAATTTATAGATTTTCCTATTTTTCTCAAAAGTATCCAGAAATGGGAAAACATACCTGAAATGAAGATCTTGGTTCTTAAAAACATCCCCCCTTAAAGAAATTCATCCCCGAATTTCCCTAGTGAGGTGTAGAATAAGAAACACTAAACATCTCCGGCCACTGCGATCGTACATCGGTCTCCCTCTCCAAAGACTCGTCTTGTACTCACCTGTGTAGCCATAGCACTCGTACCAATGTAAAAGACCATCCATGAAGATCCTTCGTACTACGATCGACAATCCGAATCAGATTCTCCTAAAACGACGCATCCGTATCGAGCTCAACCACCTCGAGTTGAAAGACAAGAGATGTGTCTGAAAAGTAACATCATAGTTGAGAGACGTGGAAGACGTTGTGCATAGCCTGGTACCTATGAGGTAACTGAAACCGATAGACAACTGGACCAAATCTCTCCAAAACCTCAAATGGCCTGATGTACCGTGGTGAGAGCTTACCGTGTCTTCGAGTCCGCTTGTGTCCCATCCACGGTGTGACTCGTAGGAAAAACTGATCCCCATCCACGAACTCCATAGGTCGTCTCCACTATTTAGCATAAGACTTATGTCAAGACTATGCTATATCCAACCTCTTCTTAATCAACTTTATCTGCTCTGAGGTCTTTGGAACAAGACGAGTTCCCAACAAAGCTTCCCCTCCTGCCTCTATCTAGCACAACGGTGACCGGCATGGACTATCATACAATGCCTCATAAGGTTCTATCTAAATATTCACATTAAATTTGTTATTATAGGAAAACTCCACAAGAGGAATATGCTTCTCCCAAGAACCGTCAAAGTGTAGAATGCATGCTCGGAGCATATCCTCATGCACCTGGATCATACGCTCGGACTGACTATCTATCTGGGGATTGCATGATGTACTCAAAATTACAAGTATACCCAATGCCTTCTGAAGCCCCTGCCAGAACCGAGAATTAAAAAGTACAACCCTGTCTGAAACAATTGAGTGTGGAACTCCATGTAGACGTAAAATCTCTCAGATGTACAACCTCCCCAACTCATAAATGTTAAATGTCTCCTTGATTGGCATGAAGTGAGAAACCTTTGTAAGACTGTCGACGACAACCCTAACAGCATCACTCTCTCGAGGTGACCTCTGAAACTATGTCACAAAATCCATCACAACATCGTTCCACTTCCACTCGATAATGGGTAACTACTGTAAAAGACCTATTGGTCGCTGATGCTTCACTTTCTTATGCTGACATGTAGAACATATCATGACGAACTCGAAAACATTCCTCTTCCTACTTGGACACCAGTACTGGCGGTGTATATCATGATACATCTTGGTGATCCCAAGATGAACTTCCCAAACTGAATAATGAAAAACCCACATCAGTTACTAGTGTATATCTACTGGTACCCGTAAGATTCCCCAGAAACGCAATATTTAATCCTCTCCCAATGTCCATCTTGGAAGAGGGTCCTCTCCTGACACACTCTCCCACATGACTAGTCCTTCTAAGTCTGATAGCTGCCTCATCTGTACCCGATCAAGAAGGGTAGAGGTAACAGCTACAGAAGATAGAACATTCTGCACCTGTTTGTCGTGCACCTTCAAATGCATCTCATAGAACAGAGCCATAAGCTTCCACTCACTCTAACCTCGTGAACTGCCGAAATCTGAGTTCTCCTACTCAACGCATCAGCCACTGCATTTCCCTTTCCAGACGTATAGGCAAGATCAAAGTCGAAGGACTAAACATACTCGACCCACCTGTCCTGTATCATATTTAGATCACATTGAGTGAAGATGTACATGAGACTCTTGTGATCAGTGAAAACCACAAAGTGCTCCCCCAGAAGATAATGTCTCCAATGGCGTAAGGTGTAAACAACAGCTACCGACACCAGATCGTGTGTTGGGTAGTTTGTCTCATGTGGCCTTAACTGCCAAGACCCGTACGCAACGACACCATCTCCCTGTATAAGCACAACTCCCAGTCCAACACCTAAAGCATTACAATAGACTATATAGCTCTTTCCCAACTCTGGAAAGACTCGTATCGGTGCTGACGTCAACCTCTATTTCAGCTCCTGAAAGACCGACTCACAAGAATTTGACCATAAGAACTTCACACCTTCCTTTTTCAGACCTTTCAGCGGTGCTATAAGGCGTGAAAATTCATATATGAAACTCTTGTTTATAAAACCATCCCTTGAAAACCCCGCACCTTAAAGACATTCATTGGCTATTCCAAGTAAATTACATCTCTCACTATATCTGGGTCTATTGATACTCCTCTCTCTGAGATAACGTGACCCAAGATGTGAATCTAATCCATCAAAAAGTGGCATTTCGAGAGATCAGCATATAAATGATTCTCTCATAGTGTACTCATAATGACCTCAAGATGGGTAGCACGGTCATGTCGAGTGTGAGAGTACACCAAGTTTTCATCCATCAAAACCACCACGAAGAAATCCAAGTATGGATGGAACACTCGGTTCATTAGTGCCATGAAAACTTCTAGAGTATTCGTGAGACGGAAAGGCATGATTGTATACTCGTATTGACCATACCTGCTCCTGAAGTCTTTAAGAGGTATATCTGATTTTCTAACATGAAAATGATGATTACTATACCTCAAGTCGATCTTCGAGAACACCCAGGCTCCTTGAAGCTGATCAAAGTGGTCATCGATCCTAGGTAAGGGATATTGGTTCTTGACCATTAACTAGTTCAGCTACAAATAATCCACGCAAAATCTAAGGGTGTCGTATGCCTTCATCGCAAATAGGATAGGGAGACCACACAGAGAAGTGTCGGGTCAGTTGAAACCCTTTTCCTGCAACTCCTCCAACTACTTCTTGAGCTCCTGCAACTCAGGTGTATCCATCCTATAAGTAGGAATGGACACTGGTGCCTCCCCTGACACGAGTTCAATAGAAATTAATACCTCACTCTCTAGAGTCAAACCTGAAAATTTCTTTAGAAATACATCCCTGAAACGTTCCACTACTGGAGGGAATTCTAACTCTGAAGTCCCCTGGTCATCATGATAAAGAATGGAAATATGGGATATAACTCCTCCTAGCCCATGATGCTCGGGTCCACCTATACCTGGCTAGACATCCCACTCACCTCTATGAAGAAAAGATCTGCCCTCTAGTGATACGAAACTCACCATGTGGTGATAGAAATCCACGACTACTTGGAAGGGAACTAACTAGTCCATATCGAGAATGACATTATAGCATGTCATCCCAAGGACATAGAGGTCCCATAAGAAGTGAAACCCTACTACCTCAAGAGGAAACTATCTGCACTGACATACACTAGACGTCCTTATTCCCAATGGTGTATCAAGAGGCAAATGTCGGTAGATGAAACTATATAGAGCCCAAGGCTCTCCACAATAGAAACAGAGATAAAACTATATGATGCACCAATATTGAAAAGAGATGAAGACAAAACAGAGGCTACTATGATCGTACCTCGAATAGTAGAAGGGCTTAGTTCCTGCTCCTGATAGGTCTGCTCCACAGAAAATGTCTAGCCTCTATCGTGGCCCTGCGCCCCTAGCTAACCACTCTGAGATGATCCACTCTGCTGTCGCTGGTAACCTGGTGACTGACCACCACGACCGCCACCTCCACCTTGGCCCGAATGGCCGGAAGAACTCCAGTTCCTAGACTGGTGAGAATCTAGTGATACATCTCTTGTACACTGGGACATAGAAGAACCCTTACCACTAGCTGTAGGGGAAAAAATCTGACAAAAACACTGTTGATGGCCCATCTTTCCGCAAGATCAACACTCCAATAGGTCTCTCTGGCACTGAGGCCTAGTAAGCCCACTCCTACAACACTGGTTTCATAAAAACTGGCTATCCGATGATACATCCCATATACTCCGATCTCATTGAGCAGAATCTCCACAGCGCTCCCTGCTATTAGTAGGAGGAACACTGACTCTGTATGTCAAACTGCCCTGGCCCAATGCTTCTGAATCTCTCAGATTATGCTCGGTGATCAGCGCCTGGTTGACGATCAAGGATATTGAAGTCAACCTGAAGATATTCACCTGGGAACAAATTTCCTACCCGAGAAAATCCTCAAACATCCTAGTGATGAATAACTCATCACCTGCTGGAATCGGCGTGAAGCACTGCAGCTCAATAAAATGAGATGAATACTCCATAATATAAATAGTACCCTACTCGAGACTCATGAATTTTCGGGCAAGGTCATCCCTCAAGGTCTTTGGATAAAATTAATCATAGAATATGTGCCAAAACTTATCCCAAGTCATACTTTGCTGGTGCCCTGACTGTGATATCACCTCTCAACACCTCTTGGTATTGTCCTAGTGCATTTAAGTAGCAAGATTTTCCCATTTTTTTGGAGGTATCTCAAGATGCTCGAAGACCGTCAGTGTGACCTCTATCCACTACTCTATATCCTGGGGTCCCCCATTCCCTGATAAAGTAGGAGGATGTTGCTGCTAGAGAACCCATGTCAACTCAGCAATCGACGGGGCAAGAGGCGGCGCTCCCTAAAAGGTTTGCATCATCCTTAGGAAGTCCTCCCTGAACTGCGCATCAGCGCCTACAATAGGTATAACTGTGGGTGCCAAGGCTGGCACAACCAGAGGATCTGCCAGAGGTCCTTGATCGGCCATATCCAGTGTATGATCACCGCCTGGCAGCTGACGTACAATAGAAGGACGTCTCAGAGGCATAGATCTAAGAGATCAAAAGCGCACCTTAGATCAGGATCATCGAGGACGGAGAACAAAAGAGTACAAGATAGAAACAGGAGAGAGAAACATTCATGTTTTTCAAAACACAACTACACGGCGTGTATAAAAACTACATGACATGTTTCTTAAGGCCATCCACATTGGTGTGTACTTCTGCCACAACTGGTCATGTAACACCCAAGACTACACAATGTGTTATCCCAACACACAGTGTGGACTTGAAATCCATTCCCCTGCCCGAGTCACTTTACATGGCTAACTCACACGGTCCAATTAACCATAGACTACATGGAATGTTCACTAAGGACACAACGTGTACTAGTCAAGGTTTCAGCGACCGTGTTGTTAGTTATACGGCGTTCTACACGGCTGAACCTTACATGGAGTGTTCCAAACAAAAACAGCATGTATAGGGGAAGATAACATCAAAACATGTTGTTCGTGACACGGATGGGTACATAGAACAAGGATACATGGCGTGTTCGTATGAAACACAGCGTGTACTACACAAGCTTCCCCGACCCGTTTTGTTAGTGACATGGACGGGTACACAGCTCACTACTACACAACATGTACCTACCATACACAGCGTGTACCTGAAGACTCCTCACACCCCATGTTTCTTCTCACCCAATTAGTAACACGGTTTAAAATTACACGGCATGTAGTCATAAGATACACGCAATGTATTCTAGGTGTTTCTGGGTAGTAGCTCAGAAGCTGCACCGAAGCCCAAAAAAGACTGAAAAACAAACATAGAGGTGCCAAATTCCAATCCATGAGGGGACATACTCCCCACGAATCAAATCATGGCATCTCATATAAGTCATATACTTGAGAAAGAAGTCAACGATCCACCATATTCCTACTCATGTGGGCCCTGACCCATAGGTCGGAGGATCGAAACCTCCCTCTCATACCACTTTGTAACGTCCCCATTCTTGAAGCCACCCAGAGGCACCCCGTACCCAGTTGGTCACATGGCCTCAAACAAATTTCCCCAAATTATAGAGGATTCCAATTATTAGTGAGGCCCTTGGGTGTGATAGTGGGGAAACTATGCCCTCATTGGCAGAGTACACATCGAAAGTAATGAAACATGCAATAACGGAAGCAGTAAATATCCAACAAGAATAAAATGTGGAATACTAAAACAATAAAAAATTGTATCACATATTTATATATATTAAATGATGCATGATACATATCTTGGAATGCAGCCAAATAGGTCACAATGCTGGAAATACAAACAGTACCAAAACAAGTACAAAAGGAAAGATAAATAGCTTCACATCATCATAAGCCTAAGCTTAGTCCCATGCTCTCCTACTCTAAAGCATTCAAGTACACAAAGTCGAAGGGCGATTTCCCTTGTCTATACATACAACAACATAGTCTTCTTGGGCAAAAAAACGTGGCATAAATAGGGCGTGAGACTAAATATCAGTAGGAAACCACCCGGAGATATGTTCCTAATAGTTAGTGAGTATATGACTTGTAATAGTACACTATGTAGTAAACAGTAACAGTAAACAACAGGGATTATTCAGAAAGCCATAAAAAGTAATAGTAAACAGCAGTGAAGCAAACAAATAACCACAACAGGAACCCCTGTGGGATTTACTCGAATCCAGCCCCTCTAGTCCTATCCAAGAAGTACAAAAAACCCTCTAGTTTGGTCATATGAAATTGTAAGACTATCCGAGGAAGCTCGCTTGGTCAATTCTCCTTATAGTCTAGGGTAGTCAGGGACTCTCTGAGGAAGCTCACATGGTATAACCCTCTTATAGCCCCATGGTCTAGAGACCCTATGAGAAGATCACTCGTTCAATCCTCCTATAGTCTCATGTCTATCACAAACTCTCTAAGGAAGCTCGCTCAGTCAATTAATCCTCTAGCCTGGAATGGTTTAATGAAATTCAAACAAGTAAAGACTCTCTGAGGAACCTCACTCGGTCTATCCCTTATAGTCTGTAGTGTCCAAGACTCTCTGGGAAGCTCACATGGTATATCCCTTATAGTCTATAGCACCAGGTTCTCACGGTCTCGGGCCTGTTAGTGCATAATAATTCTATAAGGCCAAAGTAAACCTATAGAGCTACTTGGCTAACCAGTCTACAGAAAAGAAAGCATGTTATGAATATAACTCCATCCTACGGTCACAAGGCATGGAAAATACGTATAATGGCCAAAGGATAACAAGACCCAAAAGGAATAAATAGAACAAGCTAGGGGAAAAACATCCAAGCATAGAAAATATCCTCAAACATGATCAACTTACCTCTATATAAGAAAACTAGCAAGGTAGGAAAACAATAAGGTCAAAACGGTAAACACGCAATACCCTGTTCACGGGTATTGGTGGAATTTACACATTAGACTCAAAGGCGTCTAAAGGTAAGGCAAAAACCACCTAAGTTGATGTTAGGAGATCAATATACTTGAACCATGAGGATTGATTATCCTTAGAACGTCGTAGATCTAAAAAAAACTCACAAAACATTCAACCCACAATATCTTGAGAAAGAGGGAAAATCATGGAATGAGACTCAAGATGAAGGAAGAGCTCACCGTTGCGGTTCCAACGCAATCGACTGCGGTCGATTCGGCAAAAAGACGGAGTCTCGGGGGATTAGAGGATGTTCGTGGACATACAGATGCTCTGGGTCGATGAACCTAGAGAAGAAGACAATTTTGTCGATTAGGCGTGACCCCGGTCCATTTAATGAAAAAAAGAAAGTACACGGAGTGTACTTCTAGAGTACGCAGCGTGTACTAGGCCTTTCTGTACTCCTCTTTAAGCAGCCTCCACATCACCCCTACACACTGTGTGTGTGGCCCAGACACGACCAACACACGACCTTGCATGACATAGAAGTACACAACGTGTACTCATAAAGTACACGGCGTGTACTATAAAAATTTCCATATTTTCCTCTTTTTCTCAAAAACAACCATAAAAGGAAAAAGATACCTAAAACGGAGAACCGGGTTCTTACAGATTAATATTAAGATGAAGCATAATAACTCATGTAAGAAAATAGATTTATGAAATACCCTAATATTTAAGTGATTAAATAAATAATAGCTCCAATAAAGTAATATCATGATTTGAAGTGAATTTTATTTTTCAAAACTAATTTTTCTATTAAAAATCTAGGGGGGGAAGTGGTTATACCATAAATATGAACATTGGATCATTATATTGAGACATACCTCAATGAAGGTTGTTTGATACAAAATCCTTTACCTTTTGTCTACAATCACTGTACACTTGCTCTTAACACCCTAAATCATAAAATTAACATTATTTAAAACATATATATAAAGAATATACATATATATTTCTTTATTTAATATATATTTTTCATCTACATTACTTATTTATTACATAACCTCTAATTCTAATGGTATTATTATATTCTTCAACGTAATTCTCAAAAAAATTACAAGTACACTGAACAAGGAGAATTTGTTTTAAAATAGTTTATTAATGAAAATAATTTTAAATTATTATTTTCATTATTATTACATTATAACATAATATATATATATATAGGTTTTATATTAATGTACTCAAATTAAAAAAAATTACTTTGATATGTCCCCTTTACTAGTTTAATTTACAATAAACATTTACTATTAATCTTTATTATGTTTTTTTCATTTAATCATTAAATAATGATAATGGTTTATTTAATTAAATTTTTATACCATTAAAACATGTTTAATTCCACCCATGTATGTTGGTATGGAAAACGAAAGAGAAACATCATCATGTGGATTCATGAATTCACTTGTACACATAGGCAACACTGTACATTTTGTAGAATAGAATGAAGGATAAAAATAAAATATCATAAAATTTGGTAATAATTAAAATGTTATAAAAATTATATTATATTATTAAATCAAATTTTTGAAAATTATATTAAATTTAGTTATGGAAAAATTAACACGTCGTTCGCAGATGTGGTAATCTAAACACATGCATGATGACGATTTCATTTTTCTCAAAGACATTAGATGAAATCACAAAATGGTTGTTCCATTAGTATAAAAACATTAAATAATATAAATAATATTTTCTATCACAACAACTTTTATATTACTAGTTTTGGGTGGTATACATAGAAAAAATAATGAAATTTGGATGGAAAATATTACCCCTCTCTTTAGATGTTCTCCTTTGGTCACCACCTTAAGAAATTGTATCTAAGAATTTTGGCTAGTTAAAATCCTTTAGGTTGTGAGGTCATGGTTTATAAGATATTTTTTCATATTTTGGGTCAATGTTAATAGGATTGGTAACTGTAGATAGGTGTTGGTATGGTGGTTTCTTTTATAATTTAATAGAATGACATTTCTTATCACATACAACTCTTACAAAAACAGAGATCATGTTTCAACTGAAACGAATAGTAAAAGTAGGGATTAATATAGTTATAAAAAATTTATTAATGATAAATATTCAACAAAACATTTACAAAAAATCATTAAAAACATTTTCTATTCACTTACTCTTATAATATTACCTTCAATGTTTTTGGTTTTTAAGGTAACTTATTTTTAACTAACTATGTTATTTTTAATACATAAAAATAAAATTTGATCTATTAGATAATTTGAAACTAATTATTCTAAATTTTAAATAAAATTTATTCAATAAAAATTCTATGTGTATGACTAATTTTTAATAATAGTACATATATAATGAAAAAATCATTTCGATAAGAAAAAAATAACTTTTCAGCATAAGATTTATTTGTAGGATAAAACTATAAAATTTATTGGTTATTTTTAAATTTGAATGTTTATTATTTGGAAAATAATATTTAGTTAATTTTAAATTGACTAAAAAATATTATTTCCACCATGTGATCATTTTATTAAAAGTAAGATGTGGAATTGTTTTTTAAATTATATATATTTTCAAAAAATTTAAGCATGTGATTTTTATTCAGTATTTTAAGAAAATTATTTCAAAATTATAAAATATATTTTGTCCTGTAAAAAGGGTTTGAAAAACATTCATGCAATTATTGTATAATACTTCAATAAAAGTGATAGTATTAGTAAAATATATATTTGACAATATTCACAAAAATATCAATTGTTTTAAAAAAATAAATCACTTTTATCTTCATTTAATTTTGAAAACTTTTATTTGAAAATGGTGGTAAATTTTCTTAATCTAAACTCTATGAATTATATTTTTTAAAAAATAAAAATAAATATATAAATTAATTTTTTTTTTGAAAAAATGATTTTCATAAACATCATGTTTTCATAATATTATTTCATATAAATTTATAATATAAACGTTATTAAAAAAATTCAAATATAATAATATTTAAAATGTTTTGAATTTAATATAGTAGAATAAAATATACAATACTGAAAAAAATGGTTATTTGAAAAAAAATATTACTTTGATAACAAATATGATTTCTAAAATACCAAAACATAAATATTATTTATATTATAAAATTTAATTTTACTTACCAATTTATATTAAACTGATTACTTAAATTTTATATACACATAATGTGATATATTAAAAATAATATTTACATTTATATGTAACATATATATATATATTATAATATATTATTATCATATTTTTTCACTATGAGTTATATTATATTAAATTTACTACTTCACAATAGACAACATCATTATACATATCAGATATACGACCAATGACCCTTTTTCCAAGGACCATATTTAGAGAACCTATAATTGAAAAAAAAACAAATTTGTAATGACCGTATATAAATTGGCCAGATTTTTTCTATATATATATGGACTTACAAAATTATTTTATTTTCATTCCATACTTACTTTACAAGTCATGGTTCTTATTTTATATCATATATTTTTAATAATGTTTTCCCCTTTCAAAGTGAAATTCAACATTATAGTTTTTTAGATATTAGTGATCCTCAAGGATGAACAAGATCTATGATATTACCAAGTAATTATGATTTTTATCTTTTCTATCTATTGTAGTGGTCAAATTTTCATGAAGGCCTTTGAGATTTTTATTTGATTTTTTATTTAATATATATATTTTTGTTGAAGAGAACCCTTACATTACCCTTATTCCCAAAGGCACAAGGACCAATACATGACCTAAAGGACCAAGGAACAATGCCTAATACCGGACTTAAAGGCCCAAGAATGACAATAATAATTTATGTACCTGCTCTAAAAATATTATAAATTTATTTCCTTTTGGATTTTAGGACATTAGAAATAATTTACCATCCTGAAACGTTTTGCACATATGGGTGTGCTCAGATGAACGTATAAATATTTCTTGAGATCATTCACTTTTCACCATGTCCTCAAATGACTTTTAACTTAAATGGACAAGATATTTATTTAAAATATAATTATCTTTCTATATTTATAATATGGTTCTATCTACATCTTTTGATGAGATAGATTCTTCCCCTTATATGAAATTCCAATAAAACTCTAGTGCCAAAATTTTCATTTATGATAAAGGTTATTCTATGGAATTTCACTACATGCCCTAAGTCATAGAACTAAAATTAAATTAATAAATTATGACTAAGGAACTAAATAGACAATATGTTTATGTCCCTCTAGTATTTTCCCTATGTATTTCCCTTCTTGTATATAATGATCTTTTGTCCTTCAATATTTCCTAAATAAAAACTTCATATTATTCATACAATATATCCATGAAAATTTATTTACTTTCTATATTATTTTAAGAATACCTACTATCTAGAATTCATGTTCTTCCTTAAATTGTATATCTCTAACAAATTTCAGGGACATTAGCCTTCTCAGCTTTTCCCAATTTAATTCATGATTTCAAATTAAATTCCTTCAATGGTATAAAAAAATACCCACCTTATTCATCCTTATATTACAAGGGTAAATATATTTTTATAGTTTTAATTATTTTTAATTTAGCTTCTATCTTTATTTATCTTCTTCCTTGTGGCAATTTTTAAATATATAATAATACCATTGATTAAAATTTCATATATTGGGGTCTATATCCATCATAATAGAAGAAGTAAAAATGAAAAAAAAAATTATAAGAAATTGTACTCATTAAATTTAAATTATCTTAAGCTATAATGTGGTATTTTTCTATATAAATTTATACTGTCTCATATACATATTTTTAAAATATTATATTTAAAAACTTGTTGTATTTGTTTACATCTTTGATTCTCCAATTAAATCAAATTGTGAATATTTTGTTTCAACTAAAAACGCTTTGTTCCAGATAGTGGATGATTTTGGTTTTGAAATAGCAGCAACTAAATTTTGTTCATAAACCATTCCCTCAACAATTTTTCCATTATATTTTACCCTTAATAACAATTTATTCATATCACCTTTTTCTATAGTATAAATTTATACATCCAAAAACAGCTATTGAAAGTAGTGTTGAATCTGGTTTCCCCATAACATTAAATTATTATCTTTAAGAATATAAATTCTTAAATGATTGAAAAATGTTTCCATATCTTCTGAATGAGACCCTTATACCAAGAATATTTTCCCTAATACCCGTAATTGGTCCCAAAAAATAAATATAACATTGGGGTTTATCAGTGGTTGTAAATATCAAATAATCCATCTCAATTGATATTATTTTTAAATTATTTGGAACCCATATATATACATCATAGTTGTAATGTATGATGTAAAAATGGGAAGATAATATCTCTTAATTGATTCATAAAAATGTTATAATATAAATATCAAGCATTTAAATGTACTTATTCACCTGAAAAAATATCAATATTGTATTATAAGTTATAGTGTGTGTCCAAGGAACCTCATGGTTTAAATCATCCATATAGAAATTCTCATTATTTTAAGGAGAACATATATAAGATACTTCATAAATGATAGATGTTTTTAAACCTCCATAAATAATAAATCATGTTACTCTAATACTTGTGTTAAAATTTTCATTAAATTCATTGATTTTAATAAATCTTTAAAACCCATAGAGGGGATGTATCTTGATTATCTTCTTTTTATTCATCTTTTTTTATATAATGTCAGACTAGAATTATTATCTTTCTATTATGAAAACCATACCCTCAAACTCTATCTCCATTATGACCTTAATTATTTTTAATTAAAATATTTTTTCTACACTAACTCAGTGTTAATGTATTGTGATCATTCATGACATCTCATTATTTATTATATTTACATTATTTTTTATATAATATCATACATTCCAAATTATAAAATATTTCAAAATTAAAAATATTGAAACTCTAAAAACCAAATATTTTTCAAATCGATTTATTGTGAAGAACAATTTTTCAATTCATGAATTTCCCTCTTGATGAATATGGGGATTTAATATTAACTAATCTTACCATGAATATCCATACATGTAGATATCAACACATTAATGTTATCCATGAATATCACAATATGTTGTTCTAACAAAGTTGGAATTCTACTTCACTAAAACATTTCTATATACCCAATAAATGTTTTAATTGATAATTATTATATTAATGTACATGTCATGACGCTATTTCTCAAATACATACTAATGTAGAAAGTTGAACCTCTATGTAATGTTAATGTCTCTCACTGGTAATTTGACTAATTCTTCATAGAAAATAGAAGCATAATCATTATAAATAGATATGTTTTGTTAAAAATAAATTCCCATGTTCTAAAAATTATCTTATAGTTGAACTAATAGTTTCATAAAAAAATATTAACTTGATAATTTACAACTTTTCACAAAGGACCATATATTCCATGTGTAGAAAAAAATTCATAGAGATCCACAACAAATATTATTTTTTACCAATGATAATGTATTATAATACTCGCTAAAATTATAAAAAATTTCATATCATAATATTATTCTCTCTTTATAACTCTAATGATATGAGTAAGAGTCCTAAAGAAGACCCCAAAGTCTTATATAATGTATAAAAATATCTTAACAGAATCATCAAGTTCATACAAATATCTATAGGAAAAATTCAATAATATATATGCATAATTCAATACCTATTACAAATATGAAGTCTTTAAAGTATTATGTTGTTTTTTCATTATCATTTTCTATACATTTCTAAAAATTGTATTCAATAGACCATATATATAACTTCTCCAATCCTCTTGTATAAATTAATATAATAAAATCAAATTCATATATAAGTTATCTTAATGTCTAATTCTATATTATTGTCAACAAGGAAATCATAAAAATCACTGTTATGGAATGTTTCTAACATAAGTGGTGCTTCAGAATGATATTTTCTCCTTGGTAATTGATGAATGTCTAGATAGGGTGATGTAGGTAAAGGGGAATGAAATTTATTTTAATTCAATTTCTAATATTCACTTGGGATAGGATGATGAGTTCTGCTCAAGTGTTGTGGAAAAAATGGTTGAAAATAAAATTTGTGATACTCAAATGATGCTTTCTAAAATAAAGTTGTAATAATTCCCAATTCTCATGAATAGAAATTTATAAACTCCAAAAAATGTGACTGGACACATCAACTTGATCAAAACCATATTTTCACATCATAGAATATTAGGTTATAAAATAACTAATATTGAACATATAGACAATATACTCTATAGTTTTATAGTTTTTATTATCTTCTCATCATAATCCAAAAAAATAATATCGTAATGGATATTTTGGTATTCAATGATATTATAGATACAGTTCTTGAAGAAGAATGATATCATACAAACTAGAATATTATATAGAAGACGTCACACCTTGATTAGAACTTATTAATAAATTGAATAAATATGATAGAGAAAAATTATATTATAATAAATATTATCTATGGTGTATAATCATAATAAATAATAAGACTGAAAAATGTTATAATTGTAGAAATATGGGGAGCACTATGATGGATTTTTGGAAAAAGAATTATATTTTAATGAAATGTCAAAGAAATGTAGTCAATATTAAAGGAAAAAAATACATTCTATTCAATGATGCATATATATATATATAATGAATCAAGGAAAGATATAAATTATGTGAGGATAATTTTCTTAAGTGAAACTTGGTAGGAACATGAGTTGTGGTGTGGTGTAAAAATATTTTTTTTCCAAGGATAGAATAATTTTTGACCAAGTTCATCTCTCTTGTGGATAATTTAAAATTAATTTAAAAGTATTTTAAATTCAATATTTATAAATTTCTGATCCTATATATATGAAAGCAATAGTTGATGTGATTTGGGATTTGTATTGGAATGAAACATTAGAAAGATTCATACATATGTGAATACTGATAAGATGATGTAAACAATTAAGAACATTGTCATATGGGTTAAATACATGGTATCCATCACTTTTCATTATTAATTATGTAATTTTAATTTCATATTTGATCCCATAATACATGGAAAAATTCTAATTGTCATGTGAAATTTAGCATTCCTAGGAAATCATTTCGGAAAACCAAACATCATCTCCTTGAATGGTCAAAAATGATGAACATATCTCAATCTATGGCATGATGTCATTATAAACATCGATTTATTGTATTATGTTGCATCAATTTAACAAAATCAACTCCATTATAGGATTATAATTCTCACGATAATGTAGGTAATGTTGATTTTTTAGAAAATATATTTAGTTCGAGTGTCATGTGAAGGATGAGTTGATGATCACAACATTAACTCCTAACACTTCTCCATACCTCCCCACAAATAGAAAATAACCATGATTAATTATAAAGTGAGATTTCTAGAGCACTGATATATCCTTCCCTATGGCTAAATATCATATCAATCACTCACAATCATTAGTGTATGTGATCATGATAAAGATAATGTAATGATTAGAGAGAGATGTCAATTTATTTAAACCATCTATAATTTAAATATAGTACCAGAGAAAATATATAAAATATTTCATTTAATGTTCTAATAGAAGAGAATATCCAATGATCTCCACAATTGAATCGACCCTCCCATGTAGAATATTACAAATTATATAGTATATGGGAGTCTATGGATACAAAAATTACAAAATCAAATGAGAGAAATTGATTAAAATTAAATAAATTTTTATTATAATACATGTTCCTCCATAAAAAACCAAAACAAAATATCACTCAATTTAAAAAATTCATCATATATTAGTTCTATAACATGCGTAAATTTTTAAAAATAACATGATAATATATGTGAATGTTATGGGACATACATTGAATTGATAACAAAATTAATAAATGTAGTCCGACATTGACTTTGTTTCCAATGATCTCTACGAAAATATTTGATCCATCTAAAAAACAACCTCCATTGGTCCCCCCCCCCCCCCTCTAAGCCTATAATGATGATATGTAGTGACCCTCAAAAACTTCCTATAATTGTCCCCTAGTTAGATTCTGGTGACAATGGTATAATATAGAAAATTTGAGGTATTACCCTCTACATTACCCTAATCATTCAATTAAAACCCCCAATCAATCATCATTTCATAAATATAAAAATTAATATTGTCTCCAAATGCAATTCAACAGACATAAATAAAATTCCCTTGAATGCCATACCCTGATAAAACATAATGTGTTGAATTCACAGAAACTCCATTATCCATGCTAGTAATGCTCCGATCATTCTTCAAACCCCGCATAGAATCTTAAAAATAGTGTATATATATGGGGTGATCATAACATGTATAAATATAATCACTATAAACAATCCCTCTCATGAAAATTATGAAATATCATATTAATGCATAATGGAATCTAAAACATAACTAACCAAAACCATAGGAAGTTAACTAACAATCATAGCCTCACCAAGGTTAACTCAATAATTAACAAATAGTATAATACATATAATATAATATGAATATGTATTAAAGATCCTCTCATTCTCTTCCCTACTATGTTATTTCTAAAATACCCTAATAATAAACAACATTTTCTCTCATACATTCTATATATACCATTTAATTTATATCAATATGTGTGGGATCTGGGTTGGGTCTCCACTCTACGTATCCAACCATCCCTATGGGTCCATTGTATCATGATGGAAATAGTCAATATCTATAATTAACATTACATATATATCAAATCATTCCTTAGATCATATATCTAAACAAAATATCATAACCAATGTAATATGGTATAGTAAATTTGAAGGACAACAAACTCATTCCCCACTTAAACCACACATGAACCACACCATATATCATGTCATATATTTACTAGCAATTTCTACCAACCATTCCACCTTGGGATAATACATTCCCCCCAACTAGGTACACCACCGTATATTTATACCAAATAAAGATCACAGATGATGGTCAATTAGTCATATGTTCTCTCACAAGCCTATATGATGGGGATGATTCACACCATATTATTTTCATGTTGGTAAGTATTACATGAAAAGATGGGGGGTCTTTGTAAAATTATCATAAATATAAAATGGTACAAACTTATAGATATATATATATATATATTACCAATAAAGACACAATGTTTTATCAATAGAAATTACCTTTCTATAATTATTTTATATAATCACCTGAAATCAGAAAACAATGAACTTCTAAGTATTATTCATGAATTAATGAAAATATTATCACTTTTGTGATTTGAATTTCAAAAATCTATCATACATGATTGCAATCTGTAAGATATTTGGTGTCTGATAAAAAAAACTTATTTTTTTGAATAGTAACTCACCCTTATGAAATGTAATATAACCATTATGAATAGTAATTCATCAAAAATAATAGTAAATGTGCCCATGAATGTACAAATAAAATTTCATCATTTTATAAGTGATAATATGACCATACTAAAAGTATTTGTATTTTTTTAATTCCTAAGTCGATAATTAAAAATAATTAGGTAATCTAAAAGAAAAGGTATTTTCCAAAAAGGTGTTAATAAATTATCAATTTTATGTCTTCTAGTATTAAGATAATTTTATATGACCTCACGTAATTTTAGAAAACATTATAAAATCAGTTATAGTTTTAAAATCTGAATTTTTCACATAAATTTTTATTTTAATTAAAAATGATATTAATTATATTTTGAAATATACTTTAGATAAATAGAGTACATTTTTTGATTCCAAAATTCAAATAATGGTTAGGGTGATTTTTTGGATTTTTCTAAAATACAT
Source organism: Viscum album (assembly GCA_963277665.1). NCBI lineage: Eukaryota > Viridiplantae > Streptophyta > Magnoliopsida > Santalales > Viscaceae > Viscum > Viscum album. Next base: position 909,532,887 of record OY728133.1, on the reverse strand, counting down.
GAATTTTTTTGAATAGTAAAATACATTATTGTAAAAATTAAGCTAAACACATGATTTATAGGGTCATGGATAATGTTCTACTAATTTTATCTAAATTGGTTCAAACTCACATGATATTATTACTATTTTTTGTCACGAATCATCACTATTTCTGGTCTTTTATGAAATTAATAAACAAAGAAATCAATTTTTATGAAAACCCTCCACTCCTACACTATAAATACCCCCCCTCCTCACCTCTTCTATTAATTCCTCTCAAGCCTTGTGCCTTACCAAAATTCTTCCCAAATGTTTACCCAAGATCTTTCCCCACGTTAAACAGTCGTCGGTATAAGGCCTCATCCATAAAAATTACGAATTCTTTAGTTAATTCAAGAATTCACATTGAGGATCTTTTCAGGTTTAGAGTTTCAGAGAATTAGGCCATAAATATTACATTACCTCTCAAAATATTACAAAGTAGACAATTCTACGATATATATTTTCTTTCACAATAACAAAACTCCTTAAATAATATAATAATTATTTTCATGATATAAATCTTCTTTGATTATTCACTTCTATTACCCTTCCTTATACCCTGTGAAAAGAATTTCAAAAATAAGGGGTGAGCATAAAAAGAATAGTAAGGGTTATAAAACTAATAAATAATATATTATTCCATCAATACTTAAAAAACATAATCTTTTTAACATACCTCATGAAATCATAAGATTTATGAATAACACATATTAATATTAAATCATAAATTTTACATTTGTTATCCATAACATACGTACATTTTAGGTATCATAGTTAGCAAAGGATTTGCATTTGGAATACCCATCACACTATATTCCATAAATCTCTTAGGGGAAACATTAACCATTACCTCCGTCAGGATAACCAATGCATTGGAGAGATATCTCAGGTTCTCCTGCCCTAGGATTATCACAGAACCACCCGTATACATAAACAATTCAAATAACCATAACATAATCATAAATAAATAATAAATGATTGATAACATTTCAACATTCCAATCATAATATAACATTTTAGGATACTGAAATAGTCAATCAACTTCCAAATCCATTAAAAACCATTAATAAAGAGATTTTTGAATCAAAGATTCACATACCACATTCAAACCATTAAATGAATTATCATTTTAAAAAAATAATGTCAATATAAATAAATCCTATAAATCCATTTTGAAAATTAATACATTAATTATAAATATTTAGAAGATTAAATATTTAAAACATTTAAAACTATGTTTTAGTTGAAGAGTCCCTTACCACATAAAAATTTATTTGAATAAAAATAATTAAATAATAATATTAAAATATACCAATAATATCATGAGAATAAGGAGATTCATGATAAAATATGTAAAATCATTGTATATACATCTTATAGGATATTAAAGTTGACCAATATATAGATATGCCTCAATGAAATGAGATTGTGACTAAGTCCCTTATTAAAATTCGTTATCCTAATGGTGTCACATTAAAATTCATAAAATGATATGATGTGACAGAAAAGTGTATCTCATAATTTGTTCATAAAATGTACAGAAATAAGGATATAGAATCACATATGTCAAAATAATAAAATGGAAATTAAAAGACATAATATACAAGAAATCATTGACTAAAAGATGAGGGTGAAATGATCCCTTATAAAGATCATTTTTAAATAAAATAGATAGATTAAGTGTATTCACTATAAGTACACATAAATAATGTATAAATACAACAAAGAATATAAAAATTTATTTATCACCCAATCATATCATGACATAATCAAGAAGTACAATTTTATCCCAAAGAAAGAAATTGGGTTGAAAAATTCCCTTACCTTATGTCCGACTAGTCTTGTTCATTCTTTATATCCATGAATAATAAAATTATGTTACTTATACTTTCATTCGAACATTTTTTTAATTTATTATTCATTTTATATCACTTATTACGCTGCTATAACACTCATATAATTATTCATGTAAATATCGGTCTTTTTGTTGATGTTTGATACTTAAGTCAAAAAATGAACTGGTTATAATTAGAAATTGTCAATGTGGTCAAAATTTAATTATCTCCATAATATTATTTATCATTTAAATAATAAATATATCTATTATATATGTATTTGGATCTAGTATGTATGTGTTTATAATATTCAATAACATTTGGATATAAGGTAATGAAATGCACCGCTCATGGAGACGGTAAGTCGTACGTACGCATGAACGCTACATTCAATTATTTTTCATTTTTAAAGGAATCATAAGTAAATTATACATAGGTATATTATAATTCCTAAATAATATCATATTTTATATCTTTTATATACTTTCATTAAATCATTCCTTTATATGTTCCATGGGCATTTTGAACGAGTCGTATCATCATGATGGGGCGGTAGTCAGCACTTCCTCAAATGAAATTATTATATTTACGAGTTATGGAATGAATAAAGGAATGATGTAAATGAAAAATAAAAAAAATATAGAAAATATAAATATATTATATACCATATATAAATATAGTTCCATCATAATGTCCACCATGAGAGGAAATATGAGATAATTGAACGATCATTGTTTCGTGGGGCAGTAGTTTATCGTCCCAAGAAACAATATGTTCGTATCCATTATATGGATGTGTGTAGAATTGTAGTTATAATTCTTCTCATAAAATCATCCTATTATATTTAATATACTTTTTTATAATATAATTTAATAAAGTTAGTTTAATGGTTTGGAGAAGGAAAATAAATGGAAGATGCTTGAGAGAAGATAAGACCTTAAATTGGGTAACTGCATTTGATTTAAGCTAAAAGGCCTTCTTGAGTTTCATTATGCACAATGTAAGGATTATATGTGTAATTTAGGGAATTTTGGGGCATATTTGGGCAGATTTTGATTGATCCAAAAGGCTTGAGATGTGAGAGTAATCAGTTAGAGGTGGTGGCCTTTTATAAGTTGGAGGGGGCACTTTAGGAAAGTTTGAATGTATTATTTTATTATAATATTATATTCAGCTTCCAAAGGTACATAACTAATTAAATTCTGATATAAGATTAATTTAATTCATAATAAATTCATTCAATAATAATTAGATAGGTTTTTTATATTTGTTAATCCTTACCTTTTTTATTTAACCCTTTTTTAGTCTTACCATTTTACCAAGCATTTAACACTTTAATTATGAAACTAGTTACCCAAACATGAAAAATATACAATTAAAGAGTCAGTAATAAAATTATGGACTTATCATAACTATTTGGATAGATCTTATATTTTTTTAATTTTATAATATTTAATAAAATATTTTATATTTTAAAATACGAATTATCTCAATTTTGACACTATCCATATCATGAAATTTTCTAACAACCAAAGAAACATTATTAATTTAAAAAAACCTCATTAAAACAAATATAACATGTTTATATCATCCTTAATATTATAATATGATATCAACATAACCAAATTACATTTATTTTAACAATTATATTAAAATTTATTTGGATCATTTACTAATGAAGCAATCACTACATCAACATTGTGTCATAATTAAAATTTTTTATTCAATGTTGGACAATTATAAATAAAATACCATGATTTATGAAATATTATTATCATTCTAATGACTATTTATTTTCTAACATGTCACTTTTATAACCCCAGATAAAAATGCATTTACAAAAAGATACATGTTTAGTTTTTATTTTCTATAACATTAAATTAAAAGTAATTAAATTACATTTTTAGACAAAGTATCTCCATGGGGTCCTAAAATCAACCCTAGCATTCCAATTGTGGAAATTAACTAATAAAATATGGTTATGACATGTTTTATGGTAACTTAATATTATTAAAATAATATTTTATGCCCTTATTTATTTGATTTATGTTTTAAACATGGAAAATAAAATATTAATTGAAATAACTATTGATAATGTCTAAATATATAAGTGACCTATTGACATAATTTTTACCTCTTTATCCATATATGGAATCAATTTTTAAATTTCAATAAAAAGAAGTTTCAGTAATTAATTTATAATTAATTATCGTTGTCAAATCCCAAAAAAATTGATTTTAAGATGTTTATACTACCAAAAGATTGACATGTGTTTATGTCCAATTTAAATACTATATTACTTCCATTGACCAAAAATGGATTAAATTTTATAAAAATAATACAATTAAACATTAAAACCAATTAATAGTATAATCCAAATATATAAATAAATTATATTAATATATGGGTTTTAATTAAAATGAAATACTATTCACTATTAATTAAAAGACGATCTTTAGCATAAAAATACCCAAATTTCATAAAAATTAAATTTTAATGTTCCACTTCTAGAGAATATTTTTACATTTTCAAATAAAAAATATAATGGTTTAATAATCTATATTTTAAAAGGGTTATCCATCAAAAGTGGAAAAACTACATTTTTAGAAAACTACTTATTTTATCTGAAAAATTGAATTTATTCTTATACCATATCTAGAAAACATATAAGATGAATATAAAAAATTATATTGAATATATATCATAGATTTTTCATTAAATAAAAATCCATAAAGAGGGATATTAAAACACAATATTTCTCTTTTAAATAGGTTTTCATAAAAACACATACTTTATTTTCAATTGTATTTTATTTCCATTTCAAATAAATTAGGTAATCAATGAATAATCTTTTAAACATGTGTAAAAAATATTTCAAAATTCAGTTGATTTTGTTAATTCCCTATATTCCAAAAGCTAGGTGGTAACAAAAATTTAAAATAATAATATTATTATTGTATTATTTTTCTTTATAACTCAATGTTGTGTGCATTGTAAGATTTCAAAGATGCACGTTCTTTTGTGTCGAGTACGCTATCAGAAAAAGAGTCCCATTTCAAAAAAACAAATATCGTATACATATGAAATTATAGAAATAAAAAATTATTATTATATAAATATATGGGTCATTACATCTTTCCCTCCTTTTAAAAATTAGGTCATCGCAATTTTATAATTGGGCTCGGAAACTTCATTTAAAGTCCCACATTAGAAAACGAGTCAATAAAACAATAACATTAAAATAAATAAATATAATTATAATGGTCACTCAAGATAACACATACCAGGATTCCATGAAAACATGTATATTGAAGAGAAATATAACCATCATTTTTGGATGTAGAAAGATAGAAAATGTGATTAGGAGAAAGTAAAATATTATAAAATAACCAACATGTGATAGGTTAAGTAGTCTATGATTTTGTAGTAGGAAAAGCAAATGGTCAAAGTTTTTTTTTGTTTTAGGTTCCCATTAAAAAAATTCGATAATTTATTTATGAGATTGACTATAAAAATAAGGAAATATACTTAAAATTCAAGTAGGGATTCATCATTTAATAGGTTTCAACCAAAAACGCATCTTTTCTCCAAATGATGAGTATTCAAGATGAATTGGTCACACCTAAAGTGCTAGAATCAAATTCTATAGAATAACGTGATCCAAAAATATAAAACATATATTTCCCATGTATTTAAACATATATCAAAAACCAAAAAGGTTTATAAAAGATCAGATAATTCCCAAAAAGATAATCTTTTATAAAAAATAAATACTACCCTTAACCACCAAAATTTAACAAACAGTACCCAAAGCTCAAAAAATACCATTCAATGAACAATTTTCTTTAAAATAATTCAACATAATCCAAACTAATATTGAAACCCAAAATTTATAAGTATTTTATCACATAGTCTTCCACAAAAAATAATAACATTTATCTCCAAATAACAACTAATATTAAAGTCTCGTGCTGAAAACTAATTAACCTAATCACTTATTCTCCATGGTTGGTTAATCATTTCTATTAATAATCTGAATCATTATATGTCCACAATAAAACATATATTCTTTAACAATAAAATTCCACCATTACTCCACAATTGAAATCCTAAATTATTCTATTTTCCTTATTCATATATTGTTCCCAAAAGAGAAAATGTCTTCCAAAATAAACATTATCACATAATCATAAAATAATTTTCTTATACTAAGGATATCCATTTGATAAAAAATAATATCCCAAATAAAAATATTTTTGATTGATAAACTCATTTAATTAATAAGAATAAGTCATAATAAATAGTGTCTTCATGTAGGTCGGTAGTAGGTGATGTGCCCTTGTCTGCCTTCAGTTGTGAGTTCGATTCCTACGTCCTTGCCAGAAGTGGCAGGTTTCCACCTATCTTGTGTGTTGTACCTCTTTATAAAACTCAAAATAACCCTTACATTATTTAACCTCAATGGTTGTCTTATTCCTTTCATTTTTATCCAAACTCATAATGACCTCAATATATTAATTCATGATGTCTTATATATCTTTACATTTCTTCCTCCATAAAATATAACTATTACCCTAGAAAGAACATCATACCTAGGTCATGGTGTCCACCTGGTTTCATCGTCATCTTGTTCATGTATATATATGGTACATGATTTCAATGATGATTGAGAGATCCTTTGAAATCATCTGCTTCCTTTATCCAAATACACATTGTACAACATGGGTCATATGGGTGTTCACATAAAAATAGTTTTAGAAATTAATAATGTATGACAATTAATTTCAAAAAATCTGAAAAAAATGCCTTTTATAAATGTGTACGATAGAGTTTCAGATGAAACATTCAATCAATGGTCCTTTTAAAATATCATAATTATATGCTCAATGAATATAATTAAGAATATAATTTAAATAGGATGGGTAATTGTCTCCTTCATTAGCATCATTTTCAAAATCATAATATTATTTAAAATCTTGTGATAATGTAAATTTTTTGAAAATTTGTTGAAAATTTTTACCTTTCATGAAAAATGAGAATTTTGAGGAAATAAAATTTGATTACATACAACCCATGATTCATGATGGTATAGAGGTATGTTGGTGGTGTTTGATATCTCAAACAATTTCTTACAAGTGAGTTGTATCTTATGAAATGTTTCAGAATCATCTTGACATGACTATTCAATAATTAATTAAAGAAATACATTATAAAGAGATAAGAATGTAATTTTAGATCCTCCTCCTTCCATTTGTAACAGACTATCTATGATCTCAAAAATTTAAAAAATAATCATTTGATCTAAAAGAATAGACATAGTGACTCACTATGTGTTTAATGAAAACTTTTAATCCCTAATGTATTCTAAAATGATCTCTAATACAAACTATAAGGCCCCATCCTTAAACATTACATAATCTTGAACTTATTAAAGAATTAATAATGGGGATCTTTTTAGGTTTAGAGTATTTGAAAATTAGGCCATAAATATTACATTACATCTCAAAATATTACAAAGTAGAAACTTTTACACTATCCAATTTCATTCACAATAATAAATTTACATAAATAAAACAATAATTCATGTCTAGATATAATTCTTTTTTAATTCTTACATTATCTTACACTTCCTTATACACTGTGAAAAACATTACAAAAAACTGGGATGAGTATAAAAAGATTAGTAAGGGTAATAAAATAAACAAATAAAACATTATTCCATCAATACAATCAAAGTATAAGAACTTTAACATACCTCATGAAATCATAGTATTTATGAATAAAACACATTAATCATAAATCATAAAGGTAACTTGTGGAATCCAATACATATTTAAATTTTAGCTTTTATATCTATATATGGTGTTAAATTTGGAATACAAATCACATTATATTACCAAAATCTATTATAAGAAACATTAACGTTTACCTCTATCATGTTACCCAATACTTTTTAGAGATATCTCCGGCTCACCCGCCCTAGGTTTATCAGGGAACCACCTATATATGTAAACAATTCCCACGAACAATAACATTATCATAAAACAAGCTTAATGGAATGATAAAATTTCCACATTCCAATTACAATATTAAATTTTAAGATACTAAAAGAGTCAATCCATTTCCAACACCATTTAAAACATTTAATAAATAGATTTTTGAATCACACTGTCTCATAACACATTGAAAACTATAAAGAAACAATCATTTTAAAAACACAATTTCCATATAAATAAACCTTCAATAAATTTTAAAAACATGTAAATTAATGATAAATATTTGTAATATTAAATCTTTTTAACATTTAAAACAATGTTTTAGTTAAATAAGCCCTTACCACATGAGATAATATTTGAATAAAAATAATTGATAAATTAAATTAAAGGAAACCTATAATATCATGAGAATAATTAGATTCATGATTTAATTTCTCAATGAGTAGGATATACATATTATAGGATAATAAAGTTACACAATATCATGATATGACCCTATTAATGGCGATTGAGACTAAGTCCCTTACGAAAATTTGGCAGCCTCACAACGTCACATTAAATTTCATAAAATGAGTTGATGGGAGTGAAAATGGTATATCATCACATTGAAATAAAATTTACCAAAATAATGATATATATTAATATATCCCAATATAAAAAAATGAATTTAAAAGGCATAAAATAAAACAAGTCTTTGACTAAAAGATGAGGGTGAAAGGTTCCCATACCATGATCATTTTTTAAAATATAATAGATCGATTATGTGTATTAACTATAAGTACACATAATGAAAGAATAAATAACTGATATAATATAAAAATTTATTTTTCACATAATCATATGATGACATAATCAAGAAGTATAAATTTATCCCAAATAATGGAAATTGGGTTAAGAAGTTCCCTTACATTCTGTCTGACCTATCATGATCTTTCGTTATCTCCATATATAATAATCTTATGTTAATTATACATGCATAATAAAAATTTTCATGTTTATTATTCCATTTATACATCTTATTACTCTATTATAATAATCATATAATTATTCACGTTCATATGGTACTTTTTTTCGATGTTCGGTACATGAGTTAAAAATGAACTTGTTATATTTACAAATTAACCATGCGATCAACAGTCCATTATCTCCATAATTTTAATCATTATTTTAAAATCATATATATCATATATATATGTATTTATATCCATTATATATAAATTTAAAATATTCCACAACATTTTAATATAAGAAAATGAAATGCATAGTTTATGGAGATGATAAGCCATACGCCCGGATGAATGCTACTTTTATTTCTATTTAATTTTTTATAGAATATATATACTAAAATATACATAGGTATAATATAATTACAATATAATATGATATTTTATATATGTGACATAGGTTCATTAATTCCATACATTATATGTTCCATGTATATCCTGAATGAGTCATATAACCTTGAGGGGGAGGTAGTCCGCACTTCCTCAAATGAAATTATTGTATTTACAGATTATGAAAAGCATAAAGGAAATATATAAATGAAAAATACCGATTAATAGAGATAATATAAATATATAATATAACATATATAAATATAGTTCCATCATAATGTCCACCATGATAGGTGGTAGGAGATAATTGAATAATTATCGTTTTGTGAGGCAGTAGTTCTTCGTCCACAGAAATAGCATGTTCATATCACTTACCTTTAGTTGTGTGGAAGTGTTATTATAATAATTATCATTAACACAACCTATTATATTTATGATACATTTTTTTTATAAAATAATTTATTAAATAGAGTTTAGGTTGATGGAGAATGAAAATTAATGGAAGATGTTTGAGAGAATACATTACCTTAAATCAGGTAACTACTTTTGATTTAAGCTAAAATCCATTCTTATATTTTCTTATTCCGATGTTAATCCTTATAAAAGTAATATATTTATTTTATTAGATTACATGGGTAGAGGTTTGATGAGCCAAGACGCTTGAGAGGTGTGAGTTATGGGTTAGACGTGGTGGCCTTTTATAAGAGGGAGAATTGCTCTATAGGAATGTTTGAATGTATTATTTTATTATAAAATTATTTTTGTTTTCAAAAGGTCCAAAACTAATTAAATTCTTATATAAGATTAATATAAGTCGGTAAAAAATTATCCAATAAGAATTATATAGGTGTTGATTATTTTTTAATCCTTATCATTTTTATTTAACCATATTTTACTCTTACCGTTTTATCTATCATTTAACAATTAGATAATAAAAATAGTTATCAAAACATGAAAAATAACCAATTAAAGAATGAATAATAACATTTTAGAATTAGAATTACTATTTGGATGAAACATTTATCTTTTTTGAATTTTATAATATTTAATAAAATATTTTATATTTTAAAATATGAATTATCTCAATTTTGATACTTTTCATATCATGACATTTTTAAAAACCCAAAAAAACATTATGGATTTTTAAAAACTTAATTAATTAAAATATAACATGTAATTATAACCAATAAAATAGTGGATTATATCAAAATAACCAAATTATATTTATTTTAATTTTATAATATTATTTATTTGAATCCTTTATGAACGAAACAATCACTCCATCATCATTGTGTCATAATTATGTTTATTTATTTAATGTCTAATAATCATAAATAAAATACCATGATCTATTAATCATTATTATCTTTCTAATGAATATTTTTAGTAGAAGATATCATATATATAGCACCCTATAATTTTTTTTATTAAACGATACATCTTTAGGATACAATTTTCTTAACTTTAAATTAATGGTAATTAACCATCATTTTCAAACAAAATTTTCTCCATTGGGCCCTAAAATTGACCCATGGATGGACATGGTCATAAATATCACATAAAATAGTGTTAAGAAATTTTGTAGGGTAGTTAATATTATATTATTATTCTTTTTACCCTTATTTACCTGATTTAACCTTTAACCATGGTAAATAAAATATTTTCTAATGTTACTATTCATAATTTATAAAAATAAAAGTTACCTATTTACATAATTTGGACTTCCTAATTCCAAAAACAGAACCTTTTTAAAAAAAAATCAAACACAGAAGTTTCTGAATTTTTTAAAAAATTAATTTCCACTCTCCATACAAAAAATCATGTTTTTAAGAATAAAAACTATCAAAAGATTGACATGTGTTTATGTCCAATTTCAAAGTGAAATACATTAAATGACCAAAATGGGATTAAATAAAAAAAAATTATCTTACTAAACTTTAAAACCAATTAAAATTACAATCTAACTATATAAATATATTATATTAAAAGCTACTTAGAATTAAAATGCAGTAATTGTCACAATTCATTAAATAAATTGAACTTTAGCATAAAAATACCAAAATTTCAACCAAAGTAAATTTTTGATGTTTTTATTCTAAATAATTAGTTGATTTTTTTAAGAAAAATATATAAAGGTGTAAAAATCTACATTTAAAAATGGTTCACCATCAAAAGGCGGTAAAACTACGTTTTTAGAAAACAACTTCTTTTATCAAAAAAAAATTATTCTTATATCAAATCATGAAAAAATATAAGATTAATTTACAAAATCACATTGAATATATATCATAAATTTTTACTTAAATAAAATTCCATAAAAGGTGATATAAAAACACAATTGTTCTCTTTTAAATATTTTCATCTAAAAACACATCTATTTTATTCAATTGGTTTTTATTTAAATTTCTAAAAAAATTTGTAATCAATGAATCATCATTTAAAGAAGTGTATAAAATATTTCATAATTTATTAGGAACTATTAATTCTCTTCATTCCTAAATATATGTGTTAAATACCATTTAAAATAATAATATTATTATTGTATAATTTTTTTGTATAACTCAATGTTTTGTGCATTGTAAGATTTCGGAGAAGCCTGTTGTTGCAAGTAGAGTACGCTATCAAAAAACTGTCCACTTTAATTTCAAATTCATATCCTTTTCATAAGTATCAATAGAAATAAAAATGTATTATTATATAAATATCTTGTCTATTACACTTGGTCCATATGAAATACCAAATCCTCTCCCCTTAAGAGGCTCTCAAAGAAGATTAAATCAAGAGGTAATTCCTCTTTTATTTTCATACATTTTATTTTCAAGTTACTTTGTTCACATTTCATTCATAACCTCTCATAATCAAAATAGTATGATAAATCAAGTATAATAAATTTATTTTAATGTTTTTATGATAGTGGGATAATTAATTATCATCTCTCATTTCCCATCATTTATAAGGAAGAAACTAAAATACCATCTGAAATATGATAATTTATAAAATTCAAGGATGATGGTTTATCAATTTCTGTTAACACATTCAATTCATGTCATGAAATAATTTTTATGGTTGAACCAGACTATTAAATATTTATCTTATATTTTTTTCTGTAATTATTTTTCACACATAATGAAAAATAATAATACAAAACAAGTAAATTATTAGCAAAATTTCCTTGTTAATATATGAAATTATTATTAATGTTTTATATAATTATTCATCTTCACTCTAAATAACCAAATGAGTTTTATATCCATATATTCATATTTATGTTAACTAATTTAATATAACTTTTACAACCACTCTAATTATACATGTGTGTTCCAACATGAATATAAGTGAACCGATCATTAAAACTAAGGGAGAAAACTGACCTGAACTGTGAAAGTGAAACCCTTAACCAACCAAAAAGGTTGTGAAAGAATTGAAAAAGGTTATAATAAATAATTTACATGTAAAACATGTTCTATAATTATTAATTAATGAATCTGATTTGATTATTATGGTCATTAATATCATGTGGAGAAAACCATCTGACTTAAGGTAAAGGATCCACTCTATTTCACTTTTATTCAAGGATTTTCTCTATGTAATTCCATTTTATAAGTAATAACTAATTATGGTATATAATTTCACACCTCCCACATACTTCCATCATGATTTATAAAAAATTTAAACATCATTTGTTCTTGTTAACCCCTCATATGTACACCTGATACCATGATGATAATCTGTAAGGGATTTTCCCCAAACATCATTTGTTCACTTGGGATCCCTTATCATCCTTTTTCCAAAATGAGGATATCTTATCTCTTTTTGTGAATATTTTAAATTCTAGTTACATGTACAAAATTAATTTATCATGATTCATTCATCATTCTCTTTCAGTGATATACATGTTTTTAAGTGATTCATTTCTCAAAACATCTCGCTAAGAAAACCTGTTTTGAAGGAAATTTTTTAAATATTACCTCATTTCAAGTGCATTATATCTTCTTCATTAAGACACCATTGTACTTGTAATATAAGTATTATTTATTATTAAATTTTTTTTGGTTAACTGCAATTTTTATATAAAGTATTGATCCCTTTTCTTTTTTAAGGCTCTATAGTATTTTCCATAAAACCGTAAAAAATATTTTAATGCTAAAATTTCATAAAGACATTTTATACATGTTGTCACTTATGCTTGAAATCACTTGCCATGATACCTGAAAATTTTCCTTTATGAATTTAAATTTATATTTTATTTCCTTTCTTTCATAGACACTTTTATTATACACACATTAGTTATGCATTAAGATGTAGTTGTGGCACCCAATTCATTCAATGGGTAAATATTATGTTTATGTTTGGTTGATTATGTATGATTATTTATGTGAATAACATATTCATGAATGTTATGATGTGTTCACCACGATAGTGCTCCAATTCATTGGGTAAAGTAGAGTCTCATGAGAGGTTTTGTGTTACTATCTTAACGGTTAGCCTTGGCTTGTGCTACCATGTGTGACAGTCATGGCGGGTAGCCTTAGCTTGGGATACAATGTGAAAAGGTCTTGGAGGTTACCCTTGAATCATGATAAAGTCATGTTTTATGTATCTTACACACTGTTATGTCTCCATTTTTATATTATTCCATGCTTATATGTTATGATTCCAAATGTTACATGCCTTTTTATATCATTATGTCATGCCTTATATCCCATGTTTTATTGCTTTGTTCTTGTGGTTTTTTCCTTAAATGGATATCTAGATCATCTCATTGTTCATTTGTTCCCCTAGTTACCCTATGAAGTTGTATGATAATAGTGGATGTTAAGAGATCTATTTGAATATTATATAAATAAATTTTTTATTTAGTTCCATGTTTTTGTTTTTATGTACCTAGACTTCCGAGACACAATACTTTATGATCACTGGCATGTACTCTGATGTATTATTATTCTTAAAACCATCTATTTTTATATGTAAATGTCTAGGGTTTCTATAGTTGTTGTTAGAGTATTTTATAGGGATTTTTTTAGATTAGGAATATAGAACAATACAAAGAACCATAAGGATGAGTCTACCTATAAGATAACACCCCTGGTAAGTATAGAATAAGTGGTTTGTCAAGAAAATACATCCATGTTTGGATAAAAATAGGTATACATGGATCTGGAAAATATATATCTATTTGAATCATGAAAACACCACTTTGGGCATGACTTGAACGGGAACTAGTTCACGAAAACAGGCCTTACTGCACTCTTACATTAGCACTCTCGGAGGATATGCTATTGTAAATTCATGAGAATGGTAGAAAATATTATTTAGGGAATTAAAAAATGTCCATAATAATATATGTTATTAAATAGATCAAGAAAACTGTGATTGAATCATTGGGAATCACAAGTTAGGATATTCTAATCATTTATATTTTTATCTTTTTATGTTCAATGTTTCGTTTTTATTCTCAATAGATAATTATTCAAACCCTCTAATTGTATGAATTTTTAATAAGTTAATGGTGATAATTAAAATACCATATTAAAAAAATTAATTTGGTAGGGAATGTGATAATTTCTCTAATTAAATGCCTGATATGACGGGAACATGATCTCAAAACTTCATGATGGAACATTCTCTATTAGATCATGTTATGAATAATAACATGAATCTTGTGGAAATATCATGTTGACAATGAATCCTTTATGAGGAAAACACCTCTCATATTTTTTGGATCTTCTAATCCCATCCTTGTGGAACAGTGGATTGACTACATTTAAAATATATTATATGTCCTATAGTGCTAAGAAGATGCGAAAGCAATACTTGTGGTTTATCATTTTGATGGGGAAGCTGATTTGTGGTGAAAACATGTCTAGAATAAAAAACCCCATGATAAAATTGATTCCAGGGATTGGGAGAAATTAAAGGGAATGTTTTTCAATAAATATTTTTCCCAGACCATCCATCTCAAGTGGGAAAGAGAGTTACATAGACTCAAGAAAAAGGAAGATGATCTGTTGGAGGTGTATGAATAAAAATTCACAAGAAATTAAAGGTACACCTCTGGATTTCTCATGAACCCAGAAATCAAGGTGTATCTCTTAATTAGCAGAATGTGGTCGATTCTATGAAGAGTGTTGGTGATTCGAGACGTTGATAATTTTGAGTAGATTGTATGTTGTTCCCTCAAGGTCGAAATTGAGATTGGAGACACTCAGTGGTGTTATGGTCTTGATGAAAATAATAGTAAAATATAATCTAATGTGGGATGCCTCACAAATAAATTCCATGATGGAAAGACACCTGATCACCCCACATGTAAAAATTGTGGGAAGAAGCATCCTGTGAATGGTCTAAAGGGAAATAGGAATTTTATCAAATGTGGAAAGTTGGGACATCTAGCTAAACAAATCCAATTGGATATGAATAATCCCACTAATGTCAAAGAGTAAAGGAAGGTTCATATAAAACACAAAGCCATTATTATAGTGTTACAATCACATGGATCATCGTAATTAAGAGAACAATGGTACTAAGTTTCGTGTTTTTAATGGAAATCAACAACAACTGCCAAGGAAACATTGATGGGGTTATGTTATCACTACTAATGAGGTGGATCCAAAAAAATGATGAGATGATAGGTAATCTAGTTATTCATTCATGAATAGAGAACATACTATTTCATTCTGGTTCTACAGATTCTTTCATATCTAATTTGTTTTGTAGAACTACTCAAATGCCACCTAAAATTTAGAGGATATGTTATCTGAGAGAACAACGAATGGGTAAATTAGTTCATCTAGGGTTTATTACTCCTCCCTCATTAACGTTTGAGGAATGAACCTCCTATAAAATCTCATCATACATAATTTGGTGTATTTTTATGCTATCTTGGGCTTAGATTGGATAACTTTATTCAAAGCCAACATCAATTTTCAAGAAAGGGAGATCACAATTCACATCCCAAAGAATCCTCCAATTCATTAAAAGGATAATGAGAAAAATGAATCTTCATTAGAATCATTGTTTCATGTGTGTATATTAATTCTTTATGTGCATGCAAGTCTAGCTTAAATGATTGAATCAATGGAGAGAATCCTACTTTTAAACATTTCCATAGTGTGGGATTACACGAATTTATTCATAGAAAAGATTCCTAGTCTTCCTCATGATCGAGAGGTTGAGTTATCAATTGAACATCTTCCTCGATCTATGCCTATATCAATGAATCCTTATTGAATGGACACCATAGAGATGGAATAGCTGAATAAGCAGTTACAAGAAAATCTAAAGAAGGGTTTTATATGCCCATGTTCTTTAACGTGGGGTGTGCCAGTCCTCTTCGTCATGAAGAAGGATAGATGATTATGCCTCTGAATTGATTATTGTTATCTCAAAAAAATCATGTTAATGAATAATTATCCCCTGCCATAGATAGATGACTTGTTTTATTTTCTTCGTTGGGCCAATTATTTCTCTTAGGTGGTCCTTTGGTCGAGATATCACTAATTAAAGGTGAGAAATAAAAATATACCCCTGAATAACTTCAAAATAGGTATACACACTACGAGTTATTAGTGATTCCCTTCAGACTCTATAATTCCCTAGAAATTTTCATGGATTTATTGTAAGGATTCTTTAGAGATTACCTTGAGGAATTTTTGATAGACTTTATATATGATATTCTGATATACTCCAAGAGAAAGGAGGAACATGGGGAGTATTTTAAAAATATGTTAATGAATTCATGAAGGGAGAAATTGTTTGCAATGTACAATAAATGTGAGTTTTGGATGGAAGAAGTATCATTATTGGGGAATGTTATCACAAAAAAGGGATATCTATGGACCCCTCCAAGACAAAGGCGATTGAAGAGTGGCCCATACCAACATCTGTAATGGAGATCCGCTACTTTCCTGGTCTAGTTGGGTATATCTATGATTTTTGTATAACTTTTCATGATTGTCAAACCCAATGACTAAGCTGACACGGATCAAAGTAATTTTTTTCTGGACTTAGGAATGTGAATTCTATTTTAATGTGTTAAAAAAGAGGATAATCTCTGCACCAGAACTCACACTCCCGATAAGTAGAGAACTCTTTTGGGTGTATAGAGATGCATCAAAGAAGGGATTAGATTGTGTTCTGAAACAAACTGATGATGTTATACCCTACACCACAAGGAAGCTAAAAATCCATTATCAACACTATCATACGAATAATTTAGAGTTGGTGGCTATGATCTATACGTTAATAATTTGGAGTCATTATATGGATGGAGAGAAATTTGAGATATATAATTATATCAACTTTCTAAAATATATATTCACATAAAAAGATCTTAATATTATCCAATGTAGATGGATATATCTCACCATGTGTTATGAATTATCATTCCACTACCACCCCGGTATGTAAAATAAGGTGCCAGATGCTCTGAGTAGAAAAGATCATGCATTTTAATGAATGACGAGAGTTAAAGAGGATCCAGCCATTATAGATTTACCAAGGATGTAAAATGGAATCAATAAGGGATGATCATCAGAAATCATTTCTCAAATTATTAATCAACCGTCCATTATAGGGAAAATAAGGTATGCTCAAAGAAAAGAAGTTGAAATTCAGAAAAGGGTTGAAGCCACTAAAAATGGAAAATCCATAGAGTTCAAGATTTATGAAGTATGAAATGTAATATTTGGGTCATCACTAGGTGTACCATCGGATACAAAGATAAAGAAGGATCTTCTGAATGAACCATATACCTCGACCTTCCCTATCCACCTTGGTATCATAAAGATGTATCTAGATCTCTAAGATAACATTTGGTGGGAGAATATAGAGAATTAGATTGCGGAGTATACATCAACGTGCCAAGAATGTCAACAAGTGATGGATGGAAGACAAAAGTTTATGGGGATGATGAAACAACTACCTATACCAACATGGAAGTGGGAGAACAACACCATGGAAATTTTTAGTAGACTTCAGAGGACATCCATGGGGAAAATTCTATATGGGTCATTGTGGATCATCTAACAATGACAGTTCACATTATCACAATTCATGGGGACTTATCATTAGTTGAACTTTCAGTAATATATATATATATATAAGAGGTTTTGAGGCTGAATGGAGTAACACTATCTATTGTATCCAATCGAGATCGAGGACCCATCTCAATATTCTTGAAAAGTCCCCACCATTCTCTAAGCATAGAATAGAATGTTAGTATAGGCTATCATCATTAAACTGATGGCTAATCTCATCAAAAAATTTAGACACTGAATGATAAGTTGATGTCATTTTCTAAAGACATTATATGAGTATAGTACCAACATCTTCCACTGGTTGAATTATCCTATAATAATAGTTTAAACTCTAAAATTCGAATGGAACTATACAAATCCCTTCATGGGAAAAGGTGTAGAACAACGATGAGTTGGGATAATGTCGGTGAGTGTAAGCTTCTAGGACCTGAAAATGTAAAAGAAATTGGTGAGAAGGTGAAAACCATTTAGCAGCACATCAAGGCATCCCAATGTTGACAAATGAGTTATATAGTCAATCATCAATGAGATGTTTAGTACAAAGTTAGAGGCATCATATTTCTATGAATATCTCCATGGAAGAGGGTCATGAGATTTGGGAAGAAAGGAATGACACATCCTAGGTACATCAGACCCTTTTAGATCCATGATCGAGACAGATCTATGGCATATTGACTAGCACATCTACCTACCAAGTCTAAAATACACAATGTCTTCCACATATCCCTCTTAAAGAAGTACGTACTAGATCCTTCACATGTATAGTCATCATAGGTGGTAAATTTGGGGGATGATATTTTATAGGAGGAGAAGCCAATAAAGATCTTGGATTGTTGGGATAATGTTCAACATAACAAGACTAATCATCTGGTCAATGTACAATGCTGGAACTATAAGTATGAAGAGGAAACATGGGAACTGGATGAGGCAATGAAAAAGAGTACCCACACCTATTTATGGCTTAGGATGTAAATCAAAATTTTGAGGGAAAAATTTCATTTGTGTAGAATAATGTAATGATCCAATGTTTTATCAATGGAAATTATCATCTTATAATTAGGTCATATAATCACATGAAATCACAACACAATGAACTACTAAGTATGATGTGACCGTTAAACATAATATTTTCACTTCTATGATTTGGATTTCCAAAATCGTACACACACAGTTTTGATCAGTAAGATATGTGGAGTTTGATAGGAAAAACATAATTATTAATTAATATTAATTTACCCTTATGAATAGTAATGTTACCCTTATGAATAGTAATATTAAACTTTTGACTAGTAAATTTTTCTAAAGAATAGTAGAATCACTCATGAATGTATAAATAAAATTTAGGCATCTTATAAGTCATAATGTCACCATAGAAAAGGAATTAGCATTTCGATAAGTCATAAATAATTAATTGAAATTAATTTATTGATTTAAAATAAAATTTATTTTCTAAAAAGGTGTTCATATATTTTTAATTTTCCATCTTCTGGTTTTTTGAGAATTTTATAATAACTTATGTAATTTTTAAAAACATTATAAAACCTGTTATAGTTTTAAATTCGATATTTTTCTAGTAAATAATGATTTTAATTAAAAATTAAATTATTTATTTGTGAAAATTATTTATCAAAAATGTTTTTCATTTTTTGATTCTACACGTTCAAAAATGGTTAGAGTGAAATTTTTGGATATTTCATAAATACATTAATATGTTATGAATAGTTATATACAATTATATGAAAATTATGTTAAATGCCTGATTTATAGGTTAATGGATTATGTTATGATGATGTATGCTCTATTAGTTTGAACACACATGAACTTATTACAATTTATGCTAATGAAATCATAACTATTTCTGGTCTTTAAAGAATTTATTAAAATATATAATAAAATATTATGAAAACGCTCTTGTCCTCTATTATAATTACCACCCCTCATTACCTCTTCTCTTCACTCCTCCCGATAATTATTCCTTACATAGATTCTTTCCAAACCTCTCACCAAGATCCTCCCCACTTCATTCATCCCTTTTTCTCTTTAAAAGACAGATTCATCTTCCCTTACGACACTCTCAAGGGTGGTTATATCAAGAGGAAATTCCACTTTTCTTTTCATTCATTTTCTTTTCAGGTTACTTTGTTCTATTTTCATTCATAAACTTTAATCACCCAAATGGTATGAAAATCTAGTAATATGAATTTATTCGAATTTGTTTATGCTAATGGGATAATTAATTATAATTTTTCCTTTCCCATCTTCTATACATATGAAACTAAAACACCATAAAAGATGTGTTAATTTATCACATTGAAGGATGACAATTTATCAATTTCTTTTACAATATTCAATTCTAGTGATAAAACCATTTTTATGGTCGATCCAGAATATTAAATATATTTTTTATCTTATGTGTTGTTCTGGAATCCATTTTCACACATGATGTAATATTATAATACGAAACTAGTTAATTCTGATAAAAATCTCCAAATTAATCTAGTTGTTTATCATTAATGTTTTATAGAATGATTCAACTTCTCTCCAAATAAAAAAATTAATCTTGTAACCATATAATATTTTGTATGGTCACAATGTCATATAAATTTAATTCTAGATAACTACATTCAATAAAACATGTGTCTCCGAACATGAATATAAGTGAACCAATCATTTAAACCAAAGAAGCAGACCTGAACAATGAAATAAAGCCTCATAAGAAATCAAAAACGATATGAATGAACTCAAAAAGTTTATAATGAATCATTAAATGTAAAATATGTTCTTTATTTTTTAATTAATGTACCTAATTTGATTATTCTTGTTCTTAATATCATGTGGATAACACCATTGGACTTATTCTAAGGGATCCTCTCTATTTCACTTTTATTCATGAATTTCCTTTATTTAATTCCCTTTTAGGTGTAATACCTAATTATGGGGTATGTTATCACACATCCCCCACCAAAAACATGATTAATAAGTTATTGGATAGACTTTTCTCTCTCATTATTTCCTCTAATGTTCAACTAATACCATGCTGATAATCCAAAAGAGATTCTACCTGAACCTCCTTTATTCCTTCAGGTTTCCTTATCATCCATTTACCAAAATGAAGTTTTATTATCATTTTATGAGAATATTATAAATAATTTTTACATGTTCAAAGGTCGTTTATCTTAACCCTTTCATCATACTCTTTGGGGTACGATCATTTTTTATGTGATTCACTCCGTAATACTTCCTGATAAGCAAACCAGATTTTGAGGGTACTTCCAAAATTTTTCCCGATTTAATGTACACTCTGTCTTCTGCTTTAAGACACATTTGTCCTTATAACATCATTATTGTTTTATTATTAAATCCTTCTTCCTTCACTTCTTGTTTTATATAAAGGATATTCCCCTTATATTTTTTAAGGATCTACAGAATTTTCCTAAAAATTCCAAAAAAAAATTTAATGATAAAATTTCTTAAATAATTTACTTTCATGTTGTCACTTCTTCTTGAAATCCCTTACCATGATATATTAAAATTTCAATTATTATTTTATATTTATAATTTAGTTCCTTTCTTTCAAGGAAACATTTTTTATAGGCCCAAATTGATTATGTATGATTGTTTATGTAGAAAACATTTTCATGAAACATTAAGATGGGTGCACCCAGATAAAGCTCGAATGCAATGGATAAAGTTGAGTTTCATTAGATGTTACATGAAATGGTCGTGGAGGTTATACTAGGTGTACAATACCATGGGTGACGGTCTCAGCGGTTATCCATGGCTTCTGCTACCATGTGAAACAGTCTTGGTGGTTATCCTTGACTGGTGATAAAGTCATTTTTTATATTGCTACCAAATTATTATGTATCCATGTTGATATGATTCCATGATTATATGTTATGATTACATATTTTACATTCCACTTTATATCATAATTTCATTCCATCTATACTATGTGATAATTCTTTATTCTTATTGTTATTCCCTTATAGGGATATTTAGCACATGCCTTTGTTCATGTGTTCTGAAAAGTATCATATGAAGATGTTTGAGAACAATAGAAGATTGAAGATATATTTGAAGATTAAATAATGAAATTTTATCTTTATTTACATGTTTTAGTCTTATTTATCTATTCGTCCATGAAATTATACATTACGATCCTTGTATAGTACTCTAATGTATACTTATGCTTAAAATCGTGTATTGTTATAGGTAAAATGCAGGGGTCTCTATATTATCACTCAATTCCAGAACTAATTGTACAAATAAAAATATAATATAATAACCTTCATCACTAACAAATCACCTAATTAAATCCTCCACCTACTCCCCCCACCACTAAATGAAACTCTCCAGACCAAATAGATTCAAAACACCTATAAATTTCTTAAATATTCATAGTTTTTACCAATTTATAGACTCACAAAATAACCACCCAAGAATTGTTATTAGTCTTTTTAATACCATATTTAAAATAAAAACCTTTGACACATAACCCTATTGTATTCCTCTTTACTTCTCAATGTTCAATTCATTAATAATTTACAAAATACTAAATTTTCAAGCAATAATTATACAATTTCAAAACACTACTATTTAATTCCATCATATTTAATTCCCATTAAATATTTACTAATTTCATCCCATGTGTACTAGTAATTTAAACACATTACAATATGTAGTAGTACATCTATTACAAATCAACATCCAGTAACCAACCACCAAAACAAACCTTCAATGTAACCCAATCTAAACGACTACATCCCCATTACCCATCACAATACAAATCCAAATTGGTCTCATTCATTATCTCACAACCAATCTAAGTAAGAAAAATTATAGAGATGATGAAAAATAAAATCAAATACATATGTAGAATAAATATATTAGATAAAATAAAAAATTTAATTTTCATAGTGACTTTATCTTATTCATTTTCTGTTTTATGGATAATTTAATAAAATTATAAATTTACACACAATTATTTCATTTCCATGTATTCATGTTGGCTATTTTATATAAGGCGAGTTTAAATAAAATATAACAGTACTATTCTCAATTCATTGTATACATAAAAAATACCATTAATTCTACAATTATTAAAGAGAACCAAGTGGAAATAATGAGTAAATAAATAAATTCATGTGAACCCATCCCTTAAATTTATCATTTTATTAGTGTTGGTTAATTATGTTGTTTAATTCAAATTTTACTAACCACCCAATAGAAAAAAGGCATTCTAATTTCATAGATGCATGAAATTAGGAAACAAGTCAAATAATCTACCTTGATGGAATTTAATGATTCATTAATCAAGATTATGTTAGAAAGAAACATTTAATAGACCACTTCTGATAAATGAGGTCCTTGAAAAACATATTCATTAATGATTATGTCATCTTTATAGGGCCTTAACATCAATCAAATCACTCCAGAACCACCTCTGAAAATTCATGAAGATAGAATGAAGGGAAATCGAATAAAAAATAGGATAACCCACATCAAATCACTGATATTTTTAGAGACCTGAAGCTTAAGGTACATGGACATTACATTACTTTTTTGGAATACTTAGTACATGACAAAAACACAAACACAAGAACCGTAATAGATTAGTGTCTTTGGAAACTCGAAATATAATCTTCTAATCGTGGTGAAAGATAATCAACATCTCCCATAAAGATCTTCATTGTTTTTAACCTAAAACCTTTCTTTATATCCTAGGGAAAAGATAACATATAAGGGTGAGCTCAAATGCTCAGTAAAGGTAAACAAATGAAATATCAATCACATCATATTCATAAAAACATAACATTTTGGAAATCTTAACCTACAAAAGAGATCATAATATCATAACATGGTATAAATCATAGTAGTAAAATGAAATCCCAATAATCATAACATAAAACATGAAACATTGTTTCATACACACATAATCATAAAGAATCATTTCTTATTAGGTAAGACTCATTTCCAAGACTATCTTAGTGGACAAAGTCCATTTTTGAACCGAGTTCACTCCTCGTTTTAGTCCTGTTTCACTGAACCGGTTTAACCTACCATTCCAGCCATGTCTATCTCATGAGATATAAAATATTTACCCAATTAATTGGAGTGAGATATAGGTCCCACCCATCTCATAATGATACCATTCTTATGTGTGCCACAAAATCATAAATCATACATCATTGCATAACCCTTGTAATAAAAATGGGATTCTTAAACATCATGACATCATAAAACAATTCATATAATATAAATGAACTAATAAAAATATTTCCATCACAACATAATCAAATAAATTTAATAATAGGGATAGAAACAGAATGCTATATTATCTTAGATGGAAAATTATTTTGATAAAACACTTGAACTCCATTCTTGAGGAAAATATCCTTTCTACTTCAAAAACACTTTTCCTTTCTTAACATGTCATACAATTCTAACTAAAAGAAGTTTATTAAAAATAAACAAGAAAACTTATAAAGGAAGCTTCTTGGAAATAATGTTTTAAAAATCAATTCATGTCGTATAAGTTAAAAAAACATTCTTCTCATACTTTTGTCATAAAAGTCAAAAAGTACCTCGTACAAAAAAAGACAAAATATTCATTGCATATATTTTACTAAAAACTCACCAAAGGGTAAAATTGGATTTAAAAAATTGTTGGGGGATGGAAATAATATTAAATATTGAGGAAACATGTATGTGGATGATAAAATACACCCCAGTAAATTCCAAAGTATAAACAATCTCGGATAAAAATGAGATTGTGATATTTCCCTTACCTTAGGTCCGATTTGCTTAGTAAGTGTCCGAAACTACTGTATAATGATTTAAATAATGTCATTGACTTATTTCAGAATCATACTCATTGTTATGATATCATATATGGTTCACTTATGACTTTATATTACCGGTTCTTTTGTAAATTCCAGGTTAAAGAGGATTTTGGGTAAAATTGTTTCATTTGTCATTCGTGTTTTGACTTGTAATTATTCATATGATTACTTAGATCATGATTAATTAATTCCATAATATAAAACATGATTTATATATAACATATATTCATAATATACATATATACAATAGATCAGTAAATGGAAAGAAATACACCGTTAATGGAGACGGTAGGCCGTACGTACGCATGAACGTTGTTTTCGTTTCCTTATTGAGTTGAATGGAATTAAGTAGATGACATACATATATATACACATAAATCCAATATCATTATTATTTCATATATTTCATGATTACTTATTATATATACTTTATAATCATTCATGAATGGTTAACGTGGATAATGAATCTCATCGCGTCGGAGAGACGGTAGTCCGTATGTACGCACGAGTGATGATATCATTCTCATGATCGTGGAATTGTATTGGATTGTATGTATTCTCTTTAATATTCAATATCACCTTACAATAATCATATATAGTTATTATTTACACCATTATACCCATACAAGTAAGGTGGTGGTGGAAAATAGATTACACCACGGCGTGGAGACGGTATTCCATACGTACGCATGCGCGGTGATTTCATTTTTCGTCAGATGGATAGATGGTGAAATAGGGTTGTTTCATACTTACAATAACATATAATTATATGAGTGATAATGATGTTATTACTTCATAATGAAACAACCTAAGAAGAAGAAGTGGAAGAAAAAATAAAGTTGAAAGAATCGGTAACGGACATTACCTCTTTTTTGAAGAGCCTCTTTGAGTCCTCCTCTTAGGGAACTAAAATTGGCCTTTTAAGAAGACCAGGACCTCTATGATGTTTCTAAGGAAGTGTAGAAGATAATTTTTCAGGGTTTGGCCGAGCTGGAAGGCTCAAAGTGGTGTGAGGAAGAGAGGGAGGAGGTGCCCTTTTATAAGGGTAGAGAGGGGCACCTTTTGAATAACTAAAAATATTACTTTATTATAAAGCCAAATTCGGTTTTAAATAGCTCAAAATTGATTTATTTCGAAGCTAAGGTGGGTATGGGTATAAATAATCTCATCCAATAGAATTTATACAAGTTTAGGTTCCTATTTTAACCTTATCATTTAGATTTAACATTAAGTTAGATAATTTTACTTTTACCGTGTCTTTTTGTGTTCTTACAATTTAAGGTTAATAAACATACTATAACAAGAAAAACGAACCCCAAGTTGTTTATTATTAATATTTATAAACATATCTAAGTCATTTGGCCGAACCATAGATTTTTAGAAATAAAATAACAATTAATAATATAATATTTGTTTTAAAAACTATTTTATGTCAATTTTGGCACTATTTAGTAATTGATTTTTGTGAAAATCATAATAGAATGATTAAATCGAAAAAAGATAATTAAATCCATACTAACAGGTCATATTAACCTATAAAATTATTGTAATTTATAAAAAGTCTCAAATTACATTTATTTGGGTATTTATAACATCAATTATGTCAATATTTCATTAATAAGATAATTACTGCATCATCGTTGTGTCATAAATAAATTAAATAATTTAATGTCTAAAAATTAAAAATAAAATACCATTATGTAGAAAATCTTTTTATATTTCTAATTAATATTTATAGTCTAATTTATCTTATGCATAACCCTATATTAAAAATTATCTACTTATTAAACTTTGATTTTAACTATTTTAACCCTTCTTTAAATAAACTAATAATAAATGTTCTAGTCTAATCCAAGTGGTCCTAAATGGTTATATTTTATTCCTAAGGTTGTTTTTGGTTGAATTACACTTATCCAATAGAATAAGGACATGTGTTAGGGTAATAATTATATCATTTTTACGCTTAAATACCCTATTTACTTTTAACCATGGTAAAAAAAAAGTAAAAAATTACTATTCACCAAAAATTATTTTTACCTCATTGAACCACATTTTAGTCCTTGATATTAACCGTGTCTCTCGGATTTTCAAAATTCTACACACATAATCAGTAAAATTATGTTTTATGAAAAAATTCAGTTTTTTTAACTACCACTTAGTGGTTTCAATATTCATCAAAAAATGAAAGTTTCCAGAAAAATACCAAAAATTAGGCCTAAGCTATATTTGATATTATGAATTCAAAAATAATATTTATTTTACCAAATTCAAAACATATTAGTTACATTAACTAATTTAAAAATTAATTCATGTCGTTAAAACAGATAGCGTGTTTTTAAAAGATAATAACTATCAAAAGATTGACACTTGTTTCTGTCTGGTTTAAATGTGAAATTACATCCAATGAACAAAATTGTATTAAATTGTAAAAATATATTCTAAATATACTTTAAACCCACTCAAATTAATAATTTATCATTATTAATTATTTCGATTAAAAAAGTTGTTTTTAATTAAAATTTAGTAATTTTCACTATTCATCCGAATATGAAAGTTATCCGAAAAGTACCAAAATTTCACCCTAAGCTAATTTCGATATTCCGAATCAAAAAATGAAGTCCATTTTGAAAAATAAAATTTGCAAAATTTCAAAAAGTGGTTATTACTATTCATAACGGCTAGTTTTAATAATATTTTAATAGCATATAGTTGTTTAGTGAAACTCGGTATTGCGTACTACAAACGCTATCGAGGAAGGTCACGATTGCGTGTAATGAAAGGAAATTCAAGGATGCGTGTTGTGCAAGCTCCTTTTGGTGTAGCGTACAACACAAGACATTAATGAAATTAAGAATATTTTTCATAAAATCTTGGGGTGTTACATTCTACCCCCCTTAAAATGAATTTCACCCTCGAAATTCGTCGGGGTTATAAATGGTTTACTACTCGAAAGTTTCTTTAATATAAACCCACATCGTAAAAAGGAATACCAAAACCAATCTCTAAAAAAGTATGAAACGTAACAGTTACCCAAATAAACTAATCACTGGTTTTCCACGTAGGTGAAAATATGGATATAGAAGAGAAATCTAACCATCATGTTCTGATGGAGAGTGGTAGAGAACATGGCTATGGAAAAGCTAGTAAATCACAAAGCCATATATTTTTAACGATATAAGGTACCATCTGATTCATCAGATATAAGAGCACTGGGACAACATTTTTGGTTTTCAAGATCATTTCCCTAAAGTTGATGAAATTGGATTTAGAAGAAATACTTTCGTGATTTTGGTATAGTCTCATTGTTGGACGTTCTTTGGACAATTTCCACTTCATCTCTTAAAGAAATGATGTTGAATTTGTCATTCGTGATGTGTTAGCAGATCATGTGATTAAATGATGGGTCATTCCATCTGTCTCAAACAAAAGGTTAGAAAATTTATAAAAAAAAATACATTAGTCCTTCTATAGTGAGATTAATCATATATGGTTCCTAAAATGGAATTAAACGTCATATATCATACTGCTTAATATAATAAAACTAGTTTCTACTAAACATGGACTTCTTTTAGGCTAGTGGTAGGCGATAAAGGCCAGTCACACTTCGGTTGTGGGTTCGATTCCCACAGCCTTGTCTGACGCGGTGGGTTGTCGCCCATCCTGCAGGTTGTCCTTTTTCTAAAACTACATTACTATAACATCCCATAAATAATATCAAAGAAGGTTCTATCCTTAAACAATACTAACTTATATCCAACATATTCTATTCCAATATTTTGGATTATCCATAATATTACAGTCCATTGTCATATTATAGTGAAAACAATTACCAGAGATTTCATATAACAAGCATGTTAATACCATCGTTGATCCCCAAATATCATAAGATATTTCTTGTTGGTCACATTCCAAACGTTCGAAGGCCTTAATCATGTATTCTCTTGAAAAAAAATGAATACCCATTAAACCTTAGTGAAAACATGAGTGCTGTCAAAAGTTAACTCCTTCCACATACCAAAACCCCAAAATTCTATATACTCAAACTGTGATATAACTATTTCCTTATATCAGTCATGAGCTCATGAATACTATCAAAAATTTAATTTTCACTTTATCCCTTCATTATGCGCATATCAACTACTTTCCAAAAATATCTGAATAACCTTTCATGGTTACTGGTACCATTCATCATACACTTTGAAAACATAAGGAAAGACAACAGTGTAACAATCCTTAGATGTCTCTTTATTCCATAGTACCATGAGATTACTTATACAACATTACACTTGATAAACATGTAATCATTCCACTACCTTCTTAAACCATTGATTGAGCTTCAACAATTATTTCAACTCACATATCATTTATATTCTCTTCATCACAACCAACATAAATACTACCCATATGACCATTCTGATTCTCTTCATGAGACTTTCCCTTAGGGAATTGGTTTGCATAATGCCCGTACATTCCACATTTAAAACATTTAACCATAGTTGATGTCGTAGCAATACCATTATCCACATCCCGGGTGTTAACTGAACCTTTTCCATTGAACTTACTGGCTTTATGTCCTTCTTTTCCACACCCAAAGCATCTTCCAGTTCCTTTGAAACATTCTCCTTGATGCCTCTTCCCACATGATTTACATAGGGGAAATTAAAATTTCTTTCCTCTATGATCATCATGAAACTCCATCTTTCTCTTATTAGTTGAGTCAGGAAACTTACCAAATTTGAGTTTATTGATCATAATATGAGATTGATGATTCTGCATAATAATGATGTTTGGACTTCCAAATCCCATTTCATTTGTTTTCTCATGAAGAATATCATTCCATTGTCCATAATATGCTCCATTATCGTGAATCATCTTGTTTCCAGCCATTTTCTAAAACCCAAAAAGAATAGAGTGAGAGAAAAAATCACGCTAGGGAAAACAATATAATAAAGGGGGAGTACCTTCAATATCTAACATCTTGGGTTACCATAATTCTAGTACTATAACTTATACTTATACTTAACCTTAGGGACATCCCTATACATACCTTGGAAATATATCTAGGGATCTCACTAATGTTCTTGCATCCTAGATTCCAAAGGTTGACTAAACCTTTCCTATGATACCAACTGTAGAGACCCGAATCATAATGTACATGGACATTACATTACTTTTTCGGAATACTTATTACATAACAACAACACACACACAAGGACCGTAATAGTTTAGTGTCTTTGGAAACTCGGAATATATTCTTCTAATAGTGGTGAAATATCTTCATCATCTCCCCTAATGATCTTCTTTTTTTAAAACTAAAACCTTTCATTATATCCTGGGGAAAAGAAAACATAAAAGGGTGAGCTCAAATGCTCAGTAAGGGTAAACAAAAGAAATATCAGTCACATCATATTAATAAGAACATAACATTTTGGAAATCATAACCTGAAAAAGAGATCATAATATCATAACGTGGGATAAATCATAGTAGTGAAATGTAATCCCAAAAATCATAACATAAATCATGAAACTTTGTGTCATACACACATAATCATAATGAATCATTTCTTATTAGTCAAGACTCATTTCCAAGACTGTCTTAGTGGACAAAGTCCATTTATGAACCGAGTTCACTCCTCGTTTCAGTCCTGTTTCGCTGAACCGGTTTAACCTGTCGTTCCAGCTATGTTTATCTCATGAGATATTAAATCTTTTCCCAATTCATTGTAAGGAGATATAGGTCCCACCCATCTCATAATTATACCATTCTTATGTGTGCCACAAAATCATAAATCATGCATCATTGCTTAACCCATGTAATAAAAATGGGATTCTTAAACATCATGACATCATAAAACAATTCATATAAGATAAAGGTATTCATAAAAATAATTCCATCACAACATAATCAAATCAATGTAATAATAGGGATAGAAAGAGAACCCTATATTACCTTAGATGGAAAATAATTTTGATAAAACTCTTGAACTCCATTCTTGAGGAAAATATCATTTCTACTTCAAAAACACTTTTCCATTCTTAACATGTCATACAATTATAACTAAAATAAGTTGATTAAAAATAAACATGAAAACTTGTAAAGGAAGCTTCTTGGAAATATTGTTTTAAAAATCCATTCATGCCGTATATGTTAAAAAACATTCTTCTCGAACTTTTGTCAGAAAAGTAAAAAAGTAACTCGTACGAAAAAAGACAAAATATTCCTTTCATATCTTTTACTAAAAACATACCAAAGGGTAAAATTGGATTTAAACAATTGTAGTTGGATGGAAATAATATTATATATTGAGGAAACAAGGATGTGTGTGATAAAATACACCCCAGTAAATTCCAAAGTATAAACAATCTCAGATAAAAATGAGATTGTGATATTTCCCTTACCTTAGGTCTGATTTACTTCGTAAGTGTCTGATCCTCCTATATAATGTTTTAAATAATTTCATTTACTTATTTCAGAATTATACTCATTGTTATGATATCATATATGGTTCACTTATGACTTTATATTACCCGTTCTTTTGTAAATTCCATGTTAAAGAGCGTTTTGGGTAAAATCGTTTCATTTATCGTCCGTGTTTTGAACTGTAATTATTCATATGATTACTTAGATCATGATTACATAATTCCAGAATATAAAACATGATTTATATATAATATATATTCAGAATATACATATATATAATAGATCAGTAAATGGAAAGAAATACACCGTTCATGGAGACGGTAGGTCGTACGTACGCATGAACGCTGTTTTCGATTCCTTATTGAGTTGAATGGAATTAAGTAGATGACATAAATATATATACACATAAATACAGTATCATTATTATGTAATATATTTCATTATTACTTATTATATATACTTTATAATCATTCATTAATGGTTATCGTGGAGAATGAATCTCATCGCGTCGTGGAGACGGTAGTCCGTACGTACGCACGAGCGATGATATCATTCTCATGATCGTGGAATTGTATTGGAGTGTATGTATACTATTTCAGAATCAATATCAATTTACAATAATCATTTATAGTTATTATGTACACCATTATTCCCATCCATGAAAGGTGGTGGTGGAAAAATAGATTACACCACGGCGTGGCGACGGTATTCCGTACGTACGCATGCGCGGTTATTTCATTTTCCGTAGGATGGATAGATAGTGAAATAGGGTTGTTTAATATTTATAATAACATATCAGTATATGAGTGATACTTTTGTTTTTACTTCATAATGAAACAACCTATGAAGAAGAAGTGGAAGAATAAATAAAGATGAAAGAATCGGTAGCGGACATTACTTCTTCTTTGAAGCGCCTCTTTGAGTCCTCCTCTTAGGGAACTAAAATTTGTCTTTGAAGAAGACCAGGACCTCTAGGATGTTTCTAGGGAAGTGGAGAGGAGAATTTGGCAGGGTTTGGCCGATCATGAAGGCTCAAAGTGGTGTGAGGAAGAGAGGGAGGAGGTTCCTTTTTGTAAGGGAGGAGAGGGGCACCTTTGGAATTACAGAAAATATTATTTTATTATAAATCCAAATTCGGTTTTAAATAGCTTAAAATTGATTTATTTAGAAGATAAGGTGGTTATGGTCTAAATACTTTCATCCAATAGAATTTAGACATGTTTAGGTTCCTATTTTAACCTTATCATTTAGCTTTAACATTAAGTTATATAATTTTACTTATACCGTGTCTTTTTGTGTTCTTACAATATAAGGTTAATAAACATAATATAACAAGACAAACGAACCCCAAGTTGTTTATTATTAATATATATAATCTTATCTAAGTCATTT
Source organism: Viscum album (assembly GCA_963277665.1). Lineage (NCBI taxonomy): Eukaryota > Viridiplantae > Streptophyta > Magnoliopsida > Santalales > Viscaceae > Viscum > Viscum album. The sequence goes on along the minus strand of OY728133.1, from coordinate 909,500,005 downwards.
GGCCGAACCATAGATTTTTTGAAATAAAATAACAATTAATAATGTAATATTTGATTTAAAAACTATTTTATGTCAATTTTGACACTATTTCGTAATTGATTTTCGTGAAAATAATAACAAAATGATTAATTCGAAAAAAGTTAATTAAATCAATAATAACATGTCATATTAACCTATAAAATTAGTGTAATTCATAAACAGTCTAAAATTACATTTATTTGGGTATTTATAACATCAATTATGTCAAACTTTCATTAATAAGATAATTACTGCATCATCGTTGTGTCATAAATAAATTAAATAATTTAATGTCTAAAAATTACAAATAATCTACCATTATGTAGGAAATCTTTTTTTATTTCTAATGAATATTTATAGTCGAATTTATCTTATGAATAACCCTATATTAAAAATTATCTACTTATTAAACATTGATTTTAAATATTTTAACCCTTCTTTAAATAAATTAATAATAAATGTCCTAATCTAATCCAAGTGGTCCTAAATGGTCATATTTTATTCCTAAGGTTTTTTTTGGACTAATTACACTTATCCAATAGAATTAGGATATGTGTTAGGGTAATAATAATATCATTTTTACCCTTAACTACCCTATTTACTTTTAACCGTGGTAACAAAAGTAAAAAGTTACTATTCACCAAAAATTATTTACATCACATTGAACCACATTTTAGTCCTTGATATTAACCGTGTCTCTCGGATTTTCGAAATTCTACTCACAGAAGTGGTAAAATTATGTTTTATGAAAAATTCAGTTTTTTTAATTACCACTTAGTGGTTTCACTATTCATCAAAAAATGAAAGATTCCAGATAAATACCAAAAATTAGGCCTATGATATATTTGATATTATGAATTCAAAAATGATGTCTATTTTACCTAATTCAAAACATATTAGTTACATTAACTAATTTAAAAATTAATTCCCGTCGTCAAAACAAATAGCGTGTTTTTAAAAGATAATAACTATCAAAAGATTGACACTTGTTTATGTCTGGTTTAAATGTGAAATTACATCCAATGATCAACATTTTATTAAATTGTAAAAATATATTATAAATATACTTTAAAACCACTCAAATTAATAATTTATCACTATTAATTATTTCGATTACAAAAGTTGTTTTTAATTAAAATTTAGTAATTTTCACTATTCATTATAATATGAAAGTTATCCGAAAAGTACCAATATTTCACCCTAAGCTAATTTAGATATTCCAAATCCCAAAATGAAGTCCATTTTGAAAAATAAAATTTACAAAATTTCAAAAAGTGGTTATTACTATTCATAACGGCCAGTTCTAATAATATTTTAATAGCATATCATTGTTTAGTGAAACTCGGTATTGCATACTACACACGCTATCGAGGAAGGTCGTGATTGCGTGTAATGAAAGGTAATTCAAGGATGCATGTTGTGCAAGATCATTTTGGTGTAGCATACAACACAAGACATTAATGAAATTAAGAATATTTTTCATAAAATCTCTGGGTGTTACAATATTCAATCATTGTAATGCATGTATAAAATCAATGGCTGTAGGGATGAAAAAAAACCAAAAACATGCAAGAGTATACCAAGGATTAAGTGGAATCATATGAAGAATGATGGATGAAAGTGGGGTTTGATTATTATATTGCATCTTGAGAACACTCATTCAGGGAGTGAAATTCTTTTTTACACCATGAAAGATATGGGGAACAACAAATTTTCAATGTGAAAAGAGTATTTATGTCTTGAAAATTCAATTAAACACCATAAAAAATTTATATATCTAGATCATGCACAATTGAGTGTTATTCATGTAGTGAAAAATTAATTTCATTCCATGTACCACCCTAAGGTAAAACAACCAAAAAAATATTCTTCAAAACCTGTTGTCATGTATTAGGGGAACACAACATTATCTAGACCTGGGAAACATATTGAAATAAAAACACACAAACTTCATTCCATGAATCAACATCACATATTTAACCAAACCTTTATATATTACCATTAATATTTAACATCTTAAACATAAAATTTACACCATGAACTACCCTTACACCTAATCATTTCAACCCAAAATCACAAATTCCTTCCTTAAACCTCATCCTAACCAAGGTAAAAAAAATTATCAAATAAAATGATCAAATCCATTACATTATACACCTATAAAATTATTCATTTCCTCTAGAATAAAAGACCTGATATGGGGTGAAGAAGGGGGTTTTAAAAACTGAAAAATGAGAATCCTATTAACAAATTTATTATAGGCAAAACACAACAAAAAAAATAATAGAAAAAAATAAATTTAGGAAGTAAGAAATTATATTTTATTAAAACATCCAAAATAAACAAAAAAACATGAAAAAAGTGAAGAAAAAAAACATTTGTACTAATCTTGTATCTTAATCTCATGTCCCATTGTACTTTCTTCTAACAAAATATGAATTCATTTCACACAATATAAGGTAATAAGTTCAGAATTAAAAAACCATATCCTATTGATATTAAATCCCAACTAGATCCTCTATAATAAATAATTCATCTTTAATATCACATTGTCCATAGTCGGTGACATATGAGTATTCATTAGGACACAAAAATGCTTGGGAATGTTGATGAAATTGTGGATCATGTATAGCTACGGTGGAAATTAAAACCATTATTCCACATCAAAAACACAATCCAAGTCCATTAAAGGCAAGAAAAACATAGAAAAAACTTACTCTTCTAACCAAAACTCCACTTCATCTGATGACAGGACACTATCAAGAACATGTTCTCTCCAACCTCAATCTCTAATGTCTTCCCATTAAATCATCATTGTAATTATAGAGGTCCTTCACTAGCATCTTTTACTCCCATTCAACATGGATCATATATATCATTCTCTGCTCAACTTCTATACCATCCACTCGTAACCCACTAACTTCAATCTAGAACAAGAGTTACTGGAATATTGATCCATAGAAAATATTGAAATGATCCAATCCCATGGATCAGAGATGACTATTATTTTAGGATGATTCAGTGAATGTTTGGTTATTTTTACTTGACTAACTGATGTTTTGAATACATGACTGCAATATATCATCTACCATCTAGGAGGTCTTCTCTATATTCTTGTACATACAATAATATAATATAGTTATAAGCCATATATTTGATCTAAAATATTTTTTAAACATCTCAAAACATTTGAGTTAAATATAGGGAAACATTTAGAGATGATGGTACTCAGTATGCCATGATCCCACAAAACTTCATCCCTTTACAACCTTTCAATATAATCCATGTCACTGATCTACTGAGTCTCCAAAAAATGAATTGACTTTGATAGTTGATCCATGATCATCCGAATGATGACAAATTTTTCTAAGTAATAGGGCATCACAATGAATAATTCCTTAGATATTTCCTCATAATTCTACTCGAAAACATCCAAGGGATGAAAAAACCCTTCTGGAATACAATGCTCTACTTTCATATATGGGTAGATAAAACATAATTCCACAAATGTAGCCCTAAAATGATATTCCCCATGCCACTAAATCCTCCAATTCAAGCCACGTTACATCTTGGACATTCTTGGAAGCCCAACTAAGTGTGATATATGATACTAATGAATAACTCTATCTCACATGGACATAAGATCACAAAAACTATGCTAAAACTTTATCTTAATTTTTCATCTTACGAACACCCTTCTAGAGAATCATTATCAACAGAATAATCCATCGACACCTCTAATTTCCAGTATCCCCAATTAGAATCCTTTAAATGTTATATCAAGGATAATTCCAATATTATTCTGTACAACAATACTTTACCATTATCCTCCCATGTGTTAAGATGAAAACCCACTAACTCGTTTATTTCCCTCTATGAATCCTTAAATTTTTGAATGGAATCCCCATATGAATTTCTAGTCAGTGAATTCTCCACAATATTCCCCTTTCCTAGGGTACATGATATCTCAAAATTGGAATCATAATGAAATTTCAATCATGTCTTTTGAAATAGATTCAGATGTCACTAGGTGAAAAAAATACCTTAGGCTTTTTTTTTGTGAATATGACAATGTGATTGCAGTTGAGGTATGCCACCATAACATCATGGAAAATTACACTATATCTAACTTTAAGTCATGGGTTGCATATTTTTGACCACAGATACATAACTACATAAAAAATATTGTATCACTTCCCTATATTACATCAAGATACATCCTAATCCCAAAAGGTATTTATCATAATATAAATTGACCATTATCCCTTACTCAAGAAGATGAACCTCTATGCCACTAATCAACTTCTGGTTAATGTAAATCAACGATTCCTAAAAATGATCATTCCAAATGATGAAAAAATATAGCCTAGTGAAGACTATTAATAGGGATGCAATTAGAGATAAATTTTATAGAAACACTTTACTAATTACTCACAAGATAAATGAAATTGTAGTGCCAAAATATATAATTAGGTTCCTCCCAATAAAAAATTACCTCAATCATTTATTGATCTGTGTCCATACCCTGTTGAGAAACCATTGTTGAAACATTATCCTTATAAAAAAATTCATGATAAAAAATATTCATAAATATATCCAACATTTTAATTTGATTAAATTCAATTATATTTACATGGAATATTAATAAGGTAATTAATGGAATAAATGTATATTTTAATGTCAATTAAATGGAAAATGGTTTAGCTCTTTTCGGTCATGGAATGATATCTTATTATTTTATAAGACCATGGAATAGAGTTGGAAGATCTACTAAAGGTTATTAAAGGATGGTTGGGGTCCATTTTTGAAAATGTATTGTTTCCTGTAAAATTTGTTAGTCGGTGTAAGGAACCATCGAATCACTTCCATGTTTAAAGAAGCTACATAATCCAACAAGACAAACAATTATCCAATAGAGGGGTAGCTACCAGCAAGTAGTAGAAACAATTATCCAAATTTTAACCAAATGACCACAAATCATCAATTGGCTAGTAAGAACTTGTAGGTGGAGCATTTCATGAACCATCATGTTCGAGGGGACTCACCAAACATCTTGTTTGGTGAAATTGCTAGTTGGTGGCATCTAGATAAATCATCCCATGGATTATTTAGTGGGTAAAAAAATCAGTTATGTTGAAATTTTTCATATTTAATAACCTTAAGAATATTCTATAATATTCCTCGAACTATTTAATCATATTGATGGATTGGAAGATGAATTATATTTGAATAAATTCATTCAATGATTCAATGATGGATATCTTGAAAATTTCACTCAATATACATACTCTCTGTGAAGAGATAATTTATTTTCACTATTCTAAATTTCCCTCAAATTCTAATTTTGTTTCCATATATATCCCTGTATTATATTATTATATCCATTGTGAGATATGAGACTATTTTTTGTAATTTTATCCATTAAAATCAATATCTTCTTATCTTATTTTCTAAAATTTGTTTATTTATTTTACCATAAAAAATCATGGGTTCTTTTTATTAACATCTTCTAGCAAAATGAAATTATGGATTTTTTCCTTTAAAAATTTTCCCAAATTTAATTGGGAATTAGGTTTCATAATCGCTATTAAAATGAAGGTAATAAGTATAACCTATCAAATATAGTGGAGGATAAATATGAGATCAGACTGAACTATTATCGAACACCTATATCAAATGGTGTATTTTACCTATTTCTATTTAACCATTGCATTATATGATATTGATTCACAAAATTTCATATATTTAATTCATCATATATTATTTCTTATAATTTAATAATTCACATTGATATTAACTTTATGATGGGAAAAAGTTTTCAATTAATCTCTTTATAGATTCATCTTATTGAAATTATTTTATTTTGAATTTTTTGTCACTAGGGAATGTTTTTTAATTTCTAATTAAATACCCCACCCCCTTCTAGCTTTAACCAAAATTTGGTATCATATGAGATCTTTTTCATTTTTCAACAACATGGTTTTTGATATTTTCTAAAAAAATACATGTTTTCAAAATCGGTTTTGTGTTTTCAAAAAAAATTATAATCTTAATAAATTAAAAATTATAGATTTATGTTTGAATCATCTTCTTATACATAGGATTATTTATTTGATAGAATAAATTACTCTTATTGGAAAACTCATATATCTATCTTCTCTAGAGGCATTTCATATCAATTTTGGGTAATGTTTAAGCATGGTTATAATCCCTCAACAGAACATAATAATAAATGTAATCTCCAATATATTGTTTAATTCAAATTAGATTCTAACGAAATGAATACCCTACTTTATGGACTTGACCAAAATTAATTTAATCACATATATACTTGGAAAAATATCAATGAAATATAGAAACTGCTAAAATTAATCTTGAAGGAATGAAAGAAGACAGCGATATATTTATTTATTTATATAGACCTGACTTTTCTTATATTTATTTTCATTCAAATAAATCTATTTATAATATATATACTTTCATTTCAAATTTTTTCAATGGCCCTACTTATCTTTGTGATGGTTAATGAATAGAAACATTTATGTGCAAAATTATATTGGTTATTCCTTGTTCTTGAGAACTAATGGAGTATGTTGTACATTAAATGAATTAAATTATAAATATACCACCGAATGAAAAAACTATCTCCACTATGATGAATAAAAATACCATGATGTTTCAATATCAAAATAAAGCTAAAGAATAAATGTAGGATAAAAATCCAAAAAAAGTTTTTTATTATAAATATTAATGATGATGATTCATCAGATAATGATTTTGACATTAATCAATTATCCACTAGATTGAAAAAATTTAACAAAAAGAATAAAACATACCATAGTTCAAAGAAGAAAAACTAAATTAAATCACTGAATGAGATAAGTTACTAATAAAACAAGATAAAAAAATATTCGACTGAAATTACAAATATATAAAATGAATTTTAAAAATAAATAATATTGTATGATGATCATTAAATATTAAATTTGTTGTTATTTTGAAGACTCCCTAGATTCAACATCCTCATGTGACTGAAGTCCTAAATTCCTCACACAACATCTTGATGTAGGTGATGATGTTATTTATCCTATTTTTCATCCTCCTTACTTGTATTTATCCTCTCATTATTCATCTTATACATCCTATTCTAATTAAAAAAACATCTAAATTTTTGGGATTAATTATTTTCTATATACAAGGACCTTATTAAAAAAGTGCAACAAAATTTTAAACAAAAAAGATATTATTTCTAATGAAAATTATTTTTTGTTTTTAAATTTTAAATAATGACCAAATATTATTTATTTAGAATATCATATGAAAGATATTAAAAATAGCCTATCTCAATTCACACATGGTGATAAATATATTGATTTTATTGTGTGTTCTCAATGTCCTTTAAAAAATTTTAGTGGTTTTGTTTTATTCAAATACTGTGATTTCTTCTAAAAAAATTCATGTAATTTAAAAATAAAATTTTGTAATCATTATCATTAAAACAGGAATTTAATTTATGAATTACATTGAATAAATTATAGATATAATATCCCTAAAACTATTCATCTTTAATCACATATAACTCATATAAAATATACTCAAGGTGTGTGGGTTCCAAAATCATTTTTATTCCATATTTGTTGGCCCAAGATTATTTTTTCATCACGTTTTTTATTTTATAATATGGACAAATAGAAACCATAAGTATAACCAAAGGGATTTTTTATTATTGAATGAATTGACCACTAATATTAATTTCCATATCAAATGAGTTATTCTTATCAGTTAAATCAATATATTTTTATATATTTTGAGGATTTAAAATCAAATAATAAATTTCATTCAATTAAACATTTTTTTAAATTGGTTTATTAGAATAAACTGTTTTATACAAGGGTAATGTAATAATGATAAATTATTATTTCTCTTATTAATTTATTTTGAAAATAATGTGATGTGTTATTATATATCTTATAAATAAATTTTTATTAAATTTTTTTAAATCTTGGAATGATTTTAAAATAATTGCTTTTGGAAGCCTCTTTTTAAATATATTTTTGACTACTAATAATAAAAAAAATTAAGAGGGAGTTTCTTTTTTGGAAAAATAACTACATATTTCCCCATCTAAATCATTGATATATAATTAAATGTTTACTTATTTAAATAATTGATATTATTTTTAATCACTCGCGCCCTCACTCTCTCCATTTTAGTAAAATTTCCATTTCTTTATTAATTTGAAAATTTGACGGGGATCATTAATTGGTGTAGCTTGCATGTCATTATATTTTACCATAAGTTTAATTACTATCTTTATTTAAATATATTTTTATATTATATCCTTATTTCATTTTTAAATAATAATAAAGGGGGTATATTGTCTATTATTAGAAAAAAATATTTATATTTCAATGTGATGGATGATTCTTGGTTTTATGGGATAAACGTTTTGGTCAGAAGGGGATATGTTTTTTAATACATTATGTTTATATTTATCTATTGAAAGAATATAATATATTAATCTAAAATATCATGAATTGATATAAATATATGGTTGACTGTTTATATATATTTTATGTTATGTGTTTATAATCCTAAAAAATGTGATATAGTTTCACCCCCTCTATCTCATGATATTTTCATGATCACAAACACTAATCTAAATATCTAACGTTTTAATTTTCGAGAATATAAATATATTTACATGGTATTTTATTCTTGATATTTATAGATTAAATAGAATTTTTAATTTCCATTTGTAATGAAACATGTTGATCTTATTAAAGGAATCAAACATTATTTTACCATAACATTAGACAATAGAATAGAGTTGATAGATCAGTTGAAGGTCATTAATGGAACCTTAAGTGGCCATTTTAGAGGATTGAAGGTTTTATGATGCATAAGATATCCACTGCCATGTAGAAAGGGTATTCTAGATCTTGTAAGACCACATACTAGCATATGGGGGAGAAACATATGATGGATGATATAACCATTGTTCTTAGTTTATGCTAGTGGACTACTAAACCACTGTTGTCTAATAGTATCTAATCTATGGTGGTTTTTTGTAACCATCAAGTTCCAAGTGAACCATTGGATATAAACTGATGTTCACTAGAGAGCCATGAGCATCGAGGAACCTCTTCTGAGGAAGTATTCATTTGTAGTAAACGACGAATTTATTTTAGTCATATTATTTTTTAATAACCCTAGGATGATTCTATAATTTTTTATAGAATATTGGATACAATAAATATATCTCCATGGTGGTGTGTAGGATGAGACAACCTGTTAGAAAAATTTATGAACACATCAATGATGAATCTCAAAATACATAATCTCAATATCTATTTCATATCTCAACAGATAATTTATATTATATATTATCAAAGGCTCTCATATTATACATTTTTATCTATTTATTTCTCTCATATATTTATATAATTTAAGAGATAAGAGTCCTATTTTTTATTTTATTTATTCCATGAAAATCATTCTCTTCTCATCCTACAATGTTGAATTTGTTTCTTACATCTATTATAATTTATGGGAGGCTTGGTTTTCTACTTATTCAATAATAATAATTGGAGGATCAGTTTATCATTATCTCAAAAAAAAATTCTTCATTAACACTATTAAAATAAATGGAATATGGAAAATCACTTAATACTAAGTGGGTGATATAAGGGTGCATTCAATGCTATTGTCGAACTCATATATCTATTTTTATTTGATCAATCAAATTTTGTGTTTCATAATTTGATATCGATATGAATTATTTTATAAACATCATTCACACTTTTCCCATTGTACTTCACTCACTTAAAAATCATTGATATTAAATTTATAATACATGTCAGAATTTTCAATCTATCCAATCATCATTTAATTGTAAAAAAAAATCGTTTTTTAAAATTTCTAACACAATTTATTATATTTTAAAATAGAAAATTCACCCCCGCCCCCTAATTCCATCCTAATATGGCCAATTACCCCATATCAAAGGAAGTAAACCTCTCACATCAAAAACATTCACTGGGATAAAATAGAAAAAAATGATAGTGTACAAAAGAAATAGCTCAACTCTAAGCTATTGGACAAGGTCCCATTACGATATTGATTATTTAAAAATTTCATTAATGAGAACAATGATAATCTAATCTAGGAAGTTATGATACTTGAGGTTTATGATCCCCATAACATAGTTAACACATTCATAACCCTGACTGACATGACTAAAAAATTATAGTTCCCATGCCAATATGGGAATGAAATCTTTTATATATTTTTGTGGAAAAATCCTTCAATTTTCCCCTCGTTGTGTTTTGGGTGTGATTGTGATTATTGACAAAGACAGATGACTGCAAATGAAAATGGTTGGTTGTTTCCAAAGACAGGTTTTTAGGGTAGGGTAGTTTCCCAATGTTTTCCAAATTTTGGGGCCACAAAGTCTTGAATTTGTTTGAAGAATGAAAAAAAAATCATCAAACCAAGATAAATGAGGATCTTGGGTTAGGGGTTGCATACCATGTGTGGGATTGGTACGTAGTTGTGTACAAGGTAGCTGGAAAAGCACACAGAGTTGTGAAATTAATTCATAGAATATGTATACAGTGAAGGTCGTTCAATTTGAAAAATAGGAAATGGTTCACAGTGGAAGGAGATGTGGTACATAGATGTATTTTCATTGGATGAGGAGATTGACTATGTAAGAGCAAAGGAAGTATTCAGACTGTCTATAAAAAATCATTTTTTGGAAGCTTGAGGTTCGTGGGTGTAGAAGGAATGGTATGCGGTGAAGGCTGGAATGATGATTTGGTTAATCATAGATTATAATATTTTGTGGGTATCGTTGATTATATAAGAACCGCTAATCACACAGATCACTATAGAGACCGAATATCACTAGAGATCATATTTGTGGTATGGGATTTCAGCAATGTATGAAGGAGGTTTGTGAGAAAGAATTTCATGAAATCTCAAGTGGTTTTTCCAGAAGAAATTCTACCGAAGGTGTTTTTGGGGATTCTTAACTTGCAAAGGAAGAATCGTTACACGAAAGAGGAATCTACAATAAATGGGAGAGATAATTTCAGTAGAGGTACATGGAGGGGGAGATTCAGTATGTGGAAGTGAATACAGTCTGTGAATTGAGAAAATTTCACGGACATAGGGAATTTCATAGAGACGGAGCGAAGGCAACGGTATGCAGAGGTGGTAGCATTTTGCGGAAGGCATAAGCAGTACAATGAGAGGTATTCTGATTACCAGTCCCACTATATATTATGAAAAGGAACAAGGTGGTTCACAGTTTGTTTATGTATGTTTTAGTATGATTCAGATCAGTTTTTGAAAGTATTTTTCTATACCTAGTAGTTCTCAGGAAGGTGGATATCATCTATAATTGACAAAGGGACTTCAACAGAGCATCTATCTATAGTTGAATATGCAAAAATTAAGGAAAATGAATTTTTGTACATGTCCATAAACTGTGATTGATCTAAAAGTCGAAACAAATTGTTTAAGTTCTTTCCAAGAGCAGTATGTGAAGGAAGAGGAAGACGGTGACCCTTTCCACTAGTAGTGAGCCAATGAAATAGGAATAGGGAGTGACCCTTCAGAATGTATTGAGTAGACCCTAAACATTGTAATTTTATTGAACTATGGAACATATGATCTAGCCTGAAAATTGTACTGATAATTTGTAGTGAGCCTTAGTGAATTTGGTATGTCGGCATGTTGTATTCTCCTTGGACGTAGTCTAGTGAGGGTGAACCATGTAAAAAAAGTTGTGTAATGTGCATGATTTCATATATGTTTGTATATTGCTACGGGAGGAAGTGATAATTGAGTTTTGTCTAACAACACAACGAGATCTGAACTAGAGAAGTATTAATCATCCATACCCTAATTTACCCCCCTCTCAGGATATTCGACCTAGTGATCCAAAAAAATTGTATCAGAGGTAACCTTTGAATGTTACAGGTTCTCTCTCAAGAAGATAAAATAGAGGTTTTCGATCATTGATGAATTCCATTTTTTGAAAGAAATAATTTTAAACTAAAGAAAAATCAGATGCAGTACTACTTATGATCAGTAGGAATGGATGTCTTCAGAGTAGCTATGCATAGAATATAAGCTAAAATAAATAGTGGTTCCTTATAATCAGTTGAAAGAAGATAATTAGATGTTTATTCTATAGGGTTTAATGAATTTTAGGTATCCCTATAAAATTCAATTTATACAAAGACGATGTCCTATAAAACATCACTTGAAATGTGGGAAAAATTGCTTAATGTTTATGAGGGTGACTTAAAAGTCTTAGAAGCAGAGTAGTAGGTTCTATGGAAAAAGAATGAGGATCTCGGAATGAATCCTAGTGAGACTGTTGATGCATTCTATGACTGGATATATATTTTTGTGCAAGACATGTAGGGTCTTGGAGATTTAATTGAAGATATAAATACTGTTCAACATATCATGAGGGATCATCCACTATGGTTCAATCCAAATGTGTCAGTATTGGAAAACAATGACCCTAAAGCGTCAACACTAGATAACATGTATAGTACCCTTGTAGAATAGAAGATGAGAAACCATGATAATGATGTAGTGGAAAAGGGGAAGTATAAGGAATTGGAATTCAAGGACATGGAGTAAATTATTGTTGAAGATAGTCTTAAGGAGGATAATATGGTTGGTGTCATGCCATTTCTATCCTCCAATCTTCAAAGGGGGAAAGGGAAGTTCAAAGGTAAACTTTTATTTTCATTATTTTTATGTGGAAAGATTGAGAATTTTTTAGAAAAATGTCTTCAGAATTCTGGGGATGAAAAAGAAGAAAATAATGAAATTTCCCAAAAGAATAATTCATCAAACAAGAAAGGGAGGATAATTACTAGAAGAATGTTTGTCGAAAAGAGGAATATGCTTTCAATAGAGGATGAATGTTCATAATAATATTAGCTAGAAGATATGGAGGACTACTAGGATCATAAAATGGATTTATTTTTGGTTGATTTTGGAAATTCATTAACAATAGAATAAAGTGACAATAAAGAAGGTGAAATTGGAGGAAGGGTTGATAATAAAGCTGAATTAAAAGTTTCCCTTGAAGAGGTATATATTTTGAGAGCCCAAAAAAAAGAACTAACAATGTTGTTCATGATGAAAAACTCTTTTTGCAGCAGCAGGAAGAACAACATTCTGAGTTGAATGCAGAAATTGAAAATATGAGGTATTCAATGCCAAAAAGCTCCGAAAAGGTGGTTGAGTACAAACTCATAATTTAAAAACAGAAAATAGAAATTGATTGTTTGTCTAAAACTGGATAAGATCAAATCAAACGTATTGTATAACTAGAACAGGAAGTCTCCAGTCTACAACAATCAATTGATGATCAAGAGAAACAACTAGGAAATAAGATCATATAAGAAATAGAGAAGATGATATTTGATAAGATTGGTCCATCATAATAGAAAAAACAACCAATTATGAATGATAAGAATGTCATGTGGCTCTATCTAAAATATAATGTAGTCATGGGTAAAGTCAGACAACAAGTAGCCACTGCAATATTAATGATGATTTGGGTATGAAGCAGAATCAAAATATTCATAGAAGTCATGTAACAACTAGGGGTGCATCATTTCAACATCGAAATTTACCTCACATAAGATTCAATTATTGTGGTAAGATGAGACACTCTAAAAATGTATATTCTATAGAAAAAAGTTTACAATGGGAATAAGACCAACAATGGTTGTCATATAGAGCACAAAATTCCACGTCATCATCTGATGGTATCTATTTCAAGTGTAAAGGTTTCAAACATGTGGAGATATATTTTACATCAATAATGGAGAAGAATGTGTTGAGGTAGAATGAATTTCTTAATAAGATGTTGCCAAATGTATCATCAAGAGAGCTAGAAATTCAAAATAGATTTGCAGCCCTGAATGATGAATTTGGTCCATCATATGTTAATGAAGATCAAGATTATCATTCAATGATGGGTATGAACTCAAATACATGGGTCAAAAAGAAAATGGTTGAGCAAGTTTTGGTTGAAAAAATTGCATTCTAGGTATCAGATCGCACTAGAATATTGATCATTGGTAGTGGATTCACACCCTATATGATGGGAAATAATGATCTCGTGACCAAAATTAGATATGATAAAAAAGGTATCGTAATATATGGTAATGAGGAGGGCTTGAAAATTATTGGTTTGAGAAAATCCAATTTTGGAGGAAAATACATGAGATAAACAGATGTCTAGGTTGTTGAAGGGATTAGCCACAACTTTATTAGTGTTTGTCAATTTTGAGACTCTGCTCATGCCATATGATTTTCCAATAAATTATGTATCATCAAGGAAAAGTATGGTTCTATTGTGTTGGAAGGAAGGAATATGAAGGGGAATCTCTACCTCATGAGTGGAAAAGAATACATGTGCTTTTTGTCAAGGGATGAATAAAACAAGTTATGGAATAAGGGTCTTGGCTACATAAGACAAGGTTCCTTAGAAGATGTAGTGGAATATGAGGTACATAAAAATATCCCTAGATTATCATGTGACCGTACACGTACGTGTGATTCCTTCCAAAAGGGGAAGATCATTCGAAATTCATATAAGAAAATGGATCAAAATTCTACATGATTGCTTGAGTTGGTTCATATTGATGTGTGTGGGCCAATTTCATCAAGGGTTATTGATGGAATGTGATACTATGTTCTCGTAATTGAGGACTATAGCATAATGGAATGGGTTTCAATAATCACCAATAAATATGAAGTGTTCAATTGAATTAGAATATATAGATGGGAATTTGAAAATATGGTTAGTCAAAAAATTCAGACGATTCAAATAGATAATGGAACAGAGTTCAAAAATTTCAAGGTGGGGAAATATCTTGAAAAAATGGGATAAGGCATCACATTTAATCAATAAGAGCTCCAAAGTAGAATTGAGTAGTTGAGAAAAGAAATTAGATTTTCAATGAAAATGGCTAGAAAAATGCTCATTGAAAAAGATCTTCTTGAGAAATTTTGGAAAGAATTATAAAGGACAGCAGCATACATGTCAAATAGAAATTTACTTTATCCATAAGAGGAGAAGACTCTATACGAGGTATGGTATGGAAAGGATCTGTCATTAATGTACATTCGAATATTCATATGTAAAGGTTTCATCCTCAATATGGTGAAAGATAGGAAATTTAAATCATGTGGGGATGAAGGTATATTTCTTGTCTACTCAATAAAAATAAAAGAATATTAAAACGTTAATAAATAGATGTGGTAAGATAGCATAAATTCATGATGTGACTATAGTAAAAAATGACAAAAATCATCATCATATAAAAAATCAGACTCAGGAGGATGGTGATGAAGAGATGAGAATACCAGGGGACACTCAAACTTCAAAGGATGATTTATATGAAGACTTGGGGATGATAATAAATCAGTATCTATCTATACTCCATTGAGATGAGGTAAAATTGATAGAAAGAACAGAATTGGTGACCAAATAGCACCAGTGGAGACAAGGAGGCCAAATACCATTAAACAATAATCATAATTATTATATGTAGAACCTAAATGTTTTGATGAAGGAACTGGAGATGTGAATGGGTTTCAATCTATGAATAAAGAGCATGACCAAATTGAGAAAAATCAGACATGGGAGATTGTTTCAAGACTAGCTGTCATGAATTTCATAGAGACAAAATGGTTCTTTTATAATACAATAAATGATTATTATGTTGGGGTTCAAAACAAATAACACCTGGTGTGATAAGATTAATCTAAAATATAGGGTATTGATGTTGATGAGACATTTTCACCAGTTTCAAGGATTTATGCAATCACATTATTCTTGTGTAGTAGTTCAAAAAAAGTATAAAAATTTTCAGATGGATTTCAAGTCAGCATTTCTGACTAGAGTTTTTTAAGAATCAGTATAAATTAATTAAATAGATGGTTTTCTCATTCATGAATTTTAAAAAAGAGTCTTTCCGCTGAAGAGGATTTATATGGTTTGAATAAAGAACCAAGATCATGGTATACGTGGATTGATCAGTTTCTAAAGAATCCTGGTTTTTAGTCTGTTGGAGTTGATTACAATTTGTATTTCAATAATGAGAATAGTCAACAGATGATGGTGATAGTTTAGGACAATGACATAATCGTTGTTGGATCTAATGAATCATGATGCAAATAGTTTTCTAAATTCATGAAAATATAGATTGAAATGTTTATGATTGGTGATTTGACATTTGTTATTGGCCTACAAGTGACACAAGGGTGAAATGACAATTTTATTTCTCAATCTAAATATTCCAAGGAGGTTATGAGATGGTTTTTAATGGATAATTCCAAATAAATGTCCACTGCAGTTTCTACTCAATTGAAACTATAATGGGATGATGATGGCATGGTAGTTAATATGAAAGAATATAGGAAAATCATTGGATGTTTGTTGTACTTGACAGTGACAATTCCAGATATTGTTTTTTCCACATGACAATAAGAAAGTTATCAATGAAATCCAAAAGAGAGCCACACGATTTATGTAAAAAATAATACTTCAGTATATAAAGTGAATAATGGATTTTGGTTTAATGTATAATGTAAAAACTCAGCCACAGTTGTTGGGATAAACAGATGTGGATAGGATCGGATCATCAAATGACAGTTAATCTACATCAGGAGGTGACTTTATTCATGGAAGATTGTGTATTTTCTAGTTGATCATGAATCTATATTGTATTTCATTTAGCACTACAGAAGCTGAATATATAGTGGAAACTCAAGACATCATGAAACTATTGTGGATGAAGTAGTTGCTTGATGACATGGGAATTGAAGGGAAATATCTTATTGGAATTTGTTGTTATAATTCAGGTTCTATAAATGATAACAAAATCTATTCCATCACTCAATGAAAAAGAACATTGAAATAAAATATCATTTTATCAAGGGGAAGGTCAAGCAAGTGCTTCTGATGTTGGAGTTTTTGCCTACAGAACAACATGTTGTAGTTATTCTAATGAAGGCCTTAACCAAAGAAGTGTTTGAAATTCATCGACTAGCTCTGGGAGTCCAGTCAAATCTGCACACTAGACAAAGTGTAGATGTGGGAACCCCTCTCATCATGGTATGAAGTTTCATTTCATAAAGTGATGATATGTGTTCTTTACCCTTTTTAGGAAAACCATGAAGTGCACTTTAGTTTGATTTCCAAAGGGGGAGAAAGTGTGATTATTTCAGGTGATAAAATTCATGGGGAAAACATATTAATTGGAGTAGAATGATAGGAGAAATTCAAGTGGGGGTGAAGCTATTTGGAGGAGCTATAATATAGTGGGATAATTGAGCAATAATATAGGAGGATAATTTCATCTGATGATTCTTGATGTGATTGATCGATGATTAGATATCATGACAGCTGTGGTTCGTGATGAATGTAGTTTATTAGTATCCGTATGGTAACAACAATTGGTGGTTAGAAATGATGTGATTCATTGATGAACATTTCATTATACTATTGTTTCTAATAACTAGGAAGACATGTGTGGGATTATAGTATGTGTTGATTAAATCCTTGATCTCTATCTTAATCATGTGAAGCGAATGCTGGTAGAATAAGGAATTAGATTTAATGCGGTATCAAAATGTGCAGAATTGTTATGAGAAGAGTTGTCAACAATACCAAAGGGGGATATTGTTGGGAAAAATCCCTTGATGTGTCCTCTCAGTGTGGTTTTGGTGTGATTAGGTTTTTTGAAAAAGATATATGACCGCGAATGAGTATGTTTGGTGCATGCCGAAGATAGGTTTTTAAGGCAATTTACTTTCCCAGTGTTTACCAAATTTTGGGGCCTCAAAATAGGGAATTTTTTTGATGAATGGAAAAGGAAATCGACAATGGAAGAGACATGAGGATCCCAGGACATGGATCACATACCATGTCTTGTAAAGGTTTGCGGTTGCATACCAGGCAGTGAGAATGGTACATGGAGCTGCAGAAACAGTTCACAACAATGGTTTGTAGCGAAGGGTGTGAGGTTCATGAAATTGAAAACAATTCATGGAGAAAATTCATGCAGTACATGGATGGTTTGTCATTGGATGGGGAGATTGAACATGTAGGAGAAAAAGAAGTACACAGATCATCTATGAAAATTTGTTCACAAGAAGGAATGCGGTTTGCAGCCATAGAAGTAATGGTATAATTTGAAGGCTGGATTGAAGATTTGTTTAATCTTACATTAATGGATTTTGTGGGTATCTTTGATTATATAAGAATCTCTAATCACAATGATTGCTGTAGAGACCGAATATCATTACAGGCCATATATTTTTTCATGGATTTCGGCAATATATTAAAGTGATTCGCAAATATGAATTCCTTGAATGCTGAAGTGGTTTGCAAAGAAGAAATTCTGCTGAAGGTGTTTGTATGGATTCTTATCCTACAAAGGAAGACTCGGCACACAAAGGAGGAATCTAATGTATGATAGAGAGAGAGAGATAATTCCTCAAGAGGTACGTGGAAGGGGATATCAGGTATGCGTATTTGAATATAGTCTATGAATAGAGAACAGTTTGTGGATAGTGGACAATTTGCAGAGGGGGAGCAAAGGTAGTTGTACGCAGAGGCAGTAGCATTTTGCAGATGTATGAATTAATACACAGAGAGGTGTTTTGCTTAACAAAACTATTATACAATATTTTTAGGAACATATTGGATCATAGTTTTCTCAATGAGGGTTCAGAAATATTTCTATTGGTTTTTGAATGTATTTTCCAGTACCTAGCAGTGATCGGGATTGTGGAAATAATCTGTGGTGAAAGAGGGACTTCACCAAAACATCTACCTATTGTTGAGGATGTAGTAATTCAGGAAAATTAATTGACCTACATGTACATAAACTATGCTTGACCTACAATTCGATAAACATTGTGTGGTTTTCTTTCCATGTGAAGTGAGTGAAACAATAGGAAGACGACAACCCTTTCCACTAGCAGTGATCCAGAGAAAGAGTCATAAGGAGTGACCCTTGTGAATCCAATGAGTAGACCCAGAACATTGTAAAGGCAATTATTCTAGGCATAGAAGATCTAGACTAGAAAATGTACTCATTATTGACAGTTATCCTTAGTGAATTTTGTTCATCGGTGTATTTTCATTGTATGATCCTTGGATGTATCCTAGGGTGGGGGAATAATGTAAAATCGGCATGTCATGTACATGATTTCATATTAGTTCATGTATTGTTATGGGAGTAAAATATAATTGAGTTTTGTCTATCAAAAAAACAATATCCAATATGGTGAATGATTTAATCTTTCATACCATAATTCACTCCCCCTATCAGGGTATTCGACATAGTTGACCTAACAGATTTCCTCGACCTTCAAAAATATTAATAATAAATAGATTGTATATAATACATTAAATACTAACAACATACCTTTATGATTAAAAATAAATACTATCCTTGGATGGTATAATGGTTCTGATCGATCACATAGTTTATTCTCTTATAGACCAGACACAACAAAAATACACAATCCACCTTCTAGAAGAACAACATTGGAGAACCACACTGTGATAGAATAATATGGATGAATCCCTACCACTACATTTCATTTATATAAATACTTAACTTAGACAACTATTTGGGTGTAATACAATAATGATCCCTCAAAATCATATATGTTTCTAGTTGTATTTCTAATCCAAACACAATGTCATTTCAAGTAGGTAGAACCACAAAACCTTCATGGAAGACATATATAATCTCATTAATAACTCTTAAATCCTCTACCCACAATGCTTCCACAAATAATTATAACAATTCGGATAAAAATATATATTAATTCCCAGCACCCATCCATAAATTCTTCTAGTTAATAAACACCACTAACTATCCCTTTACATTGGAAAACAAAACTCTCCTAAAAAATAAATCAACAACTTCACAATTGGAATACAACCAATATAGGCCTAGGATGGGATTATATGGTTGTATATATATCATGAAAAGTCACTAAATGTATTATGGTACCCGACCATCTATCTAAACCCATGACACAAATCAAATGAAATATATTGACATAAATATTTTGTGGATAACACTTGTGGAAGGAGAAGTATCTCTAACACCAATCTAATTTTAGGGACCAAAGAGTGTAAAATAGGGGAGTAAACCATTCAAAATCAAAAAAATGGAATAAACCAGGGTAAATGGTAAACATATCAACCCACAAACAACCAATAAATCCTTTATTATTGGAACATCCATTTCATGCATATTTTTTCATCAAACATCTCTAACTCACTTATTAGACCTACATGACCACACTCTGGCCTAGGTCTCTAAGGATGAGTACTATCATCAGGATAACTTCTACCAGCCCTATCTCCCATGGATGGGGCATAATCCTACTAACCCATATAAAAAATAGAGAATATAACCCATTTTACTAATATGACCTTGTGGAATTTTTTTGTTACCTCTATGGATGAAATGGGGATTGATTCAAAACACCATAGAAACCTCCTTAATAATTCATATACTAAAACTTCCAGTGACCATAACCCTCATCGGAATAACAAATTTATAACCTTGATTTCATTGATTCTATTGAGCCTTTAAATGAAGCTCCAATTATCTAAAAACTCTACTAGCCTCTTATCAAGGAGATAATCCCACTTAATGAACTTTCTAGAATAGTCCTTGATACTTATTAACCTCTACTAATATAGTTATTTTATATGAAGTGAGTTTATATAATATCACGGAATTTAGTTCCTCTTCAAGAAAACTCACTCAAGATAATTCATTGGGGAAAAATAAGTGAAGAAATGTTGGAGTTCCTTGAAAATGATATCAACATCCAACATAATCAATAAACTAACTAAATTGAGATAATATCTAACATTTTAACTAATTTAATTATTTATAATATGAAATGTAAATGAAACTCCTTAAGGAAATCATCTAAAAAAACATCTTTCTTCTTCCATAAATCTGACTGATCATCAAAATAACCTAGTTTAGAATTTGTAACATCCCAGGTAAATAAAGAATATGAAATTTTTATATTTATTAATATTTGTGAATAAAATATTAAGATGACTTTAATGGGGATTCTATGTTCGATGGCATACCCAATACACAACAATGAGTTTTCTCGAAATCTTATGTTGCACACTAATAATATAATAATATATTTTTTAAATAGTAGTTAATGCCTAGCCGTTGTAATGGTGGGAATGAACAAAACTAAATACAAAATGAATATATATGTTTGTTTAATATTTTAACAATTACCCAATAAATGTTAGAGGCTTAAAATGCGAATGAATCCAATTTTAAGCATAAATGTTCTAATATTCTTTAAAAGGTCGATTACCCCCCTTTTGATGGCGAACCCTTTTTGAATATACATTTTGAAAAGTTTATATGCTATATTTTACAAAATAAAATCCTTTTTTATAATCAAGACATCAAAATTTACGTTGTGAAATTTTTTGGTATTTTTCTGATAAAGTTGATTTTTTTATTGAATAGTGAAAAATGATGTATGTTAATTCAAAACCTCCTTTTAATATAATTTATATATATGGTTAGATTATATATTTAATTAGTTTCAAAGTGTAATTAGAATATATTTTTACTATTTAATCTAATCGTGGTAATTTTAATTAATTTCACTTTGAAATTGGAGACAAACAAGTGTCAGTCTTTTGATAGATATTGTTTCTTAAAAACATGCTATTTGTTATGACAACAGGAATTAATTATAAAATTAAATAATGAAACTTATATGTTTTTAATTTTTGAAAATAGAAATCATTTTTGAAATCAGAATATCAAATATATCTTAGGATGAATTTTTGGTATTTTTCTGAAGAACTACAATTTCTGATGAATTGTGAAACCACTATGTTGTTGTTAAAAAAACTGATTTTTCATTTAAATGAAAGTTTACTGCTTCTGTGTTTTGAATTTTAAAAATCCAACATACATGGTTTTCATTATTAAGTAAAATTTGGTTCAATGGGATTAAAATATGTTTTGGTGAATAGTATCTTTTGAGTTTTCTTAACCGCGATTAGAGGTAATCAGTGTTATTTAAGAAAAAAATGATATTATAAAAATATAAAAATATCTTGACACATGTCCTAACCTTATTGGATGAGTCATGGCCGAACAATAAAACCCATGGGTCAATTTTTGGGACCCCATGGATCCACTTGGGTAGGATAATGACATTAATACCTTTTATTTAAAGTAAAAATAAAAATATCACAAACATGTATTGTTTTACTAAAAAAATTATTACATGGGGTTATATAAGTTATATTTTTTATTATGAATACTCATTAGAAAGATAATAATTTTTTCTACAACATGGTAATTTTTTTTTACAAAATTTTACACATAAATAAAATAAAATTTTTTATGACATAATGATGATGCAGTGTTTACGTCATCAATGAATTATTTAAATAAATAAGAAGATAATGTTTGAAATAATATCAGACACTTGTAAAATTATTATTGGATGATTTTATTTCGAAAATGTACCACCTTATATTAGACTTTAATGAATTTTGGAGCTTTAGAAACCTAATATAATTTTATAATAAAATAATAATTTCAAGATTTCCAAATGTCCCCCTCCTCTCCCTTCTAAAAAGACCCCACTTCCTACCCATCTATCACAATTCTCAAGCCCTTTGGCTCAACCAACCTATACTAAAATAATCTCCCAATATCCCTATATTCATCCCAGAATCCTCACTTTAGGCAGAAATCTCTTCAAAAAACCCTTTTGGTTCATACCAATAGGAGTTACCTGATTTAAAGGTAATGTCATCTCTTATGTTCTTTTGTTTCATTTTGCTTCTCCAACCCCCTAAACTATTTTTATTCATTTATTTTGTAACAAAAACAGTATATTCAATATAATAGGATGTTTTTATGAAATTTATTTGAGCTACACTTACACACACCATAATCTACTAGTTAAATAACATACTGTTTCTGTGGATGGTGAATTACTGCCTCACGAAATGATGATTGTTCAAACATCTATTAACACCTTTCATGGTGGCCATTAAGAAGTAACTATTTTTATATATGATATATATATTTTTTCTTTTCCTTATGCTTCTGTATTTGTCATTTATGACATACCTTTATGGTTTCTGTTATGGGTAAACGCGATAATCTCATTAGAGGAAGCACGGACTACCGCCCCCTCAAAGTGATATGACTCGTTCATGCCTTAAGTGGAATGTATAAAGGATGGAGTTAAAAATATTATATATGATATTATACTGGAATTAGTGTATATATCTATATCATTCTGTCTTTATTAAATTAAAATATGAAATAGAAAGGGAAGTAGCGTTCATGCGTACGTACGACTTATTGTCTCCATGAACGGTGCATCTCATTTCTTACCTCTAAATGTTATGTAATATTATAAATACATGTATATACTGGATATATATGACATATATGATATCTGAATCATGAATATCATTCTGGATATAATGAAACTTTCACCACATGAACAACATGTAGTTATAAGAATTCCATTTTTTTCTCAAGTACCAAATATTGACAAAACGAACGTTATTAACTTAAATGATTACGTAATTTTTATAACATGGTAATATGTGATATAAGAGGAATAATAAACTTGAAAAAGTTTCTGAAGCAAGTATAAATTAACTCTATTTTAATATTCAGTATATTAAATAATGATTGAGTCAAGTCGGACACAAGGTAAGGGATTACCTCTCTCTTTCTTTTTAAGTACTCTCTTTTATGTAATTTATTTTATGCTCCATGTTCTGTTGTTGGAGGATGTTATTTTATATTAACCCTTATCAAATTTGTATTTTCATATGATGAGAGATCCACTATTACTCTAATCAATTCATTTTAATAAATTTTAAGTGGCGCCGTTAGGCTGCCGAATTTTAGTAAGGGATCCTTTCACCCTTCTCATTTTCAAAGTTCTATTTTCACATCAAGTCTTTCAAGTTACTTCGAATTATGTTGGGCTATGATATCTATGTCCATAAAAATTTAATTTTATTTTCATATGATGAGAGTCCCTATTTTATGTCATCAATCATTTTTGGATGTTTTGAGTGCCGACGTTAGGCTGCCGAGATTTCGTAAGGGATTTTTCATCTCACTTTTATTCCTGTGAGATTCATGCAACATTTTCCACTATTTCCTTTTTTGTGGTGTGTGTACTTCCCATGATTTTACTATTTGTGTAATATACATTGATTTATTGGTATTTACATCTTAATTTTATGAACCTTCTTTCATGGGGTGTACATTTTTAATGTTACTAAATTCGGTAAGGGAACCTTTCACCCTCCTTTTTTTAAAATACTTATTTAGTTATGTCTTTTAATTTACATATTATTTTGTTGGTATATGTTCTTATATATCCTTTTTGATTTAAAGTTTATGTAAAAGTGATGATATACCATTTTATCTCTCATCAACTGGAAATCTGAATTTTAATGTGACGACGTTAGGCTATTGAATTTTTGCAAAGGAACTTCTTAACACAATTTCAATCCATTGGGTTAAACCTACTCTTTGAATATGTCATTATATGAATATGTGTGAATGATTATGGTTGTTTTACACTTAATATCGACTTATATTGGGTGTATTTTTATTTGGCACACATAATTATGTAATTGATTTATCTATAATCTAAGGATACCGTCTTTGTAAGGGACTATGTCTCAATGTCCTTTCATTGAGACATATTTTTTTTATACACAACTTTCTTTTATATGGTGTATAAACCACTTTGACGTTTACTTTTATTCAAAAGGAATCTTTTTATATGAAGTGTTTTACAAAACGACAAAAGGAATGTTTTTTCTTACGTATGCGGTGACAACGACTTCTCCACCGTCGTGACCATTATTTGAGTTTCGACTTCCTCTACAATCCATAACTTTTTAAATGAAAAAATTATACCATATACTCTTCAATGTATTTTGGTATTGAAAATGGTTTTTGATAATGTATGGATTGTATCAATGTGTTGTACTGATATCTTTTTATTGAAATGTGGAAATATTTCGTTTCCTTTAAGAATGTTTTATGAGGTACAATTATGTTATGGTTCTTGGTCATTGTTTATGAAATCGGGTGGTTCCATGATAGACTAAGGGCGGGTGATCCCAAGATATCTCTCCAATGCATTGGGTAATGTGACGGAGGTAAACATTAATTTTTCTCCTAAAATATTTAGGGAGTATACCAAGGGCGGGTGAGCCCAAGATAGCTCTCCATGTTTTGAAATGTTTTTCACAAGACATAAATATGAGTAGGGTCAAGGATGGGATTAAGGAAAATACATGTTGTCTAAAACATGGAACTAGACAAGACTCTTTTATTCAAAGAGTTTTTATTTTGTGAAAAAAATTGAAACTGAGTAGATGTGTCTACTTTGTAATCTTTTGAGATGTAATAGTTATGTCCTAATTCTCTAAAAATATAATCCTGAAAAAATCCTCAATTTGAATGCTTGATATATCTCAAGATTAAGTAATGTATAAGGTTGGGGCATTATAGTTGGTATCAGAGGTCTGTTTAGACAACATTAGGGATTACGAGTTTTCATTAAACACATGGTTAGTCCCTAGGTCTATTATTTCAGTTATATACTTGTTTTCTATCTTTTTCAGATCATGGAATGTCTGTTACAAATGAGAGGAGGAGGATCTCAAACGACATTCCTATCTCTTCTTAAGGACATGCTTGCAATAATTATTGAAAATTCATGTTCGGATGATTGTGAAACTTTATATAGCATAAAACTCACTTGCAAGCAGTTGTTTGAGATATCAAACACCTCCACTATACCTCATTATCATCAGGGATCATGAGTTGTATTTAACCAAATCATATTTTCAAAATATTCTAATATTTTCATGAAAGGTAAATATTATCAAGGCATTTTCTGATATTTTACCATATCACATGATTTTGAGGCATATTATGATTTTAAAAATGGTGCTAAAGAAGGAGACCATTGTGCAACCTATTTCGATTTTATTTTAAAATATAGTCCCTCAGCACATACCTATGTTATTTTAAAAGGATAATTAATTGATAGTTTTAACTCAATTTCGGTCTGACTATTTTATAGAAATCATGTTTTATGAGATGTTTTCAAATTTTATGTCATACATGATTATTTTCCAAAACTATTTTTATGTGAACACCAATATGACCAATTTTGTACAAGGTGTCTTTGGATGGAGGATGAAAATGATTTTTAAGGATATCTACATTATTTTTGTGATGCATGGACCTTCTACCTACGTGAAGATGATGACAATTAAACCCAATGGGCACCATGATCAATGTAAGATGTTCTTATTTTGGGGATCGATTTATTTTATCTAGTGATGGTGAAGTAAGACTCTAAGAATTAAGATGTTTATATCATAATGAATTTGGATGAAAGTGAGTGGTATAAGGAAACCATTGAGGTTAAAACATTTTAGGGTTATTTTTGAGATTTCAATTGAGGAGAAACTGTGGAATTTTATTTTGGAACAATATATGTTTTTATTGTGGACATATGATGATTTGGATTATCTATGAAAATGATTAACCAATCATGGAGAATATGGGATTAGGTTAATTACTTTTCAATAAGAGACTTTAAGGGCAACTGATGTTATTTGAAGATAAATGCTAAAATTTATCTTGGAAGACCATGTGATCAAATCCTTCAGAGATTTGGGGTACAATCATAGTTTTTATTACATTGAATAATTTTATGGACAACTATTTATTGAAAGGTCTTTGATGAACTTTGTGTTTTGACAAATTTTGGAGATTAAGAGTAGTTTTTATTTTTCTAAATGATTATCCTTTTTGAGGATTATCTAATCTTGTACTAACCATTTTGGTTTTGGTTAAGGTCTAATCACATTGGAAATATATAGTCCATTTTTTGTGGATTATTTGATTCTCTATAAGATTATTTTAGCACTCTTAATGTGAACAAGTCATCCTAAATAATCCTCTTTGGGATAAAGTATGAGTTTCTATTAGAAATCTAGTAAAAGATGAAAGTCTACATGACAAGTAAGTATGTTTCATTCGGATTTAGTTAAGCTCATAAACAAATTCCTCAATGAAAATTAACTTAAAAAAATGTTATTCGTTATCTTTTCCTACTTGGGAATCATATACTATTTAACCCATCACAAGTTTGTGATTTTCTGGTGGATAACTTTTTCCTAGACATGTTTTGTATCACTCTCCATTAGAACATAATGGTTTGATTTCTCCTCCATCACCATTTTTTCATGTAATCCTATTATCTATTGTCTCGGGTGACCTTTTTACTTTTATTTATTTCTTTTAATGTGATAGTTTAATTTACTTCTTTTCCGATTTGGGGCTTCCAATTAAGATTCCGATCCCTTTTTTTAAAAAATTGCGAGGACGCAATTTTCAAAAGGGGGGAAGGATGTAACATTCCAGGTAAATAAAGAATATGACATTTTCATATTTATTAATACTTGTGAATAAAATATTAATATTACTTTAATGGAGATTATATGTTCGATGGCCTACCCAATACGCAACAACGAGTTTTTTTAAAAAAATCTTACGTTACAGACTCATAATATAATAATATATTTTTAAATAGTAGTTAATTCCTTGCCGTTGTAATGGTAGTAATGAAAAGAACTAACTAAAAAATTAATATATATGTTTTTTGAATATTTTCACAATTACCCAATAAATGTTAGAGGCTTAAAATGTGAATGAATCCTATTTTAAGCATAAATGTTCTAATATTCTTTAAATGGTCGATTAACATCCTTTTGATGGAGAACCCTTTTGGAATCTAATTTTTTTCAATTTTATATGATATATTTGAAAAAATAAAATCCTTCTATAGAATCAAGTCATAAAATTTTAATTTGTGTAATTTTTTTGTATTTTTTGGATAAAGTTCATTTTTTATTGAATAGTAAAAAATGATGTATTTTAATTCAAAAATTCATTTTCATATAATTTATATATATGGTTAGATTATCTATTTAATTGGTTATAAAGTGTAATTAGAATATATTATTACCATTTAATCTAATGGTGGTCATTTAAATTAATTTCACTTTGAAATTGGACATAAACAAGTGTCAGTCTTTTGATAGATATTGTTTCTTAAAAACACGCTATTTGTTTTGACAACAATAATTAATTATAAAATTAATTGATGAAACTTATATGTTTTTAAATTTTTAAAATATACATCATTTTTGAATTCAAAATATCAAATATAGCCTAGGGTGATTGTTTGGTATTTTTCTGAAAAACATCAATTTTTGATAAATAGTGAAACCACTAAGTGGTAGTTAAACAAACTGATTTTTCATTTAAATGAAAGTTTATTGCTTATGTGTTTTGAATTTTAAAAATGTGACATACATGGTTGAAATTAGTAAGAAAAATGTGGTTCAATGGGATTAAAATATTTTTTGGTGAATAGTAGCTTTTGAGTTTTGTTAACCGCAATTAGAGGTAATTAGTGTAATTTAAGATAAAAATGATATTATAAAAATATAAAATTTTCTTGCACATGTCATAACCTTATTATTTGAGTCATGGCCGACCAATACAAACCATGGGTCATTTTTTGTTACCCCATGGAGCCACATGGGTATGATAATGACATTAATACCATTTATTTAAAATAAAATTAAAATTTTCACAAACATGTATTATTTTACTAAAACAATTTTTACATGGGGTTATATAAGTTATATTTTTAAATAAAAAAACTCACTATAACTCTACAAAGATTTCCTAGAACATGGTAATTTTTTTATAATTTTTTTAGACATCAAATAAATAAAATTATTTATGATATAATGATGATGCAGTGTTTACGTAATTAATGAATGATTTAAATAAATAGGAAGATAATGTTTAAAATAATATCCAAAACTTGAAAAATTATTATTATATGATTTTATTTCGAACATGGACCACCATATCATTGACTTTAATGAATTTGTGAGCTTAGAAAATGAATTTCATTTTATAATAAAATATTAATTTCAACATTTCTAAAAGAGCCCCTCCCCTCCCTTATAAAAAGACCCCACTTCCTACCCATCTGTCACACTTCTCAAGCACTTTGGCTCGTCCAAACTCTAATCAAATAAGATAAAAATATCCTTCTCTTCATCCTATAAGCCTCACATTATCCAAAAATCTCTTCAAGAAACCATTTCGGTTCAAACCAAGAGGAGTTACCCGATTTAAAGGTAATGTCTTCTCTTATGTTCTTTTGTATTATTTCGCTTCTCCAACCCCCTAACTATTTTTATTCCATTATACTGTAACAAAACCATAATTTTCAATATAATATGATGTTTTTATGAAAATTATTCTAGATACACTTAAAAACACCTTAATCTAATGGTTAAAGAACATATTGTTTCTGTGGAGGGAGAATTACTGCCTCATGAAACGATGATGGTTCAATCTTCTATTAACACATTTCATGGGGGCCAATAAGATGTCACTATATTTATATATGATATATATTGTGTTTATTTTTTCCTTATGCTTTTGTATTTTTCATTTATTACATACCTTTATGGTTTCTATTATGGGTAAACACAATAATATCATTAGAGGAAGTGCGGACTACCTCCCCCTCAAAGTGATATGACTCGTTCATGCCTTCAGTGGAATGTATAAAGGATGGAGTTAAAAATATTATAATGGAATTATAATGGAATTAGAAAATAAATATGTATCATTATGTCTTTATTCCATTAAAATAGGAAATAGAAAGGGAAGTAGCATTCATGCATACGTACGGCTTACCGTCTCCATGAACGGTGCATCTCATTTCTTATCTCTAAATGTTATGTAATATTATAAATAAATGTATATACATGATATATATGACATATATGATATCTGAATAATGAATATAATTCTGGATATAGTGAACCTTTGACCACGTGAACAACTTGTAATTATAAGTAGTCCATTTTTTTCTCAAGTACCAAATATCGACGAAATGAACGTTATTACCTTAAATGATTACGTAATTTTTGTAACATGGTAGTAAGTTATATAAGAGGAATAATAAACTTGAAAAAGGTTTTTAAACAATTATAAATTAACTATAGTTTATTATTTAGGAGATTAAAGAACGATCGAGTCAAGTCGGACACAAGGTCTGGGATCCTACCTCTCTCTTTCTTTTCAAGTACTTTCTTTTATGTCATTTCTTTTATTCTCCATGTTCTGATGTTTGAGGATGTTATTTTATATTAGCCTTAATGTAATTTGTATTTTCATATGATTAGAGACCCCCTATTACTCTCATCAATTTATTTTAATAATTTTTAAGTGGCGTCATTGGGCTGTGGAATTTTTCTAAGGGATCCTTTCACCGTTATCATTTTCAAAGTTCTATTTTCACGTCAAGTCTTTCAAGTTACTTCTTCTTATGTTGGGGTATGATATATTTATCCATCATACTATACTTTTATGTTCATATGATGAGAGATCCTATTTGATCTCATCAATCCATTATTGGAATTTTTATGTGGCGTCGTTAGGCTGCCGATTTTTTGTAAGGGATTTTTCATCTCACTTTTATTCCGGTGAGATTCATGCAGTATTTTCCACTATTTAATTTTTGTGTGGTGTGTGTACATCACATGATTGTATTATTTTTGTAATATACATTAATTTATGGGTAGTTAAATATTTATTTTATGACCATTTTTTCATGGGGTGTACGTTTTGAAAGTTACTCAAATCATTAAGGGAACCTTTCACCCTCCTTTTTTTAAAAGACTTATTTTGTTATGCCTTTTAATTTACATCTTATTATGTTGGGATGTTTTCTTATATATACATTTTGATGTAAAGTTTATGTACAAGTTATAAGATTCCATTTTCTCTCTCATCAACTCATTTTCTGAATTTTAATGTGACGACCTTACGCTGTCAAATTTTTGAAAGGGAACTTCTTAACTCAATTTCAATCCTTTGGGTTAAACATTTACTCCTTGAATATGTCATTCTATTAATATGTCTGAAGGAATATGGTGGTTTTACACATAATATCCACTTATATTGGGTGTATTTTTATTTTTCACACATAAGTATGTAATTGATTTATCCTTAATCTAAGGATACCGTCTTTGTAAGGGACTTCGTCTCAATCTCCTTTCATTGAGGCATATTTTTTTGTACACAACTTTCTTATATAAGGTGTATATACCCATTTTAATTTTACTTTTATTCAAAAGGAATCTTTTTATACAAAGCGTTTTAGTAAATGACAAAAGGAATGTTTTCTCTTACATATGAGGTGACAACGACTTCTCCGCCGCTGTGACCATTATTTGAGTTTCGTCTTCCTCTACAAGCCATAACTTTTTAAATGAAAAATAAATACCATATACTCTTTTATGTATTTTGGTATTGAAAATGGTTTTTGATAATGTTAGGATTATATCAATGTGTTGTATTTATATCTTGTGATTGAAATGTGGAAATGTTATGTTTCCTTTAAAATGTTTTATGAGATACAATTATGTTATGGTTCTTGGGAATTGTTTATGAAATCCGGTGGTTCCTTGATAGACTAAGGGCGGGTGAGCCCGAGATAGCTCTCCAATGAATTGAGTAACGAGACCGAGGTAAACGTTATTGTTTCTCCTAAGACATTTAGGGAATATACTATGATGGGTATTACAAATGTGACTCCCTATGTAGCTGTGATAGCTACAATGTATGTATGTTATGTATTCCTCATGATTCCTTTATGTCTTATGATTTCATAAAGTATGTTAAATTGCTTATTTTTTATGAGTAAATTATGATTTCATAGATCTTTTTTATGTATAAATAGACTAATGTATTCATTATATATTTTCATATCCCTTACTGAGATTTTTATTCTCATCCCATGTTTTGAAATGTTTTTCACAGGACTTAATGATGAGTCGGGTCAAGGACGGATCAAGGAATAGACATGTTGTCTAAAACATGGGACTAGACATGAGACTTTTTTTCAAAGAGATTTTAATTTGTGAAAAAAACGGAAACTTAGTAGATGTGTCTACTTTTTAATATTTTGAGATGTAATAGTTATGTCTTAATTCTATAAAACTCTAATCTTGAAAAGATCCTCAATTTTAATTATTGATATAACTCAAGATTAAGTAATGTTTAAGGCTGGGGCCTTATAGAATTTCAGCTTGGATAATGAAAATGGTGATATTAAAATCATATATCTAATTCCATATCATCCTATCAGATATTATCCCATAAACCTTATTGCCCTTCTAATACAAGAATGCATGAAATATATTATGCCACATATTATCCTACTTAATCAAATAGATCCTCTGAAAATTTACTGGATCATCTAGTTCAACCTATACTCCCCAAACATCATGTGGAAAATCACTAAGATCCATTTTTGTGAATAAGGCACAATGGATACCTTAATAATTATATCATTTAATTTATTTAGATTCATTTAACTATGATAATTTTAATGTATTCATTATGACCACTTTGAAACACAATTGGGAAAAAAGATAATGTACGTAACTCACATAAGTCTCTCAGAGAAATCCAAAATCACATATATTATCATATCTATAAAATGTATTGTACTTGAATTGAATCACATTCCTATTATGATCTTGTGTATTGGTTGGTCTCCCCTTATTATGTTATTTTCTAGGATAAACACACATTATTTCTATACAACTGATATAATCATCACTAAACCCTAGCACCATGATTCATCATATATCATAACTACAATATCTAATATGACTATATCATGACCCCCTAACCCTCTCACCATCAGTCCTCCTCCTATAAAGTCAATGAAGAGATGTACTGACCAATAAATCTCACCTCCAAAAGTCCAATGGTATGTGATGATCATTGCGGTTATAAAACAAATAATAAGAGGCATTACCCTCACCAATTCAATGATAAAAAAATATGAATCAATAACCACTTCATAAATATAAAAATATAAATCATTCTAGAGTTATTTTAATGTAGTAAAATATAAATTATCTAGAATAAAATACCAAAAAAAGACCTAAAGAAGCAAAATTGCAGCAGCTCAAAGCATTATGCCAATAATGCACAACATTATCTTTCAAACCAACATAAATAGCTGAAAAATAGTTTATATATACATGGGGTGATCATAAAATGTATATTTATGTGTATCCTACCCATTATCTCTCACAAAAATATGAAAATAGAAAAAATAATGAACTAGGGAATCAATAGAAGAACTAACATGCACCGAAATTGGCCAACTGACTATTGTATCGTTTCTAAGTTAAACTCAAAAAATAACATATCCCACATAGTATAAATAGCATAATATGAATATAAATTATGGTACCCTACATCCATTACCTCAATGAAATTCTAATCTAATTCCCCAATGTTATATTCCCTATGCTCATATACCTTACCTATATACCAAAAATCACAAATCATGTTGAGTATAATGTGGGACGGGTTGCAGTCCTACCGATTTCAACCTCTTATAGGGTCCAATATCCTATAATTTCGTTATAAAATTTCTATAAATCACTTTACACTACCATATAATCATTTATCTCATCATGTATCATAAGAAACAATATAACAAGGGTTTTAGGGTACCATGAATATGATGGACATCAAGAACATTCCATCAACCAACCATGGAGGACCCCCACCACATGTCTCATCATCTCATCAATATGAAACCCAAATAAACTATTCAATTATTAACTAAGACTTTCTAAAAATATTTTCCTGCTACTATATACTTCTATAAAATAAAGAGAGGGGAAGAAGGGGTAATCGTCTATTTGTACCATCACCAATATGGATATTGGGTAGAACATCCCTCAAAAGATTTCAGTTTCGGTATGTATTACTTGAATTGGTTGGGGTTATTAAAGAAATAACATATAATTACAAGTATATATATATATATTCGCATACATGTCCCACCCTATGGGTCTAAATCAAAGAACACTATTGCTACCCACATCACTACTACATCACCTCAAGACATATTCCATAAAATACCAATTACAAAAAATGTAACTCATCACAAAAAAATGCCAAGGAAACTCCATACATCCTTATTTATTCAATGATTTTTAAAATTTAGAGATTTAAATATTTTACTCATGTACAATTTCTAGATCATATGTGTTCAGTTTTAATAACTATAATTTAATTCCATTCCATGAGATTCTGAATCCATATTTACTGATTACATGTAATAAAATTCATGTAACTACAATACACACTATGACATAATAGATCAATTATTTCATTTCACCAATGATTGACCAAGCTCTAAAACTATACCATAATATAACCCACAACAAACAACTGAACCCCTATTATCCATCACATCCCCCATCCAAACTAGTAACCTACATCAATTCACAACTCTAAAAGGTCCACAAAGAAATCAAGAACATATAAAACACATCCGTACATAGAGTAAAATATTTCAACATCAACATATAGTGTATTCCAATTTAATGAAGCATTACATTATACATAGTCATCTTCAACACTATAAATTTCAAAAAAAACTGATATCTACACATTGTTAGTGAATAAATACATATATGTGTATAACCATTTATTGATGGTATGATCTATAAAACAATCAATGCATGGGTTCTCGATTCATAGTAACCAAACCACAGAAAACACAATAGCATCCATGTTTAAAGTTAACCAAGTGAAAAAAATAAGAAATTCAATCAACACATGAGAAAAGAAACCATTCCATTTTTTAATTAATTATTATTTTTATATTATATTGTTTAATTAAAAATTTATTATCAACCCAAATGAAAAAAATGGAATGATAATTTCACATATACAACGAATAAATATTGAACTGGAATCCCCCACCTTGAAGAAACATTTTTAAAACATTGTATATGAGGAGGTGAAGAATAAACAACATGAATACCATAACTACTAAAGGAAATCCTCAATAAACCTATACCACAACAATTATTTTATCAAAAGAATATCCAAAAATCCCATGAATTGAACAAAAATAAGAGATGAGAATTCTTCAAGAGCTAACTAAAATAATCCATAAGGGAAAGAATATAAATCACCCAAGATTATCATATTCTTTATCTTAATACCAATGATCATAGCCAATAATGATTTTCTAAAAGACCTCCCAAACTCTCCCATGAGTAACCCATCTATTGATATGACACAAGGGTAAAATGGTGGAAATATAATGGGTTCCAGAAAATTATATTAGGTTTCATGAACACCCATTTCGGGTGTGACATACCACTTCATTCCATGAATGGCAAAGGAAAACACCAATTAAATCCATGAAAAGTGTCTTCATTCCATGAACATTTCGATTCAAATCTCAACCTAAATTAATGTACCTAGAAACTATAAAATCAATTTTTTTACTTTCCATGATCAATACATTCCATGTTATGAACCACATTAAGACATAACCGCAAATAAAACTTCTAAATAACATTATGATGTGAATCAATGGTTCATATCATACAATACTTCAACAAAACCTCTGAAAATATGACCTAGAAAATCACATGTAGTGGACTATATTTACACCATCAACAAAACATCAAGATATGTCCTGGCATAATTCACTCCATTAACAAGACATTCAGGTCATGAACTACGCTCTCATCTGGAAATTTCAGTTCCAAGCCTCATATTCCATCCCCAGTCCTCATCTATATTAGAATAGAATTTAGTGGAATTAATATTTAAAAAATTGTTACATTCATAAATTTATTTCTTCCATGTTTTTTATTCCAAGGATCCATTTCCAACTTCCATATTACAACCCAAATGTGATTCCAATATGCCAATTCTTGGTTACAATATCTGGTCTACAATATTACTCTCACATGAATACATTCCATTATTACAATCAGGAAGTAATTTTTTTCTTTTAGGAGTGATAAAATTTATCATAACATCACCTGGGATAAAAATTTCAATTTTTATTCCTATTTCAAAAGACATATATAATTTTATATTGAGTTCCATCCAGAAGGATGTCTTTTTTAAAATGGAAATTTTACATGTGTTAGATTTCAACATTCTTGCATCCTCATGGTGGATTTCTATTTCCAATAAATTTTATTCCATTTGCAAATCATTTCAATGTACTAAAATATTTCCATGAAATCAATAGTAAATCCCATGAAAATTTCTCATAATTTTAATAACATCATAAATAGTGAAATATTAAAATCTATAAGTAAATTATTTACAACGAAAGATAAAATTTAATTTTTAATTTCATAACCAAAAAATAAAAAATAAAAAATAAAATAATATTTGAGTCAAAAAATTATTAATAAAAATTACTCAAAATTAATCAATTACTATATAATTTTTATTTAGAAATGATCTTCGGAAATTTTATTGTAGATTTTGATTAGCCATTAAATAAGATAACTAGGAATGTAATGATTTAATCTAACTTATTAATAGTTTTATGTATGAGTTAAACTCTTAGAAACTTTCCCGAGAGAACCTATAATTAATATGAATGAATAAAACATTGGAAATGAACTATAATTAAATAATAAAGAATGATAAATGAAATGAAAAAATATGGGATAAATATTTTATTGGTCCCTTTTGTGTGTACATGTGTATTTCTACCCCAAGCTATGAAATTATGATGGTTACCAAAAATCTAATGGTGGATGAGGTTTTTTTTATTTAAAAAACCTCATGTTTTTACTTATAATTCTTTTTATAATGGAATAACTATAGAATATCCCACTGATAGAATATGGTAGATCCAAACCCTTAATAATAATTTATATCATACTTAATGGAGTAAGTATAAAATATGGTTCCACCCTAATTAATTTTACCACAACATCATTTACCCCTTTCTCTTCATATAGGGATTTCTCTTAATCTGTTTCATGAAAAGTGTGATAAAAAAACCCATGGGATATTTCAGGTGGAATTAAATTAAAATAACCAAAATTTGGAGCTAATTTTCCCTCATTAATATAATATTTAAATGTTGTTACTTAATTAAAACCTTAGTAAACTCATCATCTTCAAATTCTAGTATCAATATTCCTTTAGTGGTAGCTTCATTAAATTCTTAATCACTATCCATTACGGTGTATGGCACAAATAATTGACGATTTTATTCTAAAAGAAGTTATATATTGATTCCAAAAAAGTTAAATTAAAATTTCAATATCCTAAATAATTGTTTCATCCCCTGAGTGATTAACAACATGATATTTTTGTTATTATAATACCTCTAGAAGGGGTTTTATAGGAGAAAGTAGATAATAATATTCAAATGAACCCATATACCCTTTAATATATTCTTGAAATTTTGTAGGATAAGCTCTTATTATTCATTCATTACATCATTATGAAACTTCATAATATACTGTAATATTTTAATAAGATCCTAGATTGTGCTTCCCAAACTTATTATTAATTGTACTCTTTCAAGCCATAAATGATCTTCATAAATGTCTTCTGTCTATTGTTTAATTTATAAAACCACTTGAACTACATATTAAATAAATAAATAATCACTTACATGGGTATTCGTGAGTTAAAAATGATAAATTTTATTAATCAAACACAAATAATTCCAACCATTTAAATAAATAAAACGTAATTTATAGAATAAATAAATAAATGGTAATAAATTTCGTCTCACTAATTAGGGGGTGGAATAAAATATTATTTATTTTTACTAATGCAGAAAAATGGTGAAAAAGTGTCTCCAATAGACACTTATTTAGCTTATGTTTTTTGAACCAGCAATGATTTTTTGATTAAATTAATTTTGATTTAGGTTAGTCCAATGATTATGGTCTATCTCTATATGTATATATGGCTACATTTCTTGATGGTATCTAGAAAGGTGATGGGTTGGTGGAAACTGAGAATTCTTTCTGAACATCTTCCTTTCAACTCAAAACTGGACTACGGGTAATCAGAATGGATATCCATGGAAGGAAGATTAAACTATTACTGATCCCATTAGGGTTGATTTAACATATCTATTTGAGAAAACATAAAAATATTTTATATAGGATATCAAGGAGGTGAATAGATTATCATGAATTATTGAAAATGGGGGATATTAATTTGGAGAAAGATTAAAATAGTCAAGGGAATTAGATTTCATAGAAATACAAGGTTATATATATGAGCAATGTGGCTGAAAATTACTATTTCATAGTCTTGGGAAGAAGAGTGGGCCTTGAATGGACTAATCAAATCATAGGGAAATGATAAGAATTGAGGATATTACTTTGGTATTAAGTAATATTGATCATTACCACAAACCAATCCCATTGAGTGATGACTTAAACTAGTATGAATATGTTGATGATTACTATGATGATTATGACATCTATTTTTTTATTTCATTAGCAGATTCCTTGCAGTATTTCTTTGAGGATAGAAATATTGTTTCTTACACCTTACATCAATTTACTAAATTTTTCCTCTCTATTTCATTAAACAAAATAGTCTCTAATCATGTCATATTTGATATAATTAAATGTTCATCCCAACATAAAAATATTGATACTCATTACATTGAGTGTGAAATTTATCCATCTTTTTTGATCACTTTGGAACAATAATCCTTTACACCATTAATAGCCAGTAATGATGAACACTCCATAATTTAGAGTGTGAAACCTTCCATGACTTGGCCTAATCATATGCAATTTTATTCCTTGAATATGCATAGATCCATCAAATAAATATAATTATTGATAAAAGGTAGGGAATGGAAAATTATATAAAATTGAATGATATTTTAGAGTTATGCCAAGGTGTTCGTATGATAATCTCACTAACCCATAATACTTCTCTATTTTTCAACAAAAAAGAAAATAAATATGAATAAATAAAAAATATATATTTTCATAACACAATAACCATTGGGGAAGCCTGAGGTCAGTCACTCACCATCATGAGTAAGGGAGGCCATAGTGATTTAAAGGAAAGGAAGGGAGTGACAGAGAGAGAGGGATAAATTATTAAAACCATGCAGAATTTTGTTAATACGAAATAGAAAATAAAAAAGAAATGTTAAATTTGTACATTAAAAACATTCAATGAACTCCATGGGTCAATCCATATCCAATGGTAAGTCATATATATTTATAGAGTATAGGGTAATATATATAGAGGAAAATTATAAAATAGAATGTCTAAAATTGAGTCAAAGTAAATACATATTTTTATTCCACACAGTGGAACCACAAAATGACTGAACTATATGGATCCCAAGTTCAATGAATAATTTTATCTGAGTAATCAATTTTTTTTAAAAAATTTATCCAATGTTTATTAAATATATAAATTTTATTGGGTAGACATTGAAGTTCTATTTACAGTTATTAATACATACTATACTAAAATCCAGGAACCACTGTCTCAATGAAAAAGATTGACCCAACATGAGTTCTTAGAAAAATGTATGTATAAAATAATATATATAATTGTAAAAAAATCAATTAAATTTTAAATTTATATCATTTAACTATAAAAACACTAGAGTTAACATGATAGGGAAACTAGATTTTCATTCAATTTTCAAATTCATTCTAAAAATAAAAATTCTTCTAAATTACCACATAAATCTTTTATTTTATAAATTAATATCAAGTATAAATAAAAACACATTGAAATCAATAAATATTCCTTTTTTATAATTCAATAAATACTATTACAATAATATAGATATATAAAAAGATTCCTTAAATTAAATATTTATTGGGATTTAGAATATTTATATTAAATGTGTATTATATGAAAATAATATCTATTTAAGTGAACATGTTGTCTCTAATGGAATTAGTTGATTTGTACAAACACTTCCTTGAGAATGTTTTGTTCAAGT
This sequence comes from Viscum album, assembly GCA_963277665.1. Lineage (NCBI taxonomy): Eukaryota > Viridiplantae > Streptophyta > Magnoliopsida > Santalales > Viscaceae > Viscum > Viscum album. The sequence continues at coordinate 909,459,922 of OY728133.1, read as the reverse complement.
TGAAAAATCACACATTGAATATCATTAGAGTCGGTACTATGAAATTAAATATTCACATTGGTATTGTTCAAAAAAGCTAACTATTATTTCGTGTGATGGGATTGAAGAAGGAAAAAAATTAATTTAGATATATTTATCACATTGATTACAAGATATATAATAAGAAAGGGGAGATAAATTTTAATATGAGGACACATGTGTTGAAAAATATAGGGAATTTCTCAATGAACATGTAAAAACATACTACTGAAACCTACAATAATACCTCAATGGATGAATTGATGATGTTATGGAATCAAAAGCTTCATCACATGTCCAATCATGGAATAATGATTATTTCTGATCCAATGTTATTTCTTTGGTTACATGGATAATTATAAAATTATATAAAAGAAAATTTCATCATGAAAAATAATTTTATGTCTTGAATGTTGATTGCGAGGTGTAAGGAGATCTTACAGTTCATCTATTTCAACATTTGGAATGTATCAGCTTTATCCCTTATAGGATGAAGGTCATTTATATCATTCATTAATGTTTATTTTGGTATATGTTGGGTATAACCAATCATTAAAAGTTTTACTTTTATGTCTTCAAAACATTAAAAATATGGAAAGATCCTGAATCAATAAAGAAGACAAATTTTTTAAGGAATATAAAAAGAAAAGAATATACAAGTGCATATTTTGACACTTTCAGTCAAAAATAATGAATCAAGTAATAGATTATGGTGGTGAAAACTCATCTTTAGAAGATAGTATAAGATCAAATTAATAAAAACATATTGGATTGGAAAATTCCAATGATAATGTTTGTTCATATTTTCAATAAATTATTACCAAAGTTAGTGAAAATCGTTTAATATGTTTTCAATTAGTCTCATTTTATGGTGAATTTTTCAAAAAATATTTTGCAGATGTGGATTTGTAAACCTATCAATTATTATCCATTAAATAATTTTGGTTATTAATATATCTATTATTTAATGATAAGGATCCGTGATTCATTTGAGATCTATGAAATGAGACTTCTTGGGATTTATATATGACGTAAAGGGTGGTTATTTTTAGGACCCCACTATAATATTCTTATCATAAAAAATAATGTTATTTATTAAGAATATAGTGTACCAATAAGGATTTATGGTGATATCGAGAAAAGAATACATAAAATACAACATTCAATTTGGAGTATGTATTATAGTAAGAACCAATTTCCTCTAAAGCATTATTGAAGCATTATGATGAAGTTCCAACTAATTGTTGACAAAAAATTTCATACCTGGAGAAACAACTACCATTATGGAACTCTTCAAATCTCATTATATCATCCTAGTTCTTGTTACCACCCAGAGGTTACCTGTACCTAGTTGGTCATAATACCTCAAGTACATTTCCCTGAACACCAGAGGCTACCGACTTACATCGAGGGTATTTGGTGTGAATGTGGGGAAACTATGCCCTCAATGGTAGAGTATAAATATTGGTATAACAATAGAGAAAAAAAGTGGAATAAGTAATATCATACAATAGAAGTAATCAATGGAATATTTATAGTAATAAAACTAATATAGAATATATAAATGATGCATTTCACTAGTGTTAATGAAATCTTCAAAACAAGTCACAATGATGGATATACAGTCCTTAAACCAAGATAAATGAAGGTAGAAAACTCCAACAGCATTGTAAGCTTCAGCATTGTCCCATGCTACCCATCTCCAACAACAATCACGTAACTGTGTAAGATATTCACATTCCCATAACTATACCAACAAACATATAATTGGTTTTGGTTGAAAATCATGAACCAAACACTGTGTGAGACAAATCTTAGTAGGCAACCACTAAAAGATTTGTGCCTAGCTATCAGTGATTATATATAGTAGGTAATATGTTGAAAAGAAGAAATAAACTATGAATTACTCAAAAGTATATAATCCAATTGTTTTCAATTACATCCAATTACATTCACTAATTATCCAACCGTTGAATAATTAAATCCCAGAATCTATCCTATGTTCAGTATCCCATGTTTAATAGAAAAACATATGTCTTAGAAAACCATATAAACACACTTGTAAGATGGATTCTGTGCTTTTTATTTTTCTTGATGAATATTCACAATCATTCAACCATTAATAAGCAACCCTCTAGGGTGTTCCCACAGTCTAACCCCTCTGGTTATACATATCATAAATTCAATGAAATGATGGATGTATTGGAAATCTCACTCATTCTAACCCCATTTGGTCCCACATAACAATAATCAATTACAAACGACCACTTGGGTGGCTCTCATGGTCAATACCCCCTTGTTCTGTATATCAATGATATCACAGTCAAATCCTTATGGTCCAACTTTCATTTAATAATGACCCTCTTAGTAGATATGATGGTCTAGCCCCTCTGGTTTATGACAACTAGGATGCTATAATAGTAAATACATATGGGTCAACATAACAACAATTCATACATAAATAATCCTACTTTAATAATCACTCATAGTCAAATTCCCCTTGGCTAAACATTCACAATGAGAGTCACCGGCATCTCAGATAATCATCGACTCTGTCATAACAAGAAAGGCATGGAAAATAAGAAATCCTAACATGCATTCTAGACCAAATAGGAATAATCAAAAAATCAAGGGGACACATAAATTGGGTTTCCTCTAACAAGGTATCTAACCTTACACATAATCAATAACCCTTTCTCAATCAAACAAACCATATTATGTATTAAATTGGGTAAAATTCAAAAACATGCAATACCCTAAACATGGGTATTCTATACTATAAAAATATATAATCCAAATACAATCAACACAAGGCACAAAACTCCTACCTTGATGTCATTTGATCAATACTCATGAACTTCTATCCTTGAATCAGCCTAAAATTACATACATCTACAAAAGGTTATAAATGATCATCCTTAAAATACACATGAGAGACGAGGAATAATGAACAAATACTCTAAGTAAAGAGAGAACTCACATTTGGGAATCTAATGCACCAAAATACATCTCAATCGGAGATCAGATGGAGGACAGGGAGGATCTTGAAGTTCTTCGGCATTCAGTTTCTCTCCGGTATGAACAAATGAGAGAAGAAGGGTATTCTGTACATGAGATGAGAGCCCACATCAATTTATCTAATAAAAATGAAATGGACATAGGGTGCTTGTTTAATGTACATGTCATGTACTAGCCACAACAGTCTCCCACTTTAGACAGTCTTCTAGGTCACCTACACATCCATGTACTCGACTGTTACACTGACAGTACATGGTAATACGTGGACACCGAGTAAATGACGTGTACTCAAAGGTACATGAAGTGTACATTGAAAATTTCTATTTCATACTTTTTTCTAGAAAACACCCAAAATCAAGATCCATACTTGAAATGAAGATCAGTGTTCTTACAAACATTATCCCCTAAAGAAATCCATCCCATAATTTCCCTTCCAAGTGTGATGAAGAAGAATATTCAAACATCTCTAGCCACTGGGATCATACTATGGCCTCCCTTTCCCCGGTACCATCTTATACTCACCCATACATCCATATCACCTATACGAGAAGAACAAACCAAACACAGAGAACCTTCATGATGTGATCCACAATCTGAATTGAGTGCTCCACGAACGATGAAACCACCTCAAACTCAAAATCCTCATGTTGAAAAAAATGAGATGGGTCCAAGTTGAGAAACATAAAATACGTCGTTCATAGCCTGATACCTCTGAGGTAACTACAAAAAATAAGAAAATCGGCCCAACTCTATACAAAATTTGAAAAACCCTGATGTATCTTAGTGAATGCTTTTTCTGCCTCTTAATCCTCTTATGTCCCAACCTCAATTTGACATGTAAGAAAACTTTATCTCTGACCTCAAACTCTATAGGTCATCTCTTTCTATTAGCATAATCTTTCTATCGAGTCTTTTTAGTATCCGTCCTCATCTGAATCAACTCTACCTACTATGTGCTATTATAGACCTGAAAAAGTCCAATAATAGATTCCTCTCCAGCCTCCAACCAACATAGGTGTGATTGGCATTGACTATCATACAAATACACATAAGGTGTCATCTGAATCGTTTCCTGAAAACTATTATTTTACTCAACCTCCACTAGGGGTATAGGTCTCTCCCAAGATCCCCCAAAATTCTTGATGCATGCCCAAATCATGTCCTCCAAAACCTGAATAGGGAACTCAAACTCTCCATCTATCTAATGATTGTAAGTTGTACTTAGATGTACCTATGTACCCAAATACATCTGTTGTCCATTCCAGAAATGAGAAGTAAACTAGGAATCCTGTTTTGATATGATAGAGTGTGAACCCCCATGAAAACGTACAACCTCACTGATGTACAACATTCCATGATCATCAACACTGAAGGTATCCTTGATCGGCATGAAATGTAAAACCATCATGTGTCTTTCAAAAATAAAACAAAACACAACATTCCCTTAAGGTGACATCTGTAAAACCTTTATGAAATCCATCGCGACATCAGTCCACATCCAATCATAAATGGGTATCTATTATAAAATCATTGTCGTTCGTTGATGCATTTCCTTCACCTGATGACAGGTGGAACATCTCTTGACAAAACCAGCTACATCCCTCTTCATACATGGCCTCCAATATAAATGGTGAAGATATCTATACATGTCACTGACAGCAGGATGAGATGACCAAACTGCGGAATGAAAATCTCATATAAACACCTCACAAATGACTTCTTACACCTATATGTGTCCATGAAAATGTAATACATCATCATCGCCTTTGGTCCATGTAGGAGTATGTTCCTTTCCTAACACACTCTCCAATCGGACTAGGGATTCAGAATCTAATTGCCACCTCATTCACACTCTATTAAGTAGAGTAGAGGATAAAACTATAGAAGAAAGAAATGTAAACCCATGTTTGTCATGCGCATCCCAAAGAATCTCAGAGAATGTATACATAAGCTCCCACTCACTTGTAGCCTCTTAAACTGCCTATATCTGAGTCCTCCTGATAAACACATCAGCAACTATGTTTCCATTCCCAGGCGTGTAGACATGATTAATATAAAAATCATAAAGATACTCAACCCACCTTTGTTTTTTAAAATTCAGATCATGCTGAATAAAGATATTATTGATATTATTGTCTTTAGTGAATGCCAAAAAAATGATCTCCCAAAAGAAAATTTGATGAACAGTGCATACCATGCACAACAGCATCCAACTCAAGATCATGCATTGGGTAATTCCTCTCATGTGTCTTCAACTGTCGAGGCCCATACATGACAAATCCTTCACCCTATATAATCACTTCTCTTAGCCAGATACGAGATGCATTGTAGTAAATGGTGTGACTCTTGCTAGATCTGGATAAATTAGTATCAATGCGGATGTAAATCTATCTTTTAGCTCCTAAGAATCTAAATCAGAGGAATATGTTCACAAGTACTTCACACCATTCTCAGTCAAGCCCTTAAGTTGTGCTACTAAACCGAAAAAGTCTTGTATAAAGCCGCTATAGTAACCATCCATCCCCAAAAAACCCTTTACCTCAATGACATTATTTGTCTGCTCCCATGAAACTATTTCTCTCATATTCCATGAGTCTACATATCCTCCTATCTCTAAGATATCATGACCCATAAAGTGATTATGGTTCATCAAAAAGTATCATTTGGAGAGCATAGCATAAAATTGATGCTCTATCATTTTAATCAATACTATCTCAAGATGGATGGAATGGTTGTGTCGAGTTTAAGAGTACACCAATATATCATCCAAAAAAATTACCAAAAAAGAACCCATGTATAGATGGAGCACTCAGTTCATCAGTGCATTGACAACTGATGGTGCTTTCGTCCAACCAAAAAACATAACCAAATACTCGTATAGACCATACCTACTTTGAAAGACTATAAAAGGTAAATCAAAGGGTCTAACACACAACTGATGGCAATATGATCTCAATTAAATCCTTGAGAAGACTTAGGAACCTCAAACCTAATCAATGTGAACATCAATCCTCGACAAGGGATATCAGTTATTGACCATCAACTAGTTTATCTATTGATAATCCACATAATGTATAAGGGTATCATCGGCCTTCTTTGTAAAAAGGATAGGTGTTACCTAAGGATAAGTACGAGGTTAAATGAAACCTTTTCCCTACAACTCCACTAACGTCTTCTTTATCTCATGTTCCTCTGGTGTAGCCAAACTCTAAATGAGAATGGACACTGGTGATGCTCTTAGCACATTCTCAACAGAGAAATCTACATCTCTCTCTCCAAAGGTGACCATGAAAATCTATCTCAAAATACATCCTTGAATCGATCCACCACTGGGGGAATGTCTATCTTTGGAGTCCCCTAGCCACCACAATTTAAATTAGCAATCTAGGATATAATTCCTCCCAACCTATGATGGTCAAGTACATCTCTGCTCGCCTATACATATCATTCTCCCTTGTATAGAAATTTCCTACCCTCAAGTGATGTGAAACTCATCCTATGATGATAGAAGTCAAAAAAGGCCTGAAAGTAGACCTGTCAGTCCATTCATACAAATCCATATAAGCATGTGTTCTCTAATACTTAGAGGCCCCACAAGATGTGAAGCCCACCAAACTCATTAGGTCACTAATTTCACTGACATACACTAGCCATATTAAGCCCCAACAGAGTGTCTAGTGTCATAAAAACCTCATATGTAATGATACAGGGCCCAAGGATCTCCACAATGAAAACAGATATAAAAATATGGGAAGAAACTATTTCAAAATTAGAAGAAGCTAAAACGATGTAAACTTGAATCATACCTCTAACATTATAGGTTTTTGGATCCTTCTCTTACTGAGTCTTCTCCACTCCAAATCTTTGACATGTACCGCGGCCCTGTGACCCTACCTGACTACCGTAAGTTGATCCACCCAATTGTTGCTAAAACAAATAGCCAAAATACCACAAAAATGACATCCTTCTTAGGATGAATGGCTGGAATAACCCCAGTTTGCTGACTGATGACAAACGGGTGGTCCTCCACTTAAATGTGTAGTCATAACAGAACCCCTATCACTCACTGCTGGTGAAAACATCTGACAAAACTCATAATGTGGCCCAACTTTTCGCAATATCAGCACTTGAATTGGTCATTCGATCAATGTTTTCTCAGGTTCCCACTCTTCCTGCACTAGTATCATGGCACCTAGATACCTAATGAAACGTCACGTGAAACCACCATGAGGTGCTTCCTGATATCTGACAAAGGAGTACTAGCCCTGGGTGCTGAACCGGCCTGGCTCATAGCTCCCAAAACCCTCATATTTCCCTTGGTAATCAGTGACAGTTAACTATAGTCCTCACTAAAATCATCATGAAAACATTCTCCATCGATCAGATGTAATACCGAAGACCATCCTCAAATAAAATAGCCCATGATAACCCATCACCTTTAAGAACATGTGCTAATCACTTAATCATTGTAAAACAAGAAGAGTATTCCATAACTGAAAGTGATCCCCACTAAAAATATATTAACTGTCGGGAATGATTGTCCCTCAACGTATCAAGGTATAAGTAATCATGTTGGGTCCTTTAAAACTAATTCTAATCCATATCCTCATGACGTACCACCTAGGATATAACATCCCACCATCTCTTGGTGGAATCAAATAGCATGTATGTCGCGAGCTTCACCCCCCTATTCAGAGGCGTCTTCATATGTTGAAAAATCGCAAGCATGACCTCCAACCAAGAATTTTCACCATGTGGTCCTCCATCACCTAAAACATTGAAAGGATGATTATACAAAAACATCCTCAACAACTCTACTATTGTGGAGGTAGGATGTGGTGATCCCTAGAAATTATGCATCGTCCTCAAAAGTCCTTCACGAAACTGTGCATCAGAACCTGCGTCTAGGATAACATCTACTTACAAGAAGGGTATGAAAAAATGATATTATAGTAGTCTCTGATCTACCATTTCAAGTGTCTAATAATCACCCTAAACCAGTCATACAACTTGAGGATGTCATGTTTTCATGAATCTTAATGTTCAAGCACAAAACTCAGTTTATGATTAGAATGTATTGCAATTGAGAAGTGAAATAAAGGAACAGGAGAAGAAAAACATTCTAGCATTCTTAAAAATTGATACACATCATATAGAAACATTTCAGGGTATGTTATTGATTATTTTAACATGGGTGTGTTCCCTATTCCATCCCAGTCGTGTATCACACCATAAACATAGCGTGTTCATCCTAAGACACAATGTGTACTTGAATTTTCCCTTCCCTCCAAAGTACTTCTACCTGGCTAGAACTACACAGTCCTCTATTTTTGTTACACTAAATTACATTTTTACCATAGACACGATGTGTATTACTTAAGGTACATCCACCGATGTTTCTAGTCACATGTCTATATACACGGTTGACAGAAAATGGTGTTTATAACCTAGAAACAGTGTGTATCCCCACAATTTCATCAACTCATGTCATTAGGCACGACGCTAGATGCATGGTGTCTTACAACACGAAGTGTGATCCCAGTACATAGTGTGTTATACCAACATTTATCAACCCCATGTCTCTTCTCAAATAGTCAGTCACATGATCAAAGACTACACGACATGTACATATGGTACACATCATGTACTTATGAAAATTTGTTTCCTCAATACTATAAGAACACATGTTGTGTGTTTTTAACAACACATTTCTTGATGTTTTTTTCTAGACAATATGCCACTAAAATATTTCCAGAACCCTTATAACAGATCATTTTGACCAAGGAATGACAAATTCCAACATGTGGGATTCAATACACCCCTCAAATCAATATTTGTAATCCTTTTTTACTGAATAACATTACAAAATTCAGTTAAGGATCAATCATGATTCAACAAATTATGATCCAAGAGGTCCCATAACAACTCAGAGACAAATTTTGGCGTCCATACAAATGAAAACATATAGATTACAATACCATATCAAAGTTTTATGTATTATATCATAGAATCTATCACAACAACATGAATATCTAGAACAATAATGATCATAAAAGATTGTGATTAGTAATGCACACAAAATGGCATGATAAGAGTTCACGACATGTGATCCTTATAAATTTTCTATATGATTCCTTATATTTCATACCCTCGTCTCATCAGGATTCATTAGAAATATAACCATAATGATATCAATAATAACAAAAAAACAAGTGTGTCACCAAATGTTTAAATCAAATCAATTTTAACTATTGTAAAATCCTGAAAAAAAGTGTTGTTTTTAGGTAACTTGGATTTTCCATGAACATGGGTTAGCTACTCTATGGTAGCTTAACAACTACCAATTCTTATTTATCATTGTATATAGGCTCCAAATAGAATGGTAATGAATAAAACAAACTAGTAGGATAAAACATTCTAAAGTCCTGAATCTGGGTGCCACCCAAAGGTTCCTCATACCTAGTTGGTCACATGGCCTCAAGCGCATTTCCACGAATGCCAGAGTATTCTATTTAGAAGTAGGGGAATTGGGTGTGATAGTGGGAAATATATTCCCTCATTGGTAGAGTATACACTGCATAATAAAAATAGTGAAAAAAGTGGAATTAGTAATACCACACTTAATAAGTAAATAGTCGAAGATTGATTGTAATAAAACAACTAGAGCATATACAAATGATGCATATCACATGTTGTAAGGAAATCAGCCAAAAAAGTCGTAATTTTGATATTAAAATACAGAAACCAATTTAATGAAAAGAGGAAAACTCCAATAGAATCGCAAACCTGAGCTTGGTCCCATGCTCCCCAGCTCCAACAGCAATCAAGTAACTATTGAAGAAGGGTTGTTTCCCATATCTATACATGTAAAAATATAATATATTAGGATTCAAAATCCAGACCCAAATTGGGTTTGAGATAAATCCTAGAAGGCAACCACCAATATATTTTTTCCTAACTATCAGTGAATATATATAGTAGTTAATATGCATAAATGAAGAAATAAAATATGATGTACTAAAAAGTAAACAATCATACAGTTTTCAATTACATTAATTTACATTCATTAATTATTGACCATTAAATAATGAAATCCTGAGAACTAGACGGAGATATATATCCCCTATGTAATAGCTAAATAGATTTCTCATAAGAAAATCTAAACAAACTTGTAAAACCTAGTCCATGATTGTGAAATTTCTTGGAAGACTCGTCACAATCATTCAATAGTTCATAAGAAACCGTATGGGATGTTCTCATTTTATAAACCCTCTAGTTATACATATCATCAATTAAATAAAATAATAAACCCCTGGGAATGCTCACTCAGTCTAACCCCCTTTGGTCCCGTAGAGCACAAATCAATTACAATCGACCACCTAGGTAGCTCTAACGGTTAATACCCCTTAGTCTTCATAGAAACTAAAAATTATAATGACCACCTAGAAACTCTCACAATCAAAGCTCTAGGGTCCAACATTAATTTAATAATGAACTCTTAGCTAGATCTCATAGTCTAACCCCTCTGGTTTATGACCACTTGAAAGCTCTCATAGTCAATATTGTTTGGTCAACCTAACAATAATTCATACCTAAATGAGCCAACTTTGGGAAGCTCTTGTAGTAAAATTCCCCTTTGTAAAACATTCAAAATTTGAATCACATGAATCATAGATAATCAATAACTTTATACTAACATGTAGGGCATGGAAAACAATCAAGACTACCATGCAATCTCGACCAAATGACCATAATCAAACAATCAAGGGAACACACCCATGGGTTGTCCCATAACTAGGTATCTGACAATAATAATAAGAAATAACCCTTTCTCAATCAAACAAATCATGTCGGGTATTAAATAAGGTTAAATTCCAAAACACACAATTCCCTAAATATAGGAATTTGGCACTTTAGGCATATATAATATAAATATAATCATCACAATACATAAACCGCCTATGTTGATGTCATACAATCATCACTCTTAAACGTCGGTCATTGAATCAGCCTAGAATGAGGTAGATAAATAATGAGGTTAAAAATGATCATCCTTGAAATAAACATGAGAGAGTATGAATCAAGAAGAAATGATCTAGGTAATGAGAGAACTCACAGGTGGTAATCCAATGCATCTGAAGGTGTATCAATCAGAGCACGAGTGGAGAACTGGGATGAGCTCAAATTTCTTCAAGAGTCTGTCAATCTCCTATATGAACCGTGTGGATAAGAAGGGTGTTCTGGATGTGAGATGCAACCCCACCCCAATTTATCAAATAAAATGAAAAGTGCATGTCTTGTTCATTTAAGGTACACGTTGTGTACTAGCCTCAACCAACCCCTACTTTAGGCGGTCTTCTAGGAAACCTACAAATCCATGTACTCGGCCATTACAAATCCAGTACATAGATTTACATAGCAACGGGGTACAAGATGTGTACTCCAAAGTACACAACATGTACATATAAAATATCAAATTCTTACTTTTTCCTAAAAAATTACCTAAACCAAGATCCATACCTGAAATGGATATCATGGTTCTTACTATAACCAAGTGTAATATTACACATTACATATTATCATTGGATAGTGAGACATAAACATTGGTACAGGTGACCTGGATTCCAAACACATCTTCATTAATAGCATCGATACCGGATGATCATAAAGACATTCATAATAATAATGATTAGGATATTATTTTAAAACTTTCATTGATGTTAGGTAGTGGGATAAAAATGGTTTTTTTGATCAAGTGATCCAAAAAAGTCTAGGTTTAATGATATTATGAATACTTGGTGGTCAATGGATATTCTCAGATGTAATGTACTTAATGAAATGAAATATGTTTTCTGGATTTTGGAATGATGAGTGTTTAGGTAATTATAGAGATGTATGCTAAATAAAAATTACATATACAGCACATATATAAGAAGGTAGATTTTTTTAAGGGAGATCTTCATAAAGAAATATATATGAATCAATAGGGTTATTTTTTAGAAGAAGGCGTGTAGATATTTCATTATAAGTTGAAAAAATCATTGCATGGTCTCACGAAAGATCATATGAGTTGGTACAAGACATTTTATTCTTATATCAGGAACTTTTCATGAAAAATATTTCATTTAAATACCTGTGACTAATTGTTTTGGTTTCAAGTATAAATATTCAGTGATTATTCAACAATTATTAAGTGAGATGTTGGTTGTATGCTCAAACAATGGTTAAATATTGATGTATAAAGAATAGTTGGATAAATAGTTTGAAATTAAAGACATAGGACAAAAAATATGATTCTTGGGATAAAAATTTATCAAGATAGAAGTGTTTGGATGATTTAGAATTCAAAAAATAAATACTTTAGAAAATTCTTCAAGCACTTCAATATGCAAGAATAGAATTCAATATATACCTTCTTTCTATTTATTTTATGGTATCTTTTATGATTATTCCTATTAATGAAGTAGTGGGGATATGAATACAATGAAAATATTACATATAGTGGGTTTTTTTTAAATTTAGAGATATTTTAAACTATCATGAATTTCCATGTCAAGGATTATCATGATAATTTTAAAACCCACTCTTAATTAGTTCATTGTAAGTGAATAGGTGGATTTAATTTCTATAGAAGTAATATTTTTAATTTTTTTAAAAAAAATTATATTATAAAACATTTAGTGGTGTTGGCCCCATCCAATATTGGCCCATATCAGCCTCTCTCAGAAAAATGATTCTAGGCTTAGCCTGAGCATGTCCACCCCATTCTGAATCCCAGCCCATGCTTGGCACAAAATCACCATGAGAACCCCTATACTAGGTCCACTAGGGACAACCCAATCCTACATGCCATATGCCCAAGTCCAAAATGTCTATCCCATGAATACCCAATCACACCAACCCCATCCTTACCTAGGACAACAATTCCCCATCCCACCAAGACCCACCTCATTAACCCAAGAAAATTAAGAATATAAATGATTATGGTGAGTTTTGAACCACATACCTCATTATTAGTATGAAAAACCATCATCTCTCCACTATACTATTCATATGGTAACTATAGAGACTTTAAAATGGTTCAATATATATAAATTAATTAATGTTAATTCATATATATGAGTTTATATATATATTTTACAAAATATATAAATACATACATATGAAAATATAATTATATATAAATTTATATAAATACAGTTAAATATAAATTTCTTGATATATTAAAATATAAATAAATATCTATTAGATATTATAAATTATGAATTTATAAATATATATATATTTATAATAACATTTATATATATATAACCAACTAGAATATTTAATATATATATTAGGTAAAGGGGGTTCCAAATAAAAAATAACCCACACACTTAGGCACCCATGTGGGTTAAGCCTCATCTCACCCCATAAAAATGACTAGAGACCCATGTGATTAATTTATTACATATTCATATATATATATACACACACCAATATAATATATGTAAATTCCTAAAAATATATATAAATAAATAAATAAATTTAAAAATATATCTATTAATATATATAAATAATTTATTATATTATCATATATATATTCATGGACACATATAAATACATATATATATACATATATAAAATGACACAGAATTTATATAAATACATATAACTCTATCTAAATTGACATAAAAATATATAAATATATAAATGCGTATATTTAAAAATAATTTTATATAAGTATAAATATATATAAATATATATTTGTATACACACAGATAAACACAAATATATATATATATACGTATACACCCACATAATATACATAGACACACTCACCCACACAAGCACACATAAACACAGACCCACATAATATTTATTAATTTACATAAAAATATACTAATATATATAACTATAATAAAATTAATAAATTAATATAAATTAAAACAAAATTAATTTAATATAATTATAAATATAAAAACACATATAATTATATATAAATAATATAACATGCATAAAAAAACACATAATTGAATTCAAATTCAGATATACACATATTTTATATATATAATTACATATAATTACATATATATAAATACATATTCACACCTAAATAAAATTATACATTTATAAATATATTAATAAATCTATTGAAATCGAAACTCATACACACACATAAATATTTATAAATACACGCACAAACAGACACAATTATTATCCTTTAACATCTCACCATATTGAATTATCATGACCAAAAACACTAATATAGATTTTAAAAAATAGTGCATTAGTTTTTATCAACACTTTTAGTAAGTGAAAATAGATGTAAAATTTTATTAGTTCAATAAAAAAGTTCTAATAAAAGTTGACATTTATCAATTCTTATTTTAGTACAAACAAAATTTAACATATATCACTACGAATCCTTACACTGATTAAATAATATTATAAAATATTAAATTAATGTGCATATAGGATATATATATATATATATATCTACACACACACTTATGGTTTTCAATTTCACATATCTCAATAATTGTGCATGTGTATATATATATATATTTAAATAAAATCAAAGAAATTTGGATCTAGATAATGATATATATATATATAAATATATTTAATGTTCAGTTATAGAGCATTCCCGACCATAAAAATTTATTAACTATAGTAAAATTAAACCCATGTGAAAGCATCTGGTGCACCAAAGACCACAAATATAACAAACTATATCTAAATAAATTTTTTAATTATGAATTGTTTTTATTTAAAACACTATAAATATTTGATACATTTATATAATTATTAATTATTATTATTTATATGACAAAATTAATTAACATTAGGTTTTTAAAATATTAATAAGTAATATAAGTATCTTGAATATTGAAATTATAATAAAATTTATATTATGCTCATTATATATAGATACATATATGTTTTGAGTCCACCTATTGCACGAACACACAAAAACAATAAATATATAGATTTATATAAATAAAATATAAATATTATTAATTTATTGTTGTTTTATTTATTCTTTTATACATATATATATTTCATATATAATATAATTTCTCATAAAAAAACTCATTAAAATATAGTAACATGAACAATAAAAATAAATATATACACACATTAAATATAATTTATATATTTATATTCATATTAAATAATTTATAATATACCTTTATATTTAAAATATATATAGATTTATTATAAAATTGTTTTTATATCATTCTATACTTTTCAAAAATAAATTTTACATCTTTGGATATGAATATTCAATACACAATAATACAATCCTTCAAAAAATCATACAGGTATAGTGTCTTTGGAAACATAATATATATATCTATATAATGCTATTTCCTAAATGATCTAAAGAATCTCTAAATAGGTTCTCTATAATTAGAACTCTTTTTATAAAACAATACACCATACATTTTTCATAACCTAATGGAAGAAAACATTATAAAATATGAGCTCTAATTCTCTACAATTGTAAATAAGGGAGGTGTCAATGATAACATAAATAGAACATGAGAATAAGGGATTTAAATGTGATCCTAAAATTTGAAATGTAATGGCCTAGACCTCTTAGGTACATTCCACTATGAAAATCTAGTGTTTGAGGTGTTCTGGTTGTCAAGGTTACTTATCCCAACACTTTTCCAAATTTTTCATTCTGTGAAATGCTCCATCAGTGAGACCAATGCAAACATAACCATCGGGGAGATTGATGTGAGCTGTTCCATAGGTGAGACCGATGGGTAGAGTTCAATCGGAGAGACCGATGGGAACAGTTCCATTGGTGATATTGATGCAAACAGTTCCATTAGTGAGACTGAGTGGAATAGTTCCATTGGTCAGACTGATGCAAATAGTTCCATTAGTGAGACAATGGGAACAGTTCCATCAGTTAGACTGATGCGAAGACTTCCATTGATGATTCTAATGCCCATAGATTCATCGGAGATACTAATTCCACGAATATCATCGTTGTGACCGATGTGAAAAGTCCCATCAGTGAGAAGGATGTGAATAGTTCCATCAGTGAGGCCGATGTTAATAGTTCCATCGGTGAGTCTGATGTGAAAATTACGATCAGTATCGGTGAGTTATTCTGTGAACAGTATCATTGGCATTAGTGAGCAATTCTGTGAAGAGTACCATCATCATAGGTGAGTCTTTCTGTAAATAGTACCGTCGACATCGGTGAGTCATTCTATGAACAATGTTCCCAGGATATGAACGTCTGCAGTGTTTCCAGGATCATGAATAGTGATTCCAGATTCCTACAGTTGTTCCCATTTGACATTTTCTTTGATGTAAAATGGATTCAAGGCATTGTTTTAAGATATTTAAGGCTGAATCAAATCCCATAACAGAAATTTTAATTTTCCAAAGGCCCATGATGTCTTTACATGGTCAAACCAAGTGATTTAAAGCGATCATCTTTTAATGGAAAGTACATAGTATCCTAAACTGATGCTCATAAACTGATACTCTATAAATCATCTAAAAGGATGAGATATCTTCCACCCATGTTCTACCTTTTGAGAGATTCTTGAATGATTCCTTCTTCCCATAGGAGCGGTGTGATCGATCTTGGATCATCAGATCGTTTCCACTTGATGTTTCTTCCTACTACATGCACACCCCCTATTTTAATGCAAGCATTAGGGGTTGATCCTTCATCAAAATATGTTTTGTTTTATAATTGTTCCTTTGTGTGCATCTTATCTTCTTTCCCCTTTAGATGTTATGGAATGAGATCTCCATGATTCTAAAGGTGTTTTCTTGGGATTCAATTGGTGTGGTCGTACCACTGCATCCTTAGGTGGATGCAGTTGTCACGAGAGGAGGCGATTGTGATCCATTTTATGGATCATCCTTTTATAAAGAGCATAAAAACCTGTCTAAGTTAGGGGATTAATTGCTTATATATTATTTTATGTGTAACTATAGAGTTAGCAAGTTTTTTCCTAATTGATCATAATTGAATTTACATAATAAATATTTCAATCGGATATATAAAATGACATTGATCTTATGTTATTGCGTCTTGTTTTTATAGAATGTGTAATATCTATGCCTTCATTGTTGAGATTTTCGTTCTTCATGGAAATTGGTAATGAATGTAAACTATTATTAATTGAAAATTAATTTTCATTGATAAAGAGGCTTGTAAATGAATATATTTCTTCTTGTTGTAATTTTACATTAAAAAAATTAATGCATTAAGCTTGTTTAATCAATTTGTGATAGATTACTCATTAGGTTTCCAGAATTTAGAACCTATATATAATAAATCAGTTAATTCAAGATGGAATAAATAACTGGTTGTTTGATAAAAGAAAAGTCCTTGTCGGGTTCTGAGTTACCCTCTTTTTTGTTTAATGGCCTAGAGACCAATGGATAAGACGTTTTTTTCCTACTGATTGTGTTGTGATGTGTGCCTGGAAGGCTGTTGCGATATATGGGGTAGGGAGGCCAATTGTTTGTGGAAACAGTTGACGCCTATAATGGTGATATGCATTGGTTTATACATGTGGGTGTTAGGGATGACACTAGAGATGATGGAATGGGTTGGATGTGAATGTTTGTATTCTTGCTATTTCTTATTGGTTGTTTATCTTTATTACTTTTCAAAATACTCAAGGTAATTATTTGGCTTACCCTCCTTCCAAAAGGGACGAAGAAGCACGTGTTATTCCATGTTCTTTATGTGTTTAGCTTCTCGAGGGAGGATGGGTCTATGCTCATGTTGTAGGTGGAAAATACTCGATGAGTAGTTCACTTACCCACTCTGTTGAGCCCCTTGTGTATAATAGATCATATTGGTTTTCAAGAATTTCTGGGAATATGGGACAGTAATAATATTGTTAATAAATGATTGAATAAATGATTTTAACCCATAGTGTTGGAACTTGCTTGGACGTAATGCTGAGGTTGTAATTTAAAAGATCATTTGACCTTGGGTGTGATGCAAATGATATATAATTTATAAATTTTAAAAAATTAATTAATTTTTAAATAATTAATGAAAAAAATATGAAACTGATAAAAAGTGATTGAAGGAATGTAATCAAACTCTTTAAATGTTTTTATTCTAATAGGATACCTAGTCTTAGATGTGGAAGAAGGGAGTCCAAGATACGTTAGTCGAAGTTGAGTATGAGACCAGGTTATGTCCCTAGTTTGTTTTTGATTTATAGTATATTCTCTAATTTTTTGTTTCTATACATTACTCCACCCCGTCAGTAAGAAAAACTGACACCCTCGTGATTCTGAGCCCTGGGGGTGTTTTCCCCAACATTCTGATGGGAGGATGTATGGTTGGCTACCCCCTTTGGCCCAGATCTCTTCTCTTGGTAATTACATGTGCTGGAAGTCACAAAGGTTATTTATCCCCATATATATGTGTAGAGAGTTGTAATTGATTAATGTTACTCAGAAAAATGTATTATGGATATAGTTTCATATGGACTACTTTAAGTGTAACATATATATGTTTTGATGGATTGGAGATCTTTACTCGGTATGTGGGCTTTAATGGCATGAGGTATTATTACAAAAATATGATACATATTATGTGAGCTGTGGTGGTTTCCAGAAACTACCTGTTTACTTTTCTACCATTGACCTGGTTGTTTTTTTGTACATGGTTCAGGTTGTGGTGCTTCACCCAGGTGTCTGTGGGAAAGCCTTTCTGGAGAGTGATGGATTAGGACGTGCAATGTAGGGGCAAAGCAGAAAACTTGTGGTGAAGTAGTAGCTAGAACCCTTGATATTATTTATTCTATTATATACACTTGTATGCGATACTATGTGAGAGTATCCATGGTGAGGCTAGGAACATAGTATAACTGTTTAGGTTACAAGTTAGTTTCAAATTTTTTTCACTATTCATTAGAATAAATTATTAATTTTTTACAAGAGGATTTTTGGAGGATCCTAATGATTATAATGTTATACTCACCCTATGTATATATATAAATTGTTTTTCAGGTCACTTGGAGAAGGTTGGATATCAATCTTATTCCTACTAGCTTGTGGTTGGAGGAGCATTTCGGGCTTGTTGTTGCAGCTATTTTTACTTTCCTTTGGTATTTTTAATTTTTCCCCTTTCAGTTGTTTTAGTTTTACATGACATTACATATGTGTACTTTGGATTTATTTTATATTGTTTTCTGAGTTGGATTTGGTTGGTGTCTGTCTTATCTCTCTCTTCTACTTGTGTTCGCTTAGAGGGTAATGCCTCCCATTTGTGTGTTTATTGAACCCTCACTAATAGTTTCCAACCAAGGGCCTACTGGTGGCTAGACTCAGGGGTCATTATCTCCCATCTCACATTTCTAGCCCAGGAGAGGTAAACCTTGTATAGAGGGGGTTGTGAGAGAGTGGTATCAGAGTTAGGTTAAGGGATATAGTAATGTTTGATCTTAGGCACAGGTGAGGTTGCATGGGTTGGTTGGGCAACGGTTTCAGTAAATTTTAGCAAGTGATGTAAGCACTATAGATTGGATGAGACATAAGTGTTTAGGGCCCCTGTGATTTGATGCACATATCATTAAGAATACAATGGAAGCTAAACAATGTGATACTAGTTGTAGGGTAGATACCTAGGAAAGGATCATGAATCATTCTTCTTTGGTCCTCCATTTTAATGGGTAGACCTTGTGATAGGTTAAACTAAAATGAATAAAAAACAATTAATTAATTAATGTTTAGTCTTCCACATTCCAGGATTAGGAGATCAAACTATTGGTTATTTTGCATGTATGGCTCCAGGTCGACATCCACATCAGGTTTTCACAGAAGATGTCCAACAGGCTATGACAACAGATTACCTCAAGGTAGAGGTTGACGACAAAGACACATGGTTGAGGAAACTCTACGAGTTACAGTGCCATCATTTGAAGAAGTACGAGGGCTCCAATTTATATACAATCACAAAATACTAGTTGGAGGAGGTTGATATAGGATTTAGTTCAATATGTGCCTGGAAGGAGAACTTGGTGTCCTTAGTTGTGATGATGCAATGTACAGCTGTGAGGAAATGGTGGTTCTTATTCCTCAGGGATCACGAGGAGTCAACAATCTCATGGGAGGAGTTTCGACACTAGTTTAGAGTGAAGTTTCTTTCTTTGACCGCGAAGGATATTATTCACAAGGAGATTCATACCCTTCAAATATTGATCTCTAGTTTAAGATAGATTATGATCTGTTTTAGGAACATTTTAAAATATGCCTTCGACCTGTTTCCATATGAGGAGGCTAGGGTGAGGCATTTCGACGAGGCTTTGCATTCAGTGATCAAGCGCCAGTTCACCTCGTTTGTGTTGAAGATATATATTTGGATGTTGGTGAGGGAATTTGTCATCGAGGGTACATTGGATAGAAACATATTTTCAGGACAGGGTAGTCCTCATGATTCCTCATGATGCAGAGCTCTGGTCAGGCATTCCTGGTTTTTAGGACATAAGAGTTTTTGTCTAGCAGGGGGTAGGTCCTAACACTTAGCATCTCATTTCCATAGGGTAGCATCTATCATTCCTATACCAAGAGATCATGTGCATTTTTTCTTGTGGTTGTTGAGTTCATTAGAAGTGAGAGTGTCCAACCTTTCGTAGAAGTCATCGTGCACCAGGAGTTCTGCTCTAGGTTCTTCCATGTAGACAGTTCTAGTCGAGGTAGCAGTAGGTTTCACTAGTTTTGGATTATCAAATGGTAGATGGGGCAGGCTGAGTACAACCACGTGACTCTCCTCATCTTCAGAGACCAGAGCACGATAGTGGGGGTGGTCTTCATCAGGATCAGAGAGGCTGTGGAGAAGGTCGGGGTCAGCTTCATGCTTTAGCATTGTCAGTGATACACAAGCTAGAAGTCATTCTAGGTACCCTTTCCTTGATTTCTAGTATGGTGTATGCCTTGTTTTATTCAGGAGTGACACACTCCTTCATATCACCTACAGTTTTCCAGGCTATGTGAGTTGAGGAATAGAGGATCCCAGTTCCCTTGGCATTGACTACACTAGTTGGAGGTTGAGCTAACTTGTTTGAAGTATGTAGAGAATGTGAGCTACTGCGAGGTCAGCACTACACATGGAAGATTATATATGTTTATGGATACAACCATATGATGTCATCCTCAACATTGATTAGTATTATTTTCTGAAGGCTATCAAGTATTTCTTCAGGAGGTAGGTTGTATTCTTCTATGCAGATGGAGAGCCAGTGGTGTTTGTTGGAGAGCGAGACCCACATATGGGTCTGAGGCGTGTCATGTCTTTATCATCCATGATGGTTAAACTAATGATTATTTCATCAAAGGTTTATCATATGTAAATTTTTAGGGACATAATATAGTATGGTGATATTTTTCTACGAGAAGTTGTAGCATTACCCCCTCGACGAGAGATCAAATTTAGGATCAAGCTATAATGAGGAGCATCTCTTATCTCTATTTATCAATATAGGATAGACCCTTCTATGTTACGAGAGCTATGTATCCATCTTGAAGGTTTGTCACAATTTAGTTTTTTTGGTTGAGTGTGTCACTATAGGGTGCACAAGTTTTCTTCATGAAGAAGACTGATGGCAGTTTTCAGTAGTGTATCTATTATCATCGCTTAAACCAATAGATAGTAAATAATTTCTATCCTCATATTTCTATTGGTGATTTTTTTGATCATATACATAGTGAAATTTATTTTTCAAAGATTGACTTGTGGTCTGGATACCATCAGATGTCTGTGAACAATGAGGATATCCCAAAGACTGCTTTTCGTTGTCTTTATAGGCATGACGAGTTCGTCATAAAGTCGTTAGGTGTAAATAATTCTCCAGCTATGGTTATGGGATTGAAGAACGGTGTGTTATGTGAGTTCCTAGATAACATCGTAGTGGTTTTCATTGACGACGTCATTGTGTAATCCATGTCTGATTAGGAGAATCCAGAACATCTACATTTTATTTTGGGAGTTCTTCGTCAACCTCAGCTATTTTGGGAAGTGTTCTAAGTGTGATGTTTTGGCACGAGAAGTTAGTTTCATGGGGAATGTTGTGTTCTAGAAAGGAGTTGTTTTGGATCCATCAAAGATAGAAGTAATTTTGTCTTGGGTAGCCCCCAAGATAGTGGCAGAGGTGCGAATTTTTCTTGGTCTTACAGGCTAGTGCAGGAGGTTCGAAACCAATTTCTCATGGGTTGTGACTCTTCTAACATCATTGACCATGATAGATCAGGTGTTCATGTGGACTGATCATTGTTAGGAAGGTTTCTAGTATCTTAAAGAGATGTTAGTAAGTGATCCAGTTCATTTTCTTCCTGTAGAGTGAGTTCAGTTTGATGTTTTTGGTGATGCTACTCATCTGGGGTTAGGCTATGTTCTGATTCTGTAGAGAAAATATGTTTCTTATGGGTCTTGGAAGTTACATCCCCATGAACATAAATATTCCACCCATGATCTCAATTTGGCAGCCATGTTGCTTTCTCTAAAGCCGTGGAGACATTACCTCATTAGCGAGTGATTTGTGGCTTTCATCAATCATACAAACCCGAGGTATGTTTTATCCCAGTGTGACCTAATCATGCGATAGCATCGGTGGATGAAGTTCCTATAGGAATATGACTTTGAAATATCATATACCCTTATGAAGGGGAATTTTTTAGTTGATATGCTGAGTAGGAAGTCACGTGGTGATGCAGTGCATGAATCTGGTGATTCTTGGAGAGTTATGGAAGAACATTCAACATTATATCTCAATATGGGAGAAGTTGGGGAAAAGGCTATCTTTTATGATGACGGTGTAGTCATCACTAGTTTTCTAGGTTGAAGAGTCCCAGTTGTAGGAACATGATGTGGAGGCCTAGATAGAATGATTTGTTTGTGGAGAGGCCCCTGATGGTTGGTATGAGGATTAACAACATCGAATTTCGTATCATAGAAGATTATTTTTTTCCTTTGGACATGTGCAATATGATACTCAGATATTTCCATCGATCTCGTTTACTGGTGCCTCCTGGTGTGAGAAATATGTACCGATCAATGATAAGATAATTTTGTTGTCCAAGGTTAAAGTGTGCAGTTGCAGAGTTTGTGTCCTGATGTTTCATATTCTAGAATGTCAATGTTGATCACTGTGTCCCTAGTGGTTTTCTCCAGCCATTAGATATTGCTTAGTGGAAGTGGGAGGTCATATTAATGGTCTTTATTAGTGGTTTACCTTGATATTTAGGAGGACATGATGATATTTGGGGGTATTGTAGAGTTTAATAAAATCATCCCACTTTATAGAAATCAAGGATTCGTGCTCCGTGGAATTTTTCCAATGCAGTATCTAAAGGAGGTGGTGATACTCCATGGAGTCCCAAGGATGATCATTTATATTTGAGATATATGTCTTACATCTAGGTTATAGAGAGGTCTCCCACATTCTTTTGGTTCATAGTTTTGACTTAGCATTGATTTTCATCTGAAAATGGATGGTCAGATAGAGAGGACTATCCAGACTCTGGAAGACTTGTTACGCTCTTGTGTCCTGGATTTTGGAGGCTCGTGGATGAGGAACTTACCATAGGTGGTGTTCTCTTACCAAAATAGTTTTCACTCCACTATTGGTATGGTGCCATTGGAATCCTTGAATGGATGACCTTTTCATTATCTATTTTTCTATACTCGGTTCAGAGAGTCCGCAATTATCGGACCAGAACTAGTGAAGAATACAATAGAGATGGTTTAGGTGATTTGTGGGAGGATGAAGACAGCATAGGATCATTAGAAATCATATTCCGATCAGAGGAGGAGACCTTTGGAGTTTTATGATGGGGATAAAATATTTTTGAAGGTGACTCCCCATAATGGGAAGTGATGGTTTGGTTGTGGGAGTAAGATTTCTCCCCGGTTTTTTTGGGCCCTTTGAGGTGTTGTCACATGTTGGAGTTGTGACATATCCAGTAAAACTTCCCCCACAGATGAGTTGGATACATGATGTTTTCCATGTATCACATCTTCATCGTTATCTTCATGATGACTCACTTGTCATTGATTGGAGCGAGATCGTTGTTGATGATGATGCGACCTTTGAGGAGTGGCCAGTATAAATCCATTATTTCAAAGAGAAGGTGTTGTGTAGGCATTTTACCCCCTTGGTTTGTGTCTTGTGAAGACACAATGGTGTGGAAGAGGGTACATAGGAATTTGAGTCTTAAATAGGTTCTTATTACCCCGAGTTGATTGATGTTTAAATCTTTTTATGTTAAAAAAATATGTGATCACTTTTTGGTTGCAGACCATTCATGTAAATGTGATGGATTTCTTTAGTTTCTTCTTGTTTCTTGCTCTATTTTGAGAGGTATCTCTATGGGTGGTTATTTAGACCCCATTTCTGTTTCCCGTTATGTAGGTTTTGAATTCTCGAGGACAAGAATATTTTGAGGGATATATGATGTAACGACATGAACCTCTCTGGTCTATTCCTCTGTGAAAATCTAGTGTTTGAGGTGTTCTAGTGGACAATTTTAATTATCCCAAGACATTTCCAAATTTCCAATTCTAATAAGAGTTCCATCTGTTAGACCAATGTGAACAGTACCATCGGTGAGACCAATGCGGGCAGTTCCATCCGTGAGATGGATGTGAGTAGTTCCATCAGTGAGACCAATGTGAACAATTCCATTAGTTAGACCAATGGGAATTGTTCCATCAGTGAGACTCATGAAAACAATTCAATCAGTGAGACTGATGGAAACCGTTCCATCACAGAGACAGATAAGAAAACTTCCACCGATGAGATCGATGGGAACAGTTGCATCAGTGATGTGAACAGTTCAATCATTGTGACTGATGGGAGTAGTTCCTTTGGTGAGATCAATGCAAAATGTTCCACCAGTGACAACGATGCGAACTGTTCCATTAGTGAGACTGATGCGAACAGTTCCATCAGTGAGACCGATGCCAACAGATCCATCGGTGAGGCCGATGCAAATAGTACCATTGGTGAGACCGATGTGAAAAGTTCCATTGGGATGACTGATGTGAACAGTTCCATCAGTGAGACCAATGTGAACAATTCCACTTGTGAGACCAATGTGAATGGTTACATAAGTGAGACCGATGTGAACATTTCAATTGCTGAGATTGATTTAAACAGTTCAATTAGTGAGACCAATGTAAACAGTACCATCAGTATTGGTGAGTCATTCTGTGAACAGTACCATTGACATTGGTGATTCATTCTATGAATAGTACCATCAGCATCGATGGGTCGCCCTATAAACAGTACCATCGGCATTAGTGAGTCATTCTGTGAATAATGTTTCCAGGATTGGTAGGTGCATAGTGTTTCCAGGGTCATGAGCACTGTTTCCATATTCCTAAAGATTTACCCCATTGATGTTTTCATTGACGTAAAATGGATTCAATGTCTTGTTTTAATATATTCAAGTCTGAATCAAAAATCATAAGTCCTATATTAATTTTCCTAAGTCTTGAGATGTCCTTACATGGTCAAATCGTGTGGTTTAATGCGATCTTCTTTTAATGGAATATCTAGCCTTTCTTAAACTACTGTTATGTAAATTTTCTATAGATAAGAGATATCTTCCTCCCTTGTTCTACCATGTGTGAGACGCTCAGACCTTTCCATCATCCCAAAGGATCAGTGTGATCAAACCATAACCCAGTATAGATTCCCCTTGAAGTTTCTTCCTCTTACATGGGAACCCCCTATTTTGGTGAAAGAAGCAAGGGTAATTCATTCCTGAATATAATTTATGTTCTATCATTGTTATTTTGGGTTCATCTTCTCATGTTTCTAAATTCCATGTTATTATATGTGTCCTCCATTCTTCTAATGGAGTTTTTTTGGGTTTCGGTTTGTTTGTTCGTACCACTGCAGCCTCGGGTGGATGTAGTTGTCATGGGAGGAGGTGATCAAGATCTATTGTTTCGATCATTGACATATAAAGAGTGTCATGAACCATGTCATGTAGGGGATTAATTTATTCTATACTCATTTACGTGAAACTATATAGTTATCTTGTTTTATCCCACTAGATCACTATGGAATTGATATAATAAATATTTTAATCTGATAAATAAATTGATATCGATTGTATGTTATTGCCTCTTTGTTTTTCTAGACACTATAAACACTATTCCTAGTTTGTTTATCTTCTCAATCTTGATGAAAATTCCAAAAGAATGTAAACATGTATTAATTGTAAATTTATTGTCAATGATAAAGACGCATGTAAATGAATCTGTATCTTATTGTTGTAATTTTATGGTTAAAAAATTGAAGCAATAAGAATATTTAATCAATTTTTGATAGCTTTCTGTTTCGGTTTCCTGAAGTTGGAACCTATGAATAATAAATTCATTAATTTTTGATGGATGAAATAACCAGTTCTTTGATAAAAGATAATTCTTTGTAGGGTTCTTAGTTACCCACTTTCTTATTTATGTTCCAAGAGCCCAATTTATATGATGTTTTTTTCCTTGTGTTTTGAAGTTAGTCTAGAAGGCTGTTGTGATATTTGGAGTTGGGAGGCCTATTATTTGTGGAAACAGTTGACGCCTTGTGTGGTGAGATTCATCGTTTTAGGCATGTGGGTGTCGGGGATGACACTAGAGATGATAGAACTGGTAGGATGTGAACATTTGGATTCTTCTGTTTCTTGTTGGTTGTTTATCTTCTTTACATCCCCCATTATTCAAGGAAGCTAGTTTTCTTACCCTCTTTCCAAAAGGTAAATGTTGTGTGGGGTATACCATGTTCATTCCGTGATTAGATTCCCGGTGGAAGATGGGTATACACTCTTGCTATTGGTGGAGAA
Source organism: Viscum album (assembly GCA_963277665.1). NCBI lineage: Eukaryota > Viridiplantae > Streptophyta > Magnoliopsida > Santalales > Viscaceae > Viscum > Viscum album. The sequence continues at coordinate 909,433,057 of OY728133.1, read as the reverse complement.
TATATGACGGTTAGTTCACTTACTAATACTATTGATCATCTTGTGTTTAGTAGCATAGAATGTTTTTCTAGAATGTATGAGAATATGGAGAAGTAATAATGTTATTAATAAATGATTGAATAAATGATGTCAACCATTGGGGTTGGATCTTGATGGGAAGTAATGCAAAGGTTTCAATTTAAAGGAACAGTCGACTTTTGATGTGATGTGAATGAAATATGATTTTGAAATTGTTAATAGTTAATTAATGTATAAATAATTAATGACTGTAATGTTAGACTAAGAAAAATGGAATGAAGGACGTAACAAATATCATTAAATGGTTGTGTGCTTATAGGATACCTAGTCTTTGACGTGGCAGTTGAGAGTCCAAGAGATTTTAGCTACAATTGAATCTAAGACTAGGTCATTTCCATAGTGTGTTTGTTATATATAGCATATTCTATACTTTTTGTGTTTTTATACTCTACCCCATAATGTAATTTTGGGAAACTTACACCCTAGGGAATTTGTTCCCTAGGGGGTGTTTTCCCCAACATTCGTGTGGGAGGATGGATGGTTGACTACCCATTTGGCCATGCTCTCTTCTCATGGTAGTTACTTGTGCTTAAAGTTGTAGTCGTTGTTTTTCACCATATATGTGTGTAGAGGGCCTTAATTGATTGTGGTTATTCACACACATATATTCTGTATATAGTTTTCTATGGACTACTATAGGTGTAACATGTATAGGTTGTTGTGTCTTGAGGATCCTTACTCGGTGGGTGGACTGTAATGGTGTGAGGTATAATTGTCGATGTATGATACACGTTATGTGAGATTTGGGGGATCCCATATACTACTTGGATACCTTTCTTATGTGGATGTGGTGGTTTTGTTGCACGAAGTGCATGTTTTGGTGCATTTCTAAGTTGTTTTCACGCAATCCTTTTTGGAGGTAGATGGATTAGGAAGAGGAATATTAGGGAAAAACAGCAAACCAGTGGGGATGTAGTATCAGAGTACCCTTGATATTCATTAATATATTATATACTCTTGTATTTGATACATGGTGAGATCCAAGTAGAGGTTGGGAACTTAGTGTACTTATTAAGGTGATGAGTAAGTTTCACTTGTTGTTCACTATGCTTTAGAATGCTATATTTCTTTTGCACAAGAGGCTATGTGGAGAATTCTACATAGTATACTGTTATACAAAAACTATGTATATATATAATCTATTTTTCCGGACACTTGAAGCTGTTTGGAGATTAAGTTATTTTCTTCATTTTTTGGGCTGCAGGAGCTATTCAGGATTTTAGTTGTTGTTGTTTTTACCTTCCATTGTTATTCACAGTTTTTTCCCTTTCAATTGTAGTAGTTTTCCATGACATTACATATGTGTACTTTGGATTTATTTTATATTGTTTTCTCAGTAGGAGTTCGTTAGTTTTTATCATATATCTCTCTTCTTCATGTGTTCCTTTAGAGGTTAATGCCTCCAATTTATGTGTTTACAATACCCTTAGTGCTAGTCACCAACCTTGGTCCTACTGGAGGCGGGACTCCAGGGAAATTATCTCCCATCTCACATTGTCGGCCCATGAGGGGTACACCTTCTAGAGAGGGGTCGTGACATAATAACCATGAACTGTATATCATATAAAAAATTCACGAGACATGGAATAAATATTGGTAGTTCATAAGACATGAATTATAAAGGAATAAATGAACATAATTTATAGTAGAATTATCTTTGGAATATTTCATCATAAGATCATAGAAACCTTGGAAATGAGGAGGCAACATAAAAATTTTCATAAGAAGAAGTCAAGGATAAATTTCAAGACCACATCACATGGTGGATAGTGTCCAATAATATAATTGGGTTAATATATAATCCCAAAAATGAATCTTGATAAGACTCATGCATTACCCAATGCATTGGAAGATATATAATTATTGTATCCAACATCAAATTGATATCATGTACATTAATATTTTTTCAACATGAGTAAATAAATCACAGTACATAAACATAAGAACATCCAATGGAATGAAATGGGTTACATTATAATTCCACATATCATAAAAAAATATTTTTAATGAATTAATTGAATAAATGGTCATAAAGAATATATTACCCTATAAAAGAAAAGGAAAATATTTATGGTAAATATTTGAGATAAATAAACACATATATTATTATCAATAATGAATATTATAACTTTTTTTTGATAAATAAAAATACCAAAAAAACATAATTAAAAATATTCTTTAATAAAAATACCATTCCATTTTGAAATTAATTACTTAAAATAATATTTCCCTAATATTATAAAAACGTTTTTAATTGAAAAAATATTTATGTTTTTAATGATGATTCAAAACATTGAGTGGTCACGCCATCATGAAATTCTATTCATTTCATATAACATACAAAATATTCCTATTGTATTTTCTGGTAAAATTCAAAAAGTACATCATGAGGATTAAAAAAATATTCATTTGAACATATATTTAAAAAATTAAAACAGAAGTAAAAAATGTAATTTAAAAATTATAAAATAATATTAAAAGTATAATTGAAATATTCATTTATTTATATGTATATGGAAGAGAAAAAATCTTGACCAAATAAAAAACATAGTTAGTTTTCCAAAAAAAATTCTTTGGACTCTGGACTATGTAAAGAGAGGAAAATTAAATGAAAAATTTATTTTCAATAATTAATCATGTGATAATAAACATGTGTTTTTTGTTATATAAGGATCAAAAAATTACATAAATGGAAACTAAGTCACATATATTCTTCATAAAAAATGAGATTGTTCAATAAAACTCATACCCCTGGTCTGACATCTTTTGTATATGTCCTAACATCCTATATAATAATTATTGATTTATTATAAATAAATTGAACCATAATCATATACATAAAATTATATATGTTTTACATTAAACTATTAGAACCCATTTATTAACAATTATTTACTGAATTCACTGTTCCATGTGATGATTGTTTTTCTCTTCATGTATGTTTTTATCTTGTAGTTTCGGTTCATATACTTTAATCATTGTTGCATAATATACATAATGTAAATAATGATATCAATATCATATATATTGATTTTATATATAGCAATTAACTAGATATGGATTTAAAAATGAAATATATCATTCAAGGAGAAGTTAATTCGTACGTACACATGAATGTGGTTTTCATTTTTTTGACAAATGGAATGAATGAAATGTATATATGACCTCAAAATTAAAAAATCATTATTATATCATATTAATAATATATATTAATAGAATATGTCATCATTCAAGTCCCTATAAAATATAAATGATACACAAATAACATCACATCATGGAGGTGGTAGTCCGGATGTCTGCACGAGCGACATTATCATTTCCCAGCAGGTGTAAGGTAAGAAGGTTGAAAAGAAATTATTATTAAATTAATATAGTTTTTAAATAAATATAATATATTAAAATTAATCCCAAAATAATACCCATGAAAAAAATATGGTTATTAAAAATGGATTGAATCACTAAGTGGAGATGATAATCCATACACACACATGAGCGATACTTTCACTTCCCAATTGATAGAAGAAAATGTGGATAATTGTGTTATAAATATCAAAATATATTTTACAAATATTTAGTTTACTAAATTTATTATTTTTTGTTAAAAACCATATATTTAGAAAAGTTAAAGTAAGAATTAAAAATAAAGTCATCAATTAAGGTGATTACCCCCTCTTTCAAAGTACACTTTTGGTATCCTATTGTTGATACTAGGGTTAGTGTTTTTGGAATAAAATTACCTCTATAATGTGTCTATGGATGTTTATAATGGGTTTATTTAGTATATATTCAATCAATAATACTCAATCTTTTGTCAAGAAGAGGTATAAGGGGTTCCCCATTACAATGAAAATGGATGACACTCTTGGAAATTCTTAACTGATTTAAATATAATAATATCATTGCAAAGGTAAATGCTTCTTAAGGGCTGAGAATTAAAATATAAATTTTATTATTTATAAATAAAATCATAATATTACATTTAGACAAATTTATTTATCTTTTTAAACATGTTTATTAATCCCTTTGATTATGATTTTTGACCTTACCCTTTGTAACAACTATTTTAACCATAAACGGTTAAGAATGTTACTACTAATGTATAACTGAATCATAAATGAGAAATTGATGGTTTTTAACCCATACTAATCTCAATTGGATTATAATAAGTTTTTATACTTTTTAAATTATTTAATAATATATTATTTTTTATAAAATATAACACATTTTCAACATTGACACTTTTTTAAAATTTATTTAAAAGACAAGAAAAAAAAAGATGAAATTCAGATAAAATCATTCAAAATTAACTATTATGTAATATTTATCTATAAAAAAATATTTAACACAATAACACAATCAAATTTATTTTCTTTTAATATTTTTAAAAACATTTATTTCATTTTTATATTAATTAATAAAATTTTGAGTCGAAATTGTATATGAATATAGTGTAAATATATAATAATGAAAAATTGTAAAGAAATTTTAATTTGGAAAATAATTACATATTTCTAAAAATTAACATTTATATTCATTATAAAGTTTCATTTTTACCTATGGGAACACATATGGGATACTTTAAACAAAGGTGGTGACACTTTTTTATTTCATTGCAATTAATATTATATAAGGCATTCTCATGGAAAAGTATCAATTAAACAAATAAATATCATAAAATAGGTTATAAGAGTCAAGTTATATTCATTACAGTATAATTATCCTGATTGATTATATCATTATCTCTTATTTCTAAAAAACATTAACATGATTTACCCTTTATCGAGATGATAAATATTACCACGGTTATTATTCATAATGCCCTAAAATAAAAGTGAACAACATAAAAAATTATAAATCCTGATACTAAACATTGAGTAAATTTTTTAAGATTAAATCTCTATAATTTTCTATAATTAATTTAAAATCAAAGAAAAAAAAAGAAAAAAAGATTATTTTTTTAAAAAAACCCCTTATTAGGTATAAATTGTTTTTATACATAATTCAATCATAAACTCGATTGGAATGAAATTTATTAGAATAAAAATAATATCAGAGAAAAAATTTTAATTTTCAATAATTTTTAAACAATGTAGAACTTTTCACATCCTAGAAACAAAAATATTGTTTTCAATAAAAATATGGTTTTTCCATATTCAGTAAAAAATAAGGCTTTTAATGGAATTCTCAAAAAATAATATGCTGATAATTTTAATATTTTAATTAAAAAATGATTTCAATTTTATAAAATAAAATTTCTTAAGATTCTATAAATTAGTCATAATATTTTATCTTTAAAAAAATAAATGTTTTTCGAAGAATAAACTAGCTAAAAATGGCTGATTATGTACTATGAATTTATCATTACATTTATATTTAGTTAGAAATATATATATATATATATATATAATTAATTAATTAATTCAATTAATACCCCATTATTTAATGGCTAATTCATAATGGTAATATTTTAATAATAAAATTTTATGGTTCATTACTGTTTGGGTTTGTGGGTAACACATGTTATCAGAGAAATTATATTTAATTGAAAAATATATACCATAAAATATTAGGATATCACATTTTCCTTGAATTAATAAATTTTATCCACACAATTCTAACTTATTCTCTTTAATAAATAGTTCAAAATATTGAAATTCATTTCTGATAAAACTACATTGTAAAATGGGTAACTAAATATTTCTCATCATAAGAGTGAATAGGGAAAGAAAATGTCATATGGTATAACACTAATAATGGTTACATGTTGAGTAAAATTAGTGGGATGTGAAAATATGATCAAGAAATAAAAACATAATGTGCATTTAAGGTTAGAGAGTGACAAAAAATTTTAATAACAAGAAAAAAAATTATTATGAGAATGTTAACATCCAAAAATCAGAAAATCTATGAGGTATGAAAAAGAACATAAATTCATTATAATGATAGGTTATCAAAAAAAAATTATCTCATGATCCTACTCATAGATATTATTAATAACTTTAGAATATAGTGTAAGAAAATAAGGAAATATACTAACATCGAAACTAAAATTTTATCCTTCATTCAATTCCCACCACAATATAATCTTTAGTGCCAAATATTTCATATTTGAGATGAATTCTTCATGCCAAAATCACAAAAAACAGATTCAAATTGATTAAAAATTATATCAATATATTCCATTTATATTTAGTAATTAATAAATAGAAAAAATGATAAGGACAATGTAATATAATTTCAAAAATAATTAAACCATCATTTGATGAAGTGAAAAAATATCCTCCAAAACCTTAATAATAAAAGCAATGGTCTAACTTAATAAGTAATTTGAAATTCAAAATTTTACAAATAATCCAAATATTAAAAATAATTAACCCAAACAGAAATATCCTATCCTTAAACTTACATCTACTATATTTAATTACATTCTTCCCAAGAAATCTGTAATGCTAAATCACTTGTTAAAATGAGGTTTTACATATACCTCAATGCAATCAAAGATCCCCCAAAATATCATTAATTCCAATCAAAATTAACTATTTATTCATGTTATTTAGCAAAATTTACTAGGATTTCATGAATCAAATTTAGATACAAACCTAAAATTCCATTCATAAATTGACCATTAATATTTCTAAAAACATTACCTTGTCAATGAATCAATATTTTGATATCAATATTATTGAGGTCCCATCATAAAATAGACCATAATTATAATAATGTAAAATTTTATACTAACCCAAAGGGTTATTTAATCGACAATAGAGTATTCATCCTAAAACAAAGTAAAATATTCAAATCACCTCGAAATCCTATCACATATATCTATAACTGGGGATGTCTGATGCATTGATCTTATGGAAAACCATAATATTGAAAATACATTTTGGTATCTATAAATCTTATGATATCCTCACAATGTAAATTAATTACACTATAAGTAAAACCATTTAATATTTCCATAAATGTAATAAACTTTTTCAATGTTGACATAAATCACCTTGTCATCAAACCACTAACCAGTTTTTTGGACACCAATAATTTACCATATACATCATCATTTTAAATCATCTATTTATCCCAAAAAATATATCACATTCTCATTAAGTAAATTTTTTTGTTGGTGCCTTTGAACATACATTTTCAATTCCTACTATGTAATAATACCTATGTGTTTTATGGACTTTATATCAAAAAATCCATTGATATAACACTTCTATAACATTATTATTTAATCATAATAAAAAACCTAAATAATTTCAATTCAATCAATTAGAATATAAAATGTCCTTCATTTGTACATGGATTAGTATTTGTAAGAGTACATTTTCTAAGATAATGATTAGGTACCCCTCATTTAAGACATGAACTATGAATGGTACCGTAGAATAAAAATAGTATCCCTACATAGAACCCTTTTTTTACATAGGTATTATTTTCTTCTTGAAAATCCTTTGTGTAAATAAAAATTTTTCTGAGTCCTTTTTGAAATTCATTAGAGTGTCTCTTTCCACTTTTCTGAAATGATGGAAAGTGAGCCTTCTTTCCTCCATGGTCTCCTTGATCTGTTCTTTTCCCAAAATCCATCCAAATATTCTTTGTTGACGTTGATATTTTATGTTTTAAATAATATATAATGACGAATAATTTGAAATAATCATAGTATATATCACTCCCATCATCGTTACATTTTGTTTTACATAATCAACACATTTTCCATAATAATCATTGTTAAAATTATTCATCATGGGTCCATCGATTGACTACGACAAAAATGAATACTGTGAGAAACAATAATCATTATAGGATATCATATAATAATTTATCTAAATCAAGAAACCATAAAATATATAAATTAAATATTATTATTAACCTCAGTTATTCAGGGCCATCATCTATTTAGATCCTTCAGTATGGTTCGTAAATAAAATCTGAAATAAACAAAGTAAATATCTGAGTAGTGTCAAACTAGAATCATAATAAGGGCACACTAATTGCACCCCAAAGTGAAGGATGATATATACACATACAAATAATATCATGGTTATTACCCATAAATGAAAATGTTCCAAAGAAAAATTAACATGTAAAATCCAAATAGGGATGTTTTCTAGGGAAATCACACATAATTATTTACAATAACAAAAAAATTTCTCTTATATATAAGATTATCTTTACAAATCTCAATAATGTTTTTCATCCTAGTTTTCAAAGAGTAACTAAAAAATTACATGATAACAATTATAGTGAAACATTCGTTTCATATATAAATTATATATATAAATATTAGTATTACATTAACAATATTATCATCTAAACCAAAATCATATTGTTCTAGTGCCTTTGATAATATATAATATAAAAATATCTGGTTAATAAATGATCTACACAATCTCCTGATATGTTCTTCATTATTATCACCGTTTTGCGACAAATAATATAAAAATATTTTATTCATAGAATAGAGAAATGAATCATAATAATGTTTGATCATTAATTCTCGATAATGGTAAAAATGGAGAAATCAATGATAACTTAAATATAACATGAGTGTTAGATGTTTAAAACATGATTTTAACATTTTAAAACCACACCATGTATATCAAAGATCATAATATTGAGGCATTGAATAATGTTTGGAAATTAATAAGACATGGATCACAGAGGACTAAAATAACAAGATACCTAGTATAATTACATAATGAACAAGGTGACATAAGAATATGGAATAATATAAAATGTGAAAAAAAAACACCAAAAATGAAATAATCATATGTTAATGAAGAATTACATGACAACTATATTGTCACAGAGTCCCATAATGGATTAGTTTTATCCCTAATCTCATACCAGATGTTTAATGAGTTTATAAAATTTCTAATGAATTAGAGTACTATATAAATTTGGTCCCACCCATAATATTCATATCGTATACATGCATATGTGTTCTCCAAAATGAGATCAATCATAATGCATAAACATAATAATCTCCCGTGGAAGGAAATGGGTTGTATTATCAGTCCTTATAAAAAAATCAAAACATATTTCATATATATTATTTTCAAGTAATGATCAGAAGGGATGTGTTATCCCATCAAAGTAAAGTTGAATAGTTTTTTATATATACAAGATAAATATATATAGAATATAGAAGTAATCCATGTTATTAATGGTTATTCTCATTGATGAATATAAGTACCATAAAAACATCATTAAAATTATTCTTCAATAAAATATCCTTTCAATTTTGAAATCAGTTTTTCAAAAAATCAAAATGTTCTTATAATATTATAGAAAACAGTTTCTCTGAATGTTACTATTTAATATTGTAAAGTAATCTTAAATTAATTTATTGGTCATGATGGAATGAAATTTGGTTCACTCTGTATATGAAAAAAACATTAATTTCAAATTTTATATAATGATTAAAAAAATAACGAATTAGAAAAATGTTAAAACAATTCTTTTTTAAATTATTCAGTTATAATTAAAAAATGGGTAAAAATAATTTAAACAATTATATTAGAATAGTGAAAATATTGTTGATTTTTTAAAGAAACATGGACATTTAAGGGAAATATTCCTGACCAAATAGTCAAACATAGTCAATTTTATATAAAATAATTCTTTCAGTATATTGATTGTATTATAAAAATCAAATTGTTTTATCAGATTAGGATCATATAATTTCCCTAATAGAAATTTAATCCTAAATAATCTTGATAAACAATTACATTGTAACATAAAACCCTTACATCTTGTTTTAATTTCATTGTACATTTTCGATCATCCTATATAATAAATATAGAAATATAATACATATATTAAAGAACAATACACATATATATGAAACCATATAAGACTTACTTAAAACATTTTATGATCCATTTATTAAAAATTCTTTATTAAAGACACTTTTCTGTATGATTATTGATTTTTTTCATTTATGTTTTGGTTTTGTAGTTTTTCTCCATCTACATAGATCACGATTATATAATATCAATGTTGGTAATAATGATATAAAAATTAGATGTATTTCTTATATATATATATATATGTATATATATATATTTAAATTCATCCATTAAAATTAGTTATATAAAAATTAATTACCTCATTCATGGAGATGGTAGGTCATACATTAGCATGAATGTTGTTTTATTTTTTTCAACAGATGAAAAAATAAGGGTAAATAAAAAGTTTCACTGAAATAATAATTTTTATATCACATGAAAAAATATATTCATTAAATGTACCCTCATTTCCATCCATGTTAAATATAAATGAATAAAAATGAATTACAGTGCTTCATGGAGGTGTTAATATTGATGTACGCAAGAGAGAAGTTATTGTTTCAAAATTTATTGAAAGGAAATAAGATAGATATAAAAAATCCCTATATAAGTATAATTATATCATAAATATCATATATATATATATATATATATATATATATTAAATACATTATAATACCTATCATAAATTATGGTGATGAAAAATAAATTGTATCTCTATGTGGAGACAATAAGTCAAATGTACGCATGAACGATTCTTTCACATCCAATATAATGGGATAAAGGGTTGATATTGGTGTTTTATTAATCATAATAAGATATTTGAATATATATGATACTATATTTATTATTTTTGGGATAGAAACTATATATATTTTTAGGTAAAAGAACAACTAAAAAAGAATGTGATTTGTTAAGTCGATTACATCTTCTTTGAATGTACTCCACTGGATCTCCACTTTAATAACCCATGGTTTTTTTAAAACAAGAACCTATAGAATGTGGATAATAAGTTTTACATTTAATTTTTTTATATAATGGTCAAGATAGAAGGCATAATGTCTTGTGAAGAATAGAAGTGAGGTGTGGCCTTTTATAAGGGAGGAGGAATACATAAAATGAATTTCTTAAAGGATTAATATATAATAAACAAATTATAAAGATAAACATTTCTAAATGGAAAATAATTCTAATATAATGATTTTTGGTTATAATAACATCATAAAAAGAAATTTAGGAAAGTTTTTTTATCATTTTAAACAATATTTTTTTTATTAATCCCTGTGATAACAATTTTTTATGTTAACCACAGTGACATATTTTTAAATGTAATTGATTAATTGTTTTCCCGTAAATGGATAAGTGACCTATGAATGGAACATGAATGAATTTTTCACTAATTTTCCACTAATTTTTATTATAAAAAAGGTTTTATGAGTTTTTAAAACATTTAAAAATATATTAATTATTATAAAATTTCATTAATGACAATTTTGACACATTTCATTTAATTTACATTAGAATACATTAATATGTAGATTAAATTCAAATATAATATTTTTAAACATAACTAATATGTTATATTTATCTAAAAAATTAGTGTGAAAGTATAAATAACTCAAATTATATTACTTTTAGCTTTCAAAACACATTTAATTTATTTTCTTATTAATTGAAGAAATACTATGTTGGTTTTGTATAAATAAATTAATGTAATTATATAAAAGAAAATTTATATAAATAAATAGCAATTAGGAAAATAATTTAATTATTCTTAACAAAGAAAATTATATTTCTACCAACCCAAAAATCATAATTAATAACATTTTATTTGATAGAAAGTGTGACATGCAACACTAAGCATAGGGGAAAATATAAAATCAGGATACTTTACGATATGTTTAAAATTCTAAATAAAAGCAATCTATTCTATAGCTTTAAATACATGAAATACTAATTTTTGCATTCATTACATGCCACAATGACTATCTTTGATAGCATGCATTTCACAAAAGACTGAGTTTTACAGAACATCAATATCTAATTAATTTTATTCTTTAATATGATAGTTATCATATAGTCATTTAAATGGTGGGTGTGAATAAAATAATATAAATTTTGAAAGTATATATTTTACACATGTTTATTATTTAAAAATAATATTAGAATCATTTGTACGAAAAAATAATTGTTTTTTGAGAAACTCTAATTTTTCTAAAATATTGGGTAATCATCCATGTTTCACATAATGTAAAATTAATTTTTAACAATTTTAGAAAAAAAAATTAAAAACAAGAGATAATTTTTGGAATTTGAATATCAAAATTATATTTGGGTGTACTACAAGCATTTTTATAAGATGTTTCATTTTTTAATGAATAGAAAAAAATAATATATTTTAATTGAAAAATCTATTTTCTAAATAATTTATAAATTTAAATTAAATTATCGATTATTTTTAACGTAAAATTATTAGAATTTTATATCATTTATTCCAATTTAATTGGTTTTAATGATTTTTATTTTTGATTTTTACTTAAAATCATTGTAATCGTTTGAACAAATTCACTTTAAAATCTCCTCTTTCAGTTCGCGTTTACGGGATTAATTTTAAATTACATTCGTACACTTTTGGGTGTTGAATATGTCCAAATGGATTTCATATTTGGAGACACAGTATTTTATGTAATATAATTATTTAAATTGATTTTCTTACATAACTATTAGTGAAAAATGTTCAAATTAATTACTGAAATTATGGTAAAAACTAGTTTATCGGGTGTTAAACTAAATAGATAAGGGATAAAATGTCCTAAAAACTTTTCCAACACCCATTTAATGAATATATTTAGAACCTTATCACCATAGTATATATTTTTAGGAATTATTGGGAGACTATTCCTAGAAATTGACCTATAAGAAAGTTATATAACTAAATAGAAATAAGGTAACTTTGTTTCCTTTAATATCAATAATGCTCTAGGATATAAAAAATCAATGGTTTTGTTATATTTATTATTTTTAAATATAAATTAGATTTTGTTACAATTATAATTTATCATTAATTTTTATATATTAACTAGATACATGAAATTACTAAGAAACACCAACCTAATAATTATTTAGTTAATATTAAACTCAAATAAATGATACTAACAAAATAAAAGGTGAGATAAGTTTAATGAATTGTTTTCTTCCATTAATTTTATATAATAATATACCATGATAAATATGTTTTAACTTAACATTTTAAAATTCAATTATTGTATTGGTATTTCCATATTTAAATAAAATAAATAATGTCAAAATTTATATTAAGGACATTTTATAATAAATGATATTACCTTAAGTAATTCAAAATTAAGAAAAATACTATCATAAAAATATGATTTATAAATTTAATTAAATATAAAATATGGTCCATTAATGAACCATTTGTACTTTTATAATGATCATAATGACCACTGAAGAGTAAAAACATTATTATCTTGATTAGGGTTAAATCATTGTTATTACGTGTTATATGTGCTTCTCTTTAAATTAATTTCAAAAACATGTGGGTCTTTTAATTTAAAAATTAGATATCATATATATAATAATTAGTTTTCAGTTTTCAAATAACTATCACGTTAATAATGTTTAAATGGATAAATTACCTAAGTTAGAACACTAGTTACCGTAGTGAAAAACCCAAATTGAAAACATAGGGAAACTAATATGTTATGGAATGAAATGATAAATTGATTTTATATTTATATTTTAGATCTTATTATAAAAATTAAACCCTAAAGTCAATTTTTATTCAATTTTTTTGGACTGTGACGAAATGGAGAACAACCAATTGTGAATACTTTTGAATATTTGAGATAATGTCACTCCCCCTCAAATATAAATGGTCACTCGTCCCCTCAAATATTAAAAAATCTAAAGACATTTGAATCTCACAAAACTAAACCAAATAACTTCCTAACATACATACCCTCATCCTAGATTCATTTTTATGGTAATAAATCAATCTTATGATGGCTTTAGGGCAGAGATATGGAGGATGCCTGAAGAAGATGTAATGCTCTTCAATGAGTCTAACGACCCATACATTACATACATTGTTATTTCTTCAAAATTTAATCACAATTATTACAACATATATCAAAACCATTAAAGGACTGTATAGGTATAGTGTCTTTAGAAACTAGGAAACATAAACAACTGGTTCATAAAGAATCTACAATGTCTCCCTTTTATTTTATCATATCTAGAGACCCTTTTTGGAATATATTACTTAATAACCTTCTTCCTAACATGGGGAAAGAAACATACAAAAGGGTGAGCTCAAATTCCCAGTAAGGGTAATCAAAATAAATATCAATCACAACATATTCATAAGAACATAACATTTTGGAAATCATACCCTGCAAAAGAAATCATATAACATGGGATAAATCATAGTAGTAACATTTAATCTCAATAATCATAACTTAAAACACGAAACTTTTTGGCATACACATATAATCATAGAGAATCATTTCTTAGTAGTCAAGAGTCATTTCCAAGACTATCTTAGTGGACAATGTCCATTTCTGAAACGAGTTCATTCCTCTTTTCAGTCCTGTATCACTGAACCGGTTTAACTTTCCATTCCATCCATGTATATCTCATGATATATAAAATAATTACCCAATTCATTGGAGGGAGATATAGGTGCCACCCATCTCATAATGAATCCATTCTTATGTGTGCCAAAAAATCATAAATCTTACATCATAGCATAACACATGTAATAAAAATGGGATTCTTATTCATCATGCCATCATAACACAATCCATATAAGATAAAAGGACATCATAAAAATAATTTCATCATAAAATAATCAAAACAATGTAAAAATAGGGATAGAAACAGAACCCTATATTATCTTAGTTGGAAAATAATTTTGATAAAACACTTGAACTCCATTCTCAAGGAAAATACCTTTTTTACTTCAAAAACATTTTCCTTTCATAACATGTCAAATAATTTTAAACTAAAATAAGTTTATTAAAAATAAACATGAAAACTTGTAAATTAAGATTCATGGAAATAATGTTCTAAAAATCCATTCATTCCTTATAATTTAAAAAACATTCTTCTCGTTCTTTGGACGGAAAATTCAAAAAGTACCTTCTACGAAAAATGACAAAAGACTCCTTTAATATATTTTACTAAAAACTCACCAAAGGATAAAATTGGATTTAAATAATTGAAGGAGGATATAAATAATATTACATATTGAGGAAACATGGATGTGGATGATAAATATTCCCCAGTATATTCTGAAGTATAAACAATCTCGCATAAAAATTGAGATTACGAGATTTTCCTTTACCTTAGGTCTGATTTGCTTTGAACATGTCTGAACCTCCTGTATAATGATTTAAATAATTTTATTGAATTATTCCAGAATCATAATAATTGTTATGATATCAGATATGGTTATATTCTTATCTTCTTATTAGTAATATTTCATTGCTACTTGTTATTCGGGTGTTTATTACTTTTGTTCTTATGCGTGTTTTGTCGAATAAATTCTTATTCTTATTTTTAGGTTATAGATACCTCATTTCAAGAATGTTATTACTATAATATATATCATATTTATTCATTCAATTTTTTTATATAATCATTTTGAAATGAGGATCATGTAGAACGAGTCGCATCACATCGTGGAGATGGTATTCCGTACGTACACACGAGTGATGATATCATTCCCATGATCGTGGAATTGTATTGGAGTGTATGTATAATATTTCAGAATAAATATAACTTTACAATAATCAAATATAGTTATTATTTACACCATTATACCCATCCAAGTAAGGTGGTGGTGGAAAATAGATTACACCACGGAGTGGAGATGGTATTTTTTACTTACGCACGCGCGGTGATTTCATTTTCCATAGGATGGATAAAAGGTGAATTAGGGTTGTTTCATATTTATAATAACATATCAGTATATGAGTGATACTGATGTTATTACTTCATAATTAAGAAACTAAAAAAGAAGAAGCTGAAGAAGAAGTAAAATGGAAAGGATTCGTAATGGATATTACCTCTTCTTTGACGCTCCTCTTCATAACCTCCACTTAGGGCACTAGGGTTGGTCTGTGAAGAAAACCAGGACCTCTATGATGTTTCTAGGGATGTGGAGAAGAAAACTATTCTGGGTTTGGCCAAGCATGATGGCTCAATGTGGTGTGAGGAGTAGAGGGAGGAGGTGCCCTTTTATATGGGAGGAGAGGGGCACCTTTGGAAAAACAAAAAAAAATTATTTTATTATAAAGTCATATTTGGTTTTTAATAGCTCGAAATTGATATATTTCAAGATAAGGTAGAGACAAGTCGAAATAATCTCATAAAATAGAATTTCGACATGTTTAGTTTAGTATTTTATCCTTATCATATATATTTAACACTAAGTTAAATAATTTAACTTTTATCGTGTCTGCTTGTTTTCTTAAACTATATGGTTATTAAACTTACTATAATAAGCCAAACGAACCAAAATTTGTTTATTATTAGTATATATAACCTTATCTAAGTCATTTGGCCGAGAATTTGATTTTTAGGAGTAAAATAACATTTAATAATATAATATTTGTTTTAAAACCTATTTTATGTCAATTTTGACACTATTTGGTACATGATTTTTTTGAAAATCATAACAGCCTGATTAGTTAGAAAAAAGTTAATTAAATCAATACTAATATGTCATATTAACCTATAAAATTAATTTAATTCATTCAATGTCTCAAATTACATTTATTTGGGTATTTATAATATCAATTATGTTAATATTTTATTAATAAGTAAATTACTACAGCATCATTGTGTCATAAATAAATTAAATTAATTAATTTCTAAAAATTATAAATAAAATACCATTATTTAGGAAGTCTTTTTATCTTTTTAATTAATATTTATAGTCAAAATTATCTTATCTATTACCCTATATGAAAAATGTTTTAGTTATTAAACATTGATTTTAACAATTTTAACTATTCCTTAAATAAAATAATAATAAATTTCCTAATCTAATCCAAGTGGTCCTAAATGGTCATATTTTATTCCTAAGGTTGTTTTTTGTCGAATTAAAGTTATAAAATAGAATTAAGACATGTTTTAGGGTAATAATAATATTATTTTTACCCTTAATTACCCTATTTACTTTTAACCGTGGTAAATAAAAGTAAAAGGTTACTATTCACCAAAAATTATTTTCATCTCATTAAACCACATTTTACTCATTGATATTAACTGTGTCTCTAAAAAATTTTAAATTCCACTCATACAAGTGGTAAAATTATGTTTTATGTAAATTTTCATATTTTCCTAGGAGGTGGGTAAAACACGGTGAAAAGTTCAATAAAATTTTTATATATCTAAAATTATTATAAAATGAATCCAATGAATTACATTGATCTTATATAGGTATTATGTATAAATTTTTACCTAAAATAAAATAAAATAAACTAAATAATTATTTAAATAAAAAAGTCAGTTTTTAAATAGTAACCCAGTGTTTTCCCTATTCATCAAAAATTGAATGTTTTCAGAAAAAACAAAAATTTCACCCTTGGCTAATTTCGACATTCCGAATCAAAAAAATGAAGTCTATTTTGAATGATAATATTTATAAAATTCGAAAAATTGGGTATTACTATTCATAATTGCTAGTTATAATAATATTTTAATAGCATATCGTTGTTTAGTGAAACTCGGTTTTGCGTTCTACACAAAATATCGAGGAAGGCCGCAATTGCCTGTAAAGCAAGCCAAGCTACTATTGTGTGTAGTGAAAGATTTATTTTACGATGTATATAACATAAAAACAAAATATCTCTCATAGAAACCTCTGGTGTTACATTCTACCCCCTTAATATAAATTTCTCCCTCGAAATTCGTCGCTTTGTAACAAACAGATGAGGATACCTCTCCCTCATCATATCCTCAAACTCCCATGTAGCTTCTTCTAATTTGTGGTTCCTCTATAAAACATTCACCAAGCTAGTGGTCTTGTTCCGTAGAATTTTTTGCTATGATCCAGAATCTGTATCGGCTGTTCATCATAAGAAAGATCTTGCTCTAGTGGTACAACTTATGAGCTGAGTACATGTGAAGGATCGGGTATGTACTTTCTCAGGAGAGATACATGGAACACATCGTGAAATTAAGAGTGATTCGGTGGAAGCGCCAATCGGTATGAAACCATCCCAACACGATCCAATATTTCGAATGGACCGATATACCTAGGGCTCAACTTTCCCTTCTTTCAAAATCTCATTACTCTCTTCCAAGGAGATATTCATAAGAACACTTTATCACCCACTTCAAACTCTAGGTCTTTTATTCGGTTGTTGGCATAAATTTTTTGTCGACTTTGAGCTGATATTATGTGTTTTTGAATAGATCTGACCTTTTCTGCTATATCATCAACAAGATCAGGTCCTAATAGCATTCATTCCCCAACTTCATCCCAGCAAGTTGGAGTCCTGCATTTCTTTCCATAGAGAGATTCATAAGGAGCCATCTGAATACTAGATTGAAAGATATTATTATAAGAAAATTCCACCAAAGGTAGGTGTTGATCCCAACCACTTTTTAAATCCATATAGCAAGCTCTTAACATATATTCTAGAGTTTGAATTGTTCTCTCAGACTGACCATCTGTCTGAGGATGATAAGCAGTGCAGAAACTCAACTATGTATCTAGAGTATGCTGAAGACTTCACCAGAATTTTGATGTAATCCTCAGATCCTGATCAGATATAATGGAAATTGGTACTCCATGCAATCTTACAACTTCCTTTACCTATATCCTCACAAGCTGGTCCTGAGAGAAATCCTCTATAATAGAAATGAATTGTGCAGAATTTGTAAGATGATCAACTATGACACAGATATCATTATTGCCTTTGAATGTTTTAGGAAGTCCAGTGACAAAGTCCATAGTGATGTTTTCCCATTCCCATTCTGGTATGGGTAATGGCTGTAACATCCCCTTAGACTTCTGTATCTCTGCTTTAACTTGCTGATAAACCATGCATCGAGAGACATATTCAACAACATCTCATTTCATGTTATCCCACCTGAAGTACTTTTTCATGTCTCTATACATCTTTGTGCTTCTAAGATGAATAGAGAATGATGAACTGTGAGCCTAATCCAGCAGCTCCTTCTTTAATTCTGGGATGGGAGGAACAGAAAACCGATTCATGATCCTTATTATCCCATCACAATCAAGGTTGAATTCAGCAACATTTCTCACCTTCTTTTTTACTCTACATCTTCTTTCTGTGCCACTTGAATCATCACATGTATAGATGGTTGAAAATTCATTTTAGAAAGATAATATTTCTCCCCTTCCATTATAATTCCAAGATCCATCCTTTGTAATTCCATAAATATTGGATCTTTTGTGATCCTCATCATGGATAATCTAGAATGGTCTTGTAGACTTAATGCATCTACCACCTTATCTGCTTTCCCATGGTGATAATGAATTGAGTAGTCATATTCCTTAATCATCTCCAACCATATTCTTTGACACATATTCAGCTCCTTTTGTGTGAAAATATAATTTAAACTTTTATGATCATTATAAATATCACACCTTTCACCATAAAGATAATTCCTCCAAATATTTAATGCAAATATTACCGCAGCTAAATCCAAATCATGAGTTGGGTAATTTTTCTCATGGATCTTCAAATTTCGTGAGGCATAAGCTGTCACCATATCATTTTGCATGAGAACACACCCAATCCCATCAGGGATGCATCACTATAGATCACAAACCTTTCTCCACTACAAGGCAGTTTGAGCACAGGTGCACTGGATAACCTTATTTTCAACTCCTTGAAATTCCCTTCACATTCGTCCATCCACACGAACATAACTCCTTTTCGAGTCAACCTGGTGAGTTTATTATATAATCGTGAAAAATCTTTCACAAAACATCGATAATATCCAGCCAGACCAAGAAAACATCGGATCTCAGTTACTGTTGTTGGTCTCGACCATCTTTTAATAACCTCTTTTTTTGCTGGATCCACAGATATCCCCTCTTTTGAGATTATGTGACCCAAAAATTCATCTTTTTGAAGCCAAAATTTACACATGGTAAATTTTTCATAAATCTTCTCCATTCCCAGGGTCTTTAATACAATTCTCAAGTGATCTTTATGTTCTTCCTTGCTCTTTGAATAGACAAGAATATTGTCCATAAATACTACCACAAACAGATCAAGATAGTCTCTAAAGACTCTATCCATTAGATCCATGAAGATAGTAGGGGCATTAGTAAGACCAAATGTCATCACAATAAATTCATATTGGTACCTCAAACACACTTTTTCTTGATGAAGTTAGGAAACCAGTAGATCAAACATCTTTTAGAAGTATGATAGGAAGTCTACTTTACTTGACATGTAGTCGACCAGAATTGATGTTTTCAGTATGCTTGTGTGCAAGATATCATTCCAATCTTAAGGAATCTCATTTAAAGTCAGTGAAAATAATTTTTCGCTACTTAAAGGGAACCATGGATTTAGTATTATTTTATACTTACGGAAATGATTTCGGATTAACGATCATTTCAGATGCTGACTTTGGTGGATGTAGAATGGATAGAAAAAGTACATCCGGAACTTGTCATTTCTTAAGAGATTGACTATTTTCTCGGTCATGAAAAAAGAAACATTCTATAGCACTTTCCGCTACTGAAGCTGAATATGTATCAGATGGAAGTTGATGTGCTCAAGTGTTGTGGATGCAACACACACTCACAGAGTATGGCTTGAGTTTTACTTAGACTCTAATTTTTTGTGATAACACAAGTGCCATTTCCATTAGTAAAAACACTGCACATCACTTCGATGTAAAGAACATAGACATTAGGAATCACTTTATTAGGGATCACACACTAAAAGGAGATATCATTTTTCAATTTATCAGAACGCAAGATCAACTTGCTGAAATTTTCACAAAATCTTTACCCACCCGAGATATTTGAATACATTAAATAGAAGTTAGGAATGATAACTGTGAGGTAATTCTTCTTCATTAACATCATGCTAAACAATTCTCTTTACAATAATAAACTCCTTTTCATATGGGGGTTACATTTTCTTGTTAGTCTTTCAAAAAATTTCGTAATGAGCCTTTCAAAATATTCATAATGAAAATTTCGTACTGGAAATTTTTGTAATGAAATTTTCATACTGAGAATTTTCGTAATGAGAATTTTCATAATTGAAATTTTTTTAATGAGGATTTTCGTACTCATATTTTTCATAGCATATCTTTCGTAGCGAGTTTTTCGTAGTTAGTTTTTTCGTAGTCAAATTTTTCATCAAGAAGATTATTACCTATTATGAATAAACATCCTAGACAATCTGAAAGGTATGATTTACTAACTTATGCTTTCGTAGTCATACTTTTCTTGTTGTTATTTTCCTATGAGTTTTAAATTTTCTTGGATTCTAGTTTTCTTAAATCTGATTTTTTTTCGTAAAAACTTCAAAAGATCGGATTCAAGATTTCCTTGCGGGTATGTTTTCAACCGTCAGATCAGAGTAGAGGGTTTTTCATCCGTTAGATTTTTTTTGGATGTTCAAAGGTGACCTCCATCGCCTATATAAAGGGAACCCCCCATGATTGTCCCACATCGATCTTCAAGTTCTTTCATGCTGAACCCCTCAATCAGTTCTTAAATCCCATTACGATCTTTTCAGTTCTCCATTCCGAATGTCTGTAGAAGCTACCTCTCATGAAATGTAATCAATCAGACCAATTTTCTAAGTCCTTATATACCTTTGTCCCAATCATTCAATTAGTGTTAGAGGTGTTGTGAATTTTCTTAGTTTAACTTTGTTAAACATATAACTTTCCTTGTTTAATGAAATTTTTAAATAGTACAATTCACCCCCCCCCCAATTGTATATTGATCATCTACATCATTATTTCAATCCAACACAAACGACAGTTAGTCAAAAATAGAATGTACGACATCGATTTATAACAAAACATGTGTAACTGAAAGCAAGATATCATTTTATAGAAACCTTAACAAATCAGAGTGTGAGTAAAAAGCTCAGAGTCTAACCCAAGATTATATTTGGAGTCTATATTACAAGGATATTCGGATTCTGTTTATCAGAAGAATTCAGAGTCAAACATAACAAAAGTTCATATCCATAATTCGTAATCAGAATTCACACTCTGAATTCATAATGAGAATTCTACACTGGAATTCGTGATGAGAATTCGTCATAGAATTCGTAATGAGAATTCATAATCAGAATTCGTAATGAGAATTCTTTATAAAAATTCATAATGAGAATTCATCATCAGAATTCGTAATTAGAATTCATAATGAGAATTCGTATTCAGAATTCGTAATGAGAATTATTCACTGGAATTTGTAATGAGAAAATAGAATACCTTATATCTAAGTATTATATGATTCCGAAGTTTTGGACTTCAACCCAAATTTTATACTTAGACAAATTTACAATAAGAATATAAAATCTAGGTAAGGGTAAATTTCCATAATGAAATAAATTTTCTTTCTAGATGTAAAATATGGATTTTCTTATGTATAAGGTGTTTTTTTATTTTTAAAACAAGAATAAATGGAAAAGTTATAATTAAGACCTTATAGACTCAACAATCTCCCCCTTTTTTGGAAAGCACAAACAACCTAACGAAAAGGTATATAAGGACTTAGAAAATTTTATTTAGTCTTTGAAATTAAAACTTATCTCCCTTTGTTTATGAATGATGGTGAATACAACTAACTCACACTTAGGCTTAAGAACACTAAGGATTGTATTCTTGGTTTTCCGTAATGGAGTTTTCATTATCATGGGAATGAAAACCTTCGTAATGAGAAACACCCCCTTGGATAAGCTCCCCCTTACTTAGGGATAGTTCTTACATAAAGATTTTTTCTTCTTCTACCCCTTCTTAGTTGTTCTTTTTCCTTCTCCCCCTTTGTGATTTTCAAAAATAATTAAGGGAATGGAAAATAATAAATTACATGAAACATTAGTACATAATAGCAGTAGATACAAACAACCATAGATTTAGTTAGATTTGAAAAAAAATTACATGGAAAATCAAATTCAAAAAAAGATTGAATTGAGATCATTTTTATTCCTTCTCCTTTGGAATTAACTTATTTAATAAAGTTTTCTGCTTCTTCAAATCTTTCTGATCCTTCTTAGATTGCTACTCCAAAGATGTGGTCCTTTCTTGTTGAGCTTTCAATACTTCTACCTGAGCCTTCAAGGCCTCTTCTTATACCTTCATCAACTCAGCTTTACTTTGCATCTTTTCGTCAAACTCAATATGGAAATATCCTTCCCCTTTCTAGTTATGAGCAACCTAGTTAAGCTTTCCATTAAGATGTTTGACCTGTTGATTCTGAGAATTTTTCTCAAGGATCATCTTTTCTTGAAGATTCTTTATTTTTCAATCCTCATTGTCAAAAGAATTTTGTACATCATTCTGAAAATGATCAAAATCAGCCAAATCACCATCAACTTTCTTTGACCACAGAATGACTTTTCTATATGATTTCTTGTGCACATCATAATTGATAAGGAAATTTCTATGGTCTGCTTCAATCTTCACACACTTATACATCACCATAGATAAGGATTCTAACTTCTTATTCAAGCTATGTTGAAGCATCTGGCAACTGGAGACTATAGTGGGGAAAATCAGAATGGTGTCCAACAATTTCTTCAATGGCTCAACCACAAAATCATGAAGTAGTGCTGATGACTCCGAATCAGACACATTTCTTGGAGATTGATCTTCTTCAACATCAACCAACCTTCTTCTGGAATATCTAGCAATATATTTCTTTCTTATGATATCCCTTGTTGGGGTGTCCACAAAAACATTATTACCCTTAATAGCTTTCAGAACGGGTTCTTCATTAGGGGATTCATCCTTGCTTTCAGAGACTTGAACTATATTATCTTCATCTTTTTTTCTTTCTATGTTCTTTATTCAAGGAAATGCTTCTCATAACTCTCTTCCTCGGAAAGATAATTTTATTTCTCTTCCTCCTTATCATCATCTTCCTTCCCTTCTTTTTTAGCTTCCTTTTCCGATGTAACATACTTTGAGGACTCGGCCTCAGAGGTTCGTAGTGGTAGTTTCTCTGATAGATTTTAATTCTCTTGATATTCATCCACTTTTTTAATTAAATCATCAAGGTCACCAATCCCTTCTTCCACTTCTTCTTCATCTTTTACTTGCCCTGCTTCCTCTTCTTCTTCTACCCTTTCTATAGCATCTTCCTCTACTCCCTTAGCATCTTCTTTTCCTTTGGACTTTTCCGAAGATAAGTAATTCCTTTTAAGAGTCTCTGGTAAAGGCTCAGTATGAAAAGTTTCCATAACATGAATCATCATAGAGGAGAACTCTGTATATTTCAATGGGGATTGCACAACTTCAGTCTCATACATATTCTTTTTCATCTTCTTCTCTTTTTCTTGCCTTTCTAACTCATCCGCATCTTTTTCTTTTAAGGCATTAGCCTTAGTAGGGTCCATTCCGAACTGAGGTTCTCCTTCATTTCTCTTTTACTTAAGCTCTATCCACTTAGAAACCACCTCATATGGATAGGCTTTTTGTTTCTTTTGATTGGGTGGTGTAGATTTATTTTCCATTGCTTTGGGGGTCTTGTCTTCAGGCACCACCTCTTTCTGCTTCCTCTTTTTCCCAGCTCTCTTCACTTGTTCAGCCTTCTCCACATTTTCTGTAATAGCTTCTGCCTCCTCATGGGCCAGATCATAGAACTCATCAGATTTCTTTTAGAAAACAACTTTCATTCTTTTTAAGGTGTCATCACTAATCATAATTACCTAACATTTCCTGATCTTATAGGTGCAAGCTTCCTTGATCGATTCAAGAAACCAATAAATGAGCTTGGATAGCAAAGTAGGATACATAATGATTTGGGCTTTCAAAGATCCATTCTTGATATTCTAAATTGTAATAAGAATGTAACTCATCAGGTTGATCTTTCATAGATTTAACATGAAATCCAAGATATAGATATCACTCTTCTTAAGATTTTCTTTATCACCTCTCCTCGGTATGAAAAGCCATGAACCAACAACTGCAACATCCAGTTGTTGGTGAAGAGATGATAAATCGTTGCTGTTTTATAATCTTTGAGGCCAAGCCATTCCATTTCGTTCACTTTGTTGAAACCCCCCTAGACATCCGACAACTTTTGAGAATAAAATTCAGCCTATTTATCATATGATAAGCCAACCAAGCTCACAGCCTTAGAGTATGAAATCTTGTAAGTATTTCTATATGACTTAAAGGATAATTTTTCTCTGCCAACATCTTCAGATAAGTAAACAGACTCATATAATTCTATAAGAAAATCTATGTAGACAACATCTTGACCCCCTGTCTTCAATAAGAAAAAATCATCCCAACCATTGAGTTCTATATTGTGGGAGATAAGAGAATTATACTTATTGAAGAAATCTGGAGAGACTAACCCCTCCCTGTAGACTTACCATTTTGAGATTGGTTTGATTGAAGACATTTCTTGAGTGGCGACTTTTACAGACATTCAGAATGGAGAACTGAAAAGTTTGTAATAGGCTTTAAGAACTAAGGCAGGGGTTCGGCACGCGAGATCTTGGAGATCGAGGTGGGACACAAAATAGGGGTCAAATTTATATAGGTGGTGGAGGTGACCTTTGAGCTTATAAAGACCATCTAATGGTTGAAAAAACCTTTCATCTGATCTAATGGTTGAAATCCCAACCGTAGGAAACTCTTGAATCTGATCATTTGAGGTTTTAGTAAAAAAATTCAAATTTAAGGAAACTTGAGTAAGAAAAATTTCAAAAGAAATATACTACCAACAAGCAAAAAATGGCTACAAAAACTTATGTAAGAAAGTCATATTTTTTGGATTTGGT
The DNA here is from genome assembly GCA_963277665.1 of Viscum album. Lineage (NCBI taxonomy): Eukaryota > Viridiplantae > Streptophyta > Magnoliopsida > Santalales > Viscaceae > Viscum > Viscum album. Next base: position 909,407,184 of record OY728133.1, on the reverse strand, counting down.
TAAGAAGATTATTCGTAATTGGTAATGTTCTTCTTCAAGAAAATTTGAGAGAAAGAAAACTACGAAAAATCATGAGTACGAAAAAAATCATGAGTATGAAAAATCATGAGTACGAAAAATCATGAGTACGAAAAATCATGAGTACGAAAAATCATGAGAATGAAAAATCATTAGTATGAAAAATTTTGAGTACAAAAAGTCATGAGTATGAAAAATCATTATTATGAAAAATTATGAGTATGAAAAATCATGAGTACAAAAAATCATGAGTACGAAAAATCATGAGTACGAAAAATCATGAGTACGAAAAATTATGAGTATGAAAATTCATCAGTACGAAAAATCATGAGTATGAAAAATCATGAGTACTCAAAATCAATTGTATGAAATATTATGAGTACAAAAATTCATGAGTACAAAAAATCATGAGTACGAATAATTTTGAGTGCGAAAAATCATGACTACGAAAAATCATGAGTACGAAAAATTATGAGTACAAAAATTCATGAGTATGAAAAATCATGAGAACGAAAAATCATGAGTATGAAAAATCATGAGTATGAAAGATCATGAGTACGAAATATCATTAGTATATAAAATTATGAGTATGAAAAATAATGAGTACGAAAAATCATGAGTATGAAAAATCTTGAGTATGAAAAATTATGTGTATGAAAAATCACGAGTACAAAAAATTATTTAAAAAAAACTCAGTATGGAAATTTCATTACGAAAATTCTAGTACGGAAATTTCATTAGATAATTTTTGAAAGACTAATTTTGAAAAAAAAATTGGAAGGATAATAACCAAATTTACTCCCCCTGTGAAAAGGTGTTTATTACTGTAAGGAGGATTTTTCAACAAGAAGTTCATGAAGAAGGATTGCCTCATGGTTATCATTCCTAACTTCTGTTTAATGTATTCAAATCAATCGAAATGAAAAGATTTTTTGAAAATATATGTATGTTGATATTGCGTTATGATAAACTGAAGAGTGATATCTCCTTTTAGTGTGTGATCCCTAAGAAAGTGATGCCTAATATCTATGTGATTTTCCCGAGAGTGATGTGCAGGGTTTCTACTAAGGTCAATGGTACTTGTGTTATCTCACACAATTTGAGTCATAGTACAACTCAATCCATAGTCTGTGAGTGTGTGTTGCATCCACAACACTTGAGTACAACAACTTCTAGCTGCTATATTTTCAGCTCCAGCAGTGAAAAGTGCTACAGAATGTTACTTCTTGCATGACCAAGAAAATAATGAATCTCCTAAGAAATAACAAGTTTAGGATGTAATTTTCTATCCATTCTACATCCACCAAAGTAACATATGAAAATCTATTAAAACGAAATCATTTCCAGAAGTATAAAATAGTTCGAGATCCATGGTTCCCTTTATGTAGCGAAAAATTCTTTTCACTGCCTTTAAATGAGATTCCTTAGGATTGGATTGATATCATGCACACAAGCATACTGAAAACATCATGTCTGGTCGATTAGATATCATGTAAAGTAGACTTCCTATCATACCTATAAAAGATGTTTGAACTACTGGTTTCCTAACTTCATCAATATCAAGTGTGTTTGATGTACCAATAGAAGTACTTATACTCTTAGTGTTGTCATAACCATACTTTTTAAGAAGATATTTACTATACATATGTAGGGATATATATATTCCTTCTGGTTTTTGAAAAATTTCAAAACCATGGAAAAAATTTAACTCACCCATTACACTCATTTCAAATGCAGATTTCATTAGATCCACACATGAATCAGTTAATTATTGCTGATTTGAACCAAATATAATATCATCAACATAAATTTAAACAATTAAAACATTTTTCATATCTTTCTTTATAAAAAGGGTTGGATCTTCATTTCCCTTAAAATAGTTATTTTGAAGAAAAAAGAATTCATGTCTATCATACCAAGGTCATGGGGCTTGTTTAAGGCCATACACAGCATTGGTAAGTATAAAAACATGATATGGATATTTTATGTCTTCAAATCCCGAAGGTTGTTCAAAAAAAAACTTCCTCTTGGACGTAACCATTATGAAATGAAAATTTCACATCCATTTGAAAAATTTTGAAATTGAAAAATACTCCAAAGGAAAGTACGATACGAATAGATTCAAGTCTAGATACTGGAGCATATGTTTCTTCATAGTCTATTCCTTCTTGCTGATTATTGCCTTTTCCAACTAGACTATCTTTATTTCTAACTATGAATCGATTTTCATCACACTTATTTATGAAGACCCACTTTACTCCAACAAAAGAAGTTTCCTTATGTCTTTCAACCATGGTCTAGACATTATTCCTTTCGAATTCATTTAGTTCATGTTGCATGGCTTTGATCCAATCATCATCACCTAAAGCTTCATTAGTGCATTTTGGTTCAAATTGGGAAACTAATGTTAAATGATCTATTCATTTTTGAAGGAACTTCTAGTCCTTACAGGTTGATTCACATCACCAATGATATTGTCCCTGGGATTATTCTTTGGAAAAGACTGATTTGTGTTTTTCAAAACTTGTTCACCAACATAAGGTAGGAAATATTCTGGGGTAAATCTTTCAGAAGTATCTTCTGGAATATTTTCCTTATCAGAAGGATCTTCTAACAATGTTTGATAATATGTTTTTGAAAACACATCCGAGGATGTATGTTGGGATGATTTAAAAACAAAATTATTAGTTTTATCCAATTTTACGTGCAATGTTTCTTCAACAGTACAAGTATTTTTGTTGAAAACCCTATAAGCCTTAGAAGTTGTTGAGTAGCCTAAGAAAATTCCTCTATCATATTTTGGTGTGAATTTTTATAGATTATATTTACTATTCAAAAAGAATACCTTGCAATAAAAAACCTTGAAGTAGGAAAGTCTAGGTTTTCTACCATTCCATAACTCATAAGGAGTTTTTTTAAGAAATGGTCTAATCAAAACATGATTTATAGTACAACAATCAGTACTTACAACTTCAACCCAGAAATTTCTAGCTATAGAATATTCACTCAACATGGTTCTAGTTATCTCTGGAAGAATTCTATTTCTTCATTCCACTACACCATTTAGTTGAGGTGTTATAGGTGCTGAAAAGTTGTGAGTAATACCTTTTCTACTAAAAAAAGTTTCAAAATAAAAATTTTGAAATTCTCCTCCATGATCACTATGAATAGTTTTTAGTGGAAGGTTTTTCTCATTTTTAACTTGGGCTCTAAAATTTTTGAAATAAGATAATGCTTCAGACTTCTAGGCTAGAAAATAGATCCATGTAAATCTAGTGTAATCATCAACTAGAACAAACACATAGTATTTGCCTCCAATGCTTCCAGTTTGTGTTGGACCAAAAAGATCCTTGTGCACCAACAGTAATGCCTCTGTTTTTGAGACTTCACCGATTGATTTAAAACTAGATTTATGTTTCCATCCATATTGACAAGGATGAAATACTTTAGATGAATTAAATCTAAGCTCTGGTAGATCCATAACTAGTTTCTTCTTAGAGAGTTGACATAAGTTTCTAAGGTTACAGTGTCATAACCTTCTATTCCATAACCAAGAATGATCTTCCATTGCACTTAGAAAAGGTATGTCTTGGCTCCTAAGGTCTTCTATGTTCAAGGTGTGTATATTCTATTGCTTATGGGCTGAGAGAATAAATTCTTCCTTAGAATTGTGTACTAAGAACTTATCATTCCTAAAATTCAAAAGTTATCCTTCATCACATAATTGAATAATGCTAATGAGGTTATGCTTAAGACACATAACAAAAAAAATTGAAATCAATGTTTTTTCAAGAAGAAAAATGTTACATATACCAACAATTTCTCCATGAGCGTTTTCTACGAAAGATACTTTTCCTCATTTCGTCTTGTTAATCTTTTCAAAATAGTTATTGTTACCAATAATATTCCGGGAACATCCACTATCCATGTACCATGTATTGATGTTGGTACTTCATTTATCTTCCTGAAAACAAGAAAATAATTAGACTTACGGAATCCAAACTTGTTTGGATATAAGGTTTTTAGATAACAATATTTTGGGCACCCACATCTTCTTATAAAAATAAGCCTTATGAAAAGCTAAAGACTGGGTTTTGTTTAAAGAAAAATTCTTTTCCCAGTGACCACCACATTGACACTTGGTACAAAATGGGGAACTTTGAGGAAAAAAATAATTGTTACTAAAAGCTGGTATTGCATGGGTATAACCAAATCCAGATTTGTTTCTTAAAGTTCGTATTTGTGAATACATCTTATCAAAATTTTCTTTACCCAAGGTAATGTTTGACAAACACTTCTTTATAGAAAATATTTCAGATATGAGTTTTAAAACCAAGTTTTTATCTTCAAAATCATTAGATTTGGAACTAGAGCTAGGTTCGAAAACACTATTCTGATAAATTACATTTTCTAGATCTTTAGAATTTTTATTCTTTTCAGAATTCACTTCCCCAAGAATTTTTAAAATACATATAAAATCAGATTTTTTCTTATAAAGATCTTTAGAAAGATATGATATTTCTTTAGTAAGAATAATATTCCTTCAGTATGCCTTTTTAAGTTTTTTATTGAGTTTTTAATTCTCAATATCATGAAGTTCAACAAACCTAGAAACATATTCATATGTAGGTAAATTATTTTCTTCATCATAAGAGGAATCTTCATCTGAAGAGTTATAATATTTACAATCATTAGAAATTAAAGAATCACTGGTCAATAATTCAGCACTATGTACCTTAGCCAGAAAGTAATGATTGTTAATAGGTAATCTGGCTATCAGACCAAGATTCTTCTGTCCAGAAGATTCATAATCCAAAGATTCATCTGAAGAGTCACTACCTCTGGCACTCCAAGTATCATTATCTTTCAGAACATTCATAGATTAAGCTTTATAATACTTCTTCCTATTCCTTTCAGAATTCCTCTATTTTCTTTCTTTCTTCGTGAAAAAGGACAATCAGGTCTTCTGTGTCCAGCTCTCTTGCATTCACATCATGTGACTTCTGAATCATTCTTATCATTCCTTTACTTCTTCTTATAATTGGATTGGAAATTTCATTGCCCAACTATCTTTTTCATCCTTCAGGAAAGATTAGCTAACTTATTTTTTGAGATTTCACTCTCACTAGATTCAGATTGGATAATAAACTTCTTAGACTTGGATCTGGTTACTCTCTCACGAGTCTTAGTTTTCATGTGATTTTATGTTGTAGTAAAAGCAATAGTACCATTCCCATTATTTTTTTTGATGTTGTCAGCATCTCTCTTCATCCTTGTTTCATGAAGGAGAAGAGTTCCAAACAGCAAATCTAATGAAATTTGAGTAACATTCATGTTCTCATCAATAGTACTTCTCCTGGATTCCCACTCATTGGGCATAATATCAATAATCTTATCCACAAGAGCTTCATCATCTAGACCTTTCTCTCCCACAGAATGTAGGCTATTTAAAATAGTCATAAATCTTTGTTTCACCTTACAAATTGGTTCTCCATAAGAAAAATTAAAACTATGATACTCAGCTCTAAGCATGGATCTTCTTATCTCAATAACATTGGATGTACCAAAATGTGTAACTTCGAGTTTTTACCATATACAGTTAGCCGATTCACAAGATGAAATCTGGCTATATATATTCTGAGTCATTGAACATAGTAAATTATTGCATACATTATAGTTTAATTGATAATCATGCTTCTCTTGGTTTGTGAAAGTACTAAATTCTTTATCAGGAATTTTATATCCACCGGTAAGAATTAAAAATTTTTCTACTCCAGTATTGATAATGAAAGTCTTCATTCGATCTCTCCAATACTCATAATAATTACCATCAAAAATTGGTGGCCTAGTAGGATTTAGATTGTATATGGAACAAACATTAATTCCTTCCATCTTAAAAAAAACTTTCAACACAAAAACATGTTAAAAACAAAAGTTCCTATTAAAGGAGAACATTCCTAAGCACGGAAAATATAGAACAATGATATACTATGTAAGAAAAACTTATATTTGAGTATACGTATTTCAGAGAACTCCTCTGATACCAATTGGAGGATCGAAATGATGATGGAGATGCTCAATATACAAGAGGAGGGTTAATTGTACACTTTAAGGAATTTCCTTAAACAAGGAAAGATCTAAGTTTAACAAAGTTAAAATAAGTAAATTCACAACACCTCTAACACCAATTGAATTATTGGGACAAAGTTTGAAGTTACTAATATATAGTTCTATACACTTGCTTAAATCTGGAATGTGATTCCAAAAAACTGGTTCCGGAAATATAGATCCGGAAATTGAAACTTAACAAAAGTTTACAATATGAGATTCTACCTTAAAGCGTATAGAATCTAACTAAATCAGAGTACAAGTGTAAGGAAATATATGAAGCTTGTACTTTCATTACAATATAGAATGTAGTGGAAAAACATGTAACAAAATCAAGTAACAGGATATAAATATTTTAACCCTAATAGAAGGGTATCCAATGACCATGGATAAAGGTCCCATGATTTATACTTTCACAAAAGTCTGTCTTACCCACACCCAGGTAAGAACATGATATGAAGATCGGAGTCTCTGTCTTGTTATCCCTGCAAGCCCTCAACTTCAAGGTTGTTGTAACCTCTGTCTTCCTCAGTAAGGAAGCCCTCGAACTTCAAGGTAGTCGGCACCTCTGTCTTCCTATCCCCAAATCCCTCAAATGTAATCACTAACATTTAGAGTCACACGAAGAAATCTGAACGATCAGTTCAGTACACACAAGGCATGAAAAGCTTTTCTCTTTAGAAATCACCATGACAGTGTGTGGTCTCTAGAGTTATCTACCTATGTATTCATTTTATATAGAGCTCTTTCAAATGAGCTCCTATTTATAGGCTTGGTAGCAACGGTCGACTCCCTCCTCCAACGGTCATATTTTCCTTAAATTTCGGAGGGACCTGAACATGTTTCACTCAAACAAAGGTTAGTCAAAAACAGAATCGATGACATCGTTTTATATCAAAACATGTGTAACTGAAAGCACGACATTGTTTTATAACCTTAACAAATCGGAGTGTGAGTAAAAAGTTCGGAGTCAAAAAAAATTATATTCTGAGTCTATATGACAAGGTTATTCAGATTCTGTTTATTAGAAGAATTCAGAGTCGAACTTAACAAAAGTTCATATCCATAATTCATAATCAGAATTCACACTCTGAATTCGTAACGATAAATCTTCATTGGAATTTGTAATGGGAATTCATCAGAGAATTCGTAATGAGAATTCATAATCAGAATTTGTAATGAGGATTCGTAATCAGAATTCATAATGAGATTTCATTACCAGAATTTGTAATCAGAATTCATAATAGGAATTCATAATCTGAATTCTTAATGAGAATTATTCACTAGAATTCATAATGAGAATACAAAATACCTTATATCTAAGTATTATATGATTCCAAAGTTTTGGACTTCAACCCGAATTTTATACTTAGACAAACATACGATATGAATATGAAAATCTAGGTAAGGGTATATTTCTTTAAAGAACAAAATTTTTCATATAGAAGTAAAATATGTATTTACTTAAGTATAATGTGTTTTTGATTTTCAAAATAATAATGAATGGAAAATTCATAAGGAAGACCTTATAGACTCAAAACTTTTCCCAATAATTCTTTTTACCCAAATATTTTCTTTATGGTTATTTATTTTGATTTTATATTTTTTACGTGAATAAATGACTTTATTATTAAAATCATATAACATACTCAAATTTTATTTACTCCAAACTATATCCTCAATAATTGACAAGAATTTGCGACATACTTAATTTCAAGCATGAAAACTCACAAAGATCGTATTTTATATTACAAGGGCATCAATAAGTGTTAATGTATGAACTAAAATTATTAGAGACATTTCATCTCAACAAAAACAATCACATATTATAATTCAACATATTATTCTATAATATAAATGAATTGTCAACCATTCAATATATAATATGCATATGAAAAAAATTTATAATAATGTTTCTCCTAAAATAAATATTTATATTAATCAGTATCAATCAATTTTAGTTGTTTAGTATGAATAGTTGAAAATATAAAACAACTAGGAAGATGAATATACATGCCACATGATCTGGGGAAAATGAATTCTAGGAAAAAATAATTTTCCATCAATAAAAATTATACTTTAAATAGAATATAATTTTTAGAAAAAGTATTTCATATACATTTTTTGTTAGAGATGAATTCGGTTTTCTAATATTATGAAAATAGATTTCATGATATTAGGGATACTATCATAGTAAAAAAATAGGTAAAATTTCACTTCAATAATGGGATAATAAAATTGTGGGCACAAAAAGTGGATGTTGGAGATGTCCTTGAACTAAGAATGCTCTTCAATTTAATCATTTACTTCTATTCCAAAGACCATTCCTAAATATATTTCACAACCTCTCCAATGTCCCTCTAATAGAAAATGGAAATATATAAATATATATCCTTAGTTTTACTTGAGAAAAAGATGGGAAAATCCAAAATCAATTGGCTTTATAATTCCCCTCAATTCTTTTCATCCTTTTAATGCTTTAATATATCCATACCAGAACCTAATGTAATATCTATTGAATATTTATGGAATAACAACTAAAATTTCTTTCATCCTCACCAAAAATTTCATTTGAGATAAAGAGTTATCTTCTCCCTCTAGTCTCTGGTTTTTTTCCTTCTATTTAGTAACGTCTACCTAAGATTCCCATGGTCCCTCATTAGGGATGATATGTTTGGGCTTCATAGCTATAAAATCAACAAAAACTCCCATTTATTTCCCTTTATAAAAATAATTATAAAGAACAAAATTTACTCTTATTCTTGAATCCCATTGTCTATCCATCTTATAAATGATCCTATTACAGGTAGTTTCACCTTCTGATCTAGTAATCATTAGCCTTGGTGAATTTTATTAGTCTTTTAAATTCCTATATTTTTTCTCTATTGATCTAGTAACCCCATTTATAATTATCCTTTCCTGAATTTTTTTTACCTAGATCAATATAGTACATTGACAACCTATCCAACATATAATCATATGAATCGTGGTAATAAACAATTGTACTTTTAGTTTCCTCTGTAGGACCTTCTAATCCTTTGGATAATACATCTAAATAACTTACAATTACATGAATACCTATTCTTATATTCCCTTTTCAATTTAGGAATTAAAATAAACCATTCATTTATAACACTATTACCCATTTTTTATTCATATAAATAATTTAAAAAACATATTGATGAATACAAACCTTCACTGATTTATTTTGGTACCCTTAGTATCTAGGACTTCAAAATTGTAAACATATAGAGACATACATATCACAAGTACATCATAACTAAACTCTTATTAATGGATTTACATGGCTTCAATATAAATTAGATAGAGGGTATGAATTTATTCCACATTAATGAACACTCTATCTCTTGGAGACTCACTCTGTAATAAAACATCCGATGAAACATTTTGGTATGGGATTTTGGAAGAAAAATAAATCATGATTTAATAAATTTTAGAATAGGATAGACTATCTAATTCCATATTCTATATTGATACGTCAATATTCTATACTATAAAATCATTTAATTTTTATCCACCGATTCTATCTAGATGGACTTTCATGTTCAAGCAGCACATTTGAGCCAAATTCCCCAATCGGTTGTGAAGATGGAAAAGGTATGATGAAGATTAGTAGTGACCATATTGTTTATACATGTATTTTCGATAAATTTCATCCATGGTAAAAATAAATTGAGGTTTAAATTTATCAACTTACATGAAAATAGAAATTTTGATATGATAATATAAATATAGAGTTCTACGATCTAAAGATAGATAATTACTAATAACATTTGCAATCAACCTATAGATGGAAAATTTTTAAAATGGATGGTTGGGATAGGAAGAATTACCCAAATCATAGGGTGGGATAATAACACATCCAAGGATTTTTTAAATAAAATATTTGATAGTATAAATGAATTGAATTGAAAAAATGATGGGCTAATGACATAGAAGTAATCATGTTTTCATTTTTGAAAAAATGGATGAGAATTGTGAAAAATTCAATTAGTGTCACCATAGTGTGTAATCTAAAGCCCTAAATCCATTGATTTAATTATTAAAAATCATGATCAAGTGGTTGTTGCATCCAAACCAATCTAACGGCTATCCCAATTATGTTGTATTCCCTCATTGGGGGGAAAATCATTGTATGACATATTAAAACTGATGCCCCTTTGGGTATTGTTTCATCGTTAAACCAAACACTCTTCTCAATGTTTTCCAAAGAATTATATGAATAGAATTGAAATTATAAATGGTACACAACAATTTTACTTCGATCACCCCCATTGGCCTATTTCCAAGGAGGATACAATGTCAATGTTCTGATTGTACCAAATCAATTATGTATCACTACCAGGAATGGTGGTTCGGGATAGACCTCACCTATAACTAGGCATACTACCTTTACCAGGATTCGTGACGGCCCACTACTTTCCATATGGTTACTCCCTATGTCTCTTTATCTATTTCAATAATAGTGTACTGGATCACCATATTTTTAACACCCCAATCTTCCATTGTACGCTTCTCTTTGAATAATATAGTAGCATGTATTGTACGCAACGTCGAGTTCTAACACACACCACAACCAATCAAACTAGCTGTTATGAATAGTAATACCTACTTTTTGAAATTTTATAAATTTTATCATTCATAATGGGCTTAATTTTTGGATTTGAAATATTGAAATTATCTTAGGGTGAATTTTTTGTATTTTTCTGAAAACATTTCATTTTGATGAATAGTGAAAAACAATGAGTTATAGTTTAAAACCGAATTTTATTTAAATAATTATTTATTTTATTAAAATTTATTTTTGGTCAAAATATATACAAAATACCTATAAAAGTTCAATGTAATTCATTTGAGTCAGTTTATAATAATTTTAGATATATAAAATTTTTATTGAACTTTTCACCGTCTTTAACCCACCTCCTAGAAGAATTTGCAAATTCACATAAAACATAATTTTACCACTTTTGTGAGTGAAATTTCAAAAATCTAAGAGAAACAGTTAATATCAAGGATAAAAATGTGGTTCAATAAGATAAAAATAATTTTTTGTGAATAGTAATTTTTTCCTTTTATTTACCACGGTTTAAAGTAAATAGGGTAATTTAGAGTAAAAATGATATTATTATTACCCTAAAATATTTCATAATTCTATTGGATAAGTATAATTAGACAAAAAATATACTTAGGAATAAAATATTAATCTCTTTGTTCTACATAGATTAGATTACGGCATTTATTATTATTTAATTCAAAGAAGAGTTAAAAGAGATAAAATCAATGATTAATAACTAAAACATTTTTAATATAGGGATATAAATAAGATAAATTCGAATATAAATATTATTTAGAAATATAAATAGGTTTCTTAGATAATCGTATTTTATTTATAATTTTTAGACATTAAATAATTTAATTTATTTATTACACTATTGATGCTGTAATTACCCTTTTAATTAAATATTAAAGTAATTGATATTATAAATATCCAAATAAATGTACTTTGAGACTTTTTTTGATTTCCTATAATTTTCTAGGTTAATATTACATATTATAGTTGTTTAGATGAATTGTTTTCAAAGTAATAATCCTGTTATGAATTTATAAAAAACAAAATACCAAATAGTGTTAAAATTGACATAAAAGATTTTTTAAAACCAATATTATATTATTAATTGAAATTGTATTCCTAAAAATCTATTATTCTTCCAAAAAAATTATATATATATCGGAGTATCATTAATGAACCATTTGGGGTTCTCTTGGAATTATATAGTACGTTTATTAACCATATAATATAAAAATACAAAGAGACATGGTAAATGTCAAACTATTTAACTAAGAGTTTAATCTAAAATATATTGATAATATAGTAACCTAAACCAATATAAAACCTATTGGTTGAGTTTTTTCGAGACATAACCACCTTAGACTTTATATAATCCATTTTTGATCCATTATAAACCGAAAATGATTTTATTATAAAATAATATTTCTAGCATTTCCTAAGGTGCCCCTCACCCCTCTTACAAAAGGGCACTCCCCATACTCTCTTATTAACACCATAAAAGCCATTCAGCTCTGCCAAAATCTACCCAAATATCCAAAAACTTCTCTCACTAAATCCTAGAGTCCCTCCTTTAGTCATAAATCCAACTTTAAGACGCCTTTTGATCAAATCAAAAGGAAGAACCTGTAGAAGAGGTAATAATTTCACCAGCCTCTTTCAAGTTCTTCTATTCTTCCAATTATTCATTCTTTGTAATTTACATTCTAAAATAATAACTCCTGTATCTTCTATATACTGTGATGTTATTATAAATATGTTACAGCCATATTCATCATTCTATCCATTCTTTGACTGACATGTCACCATACGTGCATACGTACGGATTATCGTCTCCATTTCGTGGTGTAATTGTTATTCAATACATTTTTATTTGGATGGTTATAATAATGAAGTGTAATTCATGTAAATAATAAATATAACATGATAATGATTCTTTATATATGATATACCATCCAATTACATATTATTTTAATATCAAAAGAATGATATTGTAGCACGTGCGTACGTACAGATTAATGTCTCCACGAACACGATGAGATTCATTCCCCATCGTATCCATTCAAGACTAATATTCAGTTGATGATTAAAAATAATTTTTAAAGACTTGATATAATTCTGGATATGAATACAAAACATCCCATCCATAACTAATATGACTCACATAACAAAGAATATAAAGGAAGATGAATCCATTAACAACCGAAACAACAATAATACTAAGATATTATTGACAAATCAATGTTAAAAGATCATATATGATATCATATTAATGTATATGATTATTTTATATTTTAATAACAATTATTTCACCATTATATAGTATTTTAAACTACCGTAGACCAAGTAAAAGTACAAGGTAATGGTTAATTTCACAATCTCTTTATTATCCGAGATTGTTTTTACATTAGTATCTACTAGGGCCTCTTTATCATCCACATCCATGTTTCTTAAAAATGTATTTCAAAACATTCTTACTATATTATAGACTATATGTTAAAGTAATTTATACCCTTGTTTGACTTTTTATCATATGTTTATAAAGTAATCCTTCGGCCGTTTTCAAAACAAGGTCCTTTTAACCTTTTCGACAAATTTAAGGTATGAATTTTTTTTTAACTTATACGGTGTGGGCGACTATTTTCTGTCACTATAACATCATCAAAGCTACCCTTATAAGCTTATAAGAATATTTTCAAAATAAATTTTTTCATTATAATTATGTGACTCTCCAATGATTTCCATATAAAAAGAGATATTTCTCTAAAAAGGGTTTTGATTTCATCTTTGTCAACATCCTCTGATAGATTTTAAGTTTATTTGATGTTGGTTTATTATGATACAAAACTTCAATATTGTATTGATGGTTTTGTGATATGTTTGACTGTGGATGTGCTATTTTTATAAAATTCTTGGTTTATGGTTAAAGTATTGACATTTCTAATACTAGTTTTAATACGGATGTTTATGATATGTTTAAGCCTTTTCATACGAGGAATGTATTGGACTTAGTACGTGACGGGTGGAGCCCGCTATAGCTCATCGATGCATCGATAGGTCTCATGAGGCAGCTAGATGTGGAATTGGCTGAGTCCCTTTACCAATTTTGATATATGGTTTTAGCCGAGGCCTTAATCATTTTTAGACATCTTGGTTGAGGGCTTGAAAAAATGTTTCCGAATGTTAGGAATTATACATTCCCTCATTTTGAAAATAATATTGATGGTTCATGTTGTCATTAGTCTAGTAGAATACCCATGATTATGTTTTATTATGGAATTATTTACTCATCTCATATTCCTGCCATAAAATTATTAATGTTTATTATTGGTAAAGGCATGTGGTTTCAATTATTCTCCATGCTTAACATTTATGTTATCTTCCGCTGTATTGTATACCCTTATTGGGCATTTGAGATCACCACATTCTTATGTTTCATTTTCCCAGGATATGAAGAAGTTAGTTATGAGTGACTTTCATGTTGATTCAATAAGGTTTTCCATATGACTTTTCCATTCCTTCATTCAAGGTGGAGATTGTTAAGTCATTAAGGATTTCCTTTTGAATTTACCATTACTCTTGTTTTGAGAATCACAAACCCCTTATTTTATAACAAATCTTATTTTACCCCAATTTAACTTCTATAAGGAAAATTTCCTTCCCCAAGGAAATTTACCTTTTCCTAGATTTCATTATTCATATCATAAATTTTCTATGTATAAAAATGTATTGAAACCCAAAACCTCGGAATCATATAATACATAGATATGAGGTATTCTGTTTACCACTCTGAATTCTGGATACGAACTCTCGTGAAGTTCCACTCGAAATTCTGGATACGAACTCTCATGAAGTTCCACTCCAAATTCTGGATATGAACTCCCATGATGTTCAACTTTGAATTATGGATAAAAACATTCATAAAGATCGACTCCTAATTCTGATTACGAACATATGAAAAGATTGACTATAAATTCTAGTCATGAATTATAATTACGAATTCTGGATACAAACTCTTCAGAGTTATGACTCTGAATTCTCATTACTAATTTTGATTATGAACTTGTCTATGTTCTGAATCCATGTTCTTTGAATTCAGGCTCTGAACTCTTATGATTTCTGACTCTAAATTCACATCAACTCTGACTTCGAACATTGTAAGTTCTGGTTCCTAATTCTTATGAATCCAGAAATCGAATTTCCTTGAAATTTATACTCTAGAATTCTACAGAATTCAGGTTCTGAATTCCTACAAAATAGAATTAGAATATCTTATTACTACATACTCCGAATTCAATTTCTCCTACACTCTAAACTTTAACCTTATCCACTCAGAACATTCATTTACCTTCATTCTAAATATCAGTTTTGGTTATTCTTACATCTATTTAGTTATAAATCTATGTTTTTCTTTCAGTTATCAATCAACTGTTTTTTGAGAGACACAAGTACATGTCCCTATGAAATTCAAGGAAAAATATGACCGTTGGTGGAGGGAGCCGACCGTTGGAGTTGTTCCTATAAATAGGAGATCATTTTAAAAGAGCTCAACACAAAATGTTGAGAAAAGTGCCTACATGATGTTGAAGTGATTCCTAGAGAGATAGAGACTCTTATCAACTATCACGCTTCGTGTAGAATGTCTGAACAGCTTGTTCAAACATTTCCTTGTGCAGATTTGTTTCGTGAGACTCCGATTGTTGTTGTGTACAATTGAGGGAATCTGTGGATATAATGATAGTGGTTCCAACACCTTGAAGTTGAGGGATTCCATGCTGAGGAAGACAGAGGTGCTGACTACCTGAAAGTTGAGGGCTTGCAATGATATCAAGACATACTCTGATCTTCGTATCGAGGGCTTACCCTTGTCTGTGTAAGACAGACATTCTTGAAAGTATAAATCAAGGGGAATTTATCCAAGGTTGGTGGATACCAACCTATTTGGTAAAAAAGATGTTACACTTGTTAGCAGTAGTTTTACAACTCTGCTTTTCTGCTGTATTTGGATTGTTAAGGAATGTATAACTATCTTATACTTCCATACTCTTGTACTCTGATATAGTTAGATTCTATATGCTTTAAGGTAGAATCTTCATCTTTGTAAACATTTGTTAAGTTTGTTTTCTGGAATCACTTTTTTGGAATTTATCAAGTGATTAGAACTTATAGAGGTCTTGTGAATTATCTTGTTTAACCTTGTTAAACATAAACAACTTTAAAAGTTACCAAAAAAATTTAAATGGTATAATTTTCCCCCCACTATTGTATCCTAGAATTTCATTCTAATTTCAATTCTACATTTGGTATTATAGAGTATATCATACTCAGACATACCATCCAAACAATTGGTATCAGAGGATTTGGTTCAATCTAAATAAATCTCACAATTAGATTCAGAAGAGAATTATCTGAATTGAATCTTCTTGATTCATATTTTTTTTGGAATCTGTTTTTCGGAATCATATAGTTTGGATTCAAATTTTCGTAGAGATACCTCTACTCTATATTTTCTTTCTTATAATATTTTCCTTCTTTAAAAACTTTTTCTACTAACAAGTTTTGTGTAAATACTTTTCTTAATGATGAATGGAATCAATGTTGGTTCCATAGACATTCTTAATCCAACCAGACCACCTAACATTGATGGTAATGATTACGAATATTGGAGAGATCGCATGAAGACTTTCGTTATGAACATTGTGGTTGACAATTTTGTTATGATTACTGGTGGATACAAAATTCCTGATAAAGAAGTATGTGCCTTTACGAATCATGAAAACCATGAATATCAATTGAATTATAACATATGTAATACCTTACATTGTTCAATGACTAGAAATACATATACCCAAATTTCATCTTGTGAAGCAGCAAATTCTATATGGAAGAAACTTTAAGTTACTCACTTTGGAACTTCTATTGAAATTTATACTAGAAGAGACATTCTTAGAGATAAATATCATGGTTATAGTTTTTCTTTATGGTCAACCCATATGCAAGGTGCAGAAGATATTCAAGACTATTGTGAATAGTGTACAATTAATGGATGAAAAAATATTGGAATTTGAAGCCCTTGTTGATAAGATAATCGACATCATGCCAAATGAGTTTGAATCTAAAAGGACTGAAATTGATGAGAATAGAATGGTTACTCAGATTACCCTTGATGAGATGTTAGGAACACTTCTTCATCATGAGACTATAATGAAGAGAGATGCTGATATTGTGAAGAAGAAGAATGGAAATGATAGTGTAGCTTTTACTACTACTTCCAATCATATGAAAGCCAAGACTCATGATAGAGTTACTAGATCCAGACCTAGAAAAGTATTTATCAATTCTGAATCTAGTGGATGTGATTCCTCAAAAAATGAATTATAAAGTCTTTCTTGAATTATGAACAAGATAGCTGGATAGAGGAAATTTCAATCCAAATACAAGAAGAAGGAATGGAAAGACAAGAATGATTCTGAAGTTACATGCTATGAATGCAAGAGAGATGGACACATAAGACCTGATTTCCCTATTCTCAAAAGAAAATAAATAAATGAATGGAATCTTGAGAAAAATAGAAATATGTATTATAAGTATAAATCTAAGAAAGTGGTGGAGACTCTTCAGATAAATCATCGGATTATGAATCTTCAGGACAGACGAATCTTAGTCTTTTAGCCAAGATACCTATTAATAATCATTTTTTGATGGCTATGGTACACAATTATGAATAAATAAACAATGTTTCTTTAAAGTCTAACAATATTAAATATTATAACTCTTCGGATGAACAATATTCATCTGATGAAGATAATATATTATCCACCTTTGAAGAAGTTTCTAGGTTTTCCAAACACCTTGAGAATGAGAATTCAAAACTCATGAAAAAACATGATAAGAAAAATTATAGGAATATTATTCTTAATAAGGAAATATCAGAAATTTCTAAAGATATAGATAAGAAAAATTATAATTTTGAATGTCTGTCAATAAATCTTGAGGAAGTAAGTTCTGATAAGAATTAACATTCTAATGATCTAGAAAATGTAATTTCTATGAAAAATGTTTTCAAGCCAAGATACTGTTAAAAATAAAACGTTTTTGAAGACAAGAACTTCGTTATCAATCTCAAATCCAAAATATTCTCCTTGAGGATGTGTTTGTCAAAATTTACCCTCGGTAAAAAAAATTTGTATAAAATATATTCACAAATCCAACCATGAAAGAAATAGTTTTTTTTTTGTTACACATGTTCTAAACCGATTTTTACTAATAATTACTTTGTTCCTCATAATTCCCCATTCTACACAAAGTGTCAATGTGGTGGTCACTGAGAAGTGAATTGTTCTCTAAACAAAACTCAATCTTTAGTATTTCATAAAGAATATTTTTCTAAGAAGATGTGGGTTCCCAAAATTTTACTTTCTGAGATTTCCGGATCCAAGCAAGTATAGATTCCGAAAACCTAACTTTTTTCTTATTTTCAGGAAAATAGGTAAAATACCAATAGAAATACATGGTACATGGATAGTGGATATTCCAGGCATATGACTGGTAAAAAAACTATTTTGAAAAGATTATCAAGATGAAAGGAGGAAAATTAACATACAAAGATAATGCTCAGGGAGAAATTATTGGTATATGTAACATCATTCTTCTTAAAAAACATTTATTTCAAATGTTTTATTTGTTATGGGTCTTAAGCACAACATCATCATCATAAGTCAATTATGTGATGAAGGCCACCTTGTAAATTTTAGGAATGGTATGTGCTTAGTACACAAGTCCAAGGAATAATTTATTCGTTCTACCAAAAGTCAAGAGAATGTTTACACACTAAACATAGAAGACCATAAGAGCTATGACTTTAGTTCCCTTAGAGAAATGGAAGATAATTCTTGGTTATGGAATAGAAGTCTAGGACATTGTATCCTTTGGAACTTATGCAAACATTCTAAGAAGAGATTATTTAAGGATCTACCAGCGCTTAGATTTGATTCTTCAAAAGTCTGTAAACCTTGTCAATATAGAAAGAAACAAAAATCCATTTTTAAATCCATTGGTGATGTCTCAACCACTGATGCATTAATGCTATTGCATATGGATCTTTTTATTCTTACACATATTGGAAGCATTGGAGGCAGATATTATGTATTTGTTTAGGTTGATGATTACACTAGATTTACGTGGGTCTATTTTCTAGCAAAGAAGTCTAATTATTTTTCTTATTTCAAAATTTTGATAGACCAAGTTAAAAATTAGAAAAACCTTCTGCTGATATCTATTTATAGTTATCATGGAGGAGAATTACAAAATTCTGATTTTATAACTTTTTGTAGTAGAAAAAGTATTACTCGTAACTTTTCAGCACCCAGAACACCTCAACAGAATTGTGTTGTTGAAAAAAGAAGTATAATTCCTCAAGAGATAACTAGAACCATGTTGAGTGAGTATTCTGTTGCCAAAAATTTTTAGGCTGATGCTGTAAGTACTACTTGTTATACTATAAATTGTGTTTTCATTTGAGATTTTCTTGATAAAACTACTTATGGTTTATTTAATGGTAGAAAACCTAGACATTCCTAATTTTTGGTTTTTGGTTGAAAGATATTCATTCTAAATACTAAAGAAAATCTTCAAAAATTCTCACCAAAATCTGATGATGGAATTTTCTTAGGCTACTCCACAACTTCTAAGGAATATAGAGTTTTCAATAAAAACACTTGAACTATTGAAGATTCAGTACATGTTAAATTTGATGTAACTGACCCTTTTGTTTTTAAAAAACCTTAACCTAGATCCTCGGATGTGTTTTCAAAAATTGATTATCAACCTATGATAGAAGATCCATGTGATCAGGAAAATGTTCAAGAAGATACTACTGAAACATTTACCCAAGAAAAATTCCTATCATACATTGATGAACACGTTTAACTAAACCCAAATCAATCATTTCATAAGAATCATCCCAGTGATAGTATCATTAGTGATGTGAATCAACCTATAAGGACTAGAAGTTCCTTAAGAAATGAAGTAGACCATCTAGTATTACTTTCCCAATTAGAACCAAAAATCATTGATGAAGCTTTAATTGATGATGATTGGATTAAAACCATGCAAGATGAACTAAATGAAATCGAATGGAATAAAGTCTGGACATTGGTTGAAAGACCTAAGGAAACTTTTATAATTGGAGTAAAATGGGTCTTCAGAAATAAGTGTGATGAAAATGGAGTCAGAGTTAGGAATAAATCTAGATTGGTATCTAAAGGCTATAATCAACAAGAAGTAATAGACTATGACGAAACTTATGGTCCAGTAGCTATACTTGAATATATTCGTATTTTAATTTCCTTTGCAATATTCTTCAATTTCAACCTTTTTCAAATGGATGTGAAAGGTTCTTTTCTTAATGATTATGTTCAAGATGATGTTTCTGTTAAACAAACTCCTGGATTTGAAGATAGAAAACATCCTAATCATGTTTTCAGACATACCAATGCATTGTATGGACTTAAACAAGCCACTCGAACATGGTATGATAGACTTATAAGATTATTTCTCCAAAATAACTATGTTAAGGGAAATGAATATCCAACCCTTTTTATAAAGAAAGAGAAGAATTTTTTTTTGAATATTCAAATTTATGTTGATGACATTATATTTGGTTCAAATCAGCAATATTTAACTGATTCCTTTGCGGATCTAATGAAATCTGAGTTTGAAATGAGTATGATGGGTGAGTTAACATTTTTCCTTAGTTTTAAAATTTCCCAAAAACCAGAAAGAATCTACATATCCCAACATAAGTATATTAATGATCTTATTTAAAAGTATGGATATGACAACACTAAGAGTATAAGTACTCCAATAGGTACCTCAAACACACTTGATCTTGATGGATCTAGGAAACCAGTAGATCAAACATCTTTTAGAGGTATGATAGTATGTCAACTTTTCTTGACAGCTAGTCTTCCAGACATAATGTTTTCATTATGCTTATGTGAAAGATATCAATCCAATCCTAAGGAATCTCATTTGAATGCAGTGAAATGGTTTTTTCAGTATTTAAAGGGAACCATGTATTTAGGACTATTTTGCACTTCAGGAAATGATTTTGTTTTAAAGATTTTTTCGGATACTGAATTTGGTGGATGTAGAATGGATAGAAAGATTACATCTAGAACTAATCATTTCCTAGGAGATTCATTAGTTACTTGGTCCTGTAAGAAGAAACATTCAGTAGCACTCCCCACTATTGAAGCTGAATATGAAGCTATTGGATGTTGTTGTGCTCAATTGTTGTGGATGCAACACACACTCACAGACTATGTATTGTGTTTTACTATGACTCGGATTTTTTGTGATAACACAAGTGACATTTCCCTTAGTATAAACCCTACACATCACTCTCTTGAAAATCACAAAGACATTAGGCATCACTTTCTAAGGGATCACACACAAAAAGGAGATATCATTCTTCAATTTATCAGAACACAAGATCAACTTGTTGATATTTTCACAAAACCTTTATCCTCTGATAGATTTGAATACATTAAACAGAAGTCATGAATGATAACCATGAGGTAATATTCCTTCAATAACTTAATGCTCAACCAATCTCCTTACATTAATAAACTCATTTTCATAGGGGGGTACATCTATTATTGATGTTTTTAAAAATATTCGTAAGGAAAATTTTCATAGTTAGTTTTAAAAAAATTTCGAAATAAAAATTTTCATAGTTAGTTTTTTTAAAAATTTATTTATAGAAATTTTCATAATGGAAATTTTCATAATGGATATTTCAGTAATGGATATTTTCATAAATTTTTGTAATGGAAGTTTTCGTTATGGAGATTTTCGTAATGAAAAGTTCATAATGGAAATTCTCTTAAAAGAAATTTTCTTAATAGAAATTTTCGTAATGGAAATTTTTGTAATATAAATTATCGTAATGGGAATTTTCATAATGGGAATTTTCGTACTCAAAATTTTCATAATCGAGTATTGGTACTCAATGTTTTTTCAATTAAACTTGTAGATCATAAATTTTTCGTAGTATATTTTTCATAGTATATTTTTCATAGTCAAATTTTCTTCAAGAAAAATATCACCTATTACGAATAATCTTCCAAGCCAATCCAAATGGTCTGATTTCTTTACTAATGTTTTCGTTGACATTATTTTTTTGTAGGTATTTTCTTTTGTTTTTCAAACTCTCAGATTCTAGTTTTCTCAAACCCATTTTTTTCATAAAACCTCAAAATATCAGATTCAAGATTTCCTTGCGGGCATGTTTTCAACTATCAGAACATATCAGAGAGTTTTTTAACTATTAGATTGGTTTCGGAAGATGAAAGGTCCTTTCCATAACCTATATAATGGAACCCCGAAGGGTTTTCCAACACTGATTTTCAAAGATTTTACGTCTCAAAGCTTCGCCTCAGTTCTTAAGCCCGTTCCAAATCTCTCAACGTTCCTCGGTCTGAATTTCTATAGAAGCCCCTTCCAAGGATAAGTATTTAGTCTAGCTGATCTCGGAGTGGCATATATTTAGGGAGAGGTTGGTACACCCAAACATCTTCAATATGTATGACTCTCTAATTTCCATGAACATAAAGCTTAATAGATGGGAAGATGTAGCCATTTCTAAAACTCGAGCTGAAGATGTGGTGTATCTGGACATTCTCATAGAGTTTTATGAGTCAGCCAGTTTTCTCAATGAAGATAGAAGGGAGATGTTCTCCTTCAAAAGCTAGGGGAAGACGTATGATTTATCTTATACCAAGGCGGCTATCCTGGTTGGAATACCCAATGAAGGAGAGGAAGAATTTTTCTCTCATAAGTTGCCAGAGGTTCAGGGTAGTTTTGTTAAGACAAAGGCTATGGAGTTCCATGGTCCTTCTCATATCAACACTGCAAAAAAGATCACACATCTTTCAACCAATAATCGGAATCTACAGATTTGGGTACAAGGGTTTATCGTAACGAGGATGGGTGATAAGGATACACTTATGAAGAGTGACATGTATGTTCTAGTTTTTTAGTAAATCTATGGAAGGTGAATCTCATGAGACACATCCTCATTATGATTCAGAACATCATGAATGGAAATCTTAGAGCTCAGAAAATTATGTATCCAGCATTTCATTCAAAGTTGATAGTTATGTGTCTTACGTCCTTCATAATTTCATGTCATTCCAAGCCAAGGAATTGAAAGGTGATGCTGATTAGTGATGAAACATTAATAAGAATGAAAGTCTGTTTCACCAAAAAGACATGAGATTTTTATGATCTTCCAGAGGAGGAGGCAGAACCAATTCTGGAAAATGTTGAGAAATTTAAACCCACAAAGAAGGCCGGTAAGAAAATGAAGTTGGAGGAAGAGGAAGCTGAAGATAAAACCCCAATATCTAAAGAAGTAATATCTGCACCTCCTAAACCAAAGAAGAACAAGGCATACCCAGATGAGGTGGTAGAAAAGTGGAGATAGGATAAGAAGAATAGAAATTTATGGGATCCAATGTTTGATTTGGATCCTGCTGAGGCTATGTCCTTAAAAGAAAAATCTATTGATGAGCTAGAGAAGCAAGATAAAGTGAAAAACTGAAGAAGAAAATATCTGAGGTAGAGATTGTTCAATCCATTTTTAAGGCTACAGAAATTGCATTAGAGAACATTCAAGTGCCAATGTTGTTTTTTGTAGAAAAAATTCCTGAGACTCCATGTAAGAAGACTCTGGAAAATCCCAAACAGAATGAAGTTGAGAAAGAAGTGATGGAAAAAGCTCAATAAGATGAGATGACTGGTGGCTCTGATGATGTAATCAAGCAAGTTGAATACTATCATTATAAGGATAGTGATTTAGAGAAATTCCCACTCTAGACTTCTCAAGATGGATCTTCAAATCTTGTTACACTAACAGATAATGAAAAGGATGAAGAAGAGGTAAACAAGCTATCTGAAGAAGAAATTCATAATCATGACTTTATCCTTCCTGAGGATGTTGAAGCTAGAGTAGGAAAAGTGAAAGTGTATGAAGATAAGGTTGGTCAACTTTTTGGAAGTGATCATGAATCACCAGATGAGGAAGCCTTACCAAGAATCAGCAAGGGTAAGAAAGTACTTGTTGACACCCCAACAAAATATATTATTAGAAAGAAAGAAGCCGGAGGAACTTCAAAGATGAAGTAGGTATAGACAGAGGAAGAACCATCTCAAAGTACAATCTCTGATTCTGAGTCATCTGCCATGGGACATGATTTTGTGGTTCAGTCCTTGAAGAAGCTGGTGGATACCATTTAGATCTTTCCTGAAATTGAATCCAGATGCCAGTTTCTTCAGCACAATATGAATCAATAGACAGACTCTGTATCTATGGTGATGGACAGATGTTTTAATATAGAGTCATATCACAAAAATTTCCTGATCATCTATGAATCCCATAAGAAATCGTGCAAGCATATGACCAAATGGTCTAAGAAACTTATTGAAGATATGGAAGATCATGATTAGTTCCAAGAAGATGTCAAGGAATCCTTTGGTACCAATGAAGCCAAAATAAAAAATCATTCAGATAGCTTTCATGAAAAGATAAAACTTTAAAAAAATACTCAGATTCAGGATGTAAAAGATTTTTATGGGAAGTTAAGCTATATTGTTCGATGATTAAAAACAAGGAATGATTTCGAGAGTGAGATACAAGAAAATATTTTGAATCAAGACTAATTGTTAAAGGCTCAACAAGAGGCCATGAAGGCTTAGGCAGAGGTCCTGAAGGCTCAAGAAGAAAATATTACAGTGTTGGAGAAGCAAGTAGAAGAGGACCACAAAGAGATGACGAAGCTGAAGACCATCATCAAGAAGATGATGCCCAAGGAAAAATAGGAAAAATAGGCAAATCCTTTTTTTGTTGTATTTTTTCCTTGTACTAATATTTCCAATCATAATGAAATTGTTGATTCTTGTCTTGTATGTATTTTGTTCAAATATTTCTGGTGCCATATTGTTTTCCATTCCATCAAACTCTTTAAGAAAATCACTGAGGGGGAGAAAAGAAAAATAATTCTAAAAGAGAGATGAAATATCTAAAGGAGAAGACTTTTATGTATAAGAAGATCATCACTATGTAAGGGGGATTGATCATTAAGAATATTTCCTCATTCAAATGAAAATTCTCATTTAGGAAATCTATAATACGGTCCTTAGAGTTACAAAGCCTAAGGGGGAGTTAGTCGTATTGACCATTGTCCATAAACAAAGGGATATAAGCTTTAATTTCAAAGTCTAGAAATTTATTCTGAGTCCTTACATTCTTTTTCATAAATATGATTGTTCATTCCAAAAAGGGGGAGATTGTTGAGACAATGAGGTTTCCCTTATGTGTTTTTCCATTCCTTCATTCAAGGGGGAGATTTTTAAGTCATTAAGGATTTCCTTATGACTTTACCATTCCTCTTGATTTGAAAATCACAAACACCTTATTTTAAGGCAAATCTTATTTTACCCATATTTTACTTCTTTAAGGAAAATTTCCTTCCCCAAGGAACTTTACCCTTGCCTAGATATAATTATTCATATAATAAATATTCTATGTATAAAACTCAGATTGAAACCAGAAACCTCGGAATCATATAATACTTAGATATGAGGTATTTTGTTTACCACTCCAAATTTTGGATACGGACTGTCATGAAGTTCCGCTCCGAATTCTGGATACAAAGTCTCATGAAGTTCCACTCCAAATTCTAGATACAAACTCTCATGAAGTTAAAATATGAATTCTCTATAAGAACACTCATGAAGCATGAATCCTAATTATGATTACAAACTTATGAAAAGATCTACTAGGAATCCTAGTCATGAATTCTTATTATGAATTCTGGATACAAACTCTTAAGAGTTATGACTCCGAATTCTCATTACGAATTCTGATTATGAACATGTATATCTTCTGACTCCGAGTTCACTGAATTCAGACTCTGAACTCTTATGAGTTCCTACTCTGAATTCCCATGAACACTGACTCTGAAATTTGTAAGTTCTAGTTCTGAAGTCTTATGAATCCAGAATCTGAATTTCCTAGAAATTCAGACTCCGGAATTCATCAAAATTCAGGATCTGAATTCCTACAAAACAGAATCCAAATATCATAGTTCTATAAAACCCAAATTCATTTTCTCATCTACTCCTAACTTTAACCTTCCCCACTCCGAATATTCATTTAACATCATTCTGAATATCAGTTTTTCTTATGCTATCATCTGTCTAGTTATAAAACGATGTTTTGCTTTCATTTATCAATTAGCCGTTGTATGAGTGACACATGTACATGTCCCTATGAAATTCAAGGAATAATATAACCATTGGAGGAGGGATCTAACCGTTGGAGTTGTGCCTATAAATAGGAGATCATTTGAAAATAGCTCAATACTAAACATTGACAACTGTGCCCACATGATGTTGAAGTTATTCCTAGAGAGAGAGAATCTTACCAACTCTCAGGCTTCGTTCAAAAATTTTGAATGGCTTGTTCAAACTTTTCCTTGTATAGATTTACTTCGTGTGAATGTGATTATTGTTGTGTACAATCGAGGGCTTCCAAGGATAGGAAGACATAGGTTCCAACACCTTGAATTTGAGGGCTTCTTTGCTGATGAAGACAGAGGTGCCAACTACCTGATAGTTGAGGCATGCAGGGATAGAAATTCAAACACTGATCATCATATCGATGGCTTACCCAGGTTTGGGTAAGAAAGACATTATTGAAAGTATAAATCAAGGGACCTCTATCCACGGTTTTTTGATACCCTCCTCTTTGGGATAGAAGGGTTTACACTTGTTACCAATAGTTTTACTACTCTATTTTTCCACTACATTTGAATTCCTAAGGAAAGTATAACCATCTTATACTTCCTTACTCTTGTACTCTAAAATAGTTAAATTCTATACTCTTTAAGGTAGAATCTTCATATTTTTAAACTTTTGATATATTTCATTTCCAAAATCACTTTTTCAGAATTTAACAAGTGGTTAGAACTTATTGAGGTCTTGTGAATTATCTTGTTTAACCATGTTAAACATAACCATCTTTAAAAGTTTCAAAGGAATTTTAAAAATGTACAATTCACCCCCTCTTGTATCCGTGAATCCCATTCTTATTTTAATCCTACATTTTGTATTTTAGAGTATATCATACTCAGACATACCATCCTAACAATTGGTAACATAGGATTTGGTTCAATCTAAATTAATCTCATGATTATATTCAGAAGAGAATTCTGAGAATTGAATCTTCCGGATTCATATTGTTTTTCAGAATCTGTCTTTTAAAATCATATAGTTCGGATTCACTTTTTCTTAGAGATACATTTACTATATATTTTCTTGCATAGAATATTTTCCTTGTTTTCATACTTATTCTACTAACAAGTTTTGTGGAAAGACTTATCTTAAAGATGGTAGGAATCAATTTTCATTCCATAGACAATATTAATCCAACCAGAACACCTTTCTTTGATGTTAATGATTGTGAATATTAGATAGAACGCATGAAGACATTCATTATCAACACTGGGGTAGAAAATTTTGTTATGCTTACTGGTGGATACAAAATTCCTGATAAATAAGTAAGTGCCTTTACAAATCAAGAAAATCATGAATATATATTGAATTATAAGGTACGAAATACTTTAATTTGTTTAATGACAAGAAATATATATAGCCAAATTTCATCTTGTGAAGAAGAGAATTCTATATGGAAGAAACTTGAAGATGCTCACTTTGGAACTTCCAAATTAATTGAGACTAGAAGATCCATGCTTAGAGCTGAATATCATGGTTTTAGTTTTCCTTATGGTGAACCCATATGCAAGGTGTAATAGAGATTCGTGACTATTGTGAATAGTTTACAATCAATGGGTGAAAAATGATTAGATGATGAATCCATTGTTGATAATATAATCGACATCATGACAAATGAGTGGGAATCTAAAAGTGCTGTATTTGATGAGAATGGAAAGGTTACTCAAATTACCCTTGATGAGATGTTTGGAACTCTTCTTTAGCATGAGACTAGAATGAAGAGATATACTAATATTGTGAAGAAGAAGAATAGAAATGGTAGTGTAGATTTTACTAATACTTCCAATCATATGAAAGCTAAGACTCTTGAGAGAGTTAATAGATCTAGATCTAAGAAAGATGTTATCCATTCCGAATCTAGTGGAAGTGAGTCCTCAAAAAATGAATTAGAAAATAATTCTTGTAGGATGAACAAGATAGCTGGACAGAGGAACATTCAATTTATATACATGAAGAAGGAGAGGAAAGAGAAGAAAATTTCTGAAGTTACATGCTATGAATACAAGAGAGCTGGACACATAAGACTTGATTTCCATATGCTCAAAAGACAAGAAATAAAGAAAAGTCCTTCTGAGAACAACAAAAAGAAGTATTACAAGTCTAATGATAAGAAATTGTTGAAAGCTAATGATACCTGGAGTGCTAGTGGTGGGGACTCTTTAGATGAATCATCATATTATGAATCTTCTGGACAGAAGAATCTTGGTCTTTTAGCCAGGATTCTTATTGATAATCATTGTTTGATGTCTAAGTTACAAAATGTTGAATCAATGACTAATGTTTCCTTAAAGGCTAATGATAATAAATATTATAACTCTTCGGATCAATAAAATTCATCGGATGAAGATAATTCTTTACCTACCTATGAATAAGTTTCTAGGTTTTCTAACCTCCTTGAGAATTAGAATTCAAAACTCATGAAAAAACTTGATAAAGAAAATTCTAGGAATATTATTCTTACTAAAGAAATATCATATGTTTCTAATGATCTTGATATGAAAAATGATGATTTTGAAAGTATTTTAAAAAATATTGAGGAAGTATGTTCTAAAAAGAATAAACATTCTAAAGATCTAGAAAACGTAATTTCTATGAAAAATGTTTTTGAGCCTAGCTCCAGTTAAAAGTTAAATGTTTTTTAAGGAAAGTAATTAGTTATAAAACTCAACTCAGAAATATTCACCTTGAGGAAGTGTTTTTCAAACTTTACCATAGGTATAGAATATTTTGATAAAATGTATTCACAAATCCAACCTCGAAGGAATACTTTTGGTTTTGGTTAAACAAGTTCTAAACCGATTTTTAGCAACAATTACTTTGTTCTTCAAAGTGCCCCATTATTCACAAAGTGTCAATGTGGTGGTCACTGGGCAAAGAATTCTTCTCGAAACAAAACCCAATATTTAGGATATCATAAAGCTTAATTTGCTTAGAAGATATGGGATCCCAAAATTTAACTTTCTATGATTTCCAGATCCAAGCAAGTCTGGATTCCGAAAACCTATCTTTTTATTATTTTCAAGAAAATAGAGAATGTACCAACAAAAATAGATTGTACAAGGATAGTGGATGTTCCAATAATATGACTGGTAACAAAAACTATTTGGAAAAGATTATCAAGATGAAAGGAGGAAAAGTAACTTTCGGAGATAATGCTCAGGGAGAAATTATTGGTATAGGTAACATCGTTCTTCTTGGAAAACATTGATTTCCAATTTTTTTTGTTAAGGATATTATGCACAACCTCATCCGCATAAGTCAATTATGTGATGAAGGCTACCTTGCGAATTTGAGGAATGATAAGTGATTAGTACAGAATTCCAAGGAAGAATTTATTCTTTCTACCAATTGGCAAAGGAATGATTACACACTAAACATAAATGACCTTAGGATCCAAGACATACCTTGCCTTAGTGAAATGTAAGATCATTCTTGGTTATGGAATATAAGGCTAGGACACTGTAACCACGGGAATTTATGAAAACATTCTAAGAAGAGATTAGTTAAGGATATAGTAGATCTTAGATTTGATTCTTTAAAAGTCTGTAAACCTTTTCAATATTTCAAGGAACACAAATCAAGTTTTAAATCCATTGGTGAAGTCTCAACCACTAAAGCATTACAGCTGGTGTGTATGGATCTTTTTGTTCCTACACAAACAGGAAGCATTAAAGGAAAATATTATGTATTTGTTTTGGTAGATGATTACACTAGATTTACGTGGGTCTATTTTCTATAAAATAATAAAAAAGATTTTTCATATATAAAATGTTTTAGAGCCCATGTTAAAAATGAGAAAAACCTTCAATTGATAACTATTCGTAGTGATCAGGGAGGAGAATTTCAAAATTCTGATTTTGAACCTTTTTGTAGTAGAAAAGGTATTACTCGTAAATTTTCAGCACCTAGAACACCTCAACAGAATCATGTTGTTGAAAAAAGTAATGGAATTCTACAAGAGATAACTAGAACCATGTTGAGTGAGTATTCGGTTTCCAATCATTTTTGGGCTGAAGCTGTAAGTACTTCTTGTTATGCTATAAATTTTGTTTCGATTATACCTTTTATTGATAAAACCCATTATGAGTTATGTAATGGTAGAAAACCAAGAGTTTACTACTTTAAGGTTTTTGGTTGTAAGGTATTAATTCTAAATACTAAATAAAATCTTCATAAATTCACACTAAAATCTGATGAAGGAATTTTCTTAGGCTAGGCCACAACTTCAAAGGCATATCAATTTTTCAACAAAAACACTTGTACTCTTGAAGAGACAGTACATTTTAAATTTGATGAAACTGGTCCTTTTGTTTTTAAACAACCTCAACCTACATCCTCGGATGTGTTTTGAAAAACTGATTATCAACCTATGATAGAATATCCTTCTGATAAGGAAAAATTTCAAGAATATACTACTAATACATTTACCCCAGAATATTTCCTTCCCATCATTGATTAACAGGTTTTACTAAACCCAAATCAGTCATTTCATAAGTATCAACCTACTGATAATATCATTGGTTATTTGAATCAACCTGTAAGGACTAGAAGATCCTTAAGAAATGAGGTAGAACATCTATCATTCCTTTCCCAATTATAACCAAAAAGCACTGATGAAGCTTTAGGTGATGATGATTGGATTAAAGCCATACAAGATGAACTAAATGAATTCGAAATGAATAAAGTTTGGACCTTGGTTAAATGACCTAAGAAACATCTATAATTGGTGTAAAATCTATCATCAGAAATAAGTATGTTGAAAAATGGAGTCATAGTTAGGAGTAAAGCTAGATTGGTTGCCAAAGGCTATAATCAACAATAAGGAATAGACTATGAAGAAACCTATTCTCCAATAGA
Source organism: Viscum album (assembly GCA_963277665.1). Classification (NCBI taxonomy): domain Eukaryota; kingdom Viridiplantae; phylum Streptophyta; class Magnoliopsida; order Santalales; family Viscaceae; genus Viscum; species Viscum album. Next base: position 909,376,253 of record OY728133.1, on the reverse strand, counting down.
TAGACTTGAATCTATTTGTATTTTACTTGCCTTTCCATCATTATTCAATTTCATACTTTTTCAAATAGATGTGAAATGTACTTTTCTTAATGGTTATGTTCAAGAGGAAGTTTTTGTTGAACAACCTCCTAGTTTTGAAGATACAAAACTTCTTGATCATGTTATTATACTTACGAAAGCATTTTATGGCATTAAACTAGCTCTCAATCTTGGTATGATAGAAATACAGGATTTTTGCTCCAAAATAACTATATTAAGGGAAATGAAGATCCAACCCTTTTTCTAAAGAAAGATAAGAAAAATGTTTTTATTATTCAAATTTATGTTGATGAAATTATATTTGGTTCAACTTAGAAACCTTTAACTGATTCCTTTGTGGATCTAATGAATTCGGAGTTTGAAATGAGTATGATGGGTGACTTAACATTTTTCCATGGTTTTTAAATTTCACAAAAACCAGAAAGAATCTACATATCCCAACAATAGTATATTAAAGATCTCCTTAAAAAATATGGATATGAAAACACTAAGATTATATGTACACCCATTGGTACTTCAAGCAGACTTGATGTTGATGAAGATGGGAAACTAGTAGATCAAACATCTTTTAGAGGTATGATAGGAAGTCTACGTTACCTGACATCTAGTCATCCAGACATAATGTTTTCAGTATACTTATGTGCAAGATATCATTACAATTCTACGTAATCTCATTTAAAGTTAGTGAAAATGATTTTTCTCTATTTAAAAGGAACCAGGGATTTAGGACTATTTTACAGTTCTAGAAATGATTATGTTTTGAATATTTTTTCAGATACTGAATTTGGTGGATTTAGAATGGATAGAAAGAGTACATCTAGAACTTTTTATTTTCTAGGAGATTCATTAGTTTCTTGGTTCGGAAAGAAGCAAAATTCAGTAGCACTCACCACTACTGAAGCTGAATATGTATCAGATAGAAGTTGGTGTGCTCAAGTGTTGTGGATGAAACACACACTCACCGTCTAGGGATTGAGTTTTACTAAGAATCCAATTTTGGGTGATAACACAAGTGCCATTTCCCTTAGTAAAAACCCTACACAACCCTCTCGTGCAAAGCACAGAGACATTAGGCACCACAGTCTTAGGGATCACAGACAAAAAGAAGATATCATTCTTCAGTTTATCAGAACACAAGATCGACATGTTGATATTTTCACAAAATATTTATCCTCTGATAGATTTGAATATATTGAACAGAAGTTATGAATGATTACCATGAGGTAAGCTTTAATTTCAAAGTCTAGAAATTTATTCTATGTCCTTACATTCTTTTTCGTAAGGATGTTTGTGCTTTCAAAAAAGGGGGAGAAGGTTGAGTCAAAAAGGTTTTCCTTATGAATTTTTCCATTCCTTCATTCAAGGGGGAGATTGTTGAGTCATTAAGGCTTTCCTTATGACATTACTATTCCTCTTGTTTTTAAAATCACAAACACCTTATTTTAAGGAAAATCTTATTTTACCCCTGATTTACTTCTATAATGAAAATTTCCATCCCCAAGGAAATTTTTACTTTCCTAGATTTCATTATTCATATCATTAATTTTCTATGTATAAAACATGGAATGAATCCAAAAATCTCGGAATCATATAATACTTAGATATGAAGTATTCTGTTATCCACTCTGAATTCTGGATAATAACTCTCATGAAGATCCCCCTTCAAATTCTAGATATGAACTCTCATGAAGTTCCACTCTGAATTCTAAATATAAAATCTCATGATGTTCAACTCTGAATTCTGGATACAAGCATTCATGAAGCTCAACTATGAATTCTGATTACGAATGTATGAAAAGATCGACTATGAAGTCTAGTCATGAATTATGATTACGAATTCTTGATACAACTCTTCAGAGTTATAACTTCGAATTCTCATTATGAATTTTGGTTACAAACATGCCTATGTTCTGACTCTGAGTTCTTTGAATTCAGACTTTGTAATCTTATGAGTTCTGACTCTGAATTCCCATGAACTGTGACTCTGAACTTTTTAAGTTCTAGTTCTGAATACTTATGAATCCAGAATCCAAATTTCTTTGAATTTTAGACTCTGGAAATCTATAGAATTCAGGTTCCGAATTCCTACAAAATAGAATCCAAATATCTTAGTACTACATACTCCGAATTCATTTTCATCTACACTCTAAACTTTCATTTACCTTCATTCCAAATATAAGTTTTGGTTATGCTTACATTTTTTTAGTTATAAAATGATGTCATGCTTTTAGTTCTCAATTAACCATTGTTTGAGAGACACGTCTACAGGTCCCTCCGAAATTCAAGGAAGAATATGACCGTTGGAGGAAGTAGCTGATCGTTAGAGCTGTGCCAATAAATAAGAGCTCATTTGGAAAGAGCTCAGCACTAAACATTGACAACTGTGCCTACATTATGTTGAAGTGATTCCTATAGAGATATATTATTATTAACTCTCAAGCTTCATGCAGAATGTTTGAATGACTTGTTCAAACATTGCCTTGTGCAGATTTTCTTCATGCGACTCCGATTATTGCTGTGTACAATCGAGGGCTTTCAGGGATAGGAAGACAGAGGTTCCAACACCTTGAACATGAGGGCTTCCATGCTGTGGAAGACAAAGGTGCCGACTACCTGATAGTTTGGGGCTTGACGGGATAGCAATACAGACTCTGATCTTCGTATCGAGGTCTTACCATGGTGTGGGTAATACAGACTTTCTTGAAAGTAAAAAATCAAGGGATCTTTATCCAAGGATGTCGGATACCCTCCACTTTGGGGTAAATGAGTTAACACCTGTTACCAGTAGTATTACTAATCTGTTTTTCTGCTGCATTTATATTGTTAAGAAAATTTTAACTATCTTATAATTCCTTACTCTTGTACTCTAATATAGTGAGATTTTATATGCTTTAAGGTAGAATCATTATCTTTGTAAACTTTTGTTAAGATTCATTTCTGAAATCACTTTCTCGGAATTTAGAAAGTGATTAGAACTTGTAGAGGTCTTGTGAATTATCAGGTAAAACCTTGTTGAACATAAGAATCTTTAAATGTTCCAAATGAATTTTTAAAAGGTACAATTCACCCACCCACTTGTATTTGAGAATAGCATTCATATTTTGATCCCACATTGGGTATTATAGAGTATAACATACTTGGAAATACCATCCTAACATTTCAGGCATAATCTAGGATTCTTGGATGTTTCTAATTTAATATATTTGTGTTGTATTTCTCTTCAAGTTGTAAAGTTGAACTTATGTATGAATATTGTTCCCAATAATACAATATTGATCGGTCTTTTGAGACATGATTTCCTTGTGATCATGCCAACGTTATGTAATAATGCACCGACCCTAGGTAACTAGGGTCGGGGAGTTATAGTTGGTATCAGAGAAATTTTAGTACAAACCGTGGAAACTATATTTAGTTAAACCTTGATTAGAGAACATAGCCCTAAGATAGAATTTGAGGATTAGTATAGTAGAAATTCTTAGAATATTTGAATTCTAATGATTTTGTGAGTTTTCTACGAAATAAATCCATGTCTGCATATGGGCAGGTATAGGCGATTCTGACATAGATGTACCTAGGGGTAAAACCCGAAAACACCGCTTTGAGCTAGACTCAAACAAGAACTAGATCACAACAACGGGCCTTGCTGCACTTTTGGTTACGACACTCCCAAGGGATATGATTAGGATAATTCTCATTTTCTTTAAAAACCATTATGAAGGGTTCTTGAGAATATACTTTCTCAAAGAAAACAATTTTATTATTATGGATTATATCCATAAACTGTTCAATTTATGTTAATTTTTTTACAAGTTTGGATTTATGTCCTACGATTCATAATCTAATCAAGGGCATTCCATTGTTTTGAAATGGATCCTAGTGGAAGGAATGGGAACTGTATCAATGCACGCACTCCATGTAGGGATTTCCCTCCTGTTCAATATAATTATTGTGGAGCTGGTGATACAACTGGTGCTGATCAGCTTATCACCATACTGGGACAACTCACTCAGGTTTTGAATAATAACTTTACACATATGGAGAACCCTGATCCATAGCATGGAGGATCAATGATAGATCCCTTCATGAGGAAAAAACCACAAACATTCAATGGGAGTACAAATCCATTATTATCTGAGCAATGGATAAATTCCTTATAAAAAATATTCCATGCCTTGGGGAGTAGTAAAAGGGAAATCGTTTTCATGATAGTTTACCGCCTCACTGGAGATGCTGATCAATGGTGGTAAATGATTCAAAACACAAAGTAATATGATTAAGTATAAAATATTGAATGGAGGGAGTTTAAAGAGATTTCCATAGAGAAATACTTTCCTTGTGACCATCAAGCAGATATGGAAAGGCTATTTCAGAGTCTGAGTCAAAAGGAAGATGATAATGTCGCAAAGTATAAGGCTTAATTTATAGGGATATAGAGGGATGCTATAGATTATATACATAACCCAAGAAGTAATATTGATAGTTTCTTTGATGGGTGAAATCCATTTCTCTGTCAAGAATTATTATCATAATTATTCTCATCATACGAATATATTGTCACATGTGCTATCAAGACAGAAAAAGAATTTTCTATGTCTTATAACTTTAAATCAAAGCAAGAGAAGAAGAGATCTGCTGAACACTCTAGGAATGGAAATAAGGAAATAGGTAACAAGGGAATAATTGAATTCCCTCCCTGTGATAATTGTGTAAGGAAGCACCCTGGTTCCTGTCTAAAAGGAAAAGGAGTATACTATAAATGTGGAAAGAAAGGACATTTAGCTGGTGATTGTAAGGGGAATAAAGACACTACCAATTTTTAATGCTACAATTGCACGGAGATGGGACATTATTCAAATGAATTTCCTAAGTGTTAGGTAAACTTCTCATAGAAAAGGCTAAGGGATCAAAGATAAGCTTATGCGATCACTACTGTTGAGCTTAAAGCCCCAAAAGACGTGGTGGTAGTTAATTTAATGGTTTCATCAAGTTAAGTGAATGATTTATTTTATTTGGGATCATCAAAATGTTTCATATCTTCCCAGTTTACAATGAAAATTAGATATTTCCAATTTTATTTAACAATGGAGTTGTCAGTCATAACTCTTAAGGGAAGTATCATCGCAATAATGTTTTGTGAATCAGTCTCCATTAGAGAATATAAATGTTCTTTATCTACTGATCTTATCATCATACCCACAATTGAATTTGATATAATCCTAATTATGGGTTTTATTTCGAACCATGATAAAACAAATTTATTTTAGGTAGAAGGAGGTTACTATTTTTTAGGATGATGATAAAGAACACCTTATCTTTATAGCAGAATCATCACCATCTGATTCTTATCTAGATCCTCCCCCAGTAGCTCAACTAAATTCATTTATTGGGGAGGAGGAGAATGAAATAATTGTGGGTGAGGAAAGGAATGTTCAAATAGAGGATGTAACTATTATAAGAGAATATGTTTATGTGTTTCCAGAAAATTTACCAGGACAACCCTGAGAATGAGAAATTTAGTTTTCCATTGATTTAATTCATGGCTCAAGGCCCATATCAAAGACCACTTATAGAATGGACACTCTGGAATTAGTGGAATTAAAGAAACAACTAAATTAATTTACTAGTAAGGTATTTATTCACCCTAGTGTTTCTCCATAGTGATCCCCTATACATTTTGTTAAGAAGAAAGAAGGATCTATGAGGTTGTGCATTGACTTCAGGGAGATCAATGCTATAACGATAAAGAACAAGAATCCCCTACCTCACATTGCTGATTTATTCCACCAACTTCATGGATATCAATATATTTCAATGATTGAACTTAGATCTGGATACTATAAATTGTGCGTGAAGAAGGAAGACATTCCGAATATAGCATTTCAAACCAGCTACATGCATTACGAGTTTACAGTAATGCCTTTTGGGCTGACTAATGCACCCTCTGTTTTCATGGATCTAATGAATAGAGTTTTCAAGAAATATCTTGATGACTTTGTAGTGGTATTTATTTATGATATCTTGGTATACTCCAAAAGCTACGAATATCATGAAAATAAATTGCGCATTATCCTGAAGACTCTGAGAAGACATGAATTATATGGGATGTTTAGAAAATGTGAATTATAGCTTCAGGAGATTTCTTTTCTTGTCCATATTGTCTCTATGGATGGAATCTCTATTGATCCTTCTAAGATAAGAGAAATCCGAGAATGGCCAACACCAATGATTATAACCAAGGTACACAGTTTTATTGGTTTTGCAGGTTATTATCGATGTTTCATTCAAAATTTTTCCCGGTTGGCTAACCCATTAACCATGCTCACACGTAAAGGGGTTAAATTTTTTTGGAAACAAGAGTGTGAAGAATGTTTGAAGAACATAAGAAAAGATTAGTCAATTCTCTTATATTGAATCTACCATCGGGGAATGAAAGGTTGTTATTTATAGTGATGCTTCAATGAAAGGACTTGGTTGTGTCCGTATGCAGAATGATAGGGTTATTTCCTATGCGTCACGACAACTAAAAATTCCTGAGAAAAACTATCCTACTCTTGATATTGAGTTTGAAACTGTAATCATTGCATTGAAGATAAGGATGCACTATCTCTATGGTGAAAAATATGAGATATATACTGATCACAATAGTTTAAAGTATATTTTCTAACATAATGAAATAAATATAAGGAAAGGGAGATGGCTTGATCTACTCAAGGATTATGATTTCACTATACACTACCACTCGGGGAAGAAAAATAAGGTGGCATATGCTTTCATTAGAAAGGATAATGGAGTTTTGAACAAGATGAGAGTTGTAAAGGATCCTATATACATAGATTTAATAAATATGGATATTGGAATAACCATGGAAGGTTAAACATCAATGCTTTTTAAAATGGTTTCCAAACCATCTTTACTAGATATGATAAATAGTTCTCAGACAGGTGTTGAAGTGTTTCAAAAGAGAATTAAAGCTGTTAATGATGGTAGATTGAGTGACTTTGTGTATGAAGATGAAATTTGGATGTTTGGGGAGAGACTTTGTGTTCCCGATATACCCGATCTAAAAAGGGAATTGTTGGATGATGCTCATAGTTCCAATTTCTCTATACACCCTAGGAGCACCAAAATGTTTACAGATTTGAAGGAACATTTTTGGTGGGACAACATGAAGACTGAGATTTCTTATTTTTTCTCAAGATGTATGGCTTTTCAACAACTGAAAGCTGGAAGGAAACATCTTAGAGGAGTAATGAATCATTTTCTTATACCTGAGTGGAAATAGGATAATATTACGATGGACTTTGTCATGGGACTACCAAAGACTCTTTGAAGAAATGATGAAATTTGGGTCATTGTTGATTATCTTACCATTTCAGCACATTTTCATGCTATGAGATAAGATTTACCACATGAAAGATTGGAAATACTATATATTAATGAAGATTTTAGACTTCATGGAATACCAATATAGATTGTTTCTGGTCATGATCCATGTTTTACATCATGATTCAAGAAAACTCTTCAGAAATCCCTGGATACTGAACATCATTTGAGCACTGCCTACCACCCCCAATCTGATGGACATTCAGAATGGACTATTCAAACCTTATAAGACATCTTGAGATCTTGCTCACTTGACTTTCAGGTTATGTAGGATCAATATTTACCTCTGGTAGAATTTTCCTGTAACAATAGCTTCCATTCAAGTATTCAGATGGAAACATATGAAGATTTATACAGGAAGAGATGTCACACACCAACTTGTTGGGATGATGTTGGTGAAAAAAAACTCATTGGCCCAAAATTGGTGGAGGAAATGATGGAAAAGGTGAAGGTAATCCAAAACCACATAAAAGAAGCTCAAAGTAGGTAGAAGAGCTATGCTGATAACTGAAATATATATTTGGAATTTCAGGTAGGGGATCATGTTTTCTTGAAGGTATATCTATGGAAGGGTGTGATAAATTTCTGTAAGAAGGGAAAATTGAGTCATAGGTATATTGTACCATTTGAAATTCTAGAACAAACTGGGGTTGTAGCTTATCATTTGTCAATGCCGTCAAATCTCTCCAAGGTTTACGATTTGTTCCGCGTATCACTATTGAGATAATAAATGCCCGACCCAATGCATGTACACACATATGAGGAATTAGAACTGGAACCCAATCTGTCTTATTATGAAGAGTCTGTCAAGGTTATTGATACAAGAGAGAAAATGCAGAGAAACCGGACTACTCGTCTGGGAAAAGTTCTATGGAGAAAACATAAGATGGAAGAGGAAACGTGGGAACCCAAGGAACTTATGATGAGGAACCACCCGAGTCTTTTCATGCGGTAGTATTCAAGAAATTTCAAAGAAGAAATTATTTGACATAGGGGAGAATGTAACACCCCAAGCATCCATGGTACACTTCTCTTTGAATAATACGGTACCTTGTATTGTACGCAACATCGAGTTATAACACACACCAAAACCAATCAAACTAGCCATTATAAATATTAATACCCCCTTTTCTAAATTTTTTAAATTTTATCTTTCAAAATTGGATTATTTTTTTGATTCAGAATATCGAAATTAGCTTAGGGTAAATTTTAGGTATTTTTCTGAACACATTCAATTTTTGATGAATAGTGAAAAACAATGAGTTATAGTTTAAAACAAAATTTTTAATTAAATTTATTTTTGGTCAAAATAGATACATAATACCAATATAAGTTCAATTTAATTCATTGGAGTTATTTTATAATAATTATATATATATATATATAAATATTATTGAACTTCTCGCCGCCTTTTACCCACATCCTAGGAGAAATTGAAAATTCACATAAAACTTAATTTTACTACTTCTGTGAGTGGAATTTCAAAAATCCGATAGACACGATTAATATCATGGAGTAAAATATGGTACAATAAGATAATTTGTTTTGGTGAATAGTAAATTTTTACTTTTATTTACCACAGTTGAATGTAAATAGGGTAATTAAGGGTAAAAATGATATTAATATTACCCTAACACATGTCCTAATCCTATCGACTAAGTATAATTCGAAAAAAAACCTGAGGAATAAAATATAAACCAATTTGGTCCACTTGGATTAGATAAGAACATTTATTATTATTTAATTCAAAAAAAGCGTTAAAAGAGATAAAATCAAAGTTTAATAACTAAAACATTTTTAATATAGGGTTATGAATAAGATACATTCAATTATTCATATTCATTAGATATATAAAAATATTTCCCACATAATGGTATTTTATTTATTATTTTTATACATTGAATAATTTAATTTAATTTTGACACAATAGTGATGCAGTAATTACGTAATTAATGAAATATCATAATAATTGATATTATAAATATAAAAATAAATTTTATTTGAGACTTTTTATGAATTATAATAAATTTCTAGGTTAATATGACATAGTATGGTCGGTTAGATGAATTTTTTTTAGAGTAATAATGCTGTTATATATTTTGAAAAAACAAAATATCAAATCTTTTCAAAATTGACATAAAAGAGTTTTTAAAACCAATATTATATTATTAATTGATATTCAATTCCTAAAAAACTACAATTTGGCCAAAGGACTTATAAAATGATGGCTTTGTCATTAATGAACCACTTGGGGTTCTCTTGGAAGTATATAGAATGTTTATTAACCATATAATATAAAAATACAAAGAGACATGATAAATGTCAAACTATTTAACTAAGAGTTAAATATTAAAGATAATGTTAATATAGTGACCCAAACCTATCTAAATCCAATTGGTTGAGTGGTTTTAGAACCATCCCCACCTTAGCATTTAAATAATATATTTTGGAGCCATTAGAAATGTAAAACGATTTTATTAATAAATAATATGTATTGCTTTTCATAAGGTGACCCTCACCCGATTATAAAAGGGCACTCCCCCCTTCTCTCTGATTCACACCTTCAAAACCATTTGTCTCAGCCAACCTCTGCCCATATATCCTATCATCTTCCCTCACTACATCTTACATGCATTCCTTTAGTCATAAAGCCAACTTATGGAGACCTTTTGATCAAATCAAAAGGAAGAACCCGAAAAAGAGGTAATAATTTCACCACCCTCTTTCAAGTTATTTTCTTCTTCCACCTCTTCATTCATTGTTATTTACATTCTAAAATAATAAATCCAGTGTAGTCTATATACTGTGATGTTATTAAAAATATGGTACAACCATATTCATCATTTTATCCATCCTTTGAATGAAATGTCACCATACGTGCGTACGTACAGATTACCGTCTCCAGGTCGTGGTGTAATTGTTATTCAATATATTATTATTTGGATGGTTATAATAATGATGTGTAGTTCTTGTAAATAATAAATATAAAATCATAATTATTTTGTATATATGATACACCATCCTATTATATATTATTTTAATATCAAAAGAATGATATTGTCACCTGTTCGTACGTGTCACGACCCGTCCTCAGGGCCCATGCCGTGACTACCCCAAGCCCACCTTCCATAGGCCAGGAGATGGAGACTAGAACCAAAGGCGTAAATCCTAATAACTTGGAAGGAATTTCCTTTATCAAACATATACACATCCAACCAGAGTACAATCGGAAGTAATACACTAAGTAAAAAAAGAAAGTACTGAAAGGTAAATGGGCCAGAATACAAACCCAACTAAAAAGAACAACTACAACTGAACGAAAGTACAACAGAAAAGACAAACAGCTGGAAGATAGAAGTAGCTCATGGGTCGTCCGCCTCGGATCCTACCTGAAGGGTAGGTACAGATGGCCACCTCAGCTCTCCACTTCCGTCTGTCACCTCCAGGTTCCGTCTCATCGTGAAGTCCACCTTCGGGTACCGTCTTGTCGTGAAGACCACATCCGGGTACCGTCTAGCTCAACAAGCTTAAACCACGATCAGTGTTGTCCGTTTTCTGTAACCAACACAACGAGGTGAGGGCATAGCCCGTGCATGGGTGAGTATAACAATACTCAGTAGGGAGCCCGAGACCCTCAAGGTCTCAATAAATCTAACAAGGATAACCACAAAGAAGGATATAAATAGATAACTGTATAAGCCCATACTTTTAACTAAGTTATCAAGTAACCCATATCAATCATGAAGAAACACAGAGGTTATGAAATCAACAGATAACCACAACTCAGGTACATGCACATACATATACCTATGTTATCAAGTGACCCATCTCAATCATGAGGAAAACCCAAAGGTCATTGACTCAGCTCAAACCTTTATTTTATTCATGATTTCGAAACTGCGACTGTTGGAGAACTCCTCCTCTGTTGAGTACAGTGGTTCTGTCATGACTCTGAGTTGCTACTCTCTAATCTTAGATTGTTGAGTTACTCCTCCTATCGAGTACCGCGGGTCCGCACCCAAACACAGTAGTGCTCCACGCCAGGGGTCTGCCGCCCATACACAGTAGTGGTTCCTCTAATAGCCTACAGAGGTACTCCTCCTGTCGAGTACCACGGGTCTGCTGACAACTACAAGGGGCTCCATCCGTTGTGGGTATGCCGCCAAATATCGGGTGTTTCGTCCACTGGGCTAGTCGACTCACTCCATGTCGAATCGGTCAAATAGTCATCAAGTCCACAGCTATTAGGTCTCCGCACACTATACACACCTCTCCAGAAGTATCCACTCCACGAGATTCTGTTAGATACTCCAAGTATCCCAAAGTCCCACAAAGAAGTATCACAAAGTACTTCCTCGTCACAGGGGTCTCAACGCAATAGACAACACATCAATCGGACTCCTGGTCTGTGAGTAATTATCATTTTCATCCCAGGGGCCCAGTTGGTTTCGCGTACTAACCAACCCAACCGTATCTCAAATGTACCCCAAACTCCCATGGGGTATACTCAATGGAACTGTTTCTCAATTAGATTACCAACGTCGCTGACGATTCGTCAAACAGACATATGGTCTGAGAGTTATTGGTTTTTCCATTCCAGGGCCCTGGTTGGTTTATAAGCTAAACCAACCTGACCTTACTCCAACCGCATCCGAACCTCAAGTAGAGTATGCCAAAAGAACTGCCTCATCAAGAGGAATCCAAAGTATTTGACGCCACGTCAATCAAACCTTTGGTCCTCAACTGATAAGTGTTTCTCTCCGAGGGCCCATTTTGAATTACATTTGATCCAACCCGGTCATACTTCAAATGACAACGGTTAACCAAACCGGTCACACCATTGCGATCTATATGGAAAAACACACGAGATGGACTACCCATTGGTCCAAAACATAGAGTCGGTGAAAACGTTTCATTTTACCGCAACATGCACGAACCGGGCCTCATGGGGCCCGCACCTCAATCTCGACATAAATATCTAAAATTGTATTTAAAACATCTTTCATAATTCCAGGGTCGCAACGTCACAGACGATTCGTCATTCTAACTCCGTATGAGAGAGATATGTCAGATACAAGATTTTGTATTAATAATAATAATAATATTTTGTGTTCGTGGGCCCGAACCACGAACTAGAATTTAGTATCTAACATTAGACTTGAATCGACCGTCTTTGAGACAGGATTAGACTGCCACTGACGGAAATCCAATCGAGCGTCACATGCATGAGTTTTGGCGGGTTGATGATTTAATAATAATATTAAATCTATTATTTTTCGAGTGCTTCGGGTACCCGATCCAAAAACCCGAAAAGGATATCCAATATTGGACTCATAAATTTTGTCTCGAAGTCAGGGTCGCACTGCCACTGACAGTTCATGAAACTGAGACCGCACGAAGAAGATACCGTCAAAATATGGTTTTCCCAATGAAAATAATAATAACATTATTATATTAATTTTATTTTTAATTTAAAAAAAAATTAATTCCTTAAATCCTCACACCCCAAATCTACGTACCACTAGCCCCTCCCTTGCTTTACTACATGCCTTGCATGCCCCATCTTGTGATTGAATTCTCTTTTTATTTTCCTTTTAATTTAATTCTGTTATTTACTATTCTCTCTCCAATCATGTTTCATTCATCCACGATTCCTCACGCTCAAAAAAAATAAAAAACCTTCCCAAAAATCACGCCCCATCAACCCAAATGCTCAGTCGTCGAAGAAACCCTACCCGCCAAGGGTCTTGGGCACCCGCTTCCTCAGGACAGCTGTGCCTCCTGTCCGCTCGAACATATCCCTGGACTGCCATACCGGTCGCCTACCTGCGATGTCATGCTCGTGTCGTTATCCTCACCTCTCCCTCGCATCGGTCTCCCCGACTCTGTGCAAAAACGAACAGCCTGTGGATGGTCGTCGGGCCAGGTTTGTTTGGCCCACACCCTCTGCGTTCTGCGTTATCAATTGGAAATAATAAAACACTTGCTTTCAAGTATGAGAAGGGTATAATTTATTCAAGAATAAATTATACAAACATCATATAAATTAATGCTCATCCTCATGATATTAAACCACTTATATGAGAAACAAACAATATTCCCCTACCTCTAAAATACATCACACGTCACCGAACCACGGAAAGAGGCAAGCGTCGCGGTGGTCGGGCGTTGCAGAAGAACGGTGTCGAATCCGTTGACGTCGAGGTGCGTCCGAAGTGGAAGCGTCGTTGGAGAAATCCCCCACATTCTTCATGGGTGGTTTCTTTCTCCATTGACATGGTTGAAGAATAATAATAATGGTGCTCCTCATGGTGTCACCTCACATTCATGCCTCGGTTGAAGGAGATGCCCTCCGCCGAGGGGAATATTTCATTCTTCGTGGAAAGAAATCTTTTCCTTCTAATCCTTCAAAGCTTCTCCACAGATTAATTGCCCAACCATAAAATGAAATGATTCCTCATAATTTAATCATTCCAAGAAATTAAAAACTAAGAGGCGCCAATTAATTAATTGAAATCAAGTTAGAAAAAACTAATGGGAGAGATAGAAGGAGGTGAGGAGTTCACATAATTAATGCGAGAGTTGGAAAAGAAATAAATGAAGGGGAGATTAATGGGGGTTCAAGGAGTTTAAGAGGAGTTGAAAGGTTGGGGATTTTGTGGGCCCCACCTCTCATTTATCCTCACACGGGTAGTCGGTGGTTATGGATCTCACCCTTAACTCCCCTTTGTAGGGTATAACTACCATATATATAAATAAAATTGTTCTAAAAATTTTATTTATTTAATTATAAATCCCCAATTATTAATCCTCAACCCGCTCAAAATGCAACTACGGTAAATGTTCCCTTAAGCAATTACCAGCGCTGCGAGTTTATCAGTGCCCTCTGGTTTCAATTTCGAGCACCGGTTCAAAAGATAGAAAAACATGCACGCATGTTTACTGACCCTACCCAGACAAAACTTTGGAAATTGATTCTGGGAAAACCGAGCCTCGGAATCTGGTGACGTCAGAAACCCCAAACTCGTAAAATTCCTAGGTATTTAAGAAAAAAAATTCCTTGAAATTTCTGGGTATTTACATTACTCACACATCAGGGCTTTACGTCCCCATAAAGCTACAACAATATAAAACATGGGGAACAAAATGAGGTTACTGAGCACATATCTGAGCCTTCCGATCCCATGACCTCTCCTAGAGGTTTCCGTGCTGCCAACTAAAACGCAGAAGAGGAATCAACCGTCCCCATAGGACCCGCTCTTGTCGATCCTCATCTGCTACTGGAACCCGGTGTAAGTCACCTCTTCATCACGTCCATCTCCCTGCGGTCAATGATGACGGATAGTTCATGCACACATCTCCTCAGCTGAGATACATGGATGACATTGTGCACCCAGTGCATCTGAGGCGGAAAGGTCAGTCGGTAAGCCACCTTGCCTACTCTACTGGGGACCTGGAAAGGTCTAATGAAACACAAAGATAACTTGCCACCCCGGACAAATCTCTGTAAACCCCATTGAGGTGAGACCCGTAAGAAGACGTGGTCATCACCCTCGAACTCTAGTGGTCTCTATCTCCTATTAGCATAGGACTTCCATCTGATCTATGCAGTCTCAAATTCCGTGAACCATGGGCGATCACTGCCCACTTCTTCATCAGGACACACCCGAGTCCAGTCCCTGATGTATCACAGTAAACTATGTAACCAACTCCCTCAAGATGGATGCACTAGTCAACCTCTACCTCAGCACGTGAATGCTCTGCTGGAGTTGGTGCTGCAACTCTGGAGAATTTTGGCACAAAGGTAAGTTTGGCCATCTTCTGAGTGACTGATTTCCCCCCCTTATGCATGATTCCATCATGTTCTTCCTGTGTTTTCCTTTTCATCGACCAAGGAAAACCCTATCCCAATGTTGTAGATAACCCACAACCTTTTTTCCTAATACCGTCTTTCTGTGTATGAACTGTGGTTTCCTAGTCCATACTCAAACTAACATCATAAGGCCTCGTTGCTGCCACCAAGATGTTGCATCCGAAACTCTCGACTCTAGGGTCAGATCACATCGTTAGTGTAAGTGTGATTACTGAGTCTCCTCTCAAGGTATCTCCAGATGTGAGGGTCAAGTCAACAGTTTAACTGGAAACTCTATATCTCGAACATGATTCGTGGAAGTAAGGAATGATTGGTACCTATGTCTATTGATATGGTATCTCATATTAGACCCATAACATACCTCAAATAATTCTTAGAGCCCTTGGGTCACACTCCTTGACCGTATGCAGCTATTTTCTTTCCGTTCACTCCAGCTCACTAAGCCTGGCGGGGACAACAATGGCGGGTGGTTGTAACATGTCAAAATGTACACCACCACATGCTGATCTCCAAGATCTACTTCCATGTCTGTTGCTCTATAGATTCATCTGTCCTTAACACTTCCTCTTCTACAATCATTTTACACACACAAGTCTCTAAGAATGGAACCAGTTCACATCTTCCCACTACTAACATTCACTGACTAAAACAGATCATCCATATAACATTCAACCACAAAAGTTCTCTCTACCAACCTAACATAAGTAGGAATGCATAGAGGAAAGGGTGTTTAGTCTGATATCCTTAAACACACCTCACTCAGAGGTCTGATATCTAAAGCACTGATCGTATTGTAGTCATCAAGTACCCATAATGATTGGTATGCCTCATTGAGTACTCATCTTCTGACATGTCATCCTGCCGAAGCTGTGTATGCTCTATAAAACACTCAACCACCTCCTCAAGCCAGCTCTCAGGCATCTATGTGTCAAGATCGCCTCAAAAATTGAGGTATATTTGGTGCTGAAACATATGTAAGGCACTAAGCCTACAATAATCATCTACTAGTACCACCGATAGTGTCTACTGACCAACGGATAGTGATATAGCTGACACACTACCCAAAGTTACTATCTCAGGCATCGGTCCACGTACTGAAGCCTCATCACTATATGGTCCATCCTCATGGTCAATCAATCGAAAACACTAGTAGTTAAGATCACAATCTGCTCTACTAGTGTCTCGACTAGGCGGAAAACTCTAGCAATTGCCTCCATCCAGTCCACTGCTACCTGGGAATCTGTCTCGCCTTGTAACCTCAGAGGCCTCTGCTATTGGAACTCATGCAACGTGCTCTGTCGGCATGCACCGTTCGCAAGTATGGATGGGGGCATCTGCTTCCCAACGGGTGGTGGTGCTGATGGTACACCACCTGAGGGTGCCAACATAGTAAAAAGTGCCATGTTCCCGAGCCTCGTCGCTCGGTGGGCCGTCATTGTGCACTATCTCGGAACTCCAACTGTCAATATGCGTGGAGGACTCCTGAACAGATACGACAAGGTCAATGATTTATACCTGGTGAGCTGAACTGGTTTGAGCTGAATTTAAAACTTTTGGAAACACACATGCAATTAGTGTTTTCGTGCACTAAGTCAGAAATTAGTAGTCAGGGTCCTGGTTTATGGATACGTAGTCCGCCACAACAACACTGGACTCCCTAAGATGAATACCACACTCGGTACCCATAACATTGTTGCTTCACAGAAATGAATGATCAGAGTCATCAGTTCTGCAGTAGAACTGACTCCTCTGATACCAATTTGACACGACCTATCGTCGGGGCCCATGTTGTGACTACCCCAAGGCTGCCTTCTATAGGCCAGGGGCTGGAAACTAGCACCAAATGCGTAAATCCAAATAACAGGGAAAGAATGTCCATTATAAAATATATAAACATCCAACCAGAGTACAAGAGGATGTAATACACTAAGTACAAAAGAAAGTGATGAAAGGTAAATGGGCCTGAATACAAACCCAACAAAATTGTACAACTACAATAAAACGAAAGTACAATAGAAATGACAAACAACAAGAAGATAGAAGTAGGTCCTGGGTCGTCTACCTCAGATCCTACCTGAAGGGTAGGTACAGATGGCCACCTCAGCTCTCCACATCCATCTATCACCTCCAGATTCTATCTCGTCGGGAAGTCCACCTCTAGGTACCGTCTCGTCGTGAAGCCAACCTCCGGGTACCATCCAACTCTAAAATCCTAAACTATGATCAGTGTTGTCCATCTGCTGTATCCAACACAACGAGGTGTGGGCATAGCCCGTGTAGGGGTGAGTATAACGATACTCAGTAGGGACCCCGAGAACCTCAAGGTCTTAGTAAATTCAACAAGGATAACCACAATGAAGGATCTCAACAGATAACCCTTACTTAGGTATAAGCCCATACTTATACCTAAGTTATCAAGTTACCCACCTCAGTCACGAGGAAACATAAAGGTTATTAAATCAACGGATAACCACTACTCAGGTACATGCCCATACATATGACTAAGTTATCAAGTGACCCATCTCAGTCATGAGGAAAACAAAAACGTCATTGACTCAACTCAAACCAGGATTTTATTCATGATGTCGAAACCACGGCTGTTGGAGAACTCCTCCTCTGTTGAGTATAGTGGTCCTATCATGAATCAGAGGTGCTACTCTCTAACCTTAGACTACTGAGGTACTCCTCCTATCGAGTACCTCGGTTCCGCACCCAAACACAGCAGTGCTCCCCGCTAGGGGTCTCCCGCCCTAACACAGTAGTGGTTCCCCTAATATCCTACAGAGGTACTCCTCCTATCAAGTACCACGAGTCTGCTACCAACTGAAAGGTGCTCCATCCGTCGTGGGTATGCTGCCAAATATCGGGCGCTCCGTCCACTGGGCTAGTCGACTCTCTCCAAGTTGAATCGGCCAAACAGTCATCAGGTCCACAGCTACTAGGTCTCCGCACTCCGTACGCTCGTCTATTGGAGGATCCGCTCCACTAGCTATTGGCCGATACTCCAAGTATCACAAATTCCCACAAAGAATTATCACAAAGAACCACCTCGTCACAGGGGTCTCAACGCAACAGACGACACGTCAATTGGACGCCTGATCTGTGAGTTACTAGCCTTTTCGTCCCGGGGGCCCGGTTGGTGTCGCATACTATCCAACCCGACCGTATCTCAACTGTACCCCGAACTCCCATGGGGTATACTCAAAGGAACCGTTTCTCAATGATATTACCAACGCCGCTGACGATTCTTCAAACAGAAGTTTGGTCTGAGAGTTATTGGTTTTTCCATTCTAGCAGCCCGATTGGTTTATAAGCTAAAACAACCCAACCATACACCAACTACATCCAAACCTCATGTGGAGTATGTCTAATGAACCATATCATCAAGTGGAATCCAAAGTTGTTGATGGCACGTAAATTGGACGTCTGGTCCTCAATTTATAAGTGTTTTTGTTCCGAGGGCCCGGTTGAAATTACGTTCGATCCAACCTGGTCATACATCAAATGACACCGTTTAACAAAACCGGTCACACCATTGCGATCCCTATGAAAAAACACACAATATGGACTACCCGTTGGTCCAAAAAAAATTGACAGTGAAAAAGTTTCATTTTACCGCAACATGCGCGAACCGGGCCTCATGGGGCCCGTGCCTCGATCTTGAAATAAATATCCAAAATTGGTCTGGAATCATCCTTCTTAATTCCAGGGTCGCAACTTCACAGACGTTTCATCATTTCGACACCGTATGAGAAAGATAAGTCAGATACATGCTTCTTTAATAATAATAATAATAATAATAATATTCAGTGTTTCATGTGCCCGAGCCACGAACTAGAATTTGGTATCGAGAATTAGACTTTAATTGACCGTCTTAGAGGCAGGATTACATCTCCACTGATGGAAATCCAATCGATCGTCGCACGAATGAGTTATGGCGGGTCGAATATTTAATAATATTATTAAATCTATTATTTTCCGATCACTTCGGGTACCCGATCCAATACCCCAAGAAAGATATCCAATATTGGACTCATAAATTCCATCTCAAAGTCAGGGTTGCACGACCACTAATGGTTCATGAAACTGAGATCACACGAAGAAGACACCGTCAAAATATGCTTTCCCAATGAAAATAATAATAACATTATTACATTATAATTATTTTTAATTTAAAAAAAATTAATTCCTCAAATCCTCACACCCCAAATCCACGCACCACTAGCACCTCCTGTGCCTTACTCAATGCCTTTTACACCCCATCTCATGATTGAATTCTCTTTTTATTTTCCTTTTAATTTAATTCTGTTATTTTATATTCTCTCTCCAATCTTCTTTTATTCATCCACGATTCCTCGTGCTAAAAAAATAAAACTCCTTCTCCAAAATCATGCCCCATCAACCCAAAATTTCAGCCGACGATGAAACACTACCCGCCAAGGGTCTTGCGCACCCGACGCCTCAGGACAACTATTTATCCTGTCCACTCGATCTTATCGCTGGACCGCCGTATTGACTGCCTACGTTTGATGTCATGCTCGTGTCGTTATCCCTGCCTCTCCCTCGCATCAGCCGCCCTGACTCCGCGCACAAATGAACAACCAGTGGAGGGTTGTCCAAACGTGTTTGTTTGGACCACACCCTCTACATTAAGAGTTATCAATTGGCAATAATCAATCAATTTTTTTCAACTATGTGAAGGGTATAATTTATTCAAGAATAAATTATACAAACATCATATAAATAGATGCTCATGCTCATGAGATAAAACCACTTAGATGAGAAACAAACAATATTCCCCTACCTTAAAAAGACGTCGCATGTCGTCGAACCACGGAAAGAGGCAAGCATCGCGGTGGTTGGGCGTCGCAGAAGAACGGTGTCGAATCCGTTGACGTCGGGGTGCGTCCGAAGTAGAAGCGTATTTGGAGAAATCCCTTGCATTCATTGTGGGCAGAGTCATTCTCCCTTGATTCGGAGGAAGAGGAAGAAGAATGGTGCTCCTCGTGGCATCACCTCACCTTCTTTCCTCGGTTGAAGGAGATGCCCTCCGCCGAGGGGAAGATTGCATTCTTCATGGAAAGAAATATTTTCCTTCTAATACTCCAAAACTTCTCCACAGATTAATTTCCCAACCATAAAATGAAAGGCTTCCTCTTAATTTCATAATGCTAAGCAATTCAAAACTAAGAGGTGCCAATTCATTAATTGAAATCAAGTTGGAAAAAACTTATGGGAGAGAGAGAAAGAGGTGAGGAGTTTACATAATTAATGGGAGAGTTAGAAAAGAAATAAATGAAGGGGATATTAATGGGGGTTCAAGGAGTTTAAGAGGAGTTGAATGGTTGGGGCTTGTGTGGGACCCACCTCTCATTTATCCTCACACGGGTAGATGGTGGTTATGGATCTCACCCTTAACTCCCGTTTGTAGGGTATAACTTCCATAGATATAAATAAAATTGTTCTAACCATTTTTTATTTAATTCATAAATCCCCAATTATTAATCCTCAACCCACTCAAAATGCAACTACATTAAATCTTCTTTTAAGCAATTACCAGTGTTACGAGTTCATCGGTGCCCTTGGATTTCAATTCTGTGCACCGATTCAAAAGCTAGAAAAACCTGCACGCACGTTTACTGAACGTACCTGAACAAAACATTGTAAATTGATTCCAGGCACACTGAGCCTCAGAATTAGGTGTTGTAACAAACTATAGACTAGTAAAATTCCATGGTATTTAAGAAAAAAAATTTCCTTGAAATTTCTGGGTCTTTACACTACGTACGGATTACCATCTCCATAGACGTGATGAGATTTATTCCCCATCATATCCATTCAAGACTAATTTTCATTTGATGATTAAAAATAATATGTAAACACTTAATATAATTCTTCATATGAATAAGATAAATCCCATCCATAACAAATACGACCCACATAACAAAGAATATAAAGGAAAATGAATCTGTTAACACCTGAAACAACAATAATACTAAGACATTATTAACAAAGCTATGATAAAAGATCATATATGATATCATATTAATGTATATGATTCTTTTATAATTTAATAACAATTATTTCACCATTATATAGGAGGGTAACCTACCCTCATCCAAGGAAAAGTACATGGTAAGCGTTAATTTCACAATCTCATTTTTATCCGAGGTTTTTTTCCGTAAGTATCTACTGGGACCTCTTTATCATCCACATCCATGTTTCTAAAAAATGTATATCAAAACATTCTTACTATATTATAGACTATGGGTTAAATTCATTTATACCCTTGATTGAATTTTTATAAGATGTATATAAATTAATCTTTCCGTCATTTTCCAAACAAGGTCCTTTTGAACCTTGTCGAGAAATTTAAATTAAGAATTATTTTATCTTATACGGCCGGTGAGGCTATTTTCCTCCATTATTACATCATCAAAGCTTCCCTTACATGATTATAATAATATTTTTAAAATAAATGTTTTCATTATAATTATATGATTATTAATTGATTCCAAAATAGAAAGAGATATTTCTCTAAAAAGTGTTTTTCTTTCATCTATGTAAAATCCTTTGATGGATTATAAGTTTATTTGAAGATGATTTATTATGATACAAAACATCCATATTATATTGAAGGTTTTGTGATATGTTTGACTATGGATGCTCTATTTTTATACCATTCATGGTTTATGGTTAAAGTGTTGACATTTTTTATGCTAGTTTTAATACGGTTGTTTATGATTTGTTTAAACCTTTTCATATGAGGAATGTATTGGACTTAGTAAGTGACGGGTGGAGCCCGCTATAGCTCCTCGATGCATCGGTATGTCTCATGAGACAACTAGACGTGGAATTGGTCGAGGCCCTTTCCCAATTTTGATATATGGTTTTGGCCGATGCCTTAATCATTTTTAGACGTCTTGGTAGAGGACTTGAAAAAAAATTTCAGAATGTTATTCATTATACATTCCATCATTATGAAAATATTATTGATGGTTCATGTGGTCATTCGTCTCGTAGAATACCCATGATTAATTTTTATTATGGCATTATTTACTCAGCTAATATTAATTCCATAAAAGTATTCATGTTTATTATTGGTAAGGGCTTCTGCTTTCAATTATTGACCATGCTTAATATTTTTGTTTTCTTCCACTGTATTTCTAACCCTTTATGAGAGTTTGAGCTCACCCCTTTCATATGTTTCATTTTCATAGGATATGAAGAAGTTAGTTTTGAGTGACCTACTGGCATAATCTAGGAGGCTTGGATGTTTCTAATTAAATATATTCATTTTGTATTTCTCTTCAAACTGTAATGTTGTACTTATGTACGAATCTTGTTTCCAATAATACTAAACTAATCAGTCTTTTGAGATATGATTTCCTTGTTATCATGCCAATGTTGTGTAATAATGCACCGACTTTATGTAACTAGGGTTGGGGCATTACAATATTCATCTTCCATTTCTCACTCCACCTATAAGGGATCCACTCAGAATTTATGGAATTATAGGACCCTTCATTATCTCAAATGAATACATCATCCATTGGAGATAGATGATCTATTGAAGTATCAAATTCATCCATCCAATGAATACAACATTTCCATAGATTCACTGTTCAATACATTTTGATAAAATTTCATGATGCTGACAACCTTCTCTAGGATCCTCTTTAAACAAATAATAAATAGACATTGAAAAAATCCTATAATTTGTTATGGTCACACAACCTTCATGAAGAACACCTATTTCATGAATCTCAACTAACCATAACAAAACTTTTATATTTTGTGAATCTTATATTTCATTAATGATTTTTTTTAATTTCATGATGATCAGAACATTTGGTTTTCGTTTAACCCCTTTTTAACTCCATTCCATGAAACACCTTCGCCAACCACCTTCACGATTCTTTATCCTTAAACAAATTTCAAAACTCCCTAATTTTATGGAGGGGTAGAATCATATGTATAGGCCTTTCAACAAATTCTATACCCCTCTAGACACATCATTACAGTTTTTTAATGCTCCCTCTTTTCATCCACGATGCTTCCTTTTCTACCAATCTCCAAATAAAAATCTCTATTAATATTTCTTATCATTGTCGTAGAGACCATGGTCAAACTCTTCACACTGCCACACTGCTCCACTTGTGCTGCACATCTCCTTCATCATTCATGATTCTCGTTGTTGACACATAAATCACAATCACCTTTCTTTTATAATTATAAAAACACCCTTCATGGAGTCTATATTCTGGAAACTCATTCCATTGAAAATTTTTCCCAAGGCCTTCATGGAAATCCACTATTCTAAATGCTATTTAAACTAATAATTTTGGACCTGAATAATATGGAAAACTATAGTAAACGACATCACATTGTGAAAGAAATCTTATGTACCATTTCTAAAGAAGTTAATACTTTCTTGTGGATATTTTTTAACAATCTATGTCATCAGTATCTCTATATTACCACAACATTTTTCAAAAACCCACCTTTTCAATAGACATAATCAAACCAAAATTCTTATAAGGATATCTTGATGGATTTTTTCCAACCATCTTCCCCTTGGTTTTTATGACAAATATTCATATTTTGATACCCCAATGATACTTATTCCATCTTGTAACAACATTCTCTAAATGAAATTCAGATAGCGATCACAAATTTACTCAACCCACAGTGAAATCTCACATGATCTATTCTCTATGTTAGATACCGGAGTATAGTTCAATGTATGTCAATGAATCAATTCATTCAAAAACTAATCAACTCATTTTATCATGGACCTTATCAGTCTTGATATATAATCATTGAGTGATCACATTTAGCATCGTAATATTTAATACTCCCCCTATCCCACCGCTCCAACTACCATATTTAACTTTCCCTATCTCACAGCTCCACAAAACAATTCCTCCCCCATCTTCATTAATAAATTTTATGTCTTTTGATAGCCACAATTTCCCCCCATATTTCAATAAACCCTAAGGTCACTCCTTCATAATCTGTAACAGGTTAAAGAATAGAGATCACAACATTCAAGAAAAACACCCCATACCTTGTGGAGAAGGGGTCTAATATCAACACTTTTTCAAGTGTGTGGAGATGACGGAACTCCAAGATTTAGTCAATGCATCTCAAACACTCCCTTCGGTAAGGTATTTTTCAGTATTTCCAGGACATGTTGTTATATAGGCACAAAATCCAACTTCACAACCCCTTGCATCACCTTCTCCTTTAGAAAATTATACATGATTTCAATGTGGTTTTTCCTTCAGTGATGGAATTGATTTTTTCTAAGATCTATACCAACTGAATTATTCCAATGGGTTCTGATCAGAGACTTCACTTCAACACCCATATCATCATGTTACTGCTTCATCCTTAATAATGGTGTCCATGCTTTATTATCCTCAATATATTCATATTATACTATGCTAATTGAATTAGAATATTGATTCTTTTGTATAAAAGAAATACAAAATCCAACAAGGTATTATGCACCACCTAATGTTGATTTTCTATAAAATGTAAATCTTTCCCAATCTGCATATATATATATACCAATAAATATTACTAGAAATTTTCATTATACCTAAAAATAAATTCTATAATTCCCATTATATATTAAAGAATTAAATTCACTAATATATAGTGGATTTTCTTTGGATTTCATTGATACTTTTCCGCTTGACATATAGAAAAAACAATATCATGTGGTGTCACTATTAAGTACAATAGGCTTCCAATGATATGTATATATTTAGTGGAATTAACCACATTGCATTTATCAACCCATGATAATTTCATTTGAGTAGCCACTAATGTTTTCATTCCCTTGGAATTATCCATTCAAAATATTTTCAGAACCTCATTGTCATATTTGGATTATGAAATGAATGTTCCATTCTATCATTGTGTTACCTTTATACTGTGGAAAAAATTTCATTTAAACAATCATTGACATCTCAAACACAAAATTAATGAATTCTGAAAACTATCTACATTATGATTCATCTGATTCCCTAAAGGTTTTGTCATTCACATATACAAGAAAAATCATTCTTTTATTACAATAATTATTGAGATTGATATTGTAATCAACCCCACCACACTTAAAACCGAGCTTCCTCAAAAACTAATGGAGCCTTTAGTACCATGATCATGGTGATTTCTTTAACCCATATAGTGCCTTCTTTCCCCGACCCACTATATTCTCATAATAATGAATTTGAAGACCATTTGGATTCTCAACATACACTTATTCTTCTATAATCCCATTAATAAATTATGACATGAAGTTCATTTGAAAAAATATGAACATTCTTTTCACATCTATGGAAAAAAATAATTTGATTGTATCTAGCCTCACAGTAGTTGAAAATGTCTCATCAACATTAATACCCTCTATCTAGGGTTTCCCTTTGCAATTAGTCATTCTTTGTTTCGAATCATTACACCATATTCATTCATTTTATTGTGAAAAAAACCTATTCATTTTTGATAACATTATTATTTGTTGTCATTGAAATACTATCAAATGTCTGATTCTTCTCAATTTGGTCGAGCTCTTCATCAATTGATTGAACCCAATTCTCATCTCCAACTTATTCATCAAAAAATTTGGCCTCTATATATGATAAATATGATGATTTTTGTAGATTATTTATCCTCCTAGTCTATAATAGAGCTCTCTGATCACCAATTATATTTTTTCTATAAATTTTGTCTATTCTTTTATTTTTTATGAAGATGGTGAATTATTATCATCCTTTTCAATATCTAAATCTTCTTCTAAATCGGCCTCTAGAATGGGAACATTCCCTGATATTTTTATATTTTCATCCCAATCCTCCAAGGACTGATCATGTATTTACTGATGATTCGCATCATTCTATACTATATTTAAATCATGTATTTATACTACCTTTTCTTGACTATTATTGAATTATTTATATGATTTACCTTTCTTTGAGTAGCCATTAAATATGCCTTTATCTCCATAGGATTCAAACACTTGTGTTCATCCATATTGAGAACGAAACACTTACTTATAAAGAATTATATGTACTTAAATGATGTATTCTTTCAATACCATGACATATATGGAGTCCTATTTTCATTCAGATTGTAGAATGGCCTATATCATGTGTTGACTGATGTCCTCACTACTTCATTCTATAAATTTTCTGGAAGGTCTTTCTCAATGAAAAATATTCAAGCCCTATTGTTGATAATTTGAATTCTTCTATAAACCAATTCATTATGTTGTGGAGTTATTATTGATGAATCTTGGTTCATTATCCCATGATTCTTTATATAATCCTCAAATTTAATATTTGTAAAATCAATTCCATTATCTCCTCTCATCATCTATATTTTCTGACCTAGCATTCATTTAAATGCTCTTTAATATCTACTAATAAAAATTAACACCTCAGAGTTGTGGGTAATGATTTATACCCACACCATTCTACTAATATCAATAATGAAAAAATAATGGTATCTATTTCCTTTAATATAACTTGTTGAAATTGGTCTGCACAAATCAATATGTACCAACTCATGTAATTTTTTTGACGTTTTCTATTTTTTAATTATAGTAGATTCAATATATCATCCCTTTTTAAAAAGTATCACATATAAGGATATGATTAACTGATAATATAGGGATGTCTAGATATGTATCATATTTCACCATATCATCCAAGGGTGTTGTCTCAAGTTACCAATACTTTTATTCCCTAACTTTTTTTCATTATCCATGGATAGAAATCAAATATCTTCTTCTCAACTCGTAAGTTCAATATTTCCTTTTCTGTGAAATCCCTTAAAGATAATTGTGTGGTGTTATCCCTTAATGGAAAATTATATCTTTGAAAATCATATGGATTTTTCCATGTCACATATTTGACAGACTCTATGGAAGTTGTGATAGAGACATTCCACAGCCAAGCCATTAGTATGTCTCATGTATCTTCCCCAAACTGGATTTTCTTTAGACAACAATCTTTAGGCCCCCATCAGTACCAAATCGTATGATACCTTCCTTCTCATACATGATTCTGATTATTTTTTCCTTATATTATATCATTTTCGAAGTGCATCCACTACAAATAATCCATATTTTTGGGAGATAAAATGTTTTCAATGTAATATATTCAACCACTTCAAACTCATCTCCTTTCATACTGATCCATGTTTTTGGCTTCATGAATGATATGGACTGATAATCATGATCTTCCTCAGTATATGATAAAAAATCATCATCTTCTAATACATCGATATTATTTTTCATTTTCCAATGACATTTTTGTTAATTCAATTACAGCTTGAGATTAGATTGATTCTTCTTTCGCACATTCTTCTACATTCACGAGGTTCAATATCAATACATGTGTCCAAATAAACCACAAACCAAATAATGAACAACAAATGATGTATTTGAAAATTGAGTTATATTTGGATACCATTGTTTTTTTACTCCATTTTTTATCTCCTTACTATAGATCCCACATTTTGTGAGTGTCCCATCATTCCTCAACAATAACACCTGATGCGAGGTGTATTCCAACATTCCACATAAACACCACTGAATATACCGTGGGTTATTTGAATATTTTGACTCTACCACATACCCATACCAATATTTGATTTTAGATATTGTTCTTGTGGTCTAAAATTAATAATCAATGCTCTATTTTATTAACCATATTATTAGCCATATCATTTAGATTTGACTGTTATTTTTTTCATATTGACCTCTATGCTCCAGCTTCATCTTTTTTGCTTCCAAAATGATCTTCTTTCCTTATTTCATTCCAAGAGTTAAGAGTTTTTCAAGATCCACAAAAATTACTCATAGGCTGAAAACTACTTCTTTATATTCTTAAATATGCTTTCTTTTTATCTTTTCCAGTGATAATCATACTCTCTATTTCCCTTTTCTATTCTTAAATCATGAACATGTACAAAAAACCATTTCTGAGATATTTTGTATTTATGGCTTTAGTTCTAAAATTTATTCATTAAACTTATACTTCTCTTATTCCTAATACTATATATAATGTTTGGCATCATGAAAAACATTTCTGTATTAATATAGTTTGGATCTCCAAACATCTATATCTTCAATAGAATCATCTAATTCAACAAGAAGTTTTAATATACCCTTGAATTCATCTTATTCATTTTCTCGTTCATTCATTATTTGAGAATTACTGACAACTTACACCATATAATTTTAATTATGAACCATACTGTCATGAAGATCTCATTCCTCATACTCTTAATAAAATTCATCTTCACTTGAAAGAAGATTCTCATTTTTTAAAATATTTTGGTAAAAAAATGCATTCCTTTCAAGTAGGCTTTAGACTGATTTATAAGAATTTCAACTTCATCCTATTAATATTTTAGAAACTTATTCAGAATCCATGCTGAAAAAATTCCAAACACTCTACATCTAAAGAATGCAATCAAGTTTTTCCCTTCGATCTTTCTTTATCCTCTTTGATGATTTGATGCTAGGACTGAAATCACCTCAACTATCTCTTTATCTTCATTTCTATCATAAAAGGTATGATTCTTCATCGTATTTAATCCCACTTAATTAGACTTCCATTTTTCCACAACATCATTATCATTGTTTCTTGACTCATATTTTACAAGAATATTGTGGAATCTATCCATTGTCTACTTCATTATAAATTTATCATCCAATATAAAAACCTTGGATTAAACTGAGGAGGAATTTTTCTCATGATGTGATTAAAAATATTTATATATAAACTGATTTATCTATTTAAATGAATGTTCTAAAAAAATTCAATCAAGAAAATAATGTATCAATAGACTATTTGGGGTGAATTTAGAGAACCTTTTAATTATTCCATAGAACATGCATTTTGGAATCATGGAATTTTCAGTCACCCATATAAATATTCAACATCCTCTCCCACCTAGCATGTGATGAATTAAAAGGATCACCTTGTTATATATCTCAATTTATTGGTATCCCCATAAATAATTGATTCCATTAGCATCAACATCAAATTCAATTTGATTTGTTTATGATAATGCACCACAGTCGATATTATTAGATATTATAGGCATATCTGTAGTAAAGACATCTATTCCTGATTACTGGAAGTAGTGTTGCATCAAATTATTCAATAATAAAAAAATTTATCTATGGAATATCATAAATAATTTGTGATTGAGAACCTCCATTTATTATACATATAGAAAACTAATTACTTTCATCTTTTTGACACTAATACAAATTTTTATCCTAATTAGGGTAAATACCCTAAGTGGGGGGTGAATCAGGGTATGAAAAATTAAAACGTCATACCCATCGGATCTTGTTTCATCATTAAAAAAACACACTTCTCTCTACTTATCATACACAAATGTAAACCAAATATCACTTCCAAGAATTTTGGTTTAGGATAGAGTATTTCTATATATAGGGTCACATCCTTTATAAGAATTATGATCATATAAATTCTTTCCCAAGGGTCCCTTTTTATGACTCTTCATCTAGATCACTATTCGTGGAATGGATCCCCATCTTACTCTTCTTTTGATACCTTTTCTTAGAAAGGATCCACTTATAGGTTATAGACATCTAGGTCCCTTCATTATCACAATTGAATAAAACTTCAACTGTAGATAGATGCTCTGCTGAAGTTACAATTTCATCCAACTATTGAATACTATTTTAGTAAAAATTTATTGGGAAATGGATTCTGAAAAACAT
Organism: Viscum album; assembly: GCA_963277665.1. Classification (NCBI taxonomy): domain Eukaryota; kingdom Viridiplantae; phylum Streptophyta; class Magnoliopsida; order Santalales; family Viscaceae; genus Viscum; species Viscum album. The sequence goes on along the minus strand of OY728133.1, from coordinate 909,346,182 downwards.
TTTCAATGTTCACATTCATCGTGAAGACCACATTACATGAATCTCAAATAGACATTTCATAGCTTCTGCCATTCAAGAAGATAACTTGTCCTTATTAAAGAAAACCACTTTTATGAAGTTCAGCTAGCCTTTGTGAAGATAATTTCTTTTTTGAATCTTACATATCCTTTATGAGTTCCCTTACTTTCCATATGCTCAGAACATTTTGTTGGTATCTATAGCCTCCACTAAATATTTTCTGGAATCACCTTTATTAAAACCTTTTAAAATAAAATTTGTGATACCAGAGCCTTGTGATTTTTTAAATTCTCTATCATTTTATAAAGGAGTTGGATTCCAATTTACAGGTTCTTCCACCTATTCTTTAAAATTTAGGCCATATCATCACCATTTCATTTTTCTCCCCCTTTTCCACCATGATGCACCTTTTTTAATGATTCTCCAGGACAATTAACTATCCATGATTCTTGTTGTTTTCATTGATATCACCATCAAACTCTTAACGCCACTAAACTTCTCCACTCGTGATCCTCGACACATTTGTCATTCATGTTGCTCATCGTTGATGCAAAGCCGAAATAATTCTTTGATCCTTCCTGAAACACCCTACAAAATGTCTATATTCTAATGAAATTTGATTGTTCCAGATTTTTATAAGGTCTTCATGGAAATCCATAATTCATGATTCTTTCCAAACTCTAAATTTTGGAGCCCAAAAAATGGAAAACGTTGGAAAATGTTGTCAGCTTATGTACACAATTTTCTTTAGCAAATCCAGAAAATTAATTCTTTCAACTTAGATATTTTTCAAATTACCATGTCAACAATCACTCTATTGTGGACAAAAATACCTTAGAAACCCTCTTTTTAAATAAACACAATCAACACAAAAATGTTCAAATGATACATTAATGGATTTTTTCCCACACTAACAGAGAGAAGTGGTGGAGGGATGCTGCATCTGATAACTCAAAATTGGTTATAAAATATTTGTAGGGCCCTTGAAAAGATTAGATATCATCATGTACACTGATAATGGTGGAATATTTGTAATGTATATAAATATTTGAAAGTAATAAAACTATGTAGTGGTCATAAATAGTTGTTAAATTCGAGCGCGAAAGAGTGTGATAGTGGGAGGTCTGATTAAAATGTTCTACAAGGTATAGTTATTCAGCAGTTTTATAATATAATATAACATAACCTCAAATACAAGATATTAATAGAATGACCAAAATTCATATAAGTGAGAGTGTTGACGACATAGGTGTGGTCATTATATTGAAAATTCTATTAAAATATCTACCTTTTCTATAATATAAATATACCTTAATAGAATCATACATCATTTTTCCATAATGATATATATCTATATAGGTGTAGAAATCACCCACATACACATTTATGTGGGAGACAAAAAAAAATATCATAGTTTTCCAAATTATTGAGTTGAATCTATACATGACAAGTTTCTACACACATAATCAATAATAAAAGAAAAATAAAATAAATGTAACTACACGTACTCTCCAATAATAACAATATTATAATGATAACTTATCAAGACAACAATTGATCACATTAACAATTATATTTAAATTTTAATTATTATATATAATAATTTATATACTCACATGTAATAAGCATAAGAATAAAATAGGGCCCCACAAAACTATCTCATACTAGAGATATAATTGATACTGTATTATCTATCTATTATCCCTCTCGTTAAAGAGTAAAATCCAGTAATCATCTTATAGTCATCGATTCCCACTATGTTAGAAATTTTTTAATTCTTCTAACATTCATGTTTGTGGTGACCAAAAAAATATATAAATTTCCTCATATAAATAATATTATCTTCACCTCTTAGAAAATGATTCACCATAGTTTCTACTTACTCAAATGATAGAGGAATTCACATATATAATAGTATTTAATTTTAAATAATAGTGGAATATATATCTCCACTAATCTCCCAATAGAAATATTATTAAAAATCATATTTTCCTCAAACCCATTGTTACATGTAAAATGGATATAAGACTAAGTATACTTTTCAAGATCAGTCTCATAGTTTTGAGAGTGAGAAAGTGTGTAAAAACTCTAGCAAATAATTCTCATTAAAAATCCATATTCTCTTCAATCCTCTATAAATCATAGATAATATATGGTTCCCGATCATTGTAAAATTAATCGATTGGAACTTAGACATAAATAATTCATGTTAAAATGTGATTTTATGTTTACATGTTGTGGAAGAGGTGCAATATGGATCTATGTTGTTTGTTGGGTAGAAGAGGATATAACAACAGTTTACATATTTGTTCGTATACCATTTTGCATGACAGACTAGGGATACGAGTGTATAGAAATGGATCTATATACCAATGGTATACGGTTGTGCTTTATAGTACATATACCAAGGTTCTTGAACAGTTGGTTGACATATATACCAACGGTTTCACTAAACCACTCAGAATGGAGCGTCTTCATAAAAGATGTACCAACATCTATATAAAAAACATTGGTTTAGGTCCATACTGAAAATCCACGCACTAACAGGCCCTGGAACTATTGGGATATCCTAGCCCAATGATTTCATACCATTGGGATATGTTTCAATTTTAGTAGTGGTTTCTCATCGCCTCCATGATACTTCCACTTCTAAGAGTATAATTTTTCCAAATGTATTTTATATTATAAACCAGAATAATTTATATCATCTAATAAGGTGAACATAGTTTTTTATCATAATGTTTAGTGAAAAATGATAAACTTAATTATCATGATAATGGTTAAAATGAATTTTTATGGGTTAAACATAATATATTATGGGTAAAATGACCCACCAACTTGTCCAACACCCATTTTCTAGACATATTTCTACCCTTCTAACCATAATATATATTTTAATGAGTTAGTGGGATACTATTCCAAAAATGTGTCCTATAAAATAAAATATGTAATGAAAAGAAAAAAAATTACAATAATTTCTTTTAGTATCTATATTTCTTTGGGACATGGAAAAAAATTTCAATAATATATATTATATTGAAGGATAAATTATTTTTTTATCTTAGTAATTTATCACCAATTTTTATAGATGATTTTATTCTTAAAATGGTTATGAAATGTGGACACAATAATTATTTAGTTAATGATTATCTAAAATAAATGACACTAAAAATATTTAAAATAAGGTATATTGAATTAATTGTTGTATTACATTAATTTTTTTCTAAAATATGCCATCTTTTATAGGTGAGAACACAATATATTCAATTCCATAATTTTATTTTTCATAAATTTAAATTAAATAAATAATTTCAAAATTGATATTAATGTCATTTTAATATAACTGATATTTTATTAAATTATATAATATTAATAAACATCCAATCACATAAAAAGTTATTTTCAAATGATAATAAATATAAAATATGATTTATTAAAGGACAAATTTATCTTTTATTATGAACATATTGACAAACAAATTTTAAAATCATTTTTATCAGGATTAGGGTTAAAGTTGTGTTTTAATGCGTTACATGGGGTTCCGTTGAATTTAATTTCCAACAAACATTGGATGATTATTTAACAAATTGTGTATAATATTTAGAATTATTATTTTTATGTTTTATTTTATTTATAACTATAATTTTTTTTGTTGGATAAATTACCAAGGTTAGAAAAATACATACCATAGTGGAAAAAAAATTCTATATGAAGAGAAACAAGAATGATAACAAACCAAATGATAAAAAAGATTTAATTTTTTTATTTTGATGGTATTTATAAAAAATAACCCTCCCCACCTCTAATTTTATTCAATTTTTGGTACCGTTGGTTTGGTATACTTCCCAATAGTGAATAGGTTTTAGTATTTGCATGAATAGCACTCCTCCTCAACTACTAAAGGGAACTCACTCCCCTAAGTTATTAAAACCTCTCAAGCCATTTATATTATCCAATACCTACACAAATAAATTTATAAATTCCCAAAAATTATCATATAAGTGTTATTTTGAGATGAAATCCCACCTAGGAATGATTTATGTAAATCTAAGGTAGATACCCAAAAAAGAGTTAATGTTCTTCAAAGAGTATCTTTATTTTACACCTTTCCCCACCTACATCGATTTTTATTATACCATGACGATATTATAACATAATTATATTCCATGTACTAAGAAATATTTTTAAAGTAATTACCTATATCTATATACACTTCTATCAATGGGTTATGAAATGATTGTTCATGTGTAATGAAAAATACAACCTTCTGAACTGATGTCATTCATTTTTCCATTACTACCTCTCAAGGTTGGGAATTAAGATAGATATAATGTATATATAATATATATATAATATATTTACACCACTATATTTATTATATCATATATTACCTATTACATTACATTCTATAAAAGACATGCTAACTGTAAGAACCTAATTCTTCTTTTCAGAATTTTTTTCTTTTTGCAGGTGTTTTTGAGAAAAGAGGAGTTATGGAAAAATTTTGAAGAACACACCATGTACATGGTTACCGTGGGTTGTCGTGTGGTGTTCGTGTAACGGTCTTGCACACGGCCATGCGTGATGACTTGGAGGCCACCTAATGTGGATTACAAAAACAGCAAGTACCCACCGTGTACTCTAAAATTACAGGCCGTGTATTTTGTTTGTTTTCATTAAACACACCAGAGTCACGTCTGATGAACATAACTGTCTGTTTATCAACAAAGTTCATGTGAGATCACCAATCAGCCACAGATCTTCAATGATCCCCTGATACTCCATCCATCCTCTGAATCGAACACTGTTAGTTGCGTTGGAATCACATCTGTGTGTTCTCTCTTCTGCTGGAACCTCATTTCATGAATTCTATTGTTTTCCAAGTTATCACGGGTTTAACATTTTAGATGTTTTAAAAGATATATAGAATTCTAAAGAGATTAAATCTTCTAGGATCATGTATATTTATCTCTTAACCCCGAGGTAGGTGGTTTGTGCCTTTCTGTTGAAAGTCATTGAGTTTTATGTGAAAATTCCACCAATACCCTGGAACTGGGTATTGCGTGTTTATATTTTTAGACCTATTGTTTCTTTGTTATCCTGTTATGCCTGATTAGATGATTAATGATTGTGAATAAAGTGAATTTTTGTGCTTTGGATGTATTAACCATGCATGTTTTGCCAGTTTTGACCTTCGGTTCTTGTTTACCAGTTCGGTTGTTATTTACTTTCTCATGCCTAGTATTGTAGGATGGTGTGATGGTTGTTCTATAATCCTGTTGTGATGTAGAATTCTAGCCAAGTAGTTCATGAGGTTTACCTTGGCCGTTATGTGCTTCTACACATGATTGACTTGCATAGGGCCCTAAGAACCTGATGTATAGACCATAGGGAGGATGGATGTAAGAGCTTCTCCATAGTGTCTTTACAATTTACGATTCGAGACCATATGTGGAATTAATTTTGTGTGCTTCCCCAGAGTGTCTGTTGTTCCTAGACGTGGGCCACAGGGGGGATTGTGATGTTGAGTTCTTCCCCTGAGCGCCTTTAGTACCGATACAAGACTATTGGGGGAATTGACGGTGAGTGCATCCTCAGAGAGTCGATACTTAAGCTGAACAAGAGGGGTTAGACAGATAGTAATGCCCAAAGGGTTGCTTGTAATTTTTTCGTAGGACTAGAGGGGATAGACTACGAGTACTTCCCAGAGGGTTACCTTGTTTTTATCTTCCTGGTTGTGTTGCTAGGTAGGACCAGAGTGGATAGGTTGTGGGTACTTCCTATAGGGTTACCTGTTGTGTTATCTTTTTTTCTGTTGCATGCTGTGTGGTGTTTTGAATGCTTTTAACTATGGAATGTTTACTGCTTAGTGTTTTCTAGTTTAATACTTTTGTACCTTTACCTGCCATATACTCACTGAATATTAGGCATAGATATTATCATGGTTTCCTACTAGGATTTAGTCTCACACACTCTATGGGTCATGATTTTCATCCCAAACAGATTATATAGTTGTAGTTAAAGATAAGGTCAAGCGCCCATCCACCACAGGTAAATGATTTTTTGCGGAGATGTAGAGTATGGGACCATGCTATGGCTTGCGATGATAAGGTGTTTATCTGCATTCTTTTTCACTTTTGATTAGCACTGTTGTATTCGAGTTTTGTGACATGTTTGGCTGTTTTCCTAGACATATGTATCATGCATCAATTTATATATATGTTCTCTAGTTTATACTTTCAGTCTTCTGTTGTTACTGTTGTATGTCATTATTGCTGCTTCTTCTCATATATGTATTTTTTTACTTCTTCTGGGTATTATTCCAATGAGGGAATAATTTCCCCACTATCACACCCAAGGCCCTCAATGCTAGTCGGAGGCCTCTGGCGTTTGGTGAAATGCGCTTGTGGCCATGTGACCAACTGGGTACTAGGCGCCTCTAGGTGGCTTCTAGAACCAGGATGTTACAAAGTGGTATTAGAGGATTTCTTTTCTCCTGACATACTATTTGGAGCCTCAGCTAGGGATAGGATGGAATATGTACTAGGTAATAAGCTATGTATGGGAGTAGCTAACTTGTGTATAGGGAAAAGACAATCTACCTCGTTTATATAGAATATTTTATGGTTTTTCAATTATTACAGTAAATATGATATCACCATGAGTGATTCACTTGATTTTTGCTATTTTTTTTATGTTATTGAGGTTCTATATCTATTGTAACCTGATGAGACGAGGTTATTCCATCTCATGGATCATAGAGACACATGCTAGAAATCACTTGTCATGCGTTTTTGTCATGCCATCTAGGATGCATTAGTGATTGCATGTTGTTGTGATAGATGATGTGTAAAATATGCATGCTATTTTGATAGATTCCTTGATAAAAATACCCAAGGTTTGATAGGGTATTGTTTTTGTAGATAATTTCTTTAATGAATTCAAAATATTGGTTCTTGAGGTGTTATGGGCCCTCATGGACCTGAATTTGGTGGATAATTGCCTTGTGGCTATGTTATACTGTATGCAAGATCCCAAATGTTGACTCATGGGGAGTATGGGCCCTCACATATTGGAGTTTGGAACTTTCTATGCTCGTTTCAGTGTTTTCTAGGATCTGGAGTAGTTTATGGGGCGTACTATTTGGAAAACCCAGAATACACACAGTGTAATGTTAAGTACACACCGTGTGTTCTTCTGTTTGGGAAGAAACTGTTTTCCTTAAGTACATGTTGTGTACTTAATGTACACGTCGTGTAGTCTCTAACAGTGTCATAGGCCGTGTGGGCGGAGACATGGGATGTGGAAAATCTAGTGGGAACACACTATGTAGCCATCGAACACGCCAAGTATTGTTGACCCCGTGCCCACCCATGTCACTAACAACCCTGGATGGCCGAGTCATGTCTAATACATGTTGTGTGTCCTCTCAACACGTTGTGTAGTCTAACCTAGGTACCCATTTATGTCATGAACAACACTGGATGGTGCCACCCTTTCTTGCAGAGGTTGGGTCTACCTAGAACATGCCGTGTAGTCTGACCAAGGTACTCGTCCGTGTCACGAACAACATGGGTTTGTGTTATCCCTTCTTATACACGCCATGTCCGTCAGGAACACTCTGTGTAGTGTGTGTCGTGTGTCAGGTCGTTTCACTAACAAGATGGGCTAGGTGAATCTTTTCTAGTACAATTCATGTAGTAATTTTACATGCCATGTAGTCTTTCCATTGGAGATCTGTGTGGCTTAACCGTGTAGAAGGACTTGGGTAGGGAGAGAGGATTCAATTACACTCCATGTGTTTTGACAACATGCCGTGTGTTTGGGGTGTTACACGACCAGTTTAGGAAGGATTACATGCCCATGTAAGTGAATTCAGGGAACACGCCATGTAGGAAATGTACTTGTCGTGTAGTCATGTTTTGTAAAACATGAGTTCTCTCTTTCTCATGTTCCCTTCTTACACTCCTTGTATTTAGTCGTTCTTAATCTTGATCTAAGGTGTGTTTGACATTGCAGATTACTTCCACCAAGACATCCTAAGGTTGTATTCCAGCTGCTAGACGGTGATCAGACACCGGACATGGACGATTTGGGACTACCTATAGATCCACCAGTTGTGCCAGCATTGGCACCGAACATTTTACCTGACGTAGGTGTTGATGCATAGTTCAGGGAGAGATTCTTGAGTATGATTTAGAACAATCAGAGAGCTCCACCTCCTGCCCCGTCGATGGCTGATTTGATGCGGGTCTTCCAGTTGCAACATCCTCCCACTTTCTCTAGGGAAGGAGTACCTCAGGCTGCAGAGTCATGGCTCGAAGCTATGCTGACGATCTTTAGCATCTAGAGATTCCTCCAGAGAGGAGGGTCAATATAGATACCTATATTCTCCGGGACTCTACCAAGAGGTGGTGGGATGTGATATCGCAGGCGGGACACCATCAGGTTATTGCATGGGATGAGTTTCAACACATATTCTTTGACTACGTCTATCCAGATATGCTGAGGGTCGATTGAGATCCAGAGATTATGAGTCTGGAGCAGGGTACTCTTCCTATTATGGAGTATTCCTCCTGCTTTACCGAGCTGCAGCGCATAACCCCTATTCTAGGATTTGATCATCTGTTCATGGAAAGGATGTTAGAGGACGGTCTGAGGCACGACATCAGATCGTAGGTGAACATCTTCTGGTTGAATTCTATAACTTCTATAGACAACCAAGCACTAATCACAGAGTGTAATCTGAGGGATTCTAGAGTTGCGATCCAGGACGGCTCTACGTCTAGAGTTAGTATTCCTCCAACTGACAACAAGATGTGCCACATGGAGTCCTCGTGTGGTTATTCGAGGAGGTGAGACACTTCTTCTGGTATCCAGGTAGTGTGCTACCAGTGCGGAAAAAAATGGTCATACGAAGCGACACTACCCGAGAGAACCAGTGGAGTGCAGATATTGCATCAAGATGGGTCATCTTCAGCACTTATGTCACATCTTCTCTCCAGTATTTGGAGATAGGGGTTCTTCTAGGACTCGTCATTCAGGAGAAGCACCACTAGTTTCTCAAGATTCTTGGAACTGGAGTTCTTCATGTCGTTCAGGATGAGGTGGAGGTTGTGGTCGTGGTAGCCAGTCACACGGTTTTCCGCAACATCAGGGAAGATCAGCTCACAGTTGTTAGGCAGGGTCATAGGGTCGTGGTACATGAAAAACTTTTTTTGTGGAACAAATCTAGTAGTAGCAGGATCAAAGAACTTCTAGAATTTGAGTTTCAATCTTGGTAGCCTCAGTCTTAGCATCTTCTCTTTTTGATACAGGGGCTTCCCATAGCTTTATATATATTGCAGTCATCGAGAGTCTTGAGCTCTGCATCTTTTCTTCAACTGATATCTTGATGCTAGACACTACGTTGGGGACTAGAATGACTAGTGTACGTCAGTGCATATAGTTCCCTCTACAGGTTGGTGGATGTCACTTCTTATGATACCTCTCTATCCTAGATATGACAGGCAATTATTTCATTCTTGGGATGGACTGGTTAGTTCTAGTCGAGGCATTTGTCAAATTTTATCACCGTAGGGTGAGTTTTATATCACTAAAAGGTGGATCATTTCTTCATATGGGTGAATGGGATGTCCAGCCGAGCAGAGCTGGTCCTGAGAATCATGGGTTGGGAGGAGTCACAGACCAGATTTCTAGTCATTATCTGGATGACTAGGGGACTTAATAGTTAGACTTTCTTCTAGTGGTGGATCATTTCAGAGATTTCATTCGAGAGGACATTTCAGGTTTTCCTCTGAAGCATGAGGTAGACTTCACGATTGAGATTGTCCCCGGAGCGGCACCGGTGTCCATTCCTCCTTAAATGATTGCTACACCTGAGTTGCAAGAGCTCAATAAGAAGTTGGAGGAGTTGCAGGCAAAGGGTTTCATCCGACCCAGTACTTCTCCTTGGGGTTTGCGAGTCCTATTTTCAAAGAAGACAGACAGTACTCTCATGCTTTTTGTGGACTATCTGAAGTTGAACCAGTTGACAGATAAGAACCAATATCCCTTTCCAAGGATCAATTATCTCTTTGATCATCTTCGAGGAACCCGAGTGTTCTCAAAGATTGACTTGAGGTCTGGTAATCATCAGTTGCGTGTTAGACCATCAGATATACCTCTTACAGCTTTCAAGAGAAGGTATGGTATATATAAGTATTTGGTTATGTCGTTCGGTCTCACAAATGCACCGCCAGTTTTCCTAGCACAGATGAACCGAGGGTTCCATTCATACTTAGATTCCTTCGTTGTGGTCATCATGGATGATATCTTGGTGTACTCTCACACTCGACCTGACCATGATACCAATCTTGAGATCATTTTGAGTGCACTGAGGGAGCAACAGTAATATACTAATCTCTAAAAGTGCCAATTTTGGATGGATCTGATTCGCCTCATGGGTCATGTTATCTCAGAGGTTTGAGTATCCGTAGACCCAGATAAAGTGAGAGATGTATTTTTCATGGGATTAGACAAAGAACATCTTTGAGGTGTGGATTTTTCTAGGGCTGGATGGATACTAAAGAAGTTTCATATTTAACTTTTCATGCTTCGTAGAACCACTGATAGGTCGACCAAAGAAGGGTGCTAAGTTCTTGTGGTTAGATTCTTATGACTTATCCTTTTAGGAGCTAAAAGAGAGGTTAACTTCAAAATCGATAATATTCTTGCCCGAGCCAGGAAAGAGCTTTACTATTTACTGTGATGTGTCAGGGATTGGTCTAGGAGCTATGCCTATGCCGGGTGATGGAGTAATTGCATACGGGTCTCAGCAGTTGGGGACACATGAGAGAAATTACCCGACGCATGATATGTAGTTAGCATCTGTTGTTCATGCTCTACGATGTTGGAGACATTATCTATTGGGAGAGAATTTTGTGGTTTTCACCGACCAAAAGAGTCTCAAGTACATCATCAATCAGTGTGATCTAAATTTGAGACAGTACAGGTGGGATGAGAACCTACATTCATTTGACTTTGAACTTTCTTATAGGTTTGGGAATGACAACGCAGTGGCTAAGGCGTTGAGTAGGAGGACACGGATATAGGTAGTTCAAGAGGCCAATAGTGAGTGGATGCTTATGTCCCTATTCTCTGATATGCATTTGGAGGTGCACAACCATCAGGGACAGACGTTTATTTCTTCTATAGTTGTTACCGCCACTCTTCTGGATAGAGTGTTTATGAGGAAACTATCAGATTCTAAAGGCTTAGTCCTAAGGGAGAGTGTGTCAGGAGATGACCCTATTCCTGGGTGTACCATAGGAAAGGATGAGATCTTGCATTTCCATGGGCACGTATGGGTTCCATCAAATAGATGTGAGGAGATGATGTGGGGGTTTAATTCCATAGTTTGGGCAGTTTATCCTGGAGTCACCAAGATGTATCTTGATCTACACCATTAGTATTGGTGGCAGGTATGAAGAGAAAAATTGCTGGTTTCGTCATGACATTTTCCACTTGTCAGTAGATAAAGGTGGAGCATCAGCGACCAGTGGAGCTTTTACAGCATTTCCCCATTCCCGAGTGGAAGCGGAATAACGACGCGATAGACATCGTGACCGGTTTTCCGAGGTCACCTCCAAGGAATGATGTGGTTTGGGTTGTCATTGACAGACTCATGTAGTTTTCTCACTTCTTTCTGATCAAGGAGACCTTTCGTTTTGATGTGATGTTACGGCTATACATCCATGAGATTATACATCTACATGGAGTCCTAAACTCCATGGTTTCTGACAAGGATGCATGTTTTACCTCTCGGGTCTGGCAGGGGATTCAGAAGGCTTTGGGTACACAGGTACTTTTGAGTACAGATTGTCACCCCCAAACAGATGGCCAGTCCGAGCATACGATTCAGGTGCTAGAGGACATGCTCCGAGCATGCATTATAAATTTTGGAGGTTCTTGGGAGAAGCATACACCTCTTGTGGATTTTTCCTATAACAATAGATTTCAAGAAACTATTCAGATGGCACCTTATAAGGATTTTTACGGGAGGCCATGTTGATCACCCTTATGTTGGATAGAGGAAAGAGAGGTAGATTTTTTGAGACTTCATCTTGTTTAGGAGACCATGGAGAAGATAGAGATGATTCGGAATAGGATGTATTCTGCACAGTTTCTATAGAATTCTTATGTTGATCAGTGGAGATAACATCTAGATTTTGAGGTCGGGGATCAGGTTTTCCATCATGTCATACCAAGGTTGAGACACAAAGAGGATTAGGATATAGGGTAAGCTTTCACCGAGGTAAGTCTATCCATTTGAGTTGTTGGAGAGAGTTGGGTTGTTTTCCTATCAGTTGCAGTTACCTCAGAGGTACCGAGCTATGCATGACATCTTCAACATTTCTCAGCTTTGACATTACTTTTAGGACATGTCTCATGCATTTCATCCCATGGAGTTTGATCTTGAAGTAGATGTGTCGTTTGAGGAACATCCTATCCGGATTGTGGATATCAGTACAAAGGTTCTCCATGGCCTATATGTTCCATTGGTACGAGTACTATGGTAGCATGTCCAGGTGTAGGACAAGACTTGGGAGAGGGAGGCTAATGTATGAGCTCAGTTTCTAGAAATGTTCAGGGTTTCTTCTTCAAATCCACTATATCGAAGTTTGGGGATTAATTTCTTTAAGTGGGGATGTTTATAAGAACCCAGATCTTCTTTTCAGGTATGTTTTTCTTTTTCCTAGAGGTTTTGAGAAAATTGGAGTTTCTAGAAATGTTTGAAGTACATGTTGTGTATTTTATGAGTACACTCCATGTACTTGGTTACCATAGGTAGCCGTGTGTTGGACGTGTAGCGGCCTTGCACACAACTTTGTGTGATGACCTAGAGTCCACCTAATGCGGAGTATGGAGACAGAAATTACATACCATGTTATCCAAAAGTACACACCGTGAATTTTGTTTTTTTCATTCAATGCACTGGGGTCGCGTCTAATGGATAGAACCAGCTCCTTCTCAAACTATTTCATCCGAGAGCACTGAGCAGCCACCGATCTTCGACATGCCTCAGACTCTATCTGTCCTCAGAATCGACCACTGTCAATTGTTTTGGAATTGAATCGGTGATTTCTCTCTTCTTTCAAAACCTCGTTTAATGATTTCTATTCCTTTCCAAGTTATAATGGGATAAATGATTTAGGCATTTTCTTAGATCTACGACATTCTAATGAGATTCAAGCTTTGAGGTTCATATTGATCTCCTAACCCTGAGGTAGGTGGTTTGTGCCTTTCTATTGAATGTCTTTGAGTTTTATGTGATAATTCCACCAAAACCCTAGAATGTTGTATTGCATGTTTACTGTTTTGGATCTATTTTGTCTCTGCTATGTTGGTATACCTGAGTAGATGATTATGGATTGTGAATAAGGTGAATTGTTGTTCTTTAGATGTATTTACCAAGCATGTTTTTCTTGTTTTGACCTTTGGGTCTTGTTTTCTAGTTAGGATTCTATTTACATTCACATACCTAGTGTTGTAGGATGGTGTGGCTATTGTTCTGTTATCATGTTGGGCTATAGAATTCTAGCCAAGATGATCATGAGGTTACCTTGGCCGTTACACGCTGCTACACTTTCTTGACTTGCACAGGGCCGTGAGAACCTGGTGTATATACCATAGGGAGGATGGACATAAGGGCTTCTCTAGAGTGTCTTTATAATTTTTTATGTGAGACTATTGGGGGAATTAACGTTGAGTGCTTCCCAAGAGTGTATGAAGTTCTTATATATGGGACACAGGGGGAATGTGATGTTGAGTTCTTCCCCATAATGCCTTTAATACCGATACGAGACTATAGGGGGAATTGATGGTGAGTGCTTCCTCATAGAGTATATGATTATGTTGAACCAGAGGGCTTAGACTGAGTCTACTGCCCAGAGGGTTGCTTGTACTTATAAGTTAGGACCATAGTGGACATACTGTGAGTACTTCCTAGAGGGATACCTTGTGTTTAGATACATGCTTGTGTTTCTAGGTCGGACCAAAGGGGATATGTTGTGGGTACTTCCCATAGGGTTACCTGTGGTCTTATCTGTTTTGTGGTTGCATGTTGTGTGGTGTTTTGAATGCTTTAAATAGTGGATTGTTTACTGCTTAGTGCATTCCTGTTTACTGCTTCTGTACTTTTTCCTGCCATATACTCACTGACTATTAGGCATAGATCTTCGGGTCGTTGCTTACTGATATTTAGTCTCACACCCTATTTGGGCCATTCTTTTGGGCCCAAATAGATTATATAGTTGCAGGTATAGATAAGCGCAAGTGCCCTTCTACTTTATGTATTTGATTTTTGCAGAGCTGGAGAGTAAGAGACCAAGCTAAGGCTTGTGATGCTGAGGAGTTTATCTACTTTCTTTTTCACACTGTCTTGGTAATGTTGTATTCCAGCATTGTGACCTATTTGGAAATTCTCCTAGACATATGTATCATGAATCATTATATATATATATGTTCTTTAGTTTATACTTTCAGAATTCTATTGCTACTACTGTATGTCATTATTACTGCTTCTACTCTTGTATGTATATGTTTAATTATGTTGTTTACTTGGTCAATGAGGGCATAGATTCCCCACTATCACACCTATTTCCCTCACTGCTTGTCGGCAGCCTCTGGAATTCAGGGAAATGCGTTTGAGGCCATGCGACCCACCGGGTACAGGGAGCCTCTAGGTGGATTCCAGAACTGGGACGTTATAGTAACATCACTCATGTGTACGACATACTATCTCTTTGCAAAGCGATGTGATTCATCTATCAGTAACTCATTAAATTTAAAGCGATAAAGAATAATTAAATGCTATATATATGAAAAAATTATGATATTATTGGAATATTTATCATTCCATAAAAATAATAAACATCATTTTTTTATTTCCTTTTCACTCGCATACAGATGAAAACATCATTCATGAATGTGTGTATTACTAAATTCACAAAGCGACGTGACTCCATTTTCAACACCACACAACATTGATGATATATAAATGTATATATAATGAAATAATAGGTAATTTATTATATCATGATAATTATTTAAAATTAAAATATTACATACCTTCATTACATAATAATATTTGAAAAATGGAAACGTTGTAATGCATACGGTTGACATACCATCTTCATTATGGTAACATACATCATTTTTAAAAATCCTAATGGATGAATGATTTTAATTGTATAATAAATATATAAATAGAGTAATTATTTATTTTTTATTATTATATAGATTGTGAAACAAAAAAATGTGGTATGTAACTTAACCCTTCTTAATAAAACATGCATGAAAAAACCTTACAATTTATACCCAAAATAGTGTAAATAATTAATTAATTTGTCAATATTAAATTCAAATATGTAGAAGTAATTAATTTAATATTAAAACACAACAAGAATCATTTTTTTGAAAAATAAATCTTCAGGTAGAAAATATTTTTATACCACATTCAATCATAAAGGTAATAAAAATAATCATAATTAGATTACTCATAATATAATAAAAATATTTTTACATATTAAATTATTTTAAATAAAAATGGACTTTAACATGTTTTAAATAGTATTATAATTTACAACAAAAATAAATATTATTCACTATTCATTATAAAATCAATCATTTCATAGAATTATCAAAATGTCCACCTAATATTTTTTTAATATTATAATTTAAAACTAATTTCTCATTTTATAAAATAACATTTTAAAAATTCCATAAATTAATTGTAATATTTTCTCAAAAAATCAATAAAATAAATTTTTTATGAGAATATATTTCTGAAGAAAAAAGTTAAAAAATGATCTATTATTTACTAAGCATTTATCAATAAACATAATTTTATTTAGAATTATATATTGATATTTATATATATATTTAATTAGGTAGCTAATTATATTAATACTCACCAATTTAAAAACTATATTATAAATCCAATAATTAAATAATAATATTTTATAGTTCATTAAAATTTGATTTTGTGTGTGACGCATGATATCAAATAAATTTAATTTAATTGAAAATAATATTTCATAAAATGTTAGGGTGTCATAGTGTGTGTTGTAATATATTTATATATATGTTTATATATTTTTAAATATATAAATAATACATTAAAATATTATTATATTTTAAATATATAATTCATATTAAAACTAGAAATTTATTATCATTATTATTATCATAACTTATATAGTAAAAAAATTATCAACATTATATTACCCAATTAAAAATTTTAATAATGTATTTACATATATTGAAAATGTTTATATAAATATATTATATTAAAATTTTATTTAAATAGTTATAAAAATATATAATTTCAAAAAAATTAATTTGTGTATAATATCATTTATATATGTAGATAAATAAAAAAATCTGTTGTGGAAATCTTAGGGCACAATTAAAAGAAAGAAACTGTGAAAAATAATTGATGGTTGATATATTTATGAATGTATTTGTGTGTGTATAAATAAATGAATGAATTTATGTTTTTATGTATGAATGTATGTATGTATGTATGTATGTATGTACATATGTAATTATGTTTATATATAATAATTATTATTTATTTCTATTATGATTATTATGATTATGATTTAATATTTTTAGATAATTAGTTTTAAATTTGGAATTAGAAATTTTTTCCCTAATTTTTTCGGGTTGAAAGCACACTGAACAAGAACGATCCTATCTAGTGTGGCTGATTCTTCTTAATTAGATAATATATAGTATGGGGCACCACCAATAGGGGTTACAGAAGAGGAAACCCTAGTATAGAGAGGGAAAAATCCACACCTTGGCCAGAAACATCCGCTAGCTGCACCATAACCAACACACTCCTCAATAGCTCTATACTCATACACTGGGATCACTAATTTAGATATACCAATTATAACCCAACATCACTTTATATTTTATGAACTGTGGGATACCCCCGATCTAGTGGCTGGCATCCTCTCCTATGATTCCCTCTCTTTAGATGCAATACATAGGCCACATCAGCATCTATTTCTCCACTTCTGTGTAGCGAACCGAACAAATGCCACATGGATCCTCTCATCATCTCTTATATTAATAACAATAATATGACCACCACTCCATCCACTAGTAGAGAAACATCCATGGAAATAGACAACCTATGTTTGGGACACCCTTCTTCTCTCCACCATCCTGTGCAATATTATAGTGAACCACACACTAAAAACCTCAATGTTTTCACCAATTATGCACAATTGCAGTGCACCACACCCTACTAGCCTCCTCCATCAGCCATTCTAGGAAACCTACTCTTTCCTTCCCACCCACGACATCAACCACCTCCTCTAGAAGCATAACACGCATGACCGGCCTCTGCTAAAACACCCTAACCACTCCCAATTTTTATCTACTTTACACGAATTGTTGATCATATTATGTGTTTTTTGTGGGTTTTTTTAATATGATAGAAGATTTATTAGATTTTTTCTCTATAGGTTGCTCGTGGGATTCAACGACACATAGGCGGTTCACGTGTGAATTTGCGCTAGTGGCAGGGTGACAGTTATTATTTTTTGATCATCGATGTAGTCTTGCAGCGATCATTGTGTCAACACATACAATATTACTTCTATATATTATTTTATGTGTCATGTTTGCGTGTTGGGTGGATAATTTTAATAGTGGTAGCTTGGGATTAATGTGACAGTGCATGAATGCCTTTAATTTGTATCCATATTTTATTTCCAATAATTTAATATTAATTAGATTTTTTTTAATTGAATATATCTGAATTTGAATTATATATCTTTTGAAGTCTATTGAAATACATTTATTCCCATTAATTTGGAATATAACAAGTAATCTTGGGTGGTAGATCATCACCGATAATAATTTTTCATGAGTCCATTCTATTCTACATTTTTAATTCAATATTTAGATCTCTAAAATTTTTAAAAAAATAAGTTTTTATAAAATATTCATATCATTCAATAATAGTAATAAATTCAATCATTTATTTTTTAAAACTTATATTAATATTTCTAGAATAATGTAATTCAATATTTAATCATTTCTATGATTTTATATGTATAAAAATGTTTCCATAAAAAAAGTAATCCAAATGTTCATTATTGTACTTTTATCCAACAATATTTTTTATATAGGAGTTTAAAATTAATTTTGAGGCATGTGGTGTACCCAAACTAGTTACCCTCTCAATATCTTACCTGAAACAAATTTCCACAAACCTGATTGTTTTTCCTAATCCCCATGGGATGTTGACTAGCACCCAAACATCAAACAGCAAGAAGAAGGAATGATATCTCCCAACCCAAATTAATAAACACAAGAGAGAATCGTAAATATCTTGTGAGTGAATTCCAAATAAATAAATATAATATTTAAAAATTGATATTATGTGTATAAATCCATCAAACATGAATTAGTGATACTTATTCATTGATATCATGTGATAGAACCCCCACTAACAAAGAAATATTGACTTTGTGGGAAATAGGTTGTGGTATTTCACTATGTGATTCAATGTTATAATGAAGTGAAAATTATTCATCAAATCATAGAATGAAATGATAGATAGTTTTTGTGAAAATAAATATACAATCTAACAACAATGAACAGTGCTTGATTGTGTTTTTATTATATTTTGAATTAATGATATTGAATAAATAAATATTCAAATTTGGGAATTAAATAGATTACATTTCGTACAACTGAATGGATTTCAACGCTTTGACAGAACCATATTTTCCAATTTTCTTAATATATTAATAACATTCAGATACATACTTTTATTTAATTTAATTACTCATATATATATAGTGTTATTTTTTTTAATTTAAGTTGATAATCTCTTTCAAAACTCATCAACATGAACATTTTTGGAATAGATATTCTTATTGTCTATGCACATTCTCCCAATGGATAGAACCATCTCGCTACTTCTACAGTAGTTGGTAGGATAATAAATATTTAAAATATCGCTATTTCTAATGCACGTGCCAAAAATATTCAATGTACTTTCCATACATATTTTTATTTTATGATTTTATAAAAAAAAATTTTGGAACCTGAAATTGAAAATTCATTAAAAATTCTATTTTCCCCAATTTAATTTATCCCTAGTAATTTTATCATAATATATAATTAGACATAATTTTGAATTGAAATTTTTTAATTTTATTCCTCACAAACATTCATTTATTTTTCATTTATACTATATAATCTGGATAACACATTAGTATGGATGAAAATGAGAATTAATGTAGATCCTGGTTGGATTCAATATTTTACAAAATACATCACATTTTTGCCACCAAAATGGGGTGAAATATTAAATGATATCATAGGATTAAATATTCATCATTTAATTCAACTTGATTAATGTTTATATCAAGATGTAACTCCATCACAAATATTTCTCAAAATGGAGTATCTTTTGGTGGCTAAATAGAACATGTTCCATATTTTATATTTCAAAACTTGACCCACCAAAAATCTATTTAAATTATATTTTAAGTCGTCAAAAATTTTTGTAGTTAATTTTTAAATTTTTTTCTAAAATGGTTGGTTTTATTTCACCCATTAATAATTTTTAATAAAGTGGTCTTTCTATAAGAATCAATTGTGAGAGGGAAATCCTCTCCCTCCTCTGTTGTGTGATAGTTTTATTTTCTGCTTGTAAAATATTTTAATCTTCAATAAATATTATATATTCATCTCGTTTTCCTTTTGTATTATTATTCTAGGTGATTTTAATATTATAGTGGGGATTAGATTGTGTGTTTCCCTTTCAATCACATTGTAATGAAAAACCTCTCTACGTTGACAATTCCACCATGGGAAGGGTAGTTATTTTTACGGTTGATCATAATATAATATCTTTAAATAGTTTACTTAAATCCCTTTAATCTATGATATTAGTAAAATTATGGATTATGAAATGATATTTTTATGTTAGGTTCAGTCAATTGATTGACATATTGACCATGAGGCTGAAATTTCTTGAATTATTAAACAATACATTAATTGTCAAATATAATCAACTTGGGATTGATTTATAGGGTTCATATTCAATCAACCAAATCTTAAAATACAAATTTGTAAAATGAATTTTTTTACTATTTTTACATTAATCATAACAAAGATTTTGATCATAATAAAAGAAAGGAGTCATGATTGAAATTATTGATGTTGGATTATGATTTATAGATTGGTTTTCTTCTATAAGGTTCATGGTTAAAAAATTATGGAATCATAATTGAATTAATTTCACCTTAATTTAAAATTATTATTTAATGAATTGGTAGGTTACATTGAGCACAATCATTCATATTGGTGTTATTCAACGTAGGCGGTTTTTCATTGGATTCATGTTTTTGGATATCACTCAACTAAAACACCAAATATTTTGTGCTAATTTTTCATCTCTTTTAATTATATCATTTTAAATTTTAGTGGTAATTAAATTCATGCCCACCTTAATAGAATATCCAAGGTTAGTCATTGTGTTTTACCTGGTAAAAAGGGAAAAATATTTTTGACAGCACATTTGAAAATGCTCATCAGTATGGATGCATGCATTCTTGCATGCATGCATGTATGTATGTATGTATGTATTCATGTATGTATGTATGTATATATATGTATGTATATGAAAGTATGTACATATATGTTTATGTATATATGTGTATGTGTATATATGTGTATGTATGTCTATGTATATGTGTATATGTATGTATATTTTTGTATGTACAGAGGTATGGATTCATGAATTTATGTCTATATATATATATGGGTATTTGTTTGTGTGTGTGTCAATGTGTATGTGTGTGCATATATATATGTTCCTGTTTGTTTGTATACGTCTATGTATCCGTATGTATGTGTATATATGTGAATGTATGTGTATGCGTGTGTGTGTGTGTGTGTATGTGTATGTACATGTATGTATGCATATGTATATGTTTAAGTATGTATGTATATGTGTATATGTGTGTATGTGTGTCTGTATTTGTGTTTATAGGCATGAATATGTATATATGTGTATGCCTTGCTATGTATATATATGTATGTGAATGTATGTGTCTATATGTGTATGTATGTATATACCATTGTGTTTATGTTTATGTTTGTGTATGGGTATGTATGTATGTGTATCCATATATATGTGTATATGTATGTATATATATCTCTCTCTGTGTGATTGTGTGAATATATAAGTATGTGTATGATTATGTGTGTATGTTTTTCTTTCTATATTAGTATATGTATGAACTTGTTCATGTATGTTTGTGTATATAGGTGTATTTGCATGTAATACCTCTAAGAAATAGATTACCATGTATTTTCATTAAAAACTCAGTTTAATTCATTTTAATATTCGATCATTTTATATATTTTTATTCATTTTTAGTGTTTAATACTTTTAATTAATTTTATAATTTATTCATTTTTTAATAATATTTTTACATTATTATTTGATGTTTTTCGTATTTTTTAAAATTTTTTAAATTTTTTTTAATTAATTTGGATTATTATTTAATATATATTCATTTTTATTAAGAATTAATTTTTTATTTCGATGATTATGTTTTTTAATGATTATCTAATTATTATTTACTCATTTCCAATTATTAATTTATTTTAAATATTATGTATTTAAATATAAATTTGAAAATTTATTCATTTTTATTTTAAATCTATCATGAAATATATTATATCTTATATTTTTTGTGATTCATACGCTAGCCCACCCATGTTAGATAAGGGAACTGATACCCAATGGACTCTGGGAGGGTGTTTTCCCAATCATCATGGAGGGAGGATGGATGGGTGACTACCCACTATTGCATTGATATCTTCTCTTAGAATTATTATTTGTATGTATTGATGATTTTTAGTTTCCCCATATATGTGTGTAGAGGTTTATAAAGGATTTTGGACATTTCTCACCCACGTATATTTAGATATATTATCCAAATGGTTATTATAGGTGTGATTGTATAGGTTGTGATGTCTTGTGGTACCTCACTCGGTGTATGGAATGTGATGTATTAAGGTTTAATACCCAATGTATGATACACCTCATATGGGATGTGGTGAATCTTGTAAACTACTAGGTAACATTAAAAACATGTGGAATGGGTTGATGTGATGATGTCATGCATAAGAAGCATGTTTTGATACATAGCCCATGTGTCTATATGATGGCTTATTTTAGAGAGATATGGATAAGGACATGTGATGTTAGGCTAGAGTAGAAAACCAATAGGTAAGAGAGAGCGATATACCATTGATGTTTCATTAGAAGAATATGTGCTCTCTTTTATGGGATAATCAATGAGATTTACCAATGGTGTGGTTGTGAACTTATCATACCATATTTGGTGGTGAGTTGGTTTCAATGTTATTCACATTTCATTAGCATGATTTCATTAACTTTTTCATGAGATGATCCACAGATGATCCTAATGAGTATACTGTTATTCTCACTCCATGTATATATATAACTATTTTTAGATTTGTAAGATAATTTTGGAGTTCATGTTTGATATGTTTTTATTGGGGTTTTCTAGGAGTTGATTGGGT
The DNA here is from genome assembly GCA_963277665.1 of Viscum album. Taxonomy (NCBI): domain Eukaryota; kingdom Viridiplantae; phylum Streptophyta; class Magnoliopsida; order Santalales; family Viscaceae; genus Viscum; species Viscum album. The sequence continues at coordinate 909,323,529 of OY728133.1, read as the reverse complement.
ATCATGCTCGTTGTCATCTTTACTTTTTTGTACTTGTAGTTTTCCATTAGGTTGTTTTAGTACTATATGACACTGCATATTTTCTCTTGGGTTTTCTTTTCTATAACTCATCAGGTGTTTATTTTTGTATCTTTATTATATCCCTCTTAAAAAATATTCTCTTATAGGTTAATGCATCATGTTGTATACTTATTATAAATTTGGAACTGGTCTCCAACCCATGACCTACTATAGGCCAGACTCAGGTAATCACAATATCCCTTCAAATATTTCAATCCCTTTCTGGGAACTCTTTTGGGGGAGGAGTTCATGACCTATTGGTATCAACGGTTTAGGTTTAAGAATAATATGGGGTTTAGATTTAGTAACAAGTGAGACTATATGGGTTTATAGGGAAACAATTCAATCAAGTTTTAGTAAGATATTTTATAAAAGGGATGTCAGCTGAGACACATTTATTTATGTCCCATAATGATTTAATGCATGAATATTTTATTTTACTGATCCCACTAAATGAAGTGATCTTGGTTTTTATGTTCGAACCTAGGGAATGATCACGAATCATTCAACTTTGTTCCATGGTTGGGAATGGGTAGAACCCAAGATAGGGTAAACCTTAACCAAAATTACAAAATAATTAATTACTTATTTGTATGTGTTATATATTATAGGATTATGAGTTATTCATGTGTGTTATTTTTACAATAATTTCCCCTTGTATATTTCCTAATCTGGTAATCACTGATGAAATTCAAAATTATGTCCCAACTGATCATCACAGAGTAGTTGTTTATGGTTAAAAAAATCGGTGGATGCCACTATTAGAGTTTCAGATCCAGATTCTACCGATGTATGAGGCCTCCATTATGGATTCAATCATATATGACTATTTGGATGAGGTTGGGAATGATTTTAGTTCAATCTATTCTCAGAGAGAATAGCATATATTTTTTATGTGATGATGTTGTGTAAGGAAATGATGCAGAGGTGTGTCTTATTCATCAGAGATCGGGTGGATTTTTCAGTCTTGTAAGGGAAGATTAGACACTACTTCTAAGCTTATTTTCTATCGTCGATATTGATGGTATCCTACATTCAATGGCTGCATACTGATTAATAGGGGAGTTCTTGTGTGCAAGTGTTCAGATCCACTTCATGAACATTCTATGATATACATAATTACTATTTCTAGAGGAGGACATAGAGTGGGATTTTGTGGCCGGTTTTCATCCAGTGATCTAGAACTAGGTCAGTCCATTTATGCTGAAGATCTTTCTTGTGGAAATGGAGGGAGAATGTGTTATTTAGCGGATGTTGACCCAAACCAAATAATCCGAATGGGGGAGTTTTTAGGATTCCTTCTGAAATACAGATATTGTTTTATGTTCTTATATTCCTATATAGAAGAGTTTTTGGTCAAATGAGAGTAGGTTCCATCCCTGATCATATCATTTATCTTGGGGTGGTGTCTCTCAAAAATTTTACAAAAGATCATATGAATATTTTTCTTTTTGAGTATGTGGTCATCAAAAATGATCATGTCCAACCATTCTAAAAATTCATTGTGTTCCTGTAGATCCACTTCATGTTCATACCTTGAGGTTGTTTTAGCGAAGAAAAAAATAGAAAAATTATATTCGAGTTTAGGATTAGTAGAGAGTAGACAGGGAGGGTAGAGGAAATCCTAGGGATTTTACTTATCCTTAGAGAGTGTGGAGAGACTTTGAAGGTGGTCGATAGTATGGTTAAGGAGGCCATAGAGGGGGTTGTGTTTAGCATCATGATTTAGATTTTCCAGTTTTAGGTGATCCATATTTCATTCATGTTACTCATGGTTTTTTCAACATGGTTGAATTCTTCAATTCATTTATGAGTGACACACTCCTTTATTTCACCTACCATTTCCAAGCTTTTGGAATGAGGTATAGAGTCTTTCAGTTCCCTTGGGCTTAACTCTGCTATTTGGAGGTCGACCTAACTTGTATAAAGTATTTAAAATCTATGATTTTGTGTTTGGGTAGCCACACTCTTTATGAGAAATTATATTTTTACATATAAAACCATAAGACATCATCCTTGGTATATATTAGTGATATTTGGTATATGAAATTGTTGATTTATTTAAGATAAAGGTTTTATTCTATGATGTTGATGGATATCCAGAAGAATTCCATAGTGAGTGAGACCTTTATATGGGTTAGTGGAATTTTTTGATTTCTTTCATTGATTTCTGAGATGATATTGAGTTCATTGGAGGTTCAGCCAATGATATTTTCCAAGATTGTGGAAGAGTACCTTGATGTATTTCTAGAGAAGGTTGTAGTGGTATTCTCTCAATGAGAGATAAATTATGAGATAGATATATAACCATTGATGTGTCCTATCATGAAGTCTAAATATAATATGGTGCCTTCTCAGTTACAATAGCTATGTATAGAACTCAATGATGTATTGTAGTGATATTTTATTAGAAAATTTATTCACCATGGGGTGTACTAATTATTTTAATGATCAAGGAAGATGGAAGTTTACATCATTGTATAGATTACTATCACATGAAACAAGTGAGAATGAATAACCAATATCCTCTTACTTGGACTGATGATTTATACGATTAACTAAAAGAACCACTTAGGTTCTCAAAAATTAATTTTCATTTAGGACATAGTCAGATGCCGATGAATGATGATGGTGTTCTAAAAAATATGTTTCATTGTCTTCATGGGCCTTGTGTGTTCATTTTTATATTTTTCAATATGGTGAATGATCCATCTAATTTCATAGGATTTATGAACCTAGTGTTCCTAGATCTCTTGGATAATACCATCGTGTTTTTCATCTATGAAATACTTGTATAATTTACATATGTGGATGAGCATGGAGAGAATCTTCATGAATTTTTTTGAGTTCTTTATCATGAAAAACTTTTATGGATGTTTTTTAACTATGATATCAATGCTCATGAAATTTGTTTCATATGTTATGTTGTATCCAAGAAAGGATTTATTTGGATCCTTCAAAGATAGATTCATTAGTTTCTTGAGTTTCCCCACCACGATTGCATAACTTAGATGTTTCATTGGTTATAAAAACATCTATAGGATGTTTTTCACTGATTTCTATGGGGTTTGACTCATCTGATATCTTTTATCGAAATGGATCTAAAATTATTATGGACATACTAGTGTTAAGTAGCTTTCATGTACCTAAAGGAGAAGTTATTCAACACTCATGTTCTCTATTTTTGTGTAGAGAGAGTGACATTTGAGGTTTTATGTGATGATTTGAATCATGGTTTGGGTTATGTTTTGATGTAGAAATGATAAATTTATTATAGGTCTTAGATGTTACATCCTCATGGGTGTAAATCTCCCCCCCCCCCCAAGATCTTCAGTTAGTGGAAGTTGTGTTTTCCATGATGTGTTGGTCACATTACCTCTTCGGTGAATGTTTTTTCGTTTCACTAACAATAAAACCCTGATCGATGTCTTATCCATGAGTGACATTATCATTTCATAAAATATATGGATATAATTTATAGAGGATTACTAATTTTATATTTCATATTCACTAGAAAAATGCAATGTTATTGTAGAAGCACATAGCATGATTTCAGGTAGTGATGTCGTTTGTGAATCTGAGGAATCCAAAATAGTGGTGGAGGAAATCGCAATGATATGTCTGGATATGGATTTCATTGGAGAAATATGTTATCCCTTACAAATTAAAGTATAGTATGTCAGTAATGGAATCCTTGTCACGACCCGTCCTCGGGGCCCTTTCCGTGACTACCCCAAGCCCGCCTTCCATAGGCCAGGGGCTGGCGACTAGCACCAAAGGCGTAAATCCCGATAACTGGGAATACATTGCCTTTATAAAAGTAAAAAAACTCCACAGAGTATAAACGGAAGTAAAACACTAAGTACAAAGAGAAGTGCTGAAAGGTAAATGGGCCAGAATACAAACCCAAGAGAAAGTACAACTACAACTGAATAAAGTTCAACAGAAAAAAAAGGCAACAGCTGGAAGGATGGAAGTGGCTCATGGGTCGTCCTCCTCGGATCCTTCCTGAAGGGTAGGTAAAGATGGCGCATCTCCTGGATCGTCCACCACGGATCCTACCTGAAGGGTAGGTACAGATAGCCTCCACCACGCTCTCGCCCGTCAACCTCCTCCGAGTGTCATCTCGCCGTGAAGTCCACCTCCGGATACTGACTCATCGTGTAGTCCACCTCCAGGTACTGACTCGTCGTGTAGTCCACCTCTGGGTACTGTCCAGTCCTCGAACACTCGGCCTCCGTCAGCACTGCCCGTCGTCTGAAACCAACACAACGAGGTACAGTCATAGCCCATGTAGGGGTGAGTATAACGATACTCAGTAGGGACCCCGAGACCCTCAAGGTCTCACTAAAACCAACAAGGATAACCAGAAAGAAGATCTCAACAGATAACCTCTACATATGTATATGACCATACATATACCTATGTTATCAAGTAACCCATCTCAATCATGAGGAAACACAAGTATTATGAAATCAATGGATAACCACTACCCAGGTATATGCCCAAACATATATCTAAGTTATCAAGAAACCCATCTCAATCATCAGGAAACACAAAGGTCATGAAATCCACGGATAACCACTACCCAGGTATATGCCCATACATATACCTAAGTTATCAAGTATCCCATCTCAATCATGAGGAGACACAAAGGTCATAGACTCAGATCAAACCAGGATTTTCATTATCGAAACCGTAACTGCTGAAGAGCCCCATCTCTGGAGTGTACAATGGTCCTGTCACGACTTAGAGGTACTGCTCACTGACCTAAGACTGTTGAGGTACTCCTCCTATCGAGTATTGTGGGACTGCTGCTACAACCAAGCGCATCCCACCATGGGTCTGCCGCTACACCCAAGCACTCCCCCTCATACCCTCAAGAGGTACTCCTTCTGTTGAGTACCGCGGGTCTACCGCTACAACAAAGCGCTCCTCTGCCGTGGGTATACCGCTACAACCAAGCGCTCCCCCTCGTAGCCTCCAAAGGAACTCCTTCTGTTGAGTACTGCGGGTCTGCCGCTACAACCAAGCGCTCCTCCGCCATGGGACTTCCACTACAACCTAGTGCTCCCCACTGGGCTATCCGAAACACACCGAGTTGATCGGTCAAGCAGTCGTTAGGTCTCAACCGGCTACACGGTCCCCGTATTCCGCATGCTCGTCTCTGGGAGGGTCCGCTCCATGAGCTTCTGGTCGATACTACAAGTATCACAAGGTTCCACGAAGAAGTATCTCAAAATACCGCCTCGTCACAGGGGTCTCAACGCAACAGACGACGCGTCAATCAGACGCCCAATCTGTGAGTTATTAGCCTTTTCGTCCCAGGGGCCCGCTTGGTTTTGTTAGCAAATCAACCCAGTCGTATCTAAACTATACCCCGAACTCTCATAGGGTATACTCATAGTGACCGTTTCTTAACAAGATCACCAACGCTATTGATGGTTTGTCCAACGGACCTCCGGTCTGAAAGATATCAGCTTTCCCGTTCCAAGGGCCCGGTTGGATTTCGGGTACAATCCAACTCGGCCACTATCCAACAGCAACCGAAACTCGTGCGAGGTATGCCGAAAGATCTGTCTCAACAAGAGGAAATCAACGAGACAGACGGCGTGTCAATCAGACGCCCGGTCTGTGAGTTATTGGATTTTTCATTCCAGGGGCCCGGTTGGTTTCGTGATCGAACCAACCCGATGGCACTCCGACGGCATCCAAAACTCGAGCGGAGTAAGCCAAAAAATCTGTCTCACTTAGTGGAATCCATCAAAGTCGACGGCACGTCAATCGGACGTCCAGAGCTCAAGATATGAGCATTTCCGCTCCGAGGGCCCGGTTGGTGTCCTGTACGAACCAACCCGGCCGAACCCCAAGTATTCCGAAACATTGGTTGTAGTATACAGAAACGATCGTCTCGATCCAAGGATCACATCGCCGCTGACGGCGCGTCATTCGGAGGCTCGAAGCTCATGTTATGGGCGAAAAACCGAAAAGGGTCCTTAAACGGGGGGTCTGGGCCCGGACCGACCCGGCACAACACCTCCCCCCCACCCCCTCGGGTCAGCTCGAACCATGTGGCATGACCCGGCTGCACGGCCCGGCCCGGCCTGGGTGTGACCCGGCCCGACGGGTCGGCTCGGCTCGGTCGACCGGACAAGCGAGGGATCCCCCCCCCACGCGGGGGCCGCTCCGCGGCACCCGGACACGGCATGTCAACCGCGTCCCGCCCCTCGGTTCCGCGTGGCCGCGGAACCGACCTCGCCGCCGCGGCTTCAACCTCGGCGGGTTTTTCCGGCGGCGCGCCAGGCGCCGCCGCCGCATCGGCGCGGCGCGCCGGCGTGAGCTTCTGCGGTCCACCGGACGCGCTCCGGTGGTCCGTTTTGCGTGCGGTCTTCACCAGTGGTCCTCCCGGGACCCGATCTTCACTGCAAGGCCCTGAAACGCCATGGCATCCTGCTTCGTCGTCGTCTGTCGATCCTCACATCGATAAACATGCTTCGGAGGGTTGTCGGGCCGTGTTTGTTCAGCCCGCGCCCTCCGCGTTAGGTGTTATCAATTGGAAAAATAATAAACACATGATTTTAATCATTGAAGAGGTTATAATTTATCGAAAATAAATTATACGAACACCTTGAAATCAAAATACCCACGCACGAGAGTTTAAAAAATTTGAATGTGCTGCGTGACGACATCGCGCATTCTTGCTGCTCGATCCTGCGCGGCGCGACTGCACCGCATCCATTCATTTGATCCGCAACAACAAGAAAAAAAGGGAGGGGGACGGCCGTGTTTGTGTGGTATGGCCTTCTCCCATTAACTGATATCATGCGGTCCGAATATAGCGGATAAAAGACGGAAGAGAATCACGTAATGAAAATCACATAAACCCCCTACACTTTTCCCGCAAACAAGAATTCCCAACCCACAAACATACTCTTCGTGGAACAACTTAATATTGAGTTGATCTGTGTTCTTATTTTTTTTCAAAAGGAAACTTCCATGGGTAAAGATACTATTCTCAAAATTAAATCCCTACCTCAAGCGTCGTCGAGCGAGGGTTCGTCGCAGATTTTCTCATCGCGGAAGAAAGCGTCGCGGGAAGGGGATCGTCGACGTCATGTCGTCGATCTCTGAGGATCCGGCGTTTTTGTTGACCTTCGTCGGAGGGCGGCGTTCTTCGTTGGCGTCGATGCGTTCTTCGCGTTCTTCGTTGAAGAATGAAGAACTTCAAGCCTTGGATCATTGTCCCAAAATCCTCTCGACAAGCTAACCCCCCAAACAAAATAAGTGTATCTCTTATTTTATTAACCAAGTCATAAGTTTGCATTTAATAAGATTAATACAGTTAATTCAATTGAATTAAATACAATTATTTAATCCCCCAAATTTAATAGGGGCGTTTAATAACTTATTAAATGCAAGATTTGACATGAAATTAAGAGGGGGTGGGGGTGCGTTACTTAGAGAAAAAGAAACGGTGGGGCCCGTGCGAGCCCCAACTCAAAAATATCCTTCCAAGAGGGTAGGATATTTTGGATTGCTCCCTATCCGCTTCAAATCAGCTTAAGTAGCTTTAAGTGGCATTAAGTGGCTTTATGTGAAACAAAATAAAGTTGTCGCACCACTTTATTTTATTTTCTTCACTTAACCCCCAAAAATTAAAAACCACACCCGTGCAAACGCAACTCCAGAAAAGGCGTTTCTAAGAAAATACCAGCGATGCGATTCCATCGGTGCACTTAGAATTCAATTCCGAGCACCGGTTCAGAAGTTAGAAAACCCCACTCATTCGTTCACTGAACGTACCCAAGATAAACTTCGAAAAATGCTTCTGGGCACACCGGGCCTCAGAATCTGGCACGGTCAGAAACTGCGTTCTTGTAAAATCTCAAAGAAAATTTAGAAAAAAAAATTCCCTTGAAATTTCCAGGTCTTTACATTACTCCCACCTCATGGCTTTACGTCCTCATAAATCTTTAACAACAACTAGGGTCACAAAGCGGTATTGAGCACGCATCTGAGCCTTCTACTCCCATGTTCTCACCTGGAGACTCCCGTACTACCAGTGAAAGCACACCTGAGGAATCGACCACCCTCGTAGGACCACCCCTGTCGTTCCCCGATCCCCACTGGAACCTCCGTGAAAGACACCCCATCGCCATCATCCAGCAATCCATGGTCGATGATATGCGAAGGGTCGAGCATGTATCTCCTCTACTGAGATACGTGGAAGTCGTCGTGCACCTGGTGCAACTGAGGTGGATGGGTCAAGCAGTAAACCACCCTTCCTACCCAACTGAGGACCTATGAAGGTCCGCTGAACCTCGGATATAACTTGCCTCCTTGGCCCAATCTCTGTAAACCTCGTCGAGGTGAGACCCGTATAAGGACGTGATCGTCATTCTCGAACTCATGAGGCCTCCAATTCCTGTTAGAACTGAAACTCAAAACGACTGCTGCCACAAGGTTAAGGTTGACTGACTCAAGAGTGACTGGTCCCACCCTCGTGAGCATGAGTTTATCCTGTGCTGCATGGGGTTTCCTTTTCACCGACCAAGGACAAACCATCCCAAAGTCGTAGTTAATCCACAAACTTTTTGCCTAATACCATCAATTTTTGTATGAACAGTGATTTCCCAGTCCATACTCTAACCAACGTCGTAAGGCCTCGACAGTACTACCAAGAGATTCCAACCGAAACTCTCACCTCCAGGGTCTGACCACACCATCGGCGTAAGTGTGATTGTCGAGTCTCCTCCCAATGTATGTCCAAATGTGAGGGTCAAGTCCACGGCTTACCGGAAACTCTAGGTCTGGGACATGATTTGTGAAAGCAAGGAATGATTCATATCGACGTCTGTTACTACAGTATCTAGTAGTGGACACAGACTGTCACTTGAATCATTTTTAGAGCCATTGGTTCACACTCCATGATGGCATGCAGCCGCACTCTTCCTCCGCCCTCCAGCTCCCTGATTCTGGCGGGGATAACTAAGGTGGGTGGTTGTAGCATGTTAAGATGTACACCACCTCATGCGTCTCTCCTAGCTCTGCCTCCACGTCTTCCGCTTCGCAGACTCATCTCACTTTAAAGATTCCTCTTCTTGAAACATTTAACACGCTCGAGTCTCTAAGACTGGCACCGGTTTCCTGTTTCTTACTACATTGTGCAGTCTTCATCCGCTCCTGGATGATCTGCACCTTCTTTGCCTACGAACTGAAAGAGATGCTAAAATTTCTCCTTTGAAGAAAAGAGAAACTCGGTCTCATCCCTTGGATGAACCACACCCATTGCCTAATACAGTCAATCCTGACATGAATGGTGTATTCATGCCATGGATGACGTCGTAAGTCCTCGACGCAACTACCAAGAGATCCAACTGTCACTCTCGCCTCTAAGGGTCGAGTCACACTGTTGGCATCATTGTGTGGTCACTAGGTCTCCTCCAGTAGAAATCTTGAATGAGAGTGTCAAGTCAACAGTTTTAACCGGGACCACACAGTATCAACCAAACAAAAGGACAGGAAAGTAAACATCACAAAGTTAAGTGTCTTTTTTTTATTGCAGCTCATAGTACAAAGACACGAATACAACAACAATATGGAACTAGAAGTACAAGGGACGTATCCACTAGTTCTGCTCCTGTCCACCTACTCCCGGAGCTCTACTGCCTTGTCCACTTCTTGGTAGTTGCTCAAGAACACGTCGCTGCTTCTGCCTCGGTGGCTCCTCCAACGCCTGTGGATCAACTGTATGAGGAGTCGGACAGTTACGTGTCAGGTGACCCTTCATGCCGCATTCATAACACTTCCTGCTTCTCGTACGGCTGGCTCTGGTCCTTTTGGACCTCTGCATCATCTGTCTACTACCCATAGATGACTCGGCTACTGATCGAAAAACACGCGGCAAAGGCAGAGGCTCCTGTACATGCTCGGGGTGTAGAGCTACTGGCAAAAACTCCACCCTGAAGAAGGTCTCGAAGTCTTCCCATGTGAAGGTCATCCCGTCACAAAACTGGAACAAGTGGCTCCAACACCTGCCTGCTGCTGCATGAAGAAGGCTGGCAGCAAATATCACCATGAAGACTGTCGGCGTCCCCACTAGCCTGAAGACTCTCACCACAGCCTCCAGCCAATCCTCAGCCGCCTGTGGGTCAGTCTCTCCCCGGAACCTGGGTGGCCTCTGGCGCTGGAACTCACGTAGCGTGCTCAAGTGGCGTGCATCTCCTACTGCTGGGGCTGGTGGAATCGGTGGCCCTACGTATGATAGTACCGCTGGTGCCTCTGATGGTTCCTCAACTGCAAGAGGGCCCTGTACCGAAGCATCATCGCTCGGCAGGCTGTCAGCATGCACATCCCTCTGGACCCTAGCTGGTCGTCCGAGAAAAGGCCCTTGAAAGAAACAATGAGACACGATCAAAAGTTTATACCTGGTGAGCTGACCTGGTTTGAGCTGACATTTAAAAACTTTTGGAAACACATATGCAATCAGTGTTTTCGTGCACAAAGTTGGAAATTAGTTGTCAGGGTCCTGGTGTATGGATACGTCGGTCGCTGGCACCAACACTGGACTCCCTGAACTGAAGACCACACTCGGTACTCTTAGCACTATTGTTTCACAGAAATAAAATATTAGAGACATAAGTTCTGCAGTAGAGCTGGCACCTCTGATACAAATTTGTCACTACCCGTCCTCGGGGCCCGTGCCGTGACTACCCCAAGCCCGCCTTCCATAGGCCAGGGGCTGGCGACTAGGACCAAAGGCGTAAATCCCGATAACTGGGAAGGCATTGTCTTTAAAAAAGTAAACAAACACCACAGAGTACAAGAGGAAGTAAAACACTAAGTACAAAGATAAGTGATGAAAGGTAAATGGGCCAGAATACAAACCCAAAAGAAAGTACAAATACAACTGAACAAAGTACAAAAGGAAAAAAATCAATAGCTGGATGGACGGAAGTGGCTCCTAGGTCTTCCTCCTCGGATCCTACCTGAAGGGTAGGTATAGATGGCACAGCTCCTGGATCGTCCACCACGGATCCTACCTGAAGGGTAGGTATAGATAGCCTCCACCACACTCTCGCCCGTCAACCTCCTCCGAGTGTCGTCTCGCTGTGATGTCCACCTCCGGATACTGACTCGTCATGTAGTCCACCTTCGGGTACTGACTCGTCGTGTAGTCCACCTCCGGGTACTGTCCAGTCCTCGAACACTCGGCCTCCGTCAGCACTTCTCATCGTCTGTAACCAACACAATGAGGTGCGGGCATAGCCCGTGCAGGGGTGAGTATAATGATACTCAGTAGGGACCCCGAGACCCTCAAGGTCTCACTAGAACCAAAAAGGATAACCACAAAGAAGATCTCAACAGATAACCTCTACATATGTATATGCCCATACATATACCTATGTTATCAAGTAACCCATCTCAATCATGAGGAAACACAAAGGTTATGAAATCAACGGATAACCACTACCCAGATATATGCCCATACATATACCTAAGTTATCAAGTAACCCATCTCAATCATGAGGAAACACAAATGTCATGAAATCAATAGATAACCACTACCCAGGTATATGCCCATACATATACCTAAGTTATCATGTAACCCATCTCAATCATGAGTAAACACAAAGGTCATAGACTCATCTCAAACCAGGATTTTCATTATCGAAACCATAACTGCTGAAGAGCCCCCTCTCTGGAGTGTACAGTGGTCCTGTCACGACTCCGATGTACTACTCACTGACATAAGACTGCTGAGGTACTCCTCCTATCGAGTACTGTGGGCTTGCTACTACAACCAAGCACTTCCCACCATGGGTCTGCCACTACAACCAAGCACTCCCCCTCATAGCCTCAAGAGGTACTCCTTCTGTTGAGTACTGCGGGTCTGCCGCTACAACCAAGCGCTCCTCCGCCGTGGGTCTGCCGCTACAACCAAGCGCTCCCCCTCATAGCCTCCAGAGGTACTCCTTCTGTTGAGTACAACGGGTCTTCCGCTACAACCAAGAGGTTCTCCATCGTGGGTCTGCCGCTACAACCAAGCGCTCCCCACTGGGCTATCCGAAACACACCGAGTCGATCGGTCAAGCAGTCGTCAGGTCTCTGCCGGCTACACGGTCCTCGTATTCTGCACGCTCTTCTCCAGGAGGGTCTGCTCCACGAGCTGTTGGTCGATACTACAAGTATCACAAGGATCCAAAAATAAGTATCTCAAAGGACCGCCTCATCACATTGGTCTCAACGCAACAGACGACGCGTCAATCGGACACCCAGTCTGTGAGTTATTAGCCTTTTCGTCCCAGGGGTCCGGTTGGTTTTGTGAGCGAATCAACCCGGCCGTATCTCAACTATACCCCGAACGCTCATAGGGTATACTCATAGGGACCGTTTCTCAACAAGATCACCAACGCTTCTGACGGTTCGTCAAACGGACGTCCGGTCTGAAAGATATCAGCTTTCCCGTTCCAAGGGCCCGGTTGGATTTCGGGTACAATCCAACCCGGCCACTATCCAACAGCAACCAAAACTCAGGCGAAGAATGCCAAAAGTTCCGTCTCAACAAGAGGAAATCAACGAGACAGACGGTGTGTCAATCGGACGCCCGGTCTGTGAGTTATTGGCTTTTTCATTCCTGGGGCCCGGTTTGTTTCGTGAGCGAATCAACCCGACCGCACTCCGACGTCATCCAAACCTTGAGTGGAGTAAGCCAAAAGATCCGTCACACTTAGTGGAATCCATCAAAGTCAATGGTACGTCAATCGGACGTCCGGAACTCAAGATATGGGCGTTTCTGCTCCGAGGGCCCGGTTGGTTTCGTGTACGAACCAACACGGCCGAACCCCAAGTATTCCGAAACCTTGGGTGTAGTATACTGAAACGACCATCTCGATCCAAGGATCACATCGCTGCTGACGGCGCATCGTTCGGAGGCCCGTAGCTCATGTTATGGGTGAAAGACCGAAAAGGGTCCTTAAATGGGGGGTCTGGGCCCGGACCGACCCGGCCCAACCCCACCCCCCCGGGTCGGCCCGAACCGGGCGACCCGACCCGAATCTGGGTCCGACTCAGCTGTATGGCCCGACCCGGCCTGGGCGCGACCCGGCCCGGCAGGTTGGCTTGGCTCGGTATACCGGCCGAGCGAGGGATCCCCCCCCCACGCGGGGGCCGCTCCGCGGCACCCGGCCGCGTCCCGCCCATCGGTTCCGCGCGGCCGTGGAACTGACCTCAGTGGGTTTTTCTGGCGGCGCACCGCGCGCCGCCGACGCCTGGCGGTCCACCGCTGCTAGCAGCCGTCTCCGGCCTCCGGCGCCGCCGCGCCGGTGTGGGGCGCCGCCGGGAGCTTCCGCGGACCACCGGACGCACTCTGGTGGTCCGTTTTGCGTGTGGTCTTCGCCAGTGGTCCTCCTGGGACCCGATCATCACTACAAGGCCCTCAAACGCCCTGGGGGCCTGCTTCGTCGTCGTAAATCAATCCGCACATCGATAAACGAGCTGCGGAGGTTTGTCGGGCCGTGTTTGTTCAGCCCGCGCCCTCCGCGTTAGGTGTTATCAATTGAAAAATAATAAACACATGATTTTAATCATTGACGAGGTTATAATTTATCCAAAATAAATTATACGAACACCTTGAAATCAAAATACCCATGCACGAGAGTTTAAAAAATTTGAATGTGCGGCGTGACGACGTCGCACTTTCTTGCTGCTCGATCCCGCGCGGCGCGACGACACCGCATCCATTCATTCGATCCGCAACTAGAAAAAAAAACAAAAAGGGAGGGGGACAGCCGTGTTTGTGTTGTCCGGACTCCTCCCGTTAACTGATATCATGCGGTCCAAATATATCGGATAAAAGACGGAAGAGAATCACGTAAGGAAAATCACATAAACCCCCTACAGTTTTCCCACAAACAAGAATTCCCAACCCGCAAACATACTCTTCGCGGATCAACTTAATATTGAGTTGATCCGCATTCTTATTTTTTTCAAAAGGAAGCATCCATGGGTAAAGATACTATTCTCAAAATTAAATCCCTACCTCAAGCGTCGTCGAGCGAGGGTTCGTCCCATATTTTCTCATCGCGGATGAAAGCGTCACGGGAAGGGGATCGTCGAAGTCACGTCGTCGATCTCCGAGGATCCGGTGTTTTTGTCGACCTTCGTCGGAGGGCGGTGTTCTTCGCTGGCGGCGATGCATTCTTCGCTTTCTTCGTCAAAGAATGATGAACTTCAAGCCTTGGATCTTTCTCCCAAAATCCTCTCGACAAGCTAACTCCCCAAACAAAATAAGTGTATCTCTTATTTTATTAACCAAGTCATAAGTTTGCATTTAATGAGATTAATACAGTAAATTCAATTGAATTAAATGCAATACTTTAATCCCCCAAATTTAATAGGGGCATTTAATAACTTATTAAATGCAAGAGTTGACATGAAATTAAGAGGGGTGGGGGTGCGTTACTTAGAGAAAAAGAAACGGTGGAGCTCGTGTGGGCCCCACCTCACAAATATCCTACTAAGAGGGTAGGATATTTTCGATTTCACCCTATCCGCTTCAACTCAGCTTAAGTAGCTTTAAGTGGCATTAAGTGGCTTTATGTGAAATAAAATAAAGTTGTCGAACCACTTTATTTTATTTTTCTTCACTTATCCCCCAAAAATTAAAAACCACACCCGAGCAAACACAACTCCAAAAAAGGCGTTTCTAAGAAAATACCGGCGCTTCGATTCCATTGGTGCCCTTAGAATTCGATTCCGAGCAACGGTTCGGAAGTTAGAAAAACCCGCTCATTCGTTCACTGAACGTACCCGAGCTAAACTTCAGAAAATGATTCCGGGCACACCAGGCCTCGGAATCAGGCGTGGTCAGAAACTGCGTTCTTATAAAATCCCAATGAAAATTTAGAAAAAAAAATTTCCCTTGAAATTTCCGGGTCTTTACATTACTCCCACCTCAGGGCTTTACGTCCTCATAAAGCTTTAACACCAACTAGGGTCACAAAGCGGTATTGAGCACACATTTGAGCCTTCCGCTCCCATGTGCTCACCTGGAGACTCCAATACTACCAGTTAAAGCGAACATGAGGAATCGAACACCCTCGTAGGACCACCCCTATTGTTCCCCGATCCCCACTGGAACCTCTGTGAAAGACACCCCATCTCCATCGTCCAGTTCCCCATGGTCGATGATATGTGAAGGGTCGAGCACGTATCTTCTCTACTAAGATACATGGAAGTCTTCGTGCACCAGGTGCAACTGAGGTGGATGGGTCAAGCGGTAAACCACCCTGCCTATCCAGTTGAGGACCTAAGAAGGTCCACTGAACCTCGGAGATAACTTACCGCCTTGGCCACATCTCTGTAAACCTCGTCGAGGTGAGACACGTATAAGGATGTGATCATCATTCTCGAACTCATGAGGCCTCCAATTCCTGTTAGAACTGAAACTCAAAACGACTGCTGCCACGAGGGTAAGGTTGACCGACTCAAGAGTGATTAGTCACACCCTCTTGAGCATGAGTTTATCATGTGCTGCCTGGGGTTTCTTTTTCGCCGACCAAGGAAAACCCATCCCGACGTCGTAGTTAAACCACAAACTTTTTGCCTAATACCGTCAATTTTTGTATGAACTATGATTGCCCAGTCCATACTCAAACCAACGTCATAAGACCTCGACACTGCCACCAAGAGATTCCAACCGAAACTCTCGCATCGAAGGTCTTACCACACCGTCGGCGTAAGTGTGATTATCGAGTATCCTCCCAAGGTTTCTCCAGACATGAGGGTCAAGTCAACGGCTTACCAGAAACTCTAGTTCTGGGACAAGATTTGTGAAAGCGAGGAATGATTCATATCAACATCTGTTGCTACAGTGGCTAGTAGTGGACACAGACTGTCCCTTGAATCATTTTTAGAGCCATTGGGTCACACTCCTTGACTGCATGCAGCCACACTCTTCCTCCGCCCACCAACTCCCTAAGCCTGGTGGGGATAACTAAGTCGGGTGCTTGTAGAATGTTAAGATGTACACCACCTCATGCTTCTCTCCTATCTCTGCCTCCATGTCTGCCACTTTGTAGACTCATCTCTCTTTAAAGCTTCCTCTTCTTGAAACATTTAACACGCTAGAGTATCTAAGACTGGCATCGGTTTCCGGTTTCCTACTGCACTATGTAGTCTTCATTCGCTCCTGGATGATATGCACCTTCTTTGCCTATGATCTGAAAGAGCTGATAAAATTTATCCTTTTCCAAAAAGAGAAACTCGGTCTCATCCCCTGGATGAACCACACCCATTACCTAATATAGTCAATCCGAACATGAATGATGTTTTCATGCCATGGATGACGTCGTAAGGCCTCGACGTAACTGCCAAGAGATCCAACTGTCACTCTCACCTCCAAGGGTCAAGTCACACTGTCTCCATCATTGTGAGGTCACTGGGTCTCCTCCAGTAGAAATCTTGAATGTGAGGGTCAGGTCAATAGTTTTAACTGGGACCACTCAGTATCAACCAAACAAAAGGACAGGAAAGTAAACATCACAAAGATAAGTGTCTTTTTATTATTTCATCTCACAGTACAAAGACACGAATACAACAGCAATATAGAACTAGAAGTACAAGGGACGTATCAACTAGTTCCACAGCTTTCCACCTGCTCCCAGAGCTCTACTACCTTTTCCACTGCTCGGCTGTTGCTCAAGAACTCATCACTGCTTCTGCCTCGGTGGCACCTCCAACACCTGCGGATCAACTGTACGAGGAGTCAGATAGTTACGTGCCAGGTGACCCTTCCTGCCGCATTCATAACACTTCCTGCTCCTTGTACGGCTGGCTCAAGTCCTCTTAGACCTCTGCATCATCTGTTTACTACCCACAGATGACTTGGCTACTGATCGAAAAACATGCAGAAAAGGCAGAAGCTTCTGTACACGCTCGGGGTGTAGAGCTACTGGAACAAACTCCACCCCAAAGAAGGTCTCAAATTCTTCCCATGTGAAGGTCATCCCGTCGCAAAACAAGAAAAAGTGTCTCCCCCACCTGCCTGCTGCAGCCTGAAGAAGGCTGGCAGCAAAGATCACCATGAAGTCTGCCGGTGTCCCCACTAGCCTGAAGAATCTCACCACAGCCTCCAGCCAATCCTTAGCCACCTGTGGGTCTGTCTTTCCCCGGAACCTGGGTGACCTCTGGCGCTGGAACTCGCGCAGTGCGCTCAAGTGGCGTGCATCGCCTACTACTGGGGCTGGTGGCATCAGTGGCCCAACGTATGATAGTACCCCTTGTGCCTCCGCTGGTCCCTCAACTGCAAGTGGTCCCCATACAGAAGCCTCATCGCTCGACAGGCTGTCAGCACGCACATCCCTCTGGGCCCTAGCTGTTCGTCTGAGAAAAGGCATCCTGAAAGAAACAATGTGACACAGTCCAACATTTATACCTGGTGAGTTGACCTGGATTGAGCTGAAATTTAAAAATTTCTGGAAACACACACACAACCAGTGTTTTCGTGCACAAAGTCAGAAATCAGTTGTCAGGGTCCTGATGTATGGATACGTTGGCCGCCCGCACCAACACTGGACTCCCTGAACTGAAGACCACACTCGGTACTCTTAACACTATTGCTTCACAAAAAGAAAATATCAGAGTTATATGTTCTGCAGTAGAGCCGAATCCTCTGATACTAATTTGTCACGACCCATCCTCGGGGCCCGTGCTGTGACTACCCCAAGCCTGCCTTCCATAGGCCAGGGGCTGGCGACTAGCACCAAAGGTATAAATCCTGATAACTGGGAAGGCATTGCCTTTATAAAAGTAAACATACATCACAGAGTACAATTGGAAGTAAAAAACTAAGTACAAAAAGAAGTGCTTAAAGGTAATTGGGCCAGAATACAAACCCAAAATAAAGTAGAACTACAACTGAACAAAGTACAACAGAAAAAAAATACAACAGCTGGAAGGACTAAAGTGGCTCCTGGGTCATCCTCCTCGGATCCTACTTGAATGGTAGGTATAGATGGCACAGCTCCTGGATCGTCCACCATGGATCCTACCTGAAGGGTAGGTACAGATAGCCTCCACCATGCTCTTTCCCGTAAACCTCCTCCGAGTGTCATCTCTCCGTGATGGACACCTCCGGATACTGACTCGTCGTGTATTCTACCTCCGGGTACTGAATCGTCGTGTAGTCCACCTCCGGGTACCGTCCAGTCCTCGAACACACAGCTTCCTTCAGCACTGCCCGTCGTCTGCAACCAAAACAACGAGGTGCAGGCATAACCCGTTCAGGGGTGAGTATAACGATACTCAGTAGGGACCCTGAGACCCTCAAGGCCTCACTAAAACCAACAAGGATAACCACAAAGAATATCTCAAAAGATAACCTCTACTTAGGTATATTCCCATACATATACCCAAGTTATCAAGTAACCCATCTCAATAATGAGTAAACACAAGGGTTATGAAATCAATGGATAACCACTACCCAGGAATATGCACGTACATATACCTAAGTTATCAAGTAACCCATCTCAATCATGAGGAAACACAAAGGTCATTAAATCAACGTATAACCACTACCCAGGTATATTACCATAAATATACCTATGTTATCAAGTAACCCGTCTCAATCATGAGGAAACAAAAAGGTCATAGACTCAGCTCAAACCAGGATTTTCATTATCGAAACCGTAACTACTGAAGAGCCCCGTCTCTGGAGTGTACAGTGGTCCTGTCACGACTCCGAGGTACTGCTCACTGACCTATGACTGCTGAGGTACTCCTCCTGTCAAGTACTGTGGGCCTGCTGCTACAACCAAGCGCTTCCCACCATGGGTCTGCCGCTACAACCAAGCGCTCCCCCTCATAGCCTCAAGAGGTACTCCTTCTGTTGAGTACCGCGGGTCTGCCACTACAACCAAGCGCTCCTCCACCGAGGGTATGCCGCTACAACCAAGCGCTCCCCCTCATAGCCTCCAGAGGAACTCTTTCTGTTTATTACCGCATTTCTACCGCTACAACCAAGCGCTCCTCCGCCGTGGTTCTACCTCTACAACAGGGCGCTCCCCACTGGGCTATCTGAAACACACCGAGTCGATCGGTCAAACAGTCGTCAGGTCTCAGCCGGCTACACGGTCCCCGTATTGCACACGCTCGTCTCCAAGAGGGTCCGCTCCACGAGCTACTGGTTGATACTATAATTATCACAAGGTTTCATGAAGAAGTATCTCAAAGGACCGCCTCGTCACATGGGTCTCAACGCAACAGACGACACGTCAATCGGTTGCCCAGTCTGTGAGTTATTAGCCTTTTCGTCCCCGGGTCCCGGTTGGTTTCATGAGCGAATCAACCCGGCCGTATATCAACTATACCCCGATCTCTCATAGGGTATACTCATATGGACCGTTTCTCAACAAGATCACCAACACCATTGACGGTTCGTCAAACGGACGTCCGGTCTGAAAGATATCAGCTTTCCCGTTCCAAGTGCCCGGTTGGATTTTGGGTACAATCCAACCCGACCACTATCGAACAACAACCAAAACTCGGGCGAAGTATGCCAAAAGTTTCGTCTCAACAAGAGGAAATCAACAAGACAGATGGTGTGTCAATCGGACGCCCGGTCTGTGAGTTATTGGTTTTTTCGTTCCAGGGGCCCGGTTGGTTTCGTGAGAAAACCAACCCGACCGCACTCCGACGGCATCCAAACCTCGAGTGGAATAATCCAAAAGATCCGTCTCACTTAGAGTAATACATCAATATCAACGGCATGTCAATCAGATGTCCGAAGCTCAAGATATGAGTGTTTCCGCTTTGAGGGCCCGGTTGGTTTCGTGTACGAACCAACCCGGCCGAACCCAAAGTATTTCGAAACCTTTTGTGTAATATATCGAACTGACCGTCTCGATCCAAGGATCGCATCGCCGCTGACGGAGTGTCGTTCGGAGGCCCGTAGTTCATGTTATGGGCGAATGACCGAAAAGGGTCCGTAAACGGGGGTTCTAGGCCCGGCCGACCTGACCCAACCACCCCGGGTCCGGGTACGACCAGGCTGCGTGGCGTGGCCCAGCCAGGGTGGCCCGGCCCGGCCTGGGCGCGACCCGGCCCGGCGGGTCGGCTCGTCTCGGTCGATCGGCCGAGCGAGGGATCCCCCCCCCCCCCCTATGCGGGGGCCGCTCCGTGGCTCCCGGACGCGGCATGCCGGCCGCGTCCCGCCCCACGGTTCCGCGCGGCCACGGAACTGACCTCGTCGCCGTAGCTGAAGCCGTGGCGGGTTTTCCGGCGGCCCGCCGGGCACCGCCGCGGCCTGGCGGTCGGCGCCGCCGCGCCGGTGGGAGCTTCTGCGGACCACCGGACGCGCTCTGGTGGTCCATTTTGCGTGTGGTCTTCGCCAGTGGTCCTTCCGGGACCCAATCTTCACTTGAAGGCCCGAAAATGCCATGGAGGCCTGCTTCGTCATCACCCATCGATCCGCACATCGGTAAAAAAGCTGTGGTGGGTTGTCAGGCCATGTTTGTTCGGCCCGCGCCCTCCGCGTTAGGTGTTATCAATTGGAAAAATAATAAACACATTATTTTAATCATTAACGAGTGTATAATTTATCCAAAATAAATTATATGAACACCTTGAAATCAAAATACCCACACATGAGAGTTTAAAAAATTTTAATGCGCGGCGTGACGACGTCGCACATTCTTGTCGCTCGATCCCGCGCAGCGCGACGACACCACATCCATTCATTCGATCTGCAACTAGAAGAAAAAAACAAAATGGGAGGGGGACGGCCGTGTTTGTGCGGTCCGGCCTCCTCCCGTTAACTGATATCATGCGGTCCAAATATAGCGGATAAAAGACGGAAGAAAATCATGTAATGAAAATCACGTAAACCCCCTACAGTTTTCCCGCAAATAAGAATTCCCAACCCGAAAACATACTCTTCGCGGATTAACTTAATATTTATATGATCTGCGTTCTTATTTTTTTTCAAAAGGAAATATCCATGGGTAAAGATACTATTCTCAAAATTAAATCCCTACCTCAAGCGTCATCGAGCGAGGGTTCGTCACGGATTTTCTCATCACGAAAGAAAGCGTCGCGGGAAGGGGATTATTGATGTCACGTCGTCGATCTCCGAGGATCCGGCGTTTTTGTCGACCTTCGTCGGAGGGCAGCGTTCTTCACTGGCGGTGATGCATTCTTCGTGTTCTTCATCGAAGAATAAAGAACTTCAAGCCTTGGACTTTCTCCCAAAATCCTCTCGACAAGCTAACCCCCCAAAAAAAATAAGTGTATCTCTTATTTTATTAACCAAGTCATAAGTTTTCATTTAATAAGATTAAAACAGTTAATTCAATTGAATTAAATGCAACGCTTTAATCCCCCAAATTTAGTAGGGGAATTTAATAACATATTAAATGCAAGAGTTGACTTGACATTAAGAGGGGGTGCGGGTGCGTTACTTAGAGGAAAAGAAACGGTGGGGGTCATGCGGGCCCCACCTCACAAATATCCTACCAAGAGGGTAGGATATTTTGGATTGCACCGTATCTGCTTTAACTCAGCTTAAGTAAATTTAAGTGGCTTTAAATGGCTTTAAGTGAAATAAAATAAAGTTGTCGCACCACTTTATTTTATTTTCATCACTTAACCCCCAAAAATTAAAAACCACACCCGAGTAAATGAAACTCCATAAAAGGCATTTATAAGAAAATACTGGCGATGCGATTCCATCGGTGCCCTCATAATTCGATTCCGAGCACTAGTTCAGATGTTAGAAAGACCCGCTCGTTCGTTCACTGAATGTACCCGAGCTAATCTTTGGAAAATGATTTCGGGCACACCGAGCCTCGGAATCAGGCGCCGTCAGAAACTGCATTCTTGTAAAATCACAAAGAAAATTTAGAAAAAAAATTTCCCTTGAAATTTCTGGGTCTTTACAATCCTACTTGTGGGATTTAGTGGTGGAGGTGTGGAGAGACATATATGTTTTTAGAGATTCCATTTATTGTTATACTAAGCATGAAAAATGATGAGTGATGATGTAGTAGAAGATTTTCATCGTTTCAGTGATGCGTGATATGGATCATCAAGAGTTATATAGCTCTAACTTAATGGTATATCATGTAATGAAAAATACTTATCAAGATTTTAGAGTTCATTTTTAGTGTCTGGGGTTAAAGCATACAGTTGTAGAGTTATTTTCTCAAGGTTTGGTCTACTAAAAGGATAATGTCGAGCACTGTGTTCTCAGTGGATTACTTCATTCATAATATTTTTACCAATGGAAGTGTAAGGAAATATCGATTTTCTTTTATACTACTTTACCTCATTATCTTGGAGTTTCGGATGATATTTCGGTATGATTGGATCATTTTAAGAAATCATCCAACTAAATAGTGATTAAAGAGTTGAGTGTAGTGGAGGCTTTCTCGTAAAATTATATGGACATTGTAATGAGACTCCATGAGGTCCCTAGGATGATCATCTATGATCATGATCATTGTTCTATCTTAATGGAATAGAGAATCCCCTAATATGGTTTTGGCACATTTTTATTCATTATTATTTCTTTTCATCCATAGATTGGTGATCAGACATAGTGGACCATCTAAACTTATCAATATATTTTGTATTCTTATGTCTTATATTTTGGAGGTACGTGGATGAGGCACATATCATTGGTCAATTTTACTTAGAAAAATCCATTCCACTCCACTATTGGTATTATATAATTTTAATATTTTTATGGATGATGTTTATATTCTCCATTATGTTGGAATGGGTGTGGATGGTCATAGATTCTAATGTTGAGGATGTATAACATATGATACATAAGGTTCAAGTGATATGAAAATGAAAAATGTATAACATGATTATCATAAATCCAATGTGGATCATAGGAGTAGTCCTCTTGAATTAATTGTTAGAGCTCACATGTTTCAAAAAGTAAATCCTCATCATGGGAATCAATTGTTTGGTCGAGTGTGTAATATTTCTCCAATCACTGTTCTCCCTTTTTAGGTGATGGATTATATCGGAGTTTTACTATATTTGATATAACATTATCCATATATGAAATATATACATAATGTTTTTCAAAAGTTTCAGATCCACTATTATCTTCTTAACCACCCTCACATCATCAATTTGTGAAAGATTGTTTTTTATGATGGTGTTACTTTAATGAATCATCCTTTAGATATTTTGGACTGTTAGGAGAAGGTGTTGTGTAGGTGTGGTATTCCCTTGGTTTGAGTCTATTGGTGGAACAATGTCATTGAGGAGAGTATCTAGGAATGGGATTTAATGATATTCACTCGGTATCCCATGTTATCTGGTGTTTATCTCTTTTGTTGAAACATTGTTCTATTTTTGGATGTTGACCATTTATTGTTAGGAGGGGGATTCCTTGTGTTGATTATTCTGGACATGCTCTCATTTGACAAGTATTTCACCAATGAGATTGATTATGCTCTAGTCTCTATGGTTGTATGGTTTTACACTTTATTTCTGTGATGAGGTTTTTGATCTCCTATTATGGTTAGATCCTTGAGATTTATCTCATGGGTCAGCTATTCAGATGGCCCCCTTCATTATCCTTCAAGGTTTGGTGATGAATTCTATAAGATGATAGTTTTTATAGGAATATGATTTATGATCTTAAACCCATCTTTCGAGAAACTTTTATTGTTTCCAATGTTAGTGATTCTTAAAAGAGCCTTATTGGGGGTCTGGTGGTGTTTGAATATTAAAAGATGGATGCTGGGAGAACATAAAGCATTTGTATGGGATTACGGTATAACTGCATTGCGTCTTTGGTTATGATGCATGTAGAATTTATGTCATATAATAGATATTTTTGACATAAATAATTTATGATTCAAAATGGGTAAGGATATTTTTTCAGAAAAAAAATAAAATTTGACATATTTATGGTGTAAGAGGATGATTTACATTGTTTATTTCCCATGGGCATTTCAGTTTATATCTGATGGCACCCTTATCTTTATCAAATTCTATGACCATTTCATTGACCCCTCCAAGAAGCAAACATCTTCATCTCAAGGGGATTATAATCCATTGAATAGGGACCATTTCTTATTTTCCATATTTGATTTGTGGTATTCTGTGGTTTGTTCTATCTTTTCTTGTGTGGTACTCAAATCTGGGTAATATCTCATATTATTTCCATATGATGGAGGTTTTCTTACATCCAATTAATGGATTTTTCTTATTTTGTTTTTGTTATCGTGGCATAAAAACTTTTTAGGGACATAGCTTTTATGGGTGGGTAAATGAGGATCTAAGACATTGATCTATTAATGTGTAAAGAATTTGGGAACCTTTAAAGAAGGGGATTGATTTCTTCTCTTATTTATTCAAATGAAATTATATAAATATCATAGTTTATCTGTTTGGAATAAAATGGAATTAAACTAATAACATTGAATCATATTAATCAATAATTAGATTGAGATAACATGTCTATGTTGTTTCATTATATAGTGATAATGGTTTTCCACTTATTTTGATATGCAATGTGGTATCTATACTATTATTGTCAATATGTTTTATTCTGGAATATATTAGCATGTTTTTATTGACGTGAAATGGTAAATTGTATAATTCTATAATTAATTTATTAATTAGATTAATAAATTAACGAAGCAGTATGCTTATAATCCGGGGTTGAAATTTGATGAGAATTATAATTTATGCAATGGGCATATTTAATTGAATTTGGTCTTCAATGAGTTAATGTAATTGATAAATAATGTTAAGCATTATTTTTATTTGTGATTATAATAATAATATTTATATAAAATCATAACGATAAATCTATAAATTTTATCGAACCAGTTTTGATGCATGAGAGCTTGTTTAATAGTTTGAATTCTTATAATTATTGATGCCTTAGGTTTTCCACAGTTAGAACATAGGAATCAAGAATTTTTTAATTCATTATAGTTTAAAATTTTATTGTGTGATAATTAAAATTAATGTGTCCTTATATGAATATTTTCTTATGAAGGTTGATGTGCCTTGAGTTTGAATCTGAGAGATTTGGGTTTCATGTAAAGGCTAAATGCCATGTTTTGAGGGCCCTATTTCCCAATTTACTATTTAGAATTAATTATTATTTTTTGATTTACATTTGATGTGATATTGTGATATGATATGTGTTATGGATAACTGATCATATTATGGATGACGTGATATAGGTTGGGGAGACCCAGAGGATGTGGATTTAGTTTAAACATGTGATGGAGAAAGGCATCAAGATACAAGTGAGGGTTTTGGGGATGGAACTAGATAGGATGAAATGGGTTGATTATAGGAGTACTCATCAATGTTATAAATTGGGATACAATATTGATATGAATTTGTTTAATGGTTCATGGTCATCTTTCTTATTTATCTATATTCATTTCCATACTACTTGTGGATGGTGGATATACAGTGTTAAATCTTTTGATATAATCTTAGGATGTGTTCCTAGAGTACCTCTATTAGGGAATAATGTCAATAATGAATAATAACATACATAATCCATGGGTTGGGTGTTGCTGGAATGAAAATTATATATTACTCTTGAGAAGCTTTTGACTCTGATTATATTATGACTTGAGGGCATGAACTTGGATTTTATGTATAATAATTTTTAATGTAAATAACATTTATGGATAATGAATTAATAATTAATTAATCAATGAAATTAAATTTTACAAAAACAAATAAGCATTTAATATATATCTTAAACGATTGTGTTCTTGTAGGATATCTTGTACATATCTATAGTAGTAAGTTTTTTGAGTGAAGACAGCTGTACTTGCGATCACTACTGGGTTATAACCATATTTTAGTTGTGTGAAAGATTATTTCTTATATGTTTTTTGAATACATAAACTACCAATCCCTTGCTGGTTATGAACACTAACACCCAATTTACATGAAGAGGGTGTTTTCCCCAAAATCCTTGTAGGAGGATGGATGGCTCACTATCCCCTTTTTCTCTACTCTCATCTCAAGGTAGTATTATGATTTGGTATACATGATCTTTACATTCCCAATATATGTATGAATTAATTTTTGATGGTTTTTTGTTATTTCAACCACATGAATCTCTAGATATTGTATCCAATTTGTTATTATAGGCATGACATGTATATGATGTGATGGCATGAGGTATCTTACATAGTGTTTGAGTTTTGATTGATTGAATTTTAATACTCGATGTATGATACATGTCATACATTCTATTGTGGCTCGTGGAAACTACATAGTTACTATATGTGTCTCTGAGATTGTATGATTCGATGATGTGGTGCACGTGGTTCATGTTATAATACATAACCGAAGTGTCTATGGGGAATCACTACTTTTTCATTTTGAATAAACTCACTTATCAATTGAATCATGATAATAATAACCAAAAATATACTAAGAAAACATTTTTTATGTTAATTTTAACACTATATAATATGTTCAACAATATTTATTTTTATTTATTTATTTTGGAATAAATATTAAAATATGAATAAAATGTTGATGGTTATATTCTCCTTTATAATTTTATTTATGTCTAATGAAATGATGATTCATTCCAAATATAAAATGGAATATTGTTATTCTATTTTAAATAAATATGGGGAGGATGTGGCCATGTGGAATACATAAGTGGATCTGTGAATCCACCATGCATAGGCTCAATTCTCATTGTCCCTAGATTCTTTTATTTCAACAATATGATATGTGTTATTTTGGAATGATATGGGCTAGGACATACGGATTTGGGGAAGAGTCATAAAAACGTTGGAGAGAGGAAGTGGGGTACCTATGATTTTTCATCACTATATTATATTCTCTCTCATATTAGATTCATGGTGAGTGTTATCCTTAGTGAGGTAGGGATCCTATCATCCCTATTTAGGTGACGAGTTAGCTTTAATATTGTTCATTTTTATTTAACATGATGTAATTTTCTTTTATAAAACAGAAATTTGTGAGGAACCTACTGGCTAATGTGTTTTTATCACCAAATTTATATATAAAAATTTTTAGTTATAAAATTTCTGGTCATATATAGGATTGGATATTACAAGCTCATGGGTTTTCAGAAGTAATTTGGGTTTCATGGTTGTTGTTGTCTTTATCTATTTTGTACTTGTAGTTATCCTTTCGATTTCATTACTGTGAAATGAAATTGATTGTTTTGAATTAGGTTTTTTAATATATTTGAGTATGTTTTGATAGTATTAACTACATTATCTCTCTCTTCTACAAGTTCTCTTAAAGATAAATTCCTCCAATTATTTTCTTATTATACCCTCAGTTCTATTCTCCAACCAGAGGCCTATTGAAGTTATGAAAGAGGTTTTCACCATCTCTATTATCTCATTTCTAGCAGATGTGGGGTGCTCTTTAGGGATGGTAATCTAAACACTTATGAATTGGTTTTTTTATGTGAAAAAACATTTGTATCATAGAAAAACATTACATATTGATTATATTTCACAGTTATTTGTCATTTAACAGTTAGAAACAAAGTGTTGAATTTTTTTATATTAGTGATAATGTAAGTGCTAATATAATCCTATCATATTTAATGATTTTCATATTCAACAATAATAAAATTAGCTTTATCAATGCTAAAATTGGCATTGATAATGTTGGAATTTATCAGTGCATAGAATTTTGGTGCTGCTCAAAACCACTTTTTTACTACTATTTAGTATGTATTGTAAAATAAAAACATTGTATTATAAATAACCATATAATAATTACTACTATTATCCTTTTTCAGGTTATTTTGAAATATGTACTCTACTACCTACCACGGGCATCATTTTTTGAATTATTTCACTTCTAAAACCAATGATGTAAAATTTATCCATGTCATGATGTTTTCAGGATGATTTTTTATAATTTTCCATGTAAAATAATTTCACTATTCATTACACCACCCCCTTGAGTTATACTATTATTTTTAATTATATTTTGGTTTTTTTATTTCCAATTTCACAGGAAAAGTATTTTTCTGTTAATGATGTGAAATTATAACAAAAATTCATTTTTTGTTAGTGTTTGGGTAGAGTTTTTTTTTCAAATGAAAGGTTTTATGATTTTTTTCATGAAATTCCTCCTAGATATTTTAGAATGGTTTGAGAATGGATGTTGGTTTTCAGTTTTTTGTATATAAGTACATGAATTATAATGGAGTTTTAATGAATAAATTTGTGTTTTTTTGTGTATTTTCAAAAAGAATATTTTTTAGATTGCATTTTTTCTACTAAAATTTATATTACTATTTAAAAAAATTTGATGAGGGGATGTTACATACCCATGATGTCTTATTTATAAAAAAAATTATTATTTATTGATTTTTATCCATTCTATATTCCTTATTCAATTTGAATATTTGGACTGATAGTGGGTGCTGTACAATGGGCACATGGTTTACTAAACCACTAAACCATTAAAACCCCATAGTATTTATTAGTGTGTTAAACGTGTGATTCCAAATAATGTGGAACATACTTGTGGTTCAAATTATAAATGAAATGTTGGAGAACAGTTTAGAAATATGAGTGGTGGAATCCAACATATTTTATTGATTTTAAAGAAATTAAATACCTAAAATACAACAGCTCAATGTAAACTCCCCTAACATATTATATATTCTCCCACATGAATCTGAGATCTTTTATTTGACCCAAATTATATCTAACAACCCCCTAGATATTTATTTTAGTGGGTTTTTCATCATGTTTCTCCATGATAACATCATGCAAGTTCATATTCCATAATTTATTGGGTTTCTTCTCCCTTCATTTATAGTACTTAATCTACCATGAATCCACGATCCTTATGTTTTATTTTTCCTGAAATTTATTGAATGGGTTTTGATGTTTATGGATTGATTTTACCTCTTTGGAATCCATATTATTATAATATATTGGTTCAAATTTTTTTTTCAAAGAATTAATTGGGTATAGGTGGTTGTTTTTTCCTTTTTCCTATATTAAGTAATATTTTTATTCTTAACATTAAAAATTTATTCTCTACAATTATATAAATTGTGTTCTATAGTTTATTTATGAAATTTTTTATATATATTAATAAATTTTTGATCATTTACTTAATGTTAAATGCTTAAACTGGTTTCAAATAATGTATAAATTGGATTAAAATAGGTATATGAGCTATTTAATATGTTTTATTCATAAATAATGAAAGTTTCGTTTTGATATAACTACATAGGAGACTCAAGGTTATGAGTAAGAAAATTGAGAGTGGGTGTAGGTCCCTTCCCACTCTTTATGTATGTTCCCCTATCTAGTGATGCAATATCAAATACTTCCACACTTTCCAATGATGTAATTTATATCTATTCTACAATATGATGGAATTTACATAGGTAGTAATATCATTTAACCAAATGATCTTATCCTTTTTGAGACCAAGTTGTAGTCCCATGTTTTATGTTACGAGGGAATGTTTATATTGTTCCTTATATAGTTTTATTAGTTATGATAAATGAATAATGATACCTTTTTCTTGAAAATATTTTATGGGTAAATATTTTGTATTTATTTCTAAAATTACTTGCATTATATTTTATAAAAAAAAATTATATGGAAAACATGATGAGATCCTACCAGGATTGGTTTTATTACACCCTACATAACCTAATGGTCTTATGAAGGAATTAAATATATTAATTGGTAAGGTTCCACTTAAAGGAGGTGGGTTCACATGTAAGATGAATTCAAGTCGGTGGAGGTGACATTGTATGATGATAAATTGTGTCACACAGATAATGGTATCATTTTATCGTGGTTATTTTTGGTTTAGTTGTATTTTTTTATACTAATCATGTATCACCCTTTCAACTTCTCATAGAATCCATATTATTTTGGAATTATTGTACGTACTCTTATTGTTTATATATATTTTTATGTGTTGATGTTTTATTATAGTGCATTAAATTAATATTTCATATTGAGACAATCATAGTTGTCTGATTTATTTAGAACATGAGACTCCAATCTATGAGATGGTCATATCAGGATCTTTTATAGATCCTTGTAGTTAAACTATTATATGGGTGAAACCATTCTCAAAGTAATATTCCTTTACAAACAAGAAGTTTTTTCCATCCCAATACAGTTTCGGAACACCCTTTATAATATGTCATTGATCGTATCTGGTGCCCAGGTAATAAAAAACAAGTGCTGGTTCATAAAAAAATAATAATTAGAGCTCTAGTTTTGGATTACGATATTTTGGGTGTATAGGGTGATTTGATAATGGATCATTAGGACAAGAGTGATGGGTTATGATGGATTTCATATAAAACACAAATTATGAAGATCCTTATGTTTCCATGGGATGTAATGAAATATTTAGTGTGAAATTTATTTTGATTTGATTTTTGTTTTTATAGATTTATAGGCAGAATAGTGCAAATTAGGAAGCAATTTAGAGGCCACATAGATTAGGAACACATGTTATAAATCTTGTGGTAACTCTGTGGTACATAATTGATGGTCACTTCACTATGACTCGAACATTTTCACATTATTGGGTAATCCATGTAGCTAAACCAAGTGTTTCTTGAATTGTGGTTATTAAGAAAAATGTTTACTGTTAAATTCTATATCAGGATTTATTTGATTTTTTAGAGTCTTTTTATTTAAATTTGTTTTAATTACCCATTTTGATGGTTGACTCATCTAATTTTATTTGATATCTTATAGTTTCATTCCTAATCGAAGACCGTTATTGATTTCTCTCTAGGGAGAAAAAAATAAAATTATGTGTGCGAATCCCCTTGTTGATCATAATTTGATTAATATGATTGTATGAAGGGTTAAATCCAGGGAGCATAAAATTATTATTGGTTTTTCCCTTCATTAAGGAATTTGTATTGGTTTAATCAATTAGAGTGGTTAAATACGTATAATATCAAGGATATATATCCTCTAACGATTATTATTTATTTTTTTTCAGATGAAGTGGGATTATGGTTCTCTATGGTGTATTTTTGACAATGTTATCACCAAATAAGGATGAGATAAAGAGTCATTTCGAATATGTATTTTCAAATTAGGTATAATGACTATGATTATCCTATAATTCATTTTGGCTTAATTAATGGTCCTATAATGATTGTAGATTTGATTGGCCAAATTTTGTATCTGTATCTCAATTCCTTTTTGTGGTATTTTTTGTTTATATGTTGGGATACTCAATGATTCAATAAGAGAATGAATGATATATTAGGATTCTCTTTTGTATTTATCATGATCATCATATCTATGTTATATTTTATAAATTTATCTTCTAGTTATAGGATTTCAATTTCATAGGACATTTGGTTTTTGAATGAGTCATTTTAGAAAATCCTAAGAATAAGATGTCCACTATGTATTTGGATGTGATAATGAATATTTTTGAGATATGAAACTTCTTATGATCGTCAAGATACTACTGATGATTCATCTGGTTCTCTTATATATTGGAATCAATATTGACCACTATCAAATTAAATGGGGTTAAGATTTTATATTATTTATAATTTTATATTATTTTTGATGATTTGAAACAACAACTCACCTTATCACGCATCAGGATCTTAACTAAATTTGGGAAAGTTTAAATGGTTTTATGTGACACATATGGTACGAGTTTTGGACAAGATTTCATATATGGTGATCACATGGTGGATTAATTCTATTTGTAACATTGACTATGTTATAGGAATTATCCCACCCATGACCAAGAGCTACCATATATCATTATTGAATTTACGTGTTGGTTTCATTATCTATTTGGGGAGAATACTATAATATAAATAGATCATAAATTCGTGAGATACATCATCTTTTAAAACGATCTAAACCTTAAAAAATAGATGGGTGGAATAACTTCAGCCACTAGATTTTGATAATAAATATATTATTGGAAATGGTAATATTGTCACTTATTCTCTTGGTAGGAAATTTTCATCCCAGGCCTTTAAAGAGTCCAATTAATAATGGAATCTCTTGATCCCTTTTAAGAATATGCATCTTGAAATAATATAAGAGAAGGGAAAAGTGTTCCTTACTAATTTAAAATTATGAACTTCTCATGTAAAAATCTATTGATCAGTATAAACCGTATCATGAATAATGTAAATATAATATAGGAAAAATATGTGGTGGGGGAATCTATTATCACTCTAATGAGAGGATTATTATATTTAGAAATAGGTATGTGGTTACATTGTCTTTGGGAAAAGTGGTGATAAAATACTTTTATCTATCTCAGTTGTTCATTAATCCTAGGTCCATAAAAATGAATTATGATATTAGGAATCAATATTGGCAGCAGAGATGAGTAGGCGAACATATGGTTTTTTATGTCAATGTTAGACCAATTAAGAAGTTAAATCTGAACATCATTATCCATATTATAATACACTACATCTTCCAATATTTCCGTGATATAGTATTATGTGTCCAAAGATTTCATTATCAGATTTCTCAATACACATCATAGAAGTAGTTCTATTTATGTAATTGTTTATTGGTCGACCAAATATTCTCATTTACAATCAATCAATGGCTTTGTGAATGTGTAGGTACTCATGAAGCTATACATATATGATATTATATGAATTCAAGGTATACCTTATAACATTATATAGGACACATAAACTCATTTAACTTCTCAGTTTTGGATGTTTCTTCAAGATGTGATTAGATCAAATTTAATATATAGTATAGCCTAACACCCACAAATAGATTGGTAAACTGATTTGGCTATTCAAATTATATAATATTTTATTCCATATTGTTTTTGGAATTTTGTTAATTTATGAGATATCCATTTGGGATTAGTTTAGTTTTAACATATTAATTGTTACAGGTCCCTAATATAGATGGAGTTTGTTTAGGTATGTTATAGTTTTCCATTCCACACCCACTTATACTAAACTGAGGTGGGTGAAGCCATTTTGATGTGACCTAGCCTTGTCCGAGATATGATATGGAATGATTCAAATATTCATCCATATTTGGAGATGGATCATAGTATATATAAATCATATACATGCCCTAACCACCATCCCTTGAATTTTTCAATCGATGACGATGAGTTTTTTAGGCTATCATCTTGTTTGAGTCATCTGTAAATGCGGAAATAAGGAAAGAATGATCCAATATTTGAACCCCCTTATTGATTTTGGAATTTATTTGTAATGTTTCATACCAATTATATTTTTCAATTATATTAATGACCATTAAAAATGTGTACCACATCTAAACATTGAAGATGTTTTATAATAACCATAATATTTATTACAGACATAAAAATTATTTATTACCTAAACTTACACTGATGAAAACACTAAGGATCAAGAGGTATAATTTCATGTGAAAATTAGGAACATTACATAACAACATAAGACATCAAAATACAACATCATTATTGAAGACTTCCTTTACATAACCACAACATTCCCTCATACATAGAATTACATTGCATAACCAGAGGACATACATGTAAAAAGGGTGATCTATAAAGCCCGATAAGGGTGTAAAAAAGAAATATAATGAAGAATAAAATACTTGTTAGTCAGTATCAATATCAATGTATCATAAGAGAAACATGAACATAAATGTATGATATGTCTTGATTATCATAATAAGGAAATGTGGCAACTACATTTAACACGATATTAGCATGGGACAAGGCTCATTGCATATGGAGCATGAGTAAACCCACATTTCACATGAATTATCATGAGTAAAACCTCATTTCATATGATGTATCATCATAATAATATTTACCCAATGCATTGGAGCACTATCATGGTGCACATTTTCTAATCACTTCATTTCTTGCATAAATGTGCACATGGATCATATAACATGGATTCATTAGATGTCATAATTTATTTCAAGATAAAGGAATATGGAATTAATAAATGAAAATATATAGTAAATAAGTTATTGTGAATACGGTTTAATACCCTTGCTGGAGAAATTGACATGGTATTCACTACATAATGACTTTGGCTTAGAAAATCACAGTGTAATTTCGGCAGTATAACGGTGTGACATTAGAATTCATAAAAATAGTTGATGAGAGATAAAGGGGTGTCTCATCATATGTACATAAAATGGAAAGTAAGGGGGTCATATAGATACATTTCCCATAATATGTAATATAATTTATATTCATAATAAACAATAATTTCTTGAATGTAAATTAGAATAGAGAAATTCCTTACAGAATTTTGTCTTGGTAGTGCGTGTACATGGGAGGCATTAATGAGATATAAAGAGGTAAATAATTATTCAAAAATAAGTTTGGAATTATGAGGGCGTTGAGAAATCATACCCCCCCCCCCCCCATTTTTTACTAAAACAATAATGGTATATCCACATAATGAAATTTGGACCGAAATGAGAAAGGAAGAAATCCCTAACTTGGAAGTGGGATCTCCAAGGGTTAGGAGAGGCTTGGGTGAGGATCCATGGGAGCTTGGGGAAACTTGGGAGGATTTTAGGGAGTGTAGGTCAGGTTGAGGACATGATAAAATGGTTTTCAAGGAAGTGGAATGGGATAATGAGTGGGTTTATATAGAAAAGGAGAGGTAATTCATAATTAATTAGGTTTTGGACACTACACATTAAACTAATCAAAACCACAAATTATCCCATGGTTTAAGTCCATTGTTTTTTGAAAATGGGAGTTAGAAAAATTATTTAATATAAAAAATGGAAGAACATATTAAAATATTATGCTTACTTATGTGGAGGTGAGTCACACTCTAAATGAATCATTTCAAAAAGTTAAAATGTTTTCTATGTCTTGGAGGATCCACTAATGCTTTTTAAAATAAATAAAAAATATCTAAAATCACATTTTTTTAAAGGTAAAACATATATTGGAATAATATCCCTTTCATATTATTTAATTTCATAACTATTTGGACATTATGATGTCATAAAACACATTTTATATTTAGAAGTTATTTAATTTTTACCCAAAAATTCGACTGTCCGGGAAAATTATGAAAAATACACCATTGGATAATTTCAAAGTCCTGATTCCAAAAATAATATTCACTTTATCTAAATAATTTTTTATTTATGTGATGTTTAACTTTTTAAATAAAAAATGACATTTATAAAAAATTCAGAGGTTTTGACAAAAACAACATTTAACTCATAATAAAAATTACAATTGTATTCATAAAAATTATACGATCATCTATATTTAGTAAAAATTCTTTTAGAAATTATATATTATTAAAATATTATTTAATTAAAAAAATACATTAATTCATCAAAATAGAATTATTAATTGAATATTAACTTAAATTAATATTTGTGTTGTAAAAACCATTAATAAAGTGACAATAATAAAATGAAGGTATATTATTTATTCTATACAAAAATAATGAACATAATCATTGAGATATTGTTTTGTTACATAACCCCTTATAACACCCACAAAAGACCTTTGGTTAAGGTGTATGAAAGAGACAGACTCAGGGGGTGGCTCAAATAACATCGCTTGGGAGGATATCTCTATTAACATTCACGTCTCTCATATGTGGTTTTTTTTCAAGATTAACATGTTGATGGTCATCTTGGGATAGGAAAAGTGAAAATCTTAGTGATTCCACCTTCATTCTGAGCTTTGAAAAATGGGCTTCGAATGGAGAAATTCCACTGGCAGAGTCCGTCACTTCCTTTTAATGAATAAATTGGATTTTTTAAAGCCAAAATTTATGCTAATCATGTGGTCACTGTTTAATTGATATATTATAAATGGTAAAACATCACAATGGTATTTTAAAATCAAAAAACATATGTCCAAGGAAGTTCATATTTTATATAACCATTTTACAGAATATGACATTTAATTTGATCAAAAAGAACTTTCAATAATAAATTATTGGTTCGTTACAATATTCCCCCCTTAAGAAAGTTTTCCCTTGAAATTTCCTTTTACCACACTAAAATAAATAAGGGTAACTCTGATTCATCAACTCATCTGATTCCAACATTTCTTCTTCAAACATGTGGTTTCACTAAAACACCTTGATGGGGGTCATATTAATAATTTGTATTTATTTTTCTCTAAAATCTATGATCTGCATCTCCTTCTCTTCTAGGAGAGGTCATTCATCAATGGTACCACCTCTAGATTGAATAAATGTGAATGGTACAGTATGTACTTTCTCAAGAGTGATACATGGAATACATCATGTACTTGAGATATGTTTGGTGGGAGTGTTAGACGATATGCCACATCTCTAATGTGATCAAGGATCTCAAAAGGGATGATGTAAAATGGACTAAGCATTCCCTTCTTCCCAAATATCATTACTCTCTTCCACGAAAAAATACGGAGGAATACCATGTCTCTAACTTTGAACTCTACAAATCGTCGACAATTATTAACATAACTCTTTTGTCAACTCTGAGCAGCATTAATTTGTTGATGGATGGTCTTAACCTTCTCCACCATTTCTTCAGCCATTTCTGGATCTAAGAGTTTTCAATCCCCAACTTCATCCCAACATGCTGGTGTTCTGCACCTCTTCCCATAAAGGGCATGACAAAGAGCCATTTGGATGATTGAGTGGAAACTGTTATTGTAAGATAACTCAACTAGAGGTAGATGTTGATCCCGTCCTCCTTTTACTTCCATTGAGCATGTTCTAAACATTTCCTCAAGGGTTTGGATAGTCCGCTCATATTTTCCATCAGTTCGAGGATGAAAATCCATACTGAAGTTTAGGTTAGTATTCAAAGCATGTTGAAGACTCGTTTAGAACATAGAGGTGAATCTTGGATCTCGATCAGATACAACATATAGTGGCACACCATGCATCTATACCAATTCTCTGATATATATTTGTTCCAACTAATCTATTGTGAATTCCTCTTGAATTGAAATGAATTTTGCAGCCTATGTAAGATGATCCACAACAACCCAGATATCATTGTTTCCTTTGGTTGTGTTTAGATGTCTGATGACAAATTCCATAGTTTTGTTCTACCATTTCCATCTGGGTATGGGTAATAGATTCATCATCCCCTTAGACTTATACCTCTAAGTATTCATTTCCTTACATACGAGTCACCTTGATGTATACTCAACATTCTCTTACATCATTTTATCCCTCCAATAATGCTCTTGTAGATAATGATACATCTTTCTGTTTCTTGGGTCAACAATGAAATTTGAACTATGTGAATCATTCAAATGTCTGTTCTTTAACTCCAGAAATGATGGAACACAATTCCTTGACCCAAATCTCACAATTCCTTCTTCATTAACATTGTACTCTGATTATTCCTTTTACTGATCATTTCCACATTCTTCTAAATTCCTACATCATCATTTTGAGCATCCTTAAACCATTCCAAAAGATACGGCTGGAAATAATTTGTAATAGGATTGATAATGTTCCCTTATTTATGATACCCATGTCCATCTTCATCAAATCTAAGAAGATTGAATCATATTCAATTATCATCAATGATAGAATCGTTGGGTTATTTCAACATTGAGCACTGACACCTTGTTATCCTTCCTAGGGTGGTAAATAATTGAGAATTCATAGTCTTTGATTAACTCTAACCATCATTTTTGCACATGTTCATTTTTCTCTTTGTGAATATATACACGAGTTTTTAGTTATATTTATATATTTCACAGTTCTCCCCGACGAGGTAATGTTGCAAAATTTTTAAATCAATGATTACTACAGCCAACTCTAGATCATGTGTTGGATAGTTTTTCTCATAAACATTCAATGGCCTTAAAGCATAGGTAATGGATTTTTAATTTTTCATTAACACACAGCCTAGGTGCTTCTTTGAAGCATCACTAACTACCAAAAAAAGTTCTCAAATTATGGGTATTGTGAGTACTAGTGCATTGATAAGCCGCCTTTTCAACTCCATGATACTCTCTTTGCATTTATATTCTATGAAAACATTACTCACTTCTGAGTTATATTGGAAAAAGGGTTGGGATATCATGAGAATTTTCTCACAAATCAGTGATAATATGATGTTAACCCTAGGAAGATAAGAATATCAGTTATTGATATTAGCCTAATACATCCCTCAAATGCAGCTGTATTGAAGGTATCCAAAGATATCCCATTTCTTGGGTTGAGATGATCCAAAAAGAGACCTCACTACAAGAAAACCGACGTTTAGCGGCGATTTTTTAAAACCGCCGCGAAACGCGTTTTCAGACCGTCATTTCGCGGTGGTTTTAAGAACCGCCGCGAAAAAACCGTCGTAAACGAAAAAAAAAGTTATTTTTTTTTAATTTTTTTTATTTTTATTTTTATTTTATTCGAGGATTAGCGGCGTTTTTTTAAAAAACCGCCGCGAAATAGCAGCGGTTTCAATAAAACCGCCGCTAAATGAAATGAAAAAAAATAAAAAAACGTGAGAAACCCCAAAATCACTAAAACGACCATAACTTTTGATCCGGGCATCCGTTGAAGTGCCACGACCAGTCAAATCGAAGCTCATGAAGAGATCTAAAGGCACATATAATCAAAACCGTGAGACGGTCTATGTTGTGGAAGATATTAGAGTTATAAAAAAGTTGAAAAAAGTTCTCCAACTTCAAACGGCCATACCTTTCACTCCGGGTGTCTGTTTGGGCTCTACCACATATCAAATCGAAGCCAGCAAAGAGAGCTACGCACTAGTTTGATAGAAGCATGCTCTTGTCAGGGTTTTCGACCCCAAAAACCCCTCCGAAGGCCTTCAAAACCCCATTTCCGTCACCGGTGTCCCGTCAAACTTGTCTTCAAACAAACCTAACTTTTGATCCGCGTGTCAGTTTGGCCTCCTGCACCTGCCAGATCATAGCTCGTTCCATGAGCTTCAGTTTGACTTGTCGCGGCACCCACATGCACCCCTAGATCATATGTTATGGCCTTTTAAGTGGGTATCGAGTTTGTTATGTTTTTCAGTGTCTCGTTTCTAGCACCCATTCTCCATCAGCTTTTTTTAAATGGTCATAACTTCTGATCCATCTGTCCATTCAGACTCTTTCACCTTTCAGGTTGAAGAGCATTTCAGGATCTTTGATTTGACAGGTCGCGGATCTAAAACGGACTCTCGGATCAAAAGTTATCTCCGTTAATGTGAGTCCAATGTTTTTGTCTCTTTATGATCGTTTTGACGGGTTTTAACGGTAGCTCCATTTATTACTATTTATTTGGGTTTCTATGAATTCTTATCTTTATCAATGGTTTTTATGGGTTATTATGATGATTATGTTGAATTATTAAGGAGTCTTCCAGAGTTGTCACGAGTTTTCATGCGTTTTCATTTTTTCTAATGCCTCATTCTTCATATGCTTCTCCATCCTTTTTCATGCGTTTTCATGATTTCTCATCCCTTATCACGTCTTTTCAAACTTTTTCATGTGTTTCCTTTATTATTTATTATTTATTATTTATAATATACATTAATTTATTTATTATCTATTATTTGTAACTGGTTATTTGTTATTTATTATTTATTATTTATTATTTATTATTTATTATTTATATTTATTTATTAGTTATTATTTATTAGTTATTATTTATTATTTATATTTATTTATTATTTATTTTTGTTTATTATTTATATTTATTTATTATTTATTATTTATTATTTATTATTTATTATTTATTATTTATTATTTATATTTATTTATTATTTATTATTTATTATTTATATTTATTTATTATTTATATTTATATTTATTTATTATTTATTATTTATTATTTATATTTATTTATTATTTATTATTTATTATTTATATTTATTTATTATTTTTATTTATTTATTATATATTATTTATATTTATTTATTATTTATAATTATTTATTATTTATTATTTATATTTATTTATTATTTATTATTTATTATTTATTTATTATTTATATTTATTTATATTTATTATTTATTATTTATATTTATTTATTATTTATATTTATTATTTATTATTTATTTATTATATATATTTATTATTTATTATTTATATTTATTTATTATTTATTATTTATTATTTATATTTATTTATTATTTATTATTTATTTATTATTTATTATTTATATTTATTTATATTTATTATGTATTATTTATATTTATTTATTATTTATTATTTATTTATTATTATTTATTATTTATTATTTATATTTATTTATTAGTTATTATTTATTAGTTATTATTTATTAATTAATAATTATTAATTATTAATTATATTTATATTTATATATTATTTTTTATTTGTTATTTATTATATATTTTTATTTATTATTTATATTTATATTTATATTTATTATTTATTATTTATATTTATTTATTATTTATTATTTATTATTTATATTTATTTATTATTTATATTTATTTTTTATTTATTATTTATTATTTATTGTTTATTATTTATATTTATTTATTACTTATATTTATATTTATTTATTATTTATTATTTATTCTTTATATTTATTTATTATTTATTATTATATATTATTTTTATTTATTTATTATTTATTATTTATATTTATTTATTATTTATTATTTATTATTTATATTTATTTATTACTTATTATTTATTAGTTATTATTTATTAGTTATTAGTTATAAGTTATTATTTATTATTTATTATTTATTATTTATTATTTATATTTATATTTATTTATTATTTATTATTTATTATTTATATTTATTTATTATTAATTATTAATTATTTATATATATTTATTATTTATTTTTATTTATTATTTATATTAATTTATTATTTATTATTTATTATTTATATTTATTTATTATTTATTATTTATTATTTATATTTATTTATTATTTATATTTATATTTATTTATTATTTATTATCTATATTTATATTTATTTTTTATCTATTTTTATTTATTATTTATATTTATTTATTATTTATTATTTTCTATTTATTATTTATTATTTATATTTATTTATTATTTATTATTTATATTTATTTATTATTTAATATTTAATATTTATATTTATTTATTATTTATTATTTTCTATTTATTATTTATTATTTATATTTATTTATTATTTATTATTTATTATTTATTATTTATTATTTATTATTTATTATTTAATATTTATTATTTATTATTTATATTTGTTTATTATTTATATTTATTTATTATTTATATTTATTTATATTTATTTATTATTTATATTTATTTATTATTTATATTTATTTATATTTATTTATTATTTATTATTTATATTAATTTATTATTTATTATTTATTATTTTTATTTATTTATTACTTATTATTTTTTATTTATTATTTATTATTTATATTTATTTGTTATTTATTATTTATTATTTATTATTTACTATTTATTATTTATATTTATTTATTAGTTATTAGTTATTATTTATTATTTATTATTTATTATTTATTATTTATTATTTATTATTTATATTTATATTTATTTATTATTTATATTTATATTTATTTATTATTTATATTTTTATTTATTTATTATTTATATTTATTTATTATTTGTATTTATTTATATTTATTTATTATTTATTATTTATATTAATTTATTATTTATTTTTTATTTTTTTATTTATTTATTATTTATTATTTTCTATTTATTATTTATTATTTATATTTATTTATTATTTATTATTTATTATTTATTATTTACTATATATTATTTATATTTATTATTTATTATTTACTATAAATTATTTATATTTATTATTAGTTATTATTTATTAGTTATTATTTATTATTTATTATTTATTTATTATTTATTATTTATTATTTATATTTATTTATTATTTATATTTATTTATTATTTATTATTTATATTTATTTATTATTTATTATTTATATTTATTTATTATTTATTATTTATATTTATTTATTATTTATTAATTATATTTATTTATTATTTATTATTTATATTTATTATTCCTTATTTATTATTTATTATTTATTATTTATTATTTATTATTTATTATTTATTAATTATTATTATTGAGTTTATATTTATTATTTATGTATTATTTGTTTTTTCAATTAATATATATAAGTATATTAAATTCTGTTTATTAAACATATGGCGAGCTTGCTGGAGTGGTGAAGTCTTTGGAAAATATGCAAGAGGTTAGGGGTTCAAATCTCACCAAACGCAGAATTTATTTATATTGCATGGGTATGCATGTGGATGTGCATGTGCATGGGATGTGCATGCATAGATAAATAAATAAATAAAATAAATATGAAATAAAATAAAGACGAAATAAAAAAAATAATAAATAAAATAAATACGAAATAAAAAAAATAATAAATACGAAAGAAATATATAAATAAAATAAATACGAAATAAAATATATAAATAAACAAATAAAATAAATAAATAAATAAATAAATAAATAAATACGAAAAATAAATAAATAAATAAAATAAATAAATAAAATAAATAAATAAATAATAAATAAATAAATAAATAAAATAAATAAATAAATAAAATAAATAAATAAATACGAAATAAATATAAAAATAAATACGAAAAATAAATACGA
This sequence comes from Viscum album, assembly GCA_963277665.1. Classification (NCBI taxonomy): domain Eukaryota; kingdom Viridiplantae; phylum Streptophyta; class Magnoliopsida; order Santalales; family Viscaceae; genus Viscum; species Viscum album. The sequence goes on along the minus strand of OY728133.1, from coordinate 909,280,851 downwards.
AAAATAAATATATAAATAAATATATAAATAAATATATAAATAAATATATAAATAAATATATAAATAAATATATAAATAAATATATAAATAAATATAAAAATAAATATATAAATAAATAAATATATAAAATAAAAATAAAAAAATAATAAAAAAAAAATAATAAAAAAAAAAACCACCGGAAAAAAACCACCGCGAAACGTTCTGCGACGGTTTTGAAAACCGCCGCGAAATAGTTTCTCGACGCACGATTTAGCAGCAGTTTTTCAAAATCGCCGCCAATCTATTTAGCGGCGGTTTAAACCGCCCCTAAATGAAAAAAAAACCGCCGCTAAATGCCTTTTTTGCCATAGTGCCTCCTTTAACTAGAACATACACTTGTTGTACTTTGCATAGAGCTTCTCCTTTCACAAGTTTTCTAGTATAGTTCTTAGATAATCCTCATGCTCCATGTTGGTTTTAGAGTATATTAGAATATAGTCTATAAAGACTACTAAAAATTTGTTGAGGTAATCTCTAAATACTCTATTAATCATGTCAATGTAGAATTTTGAAGCATTAGTGAGTCTGAAAGGAATTATTATGAATTCATAGTGCCAGTATCTTGTATGAAAATAAGTCTTAGGGATATCCTCCTTCTTCACCCCTACATGGTAATATCCCGAATGTAGATCCACCTAGGAGAAGTGTGGTGCTCTAGGTAGCTGATTGAACAAGTAATCAATTCATGGTTTAGGATCATTTTTTTATTTTGAATTTGTTGAGCTCATGATAATTAATGCAAAGACGAATAGACCAATACTTATTCTGTATGGAGTCTAAGATATTGGAAAACCCCATGTATAAGATCAATAGCGAATTCGACATCACTTATAGGGGGAAGACCATAAAATTCCTCAAGAAACTCTTCAGCAAATTTCTTCACAACCAGCATGTCTTCAAAGATGATTTATTCCATAAACTCAATCTTCTTATCAAGATACACATGCTCATAGGGATGTAATATCCACTCTTGAGATTATAGTTCTATAGAAGATTCATCCTTATCCTTGCACTTGTACAGAATTGGGGATCGCTTCCTCATATGGAGAGTGATTTCCCTATCACAGAAATTTTTGTTGGATCTATATAAGGAAATCAATTCATGCCAATAATTGCATAAAATTCCACCAGAGGGACTATGAAAGGGATTTTTGGAAATTTCAATCCACAAATTATGACAGGGGAGGAGTTATATTCATTGGATGCAAGGATTTCACCATTTTCCATTATCACCGACATATTTACATCCATGATTTGTGTTGGTGTTGGGATTGTTCTACTAAACATTCAAAATATAAAATAATGCATAGATCCAGAATCAAAAAGTACATTTTCTATTCCTGAATGAATAATTATCATACCTATCACAAATTTGTTGTTGGGGTTCACTTTGGCAGTTGTGATGGAGAAATATCTCCCTCTCTTTCTTGAAAGTTGTTGGTTACCTCTGAAAATACTTGGTATTGGTCACTGGTTTCCAAAGTTCCCTAGTTCATTGTGTTTGAAGCAATAAACAACATGTTGAGGGTTGAACGGAGCATTCCTCACCTCTGTCATAGTAGAGGGATTTTCTTGTTGACATTTAATGGTCATGTTCCCTTCACTTCCACACATAAAGAATTTCCTCACCCCCTTTAGGAAATTTCATGGGTTCTTCTTTCTGCACCATTAGAATGCGGAGTCCAAGGGTTTCATAGCACTGATGGATTTATCCATCAGACTACCAGAATTATAGTCTACCTTATTCATCATATCCCAAAGATACCCTTGATATTTTCCAATATCCATTTCGACTTTGAGGTAACATCAGAAAATTCCCTCATTGCTATTAAAGTCACAGATCAATAAGTCATTCTGTAGACAGGGTTTTATCCCACCAAGGAAGTATTCAACCTTGAATTCCAGGGTAAAAAAAAGCCAAATGATATACCTCAACCCCGGTTACCCATATTTGGTGAAGTATTACATAAAATTGTCATGATGACAGGAGATCATGTCTAGAAAGAATGATTGGATTAGTTGTCATGGAAGTACTAGATATGTACATAAGTTTTATATTACATAATGAAATGAAATGTCGACATTGTGTCTCCTATGAACACACTCATATCCCTTAGCCTATCCATATAGGTCAGTCATAATATACTTCTTCACATCTTGGAAAAAATAATACATAAGAAAGGGTTTAGATCAGATGCTCAGTAAGGATAACAATGTAGCGGAAGATATCATAAATAAGAATAAATATTTAAAGCAATGTATAAGACTAAAACACAATGATTTTAAACATAAACATCAGTATAATATAGTCAAGATAAATCAAATAATTCCATTTACTTATTCACAATGATATTCTACTAGTTGAATAATAACATGTAATATCAATAACTAATCTCATAATGATGTAATGCATAATGTCGAACATCATTACCATGTAGTCAAGTCCTCGTGCCAAGGCTACGAGTAATTTTTTTCAAAGCATTTTTGCAGGACACGATTTTGTCTCCTGAGACCTACTGATGAATCGAAGGTCTTTATCGGGCCCCACCCATCACTTACAACATCCAATGCATTCCTCGTATGAAAAGGATGAAACATAACATAAAAATTCGTATTAAAACCAGCATACAAAATGATAATACATTTCCATAATCCATGAATGGTAAAAAAATAGCACATAAATAGCCAAAAGTATCCCAAAAACATCAACACAATATATAATATTGTATTATAATAAATAAAATTAAATAAGTGTAATGTCTAACAATGGTTGTTAACATAGATAAAATCAATCCAAAAAATACTTGATTGAAATATATATTTCTACACGAAATCCATTAAATATATAGAAAATATTTATTTCAAAAACATTCTTATAAGCTTATAAGGGATGCTTAAAAGGTTTTATAATGGCAGAAAGTATCCACACCCATCGTATCTGTTAAAAAACATTCATTCCTTAATTTTTCTGATAATGTTATAAAGGACCATGTTAGAAAAATGAAGGAAAAATGCCTTTCAAAAAAATTATAACAATTTATACAAGGGTATAAATGAATTTATCTCATAGTCTAGGAAATAATAAAAATGTATTGAAATACATTTTTATGAAACATGGTTGTATATGATAAGGAATACCTTGTAGATACTTATGTATAAATAACCTCGGATAATAAAGAAATTGTAAAATTAAACATTAACTTGTACATTTCTGTGGTCAATAGTATTTTAAACTTCTATATAATAGGTAAATCATTGTTATTAAATTATACAAGAACCACACACAATGATATGATATCATATATGATCCTTTAATATTTCATTGTTAATTATTTTTTAATATTATCGTTGTTTCTGGTATAAAATTATTTGTTTTCATATATATTTTTTGTTATGTATGTAATTTTTATTATAAATATGATGTATTTGATTCATATTAAGAATGATATTATTTTAATAAACATTATTCTTTAATCATCAAATGAAAATTATTCTTGAATGGTTACGAATGGGAATGAAATCACATCAATTTGTGGAGATGGTAAGTCGTACGTACGAATGAGTTACAATAACAGTTTGTTAATGGTGAGATAATATGTAATTTGATGGTATATTATATATAAATAATCATAAAAATGTTAATATGTATTATTTAGATCAATTATACTCATTATTATTCCCATATAAATAATCAATTGTTGAAAAGAAAACTACACCACGACGTGGAGACGGTAACCCGTACGTACACACGTACGGTGACATTGTCCTTCATAGGATGGATAGAATAAAGAATATGAATGTACCATATTTATATTAACATCTTACAATGTTTATGATAATATAGGTATTATTTTATGATAGAAAAACAAATAAAGAGGAAGTAGAAGAAGAAAAAAAATTGAAAGAGTTGATAAAATAATTACCACTTCTTCAGGTGCTTCCATTTTATTGGTACATAAGGGAAGCTTATGTTGGATTTATGATCGATTTATGGCCTCTAAGATGAATTTAGGGTAGCTGGTATGGGATTTTAGTAGGTTTTTGATGATCCAAATAGATTTGGAGGTGTGAATGGAAGATAATTTGAAGTACCCTTTTATAATAGATGTGAGGGGCACTTTAGGAAATGACTGAACTAATATTTTATTATAAAATTATTTTTGGTTTCTAATAGCTCCAAATGGATTTATTTCGAGGATATGGTGGGTATGGGTCGAATTCCTTTCAGCCAATAGGTTTTATACAACTTTAGGTCACCATATTAACATTATCTTTTAGATTTAACTCTTAGTTAAATAGTATAACTTTTAAAATGTCTTCTTGTATTTTTATTCTACATTGTTATTATACATAGTATAAAATGTCAAGAGACCCTAAAGTGGTTAATTAATGACATATATAACATTATATAAGTTCTTTGGCATAATCCTATTTTTTATGAATATTATATCATTTAATGAAATAGTATTTGATTTAAATGAATTTATGTCAATTTTGAAACTATTTAGTATATGATTTTTTTTGAAAGTCATAACAACTTGATTACTTAGAAAACAATAAATTGAATCAAACCTAACATGTAATATTACCTTATAAAATTATTTTATGGTAGTAAAAAGTTCAAATTATTTTTTATTTTAATATTTATAATATCATTAATTTGATTATTTCATTATTAAGGAAAATACTGCATCATTATTATGTCATAAATTAATATATTTATTTTTTATCTAAAATTTATAAATTAGATATCATGATGTAGGAAATATTTTTATTTTTATATTTAATATTTATAGTATAATATTTCAATTATATAACCTCATATAAAAATATTATAAGTGAAAGATACATGTTTATGTTATATTTTTCTACACATTAAATTGATTCTAATAAAATGTCATTTACACAATTATGTGGCTCCATTGGGTCTGAAAATCAATCCAATTAATCCCATGGTCTTAAATATCTCATCCAATATTATTAAGAAATGTGTTAGTGTAGTTTAATATTATTATAATATATTTTTTACCCTTATTTATCAGATTTACCATTTACCGTTGATAAATAAAATATTTTCTAGAGTTACAATTCATAATGTTCAAAAAATAAAAGGTACCTATTTAAATAATTTGTACTATCTAATTCAAAATATGGAATAAATTCTTCCAGATTTAAAACACAAATGTTCCAGTAATTAATTTAAAATTAATTTCCGTTTTCAAAACCAAAAAGCGAGTTTTTAAGAAGTAAAAAATATCAAAAGATTGACTTGGGTTTATGTACAATATAAATGTGAACATATGTCCAATGACCTAAATTATATTAAATGATAAGAATATAATTTAATGATACTTTAAAACCAATCAAATTTATAATTTAACACTATAAATTATTTTTATTAAAATATTTGTTCTTATTTAAAATATAGTAGTTTTCACTATTCATAAAAATATGAATGTTATCAGAAAAGTTCCAAAAATTAACCCTAAGATAATTTTGATATTTTGAAATAAAAAACAATGCCCATTTTGAAAAATAAAATTATTAAAATTTCAAAAATTGGGTATTAATATAAATACTACTTTTTAAACGGATAGTTTGAATGATTGGGATGTGCTAGAACTCGAAACTATGTACAAGACATGCTATTATAAAAATAAAGAGATGCATACCATGGAATATTGGGGTGTTACATTCTTCCCACCTTCAAATAATTTTTTTCCAAAAAATTTCTATAATACTTCTGCATAAAAAGATTTGGGTGGTTCTTCATCATAAGTTCCTCAGGTTCCCATGTTGCCTCTTCTCTTTTATGGTTTCCCCAAAGAACTTTTCCCTGATAAGTATTCCAGTTTCTCAACATCTGTTCACTGGTATGAATAATTATGATAGTCTCATCACAGTATGATAGATCGGGTTCCAGTTCTATTTATTCATAGGTGAGTACATTCAATAGGTCTGGAATGTATTCTCTCAACAGTGATACATGGAACACATCATGAACTTTGGAGATACTTGATGGAATTGCCAAATGGTATGCTACAACTCTAAATCATTCTAGAATTTGAAATTTTATGATGTACCTAGGTCTTAATTTACCCTTCTTAATGAATCAAATAATACCCTACCTTGGAGGTACCTTTATAAAAACATGATCACCTACTTGAAATTCGAAATCTGTACCTCGGTTATCGGTGTAGATATTTTACCTACTTTGTGATGCTTTGATATGGGTTTGGATAATCTTCTCATTTTCCATTGTTTCCTCAATAAGTTTGGGGCCTACAAGTTTTCTTTCACAAACATCATCCCAATAAGTTGGTGTGAGATATCTATTTCTATATAATGCTTTATATGTTTCTGTCTAAATACTTGAATGGAAGATACTATTATATTAACATTCTAGCATAGGTAAATACTGATCCCACATTCCTTGAACATCGAGTGAGAAAGATATCAGAATGTCATATAATGTTTTAATAGTATGTTTTGATGGTCCATCAGTTTGAGGGTGGTGGGCAATGCTCAAACAAAGTTCAATATCCACGAGATTCTTAAGAAATTTCCAGAATCTTGATATAAAATGGGGATCATGATCAGAAACAATCAATAGGGGTACAACATGAAGTCATACAACTTCAATAATGTATGGTCATTCTAAATGATCAAGTGGTAAATATTCTCTTATAGGAAGAAAATGTGCTAACATGGTAAAATGATCGACAATGACCCATATTTCATCATTTCTTCTAGGAGTCTTTGTAGCCCCATTACAAAATCCATCGTATTGTAATCCCATTTCCACTTAGGTATGGGAAGAGGTTGCATGACCCCTCTAGGATGTTATCTTCTAGCCTTAACCTATATACAAACCATACATCATGACACATAATCAGCAATCTCCCTCTCCATGTTGTCCCACCAAAAATTTTCCTTCAAATCTATATAAATCATAGTTCTACTAGGGTGTATAGAGAAATAAGAGCTATGAGAATCATCCAATTGTTCCCTTTTTTGATCAGGTATATCAGGAACACAAATCCTCCCCCCAAATTTCCAAATTCCATCTTCATATACAAAGTCAATTAATCTCCCATCATTCCCAACAATAATTTTCTTTTGAAACTCATCATCATCAGTATCAGATCTTTTTATCCTTTCTAGTAAATATGGTTCAAAATCCATTTGAAAAAGTATTGATATTTAGCCTTCCATTATTATTTCCATGTCTATCGTTACTAGATCTATGAACATAGGATCCCTTTCCACACTCAACTTGTTCATAACTCCATTATCCTTTCTACAAAAAGAATCTTCCACCATATTTGCCTTCCCCATGTGGTAATGTATTGTGAAATCATAATTCTTGTGTATTTCAAGTCACCACCTTTGACTCATGTTGAGTTCTTTCTATGAGAAAATACACATAAAACTATTTTTATCAGTATATATCTCACATTTTTACCATATAGATAGTGTCTCTATATCTTTAGAGTAAAGATTATAGCTGCTAACAAAAGATAATGATTGGGATAGTTTTGTTCATTAATTTTTTTCTCTTGTGATTCATAGGAAATAACTCTATCATTCTGCATAAGGACACAACCATTTCATTTCACTGATGCATCACTATAAATAAAAAACCCATCATTCCCCAATGGTAGAGTCAATATAAGAGAATTGACTAATATTTTCCTCAATTCTTCAAAACAATCTTCGCACTCTTTTTTCCAAAAAAAATTGACCACTTTATGTGTGGGCTTGGATAATGGGTTAGACAATTGGGAAACAATCATGACAAAACACCGATAGTAACCTAGTAAACCAATAAAACTACACACCTCTGTTATATTTGTTAGTGCTGGTCATTCATGGATTTACCTAGACTTGGAAAAATCAATAGAGATTCTATCCTTAGAGACAATATGGCCAAGAAACGACATCTCTTGAAGCCATAATTTACACTTTCTGAACTTCCCATATAATTTATTTCTTCTATGTGTTTTCATAATAATGTGAAATTGATTTTCATGATCGTTGTAGCTTTTGAGTATACAATGGTATGATCAGTAAATACCACGACAATTTCACCAAGATAATCTTTGAAAACTATATTCATTAGAGATAAGAAAATAGAGGGTCCATTAGTCAGTCCAAAAGGAATTACTGTAAACACATAAATCCCATAACTGAATTGAAATTTTGTCTTTATAATGTCTTCTTTATTTAGGAACAACTTATGAAATCTATATCGAAGTTTACTCTTTAGAAAATATTGGGAACCATGAATTTGATGGAATAAATCATCAATGAAAGGTAGGGTATACTTGTTCATTATTTTTATAGAATTGATCTCACAGTAGTCAATGCATAATCTAATAGATTCATATTTCTTCCTAACAACAAGAGTAGGGGCTCCTCATTGAGAAAAACAAGGGAGAATAATTCCTTTATTACTCAAATCATATAGTTGTTACTTTAGTTCCACTAATTCCACAGTTTCCATTCTATAAGGGTTATTCGATATGGGCCTTGAATTAGGAATAATGTGAATGGAAAACTCAATATCCTGTTATAGAATATTTCCAGTTAAATCCTCTAAAAAAACATCAACATATATTTTCACAATAGGTACATATTCTATTTGAAGATTCCTTTCCTCACCCATAATTATTTCCATCCCTTCCTCTATAGTAATTGAATTTAGTATATCTACTAGGGGTGGATCTTGGTAGGAATTAGATGGTTATATTTCTACACTAAAGATAACATATTCATTATCATCATCAAAAATTGTAACCTCATTATTCTTAAAATAAATTTTCTCATCACGATCTAAAATTTAATCAATTCCTTGGAATATATCAAATCAATCTTGGTTATGACTGTAAGATCAGAAAATAATGCACGTTTATATTCCATAATGGAAAATTATTGACAAAACATTGTCGTAGTGATACTTCTCTTTGGCGTTTTGACTGAAAACTACCTTAATAAGTCAAGTTGGAAATATCTAATTTTCATGGAATCTTGGAAGATATGAAAGAATGTGATGATCCAGATTCAAGTAAAGAATTGTCTAATTTTTGGGAAACGATTAAAGTAACTACCACCACATCATTAAGAACATCAAAATCTACAATTTTGATCACATAAGATTGTCCTTGATCCCTTTCCCTTTTATATGGTAAGTTTTCTTGATGCTTTGGATATTCATTTGCATAATGCCAAATTTCATTTGAATTGTAGAATTATACATCGACAACCTCTTTCTAACCCTTACAATTAGGAGTTTGGTGGGTTTTTCCCCACACTTATAACTGACTCACATTTCCTTCCGGAATGTACCGGGGTGTTCATTCCCACATTTACTACAGGATAGAAATTTATCATTTTCCTTCTTCCCCTTAATTCTTTTCCAGAGTGTACATCTGATCTATTCCTCTCTTTAATTACATTAATATAATATGACTTAGAGAATTAATTTTCATTCTCGATAGCACAGATACTATATCTTCATACGAAAGGAAGGATTGTGAGACTACTTCTTGACTAAGAAATGGTTTTACCACATCAAATAATCGATCATTATTACTTCTTTGGTTATTTATATAACCTACAGCTTGCATTGCTATCCTTGTAAAGTCAGCCTCATACTTTGTGAGATTCTCAATCACATTTTTCCTCAGACTCAAAAATATACTTTCCATATCTGCTCGATATTCTCTAGATTTGTTTTTACGAAAATCACTTTAAACTCCCTCAATTCTGTATTTGATAATTCTTCATCCGTTTTTGTGTATTAAATTAATGACTGCCATTGATCTGTATCTCTTGAGAGGCGATAAAATTCCATGAAAACTATTTCATTTTCACTACTCCCCAAATCATGAAATATTTTCTCTAAGGAACATATCCATTATTTAGCTAAAAATGGACTTTTAGTCCCATTGATTGATGGTGGTGGATTCCCCATGAAGCGGTCCAACATTGATCTTCTGCATTGTGGATCAGTGTTCTCCATATGAGTATGGTTCTTATTCATAAAATGAGAGAGTTATCCCAATGTGGTTATAAGATGATCAACACTATTTGAATCACCAGTTGTCCAATAATTATCTTAAATAAGATGGAAATCCCTTCATGGATTATGTACATTGATATGGTTTTCATTCCTTTCACTATGCTCTATTTATAAACAACGGTATACACTACATTAGTTCATGAATCATAATGCACAATTACGAACATGTAAAATACATAACATAAATTGAAAAATTTAGGAATATAGACATTAATAATAAAAAAACATTTCTTTAGGGAATTATTTACTCATAATTCCTTTATAGTGGATTGAAAATAAAATGTAAATTATCAAAAAGATATACCCCGAGAGTGTCAAACTAGGTGTGCAGTGAGGCCCATTATTGTGTACAAGGATACCTCGTTTCATGCCCGAAACTAATTTTCAGTGTTTTCACTCCAATGTACATCTATCCCAGAACCATGTCCACTTTTATTATATAACACCCCAACCTTCCATGGTACGCTTCTCTTTGAATAATACAGTAGTGTGTGTTGTACGCAACTTCGAGTTCTAACACAAAGAACAACCAATCAAAGTAGTCGTTATGAATTTTAATAACCACTTTTTGAAATTTTATACATTTTATCATTCAAAATTGACTTCGTTTTTTGATTTAGAATATCAAAATTAGTTTAGGGTGAATTTTTGGGACTTTTCTGATAAATTTCATATTTTGATGAATAGTGAAAATTACTAAATTTTAATTTAGAAAATTTTTTTAATCGAAATAATTAATAGTGATAAATTATAAATTTGAGTGGTTTTAAATTATATTTAGAATATATTTTTACAATTTAATCCAATGTTGGTCATTGGACATAATTTCACATTTAAACCGGACATAAACAAGTGTCAATCTTTTAATAGTTATTGTTTCTTAAAAACACGCCTTTTGTTTTAACAATGGGAATTAATTTTAAATTAATAAATGAAACATATATGTTTTGAATTTAGTAAAATAGACTTCATTATTGAATTAAAAATATCAAAATTATCTTAGGGTAAATTTTTTGTATTTTTTTGAAAACATTTAATTTTTGATGAATAGTGAAAACCACTGAGTTATAGTATAAAACCGAATTTTTATTTAAATAATTATTTATTTTATTTAAATTATTTAATGTCAAAATAGATACATAATACCTATATATGTTCAATTTAATTCATTGGAGTCAGTTTATAAGAAATTTAGATATATAAAAATTTCATTGATCTTTTCACCGTCTTTTACCCACCTCCTAGGAGCTTTTGCAAATTCACATAAAACGTAATTTTATCGTTTCTGTGAGCTGAATTTTAAAAATATGATATATACAGTTAATAACATGGAGTAAAATGTTGTTAAATGAGATGAAAATAATTTTTGGTGAATTGTAACCTTTTACTTTTATTTACCACAGTTAAAAGTAAATAGGGTAATTATGGGTAAAAATGATATTAATATTACCCTCACACATATCCTAATTCTATTGGACAAGTTTATATCGACCAAAGACAGCCATAGGAATAAAATATTGTCATTTAGGTCCACTTGGATTAGATTAGGACATTTATTATTATTTAATTCAAAAAAGAGTTAGAAGAGTTGAAATCAATGTTTAATAACTAAAACATTTTTAATATGGTGTTTTACATAATATAAAATCCATTATAAGTATTCATTAGAAATATAAAAATATTTCCTAAATCATTTTATTTTATTTATAATTTTTAGACATTTTATAAATAATTTTATTTATGACATAATAATGATGCAGTAATTACCTTATTCATGAAAGAATCAAAAAAATTGTATTATAAATATTAAAATAAATATAATTTGAAAGTTTTTATGATATCCACGAATTTTATAAGTGAATATGATATTTTATTATTGATTAAATTTATTGTTTTTGATGTAATCATGTTTTTATTATTTTAAAAATAAACAAATACCAAATAGTATCAAAATTGACATAAAATAAATTTTAAAACAAATATTATATTATTAATTGATATAATGGTCCTAAAAATATATTGTTCAGCCAAAAGGCATATATAGTAATATATATTACATTAATGAACCAATTGGGGTTATATTGGCAGTATATAGTATCTTTATTAACCATATAGTGTAAGAATACAAGAAGACACGGTAAAAGATAAATTATTTAACTTAGAGTTAAATCTAAATGATAATGTTAAAATGATAACCTAAACTTGTATAAAACCTACTGGTTGAGTTGTTTTAGACCTATACCCCCCTTAGACTTTAAATAATAAAATTTTGATCCATTAGAAACCAAATATGAATTTATTATAAAATAATATTTTAAGTTTTTCCTAAGGTGTCCCTCACCTCTCTTATAAAAGGTCACTCCCCCTTGTCTCTAATTCACACCTTATAAGCCATTTGGATCGTCCAAAACCTGCACAAATACCCTCTCAAATATCCTCCCTTCATCCTAGATGCCTTATTTTGATCAGTAATCCAACCTACAGAGCCCTTTTGATCAAATCAAAAGGAAGAACCCAAAGAAGAGTTAATGACTTCACCACCCTCTTTCAAGTTCCTTTCTTCTTCCACTTCCTTTTCCATTGTTATTTCCATTATAAAATAAAAAATCCAGTATATTATATATAAATGTATGTTATTATAATTATTGTACAACCAAATTCATTATTATTACCACCCTTTGAATGACAAGTCACCATATGTGCGTATGTACGGCTTACCGTCTCCACGTCATGGTGTAATTGTTATTCAATACATTATTATTTGTATGGGTATAAAAATGTTGTGTATTTTATGTAAATAATAAATATACCATGATAAGTACTCGGTATATAATATATAACATCCAATTATATATTATATTTATATCAAAAGAATGATATTTTCACTCGTGCGTACGTACGGATTACCATCTCCATGACGCGATGAGATTCATTTCCAAGTTCACCATTCATCAACGATTATAAAAATATATATTACTAATAAGTATGTAATATATGAAATAATATTTCTACTATATATATATATATATAAGTATTTATGTACTTACATATTTCTTATTCACTTACTTCTGTTCAATACTATATGAAAACGGATCAGCGTTTAAGCGTACGTACGGACTACCGTCTCCATAAACGGTGTCTTCCATTTCATATATACGTCTATTATAAATTTTATATTCTAACATATATGATAAATAAGTCATTTTTTATATTCTATAATTTTTTAAATCACGATCTATGTGATACAATCATGTGTAACAAGTTAAAACACATACGATAAAGAAAGCAATTATTACCCGAAATATTAATATAACATGGAAATTATTATTAAATGGGTAGTATAAAGTCATAAATGAATAATTTATGATATCATAAATATTAATATGGTTCTGGTATAATTTAATAACATACTATAGTCTTCATACAGGTGGCTAAACATACCCTCGACTAAAGGAAAGTGCAGGGTAAGGGGTTTTCATCTCACTCTTTATTCCCACGAGATTTGTACCATATTGCCATGATTACCTTTTGCGTGGTGTATGTACTGCCCATAATTATATTCTCTCTGTAATAAAATTTAATTTATGTGTATCTACATATTCATTTTATGATACTGCTTTCATGGGGTGTATGTTTCGTAAGTTACCAAATTGGTAACGGTTTATTTCACAATCTCTTCATTATCCAAGAATGTTTAGACGTAATTATATACTAGGACCTCTTTATCATCCACATCCATGTTTCTAAAAAATGTATTTCAAAACATTCTTACTACTTTATAGAATATGGGTTTTATCCATTTATACCCTTGTTTAAATTTTTATAAGATGTTTATAAAGGTATCTTTCTGGCGTTTTCCAAACAAGGTCCTTTTTAACCTTTTCGACAGAATTAAGGTAAGAATGTATTTTTTAAGTTATACGGTGGGTGCGGCTAATTTTTGCCGTTATAAAATCTTTGAAGCTTCCCTTAGAGGCTTATAAGAATATTTTCAATGTAAATGTTTTCTTTCATAATTATGTGACTTCTAAATGATTTAAAAAAAAGAGATCTTTCTCTCAAATAATATTGATTTCATCTATGTCAACATCCATTGATAACTTTTACATATTTTTGAAGTTGATTTATTATGATAAAATCTTCCATATTGTATTTAAGGTTTTGTGACATGTTTGACTATGGATGAGTCATTTTTATGCCATTAATGGCTTATGATTAATGTTTTGGCATTTCGTATGCTAGTTTTAATACGAATTTTTATGTTATATTTAATCCTCTTATTAAGATGAAATTGTTGGACTAGTAAGTTCCAGGTTGGGGACCGGTAAACGTACGACCTCCGAGTTGGGTTCCGGTTACAGCAGACCCTCCGGGTTGGCGTCCGGTTATTAGAGGCACTCCGGGTTGGTGTCTGGTTACTAAAGGCACTCCGGGTTGGTGTCCGATTATTAGAGGCACTCCCGGTTGGTGTCCGGTTATTAGAGGCACTCCGGGTTGGATTCCGGTTACAGAGGCTCTCCGGGATGGGTTCCGGTTACACTTATCCATTAGGTCTTGGCACGAGGCCTTGACATAGATATTAATGTTCGGCATTATGCATTCCATCGTTATGAAAGTGGTTATTGATATTGAATGTGATTATTCGATTAGTAGAATATCCATGTGAATAATTAAATGGCATTACTTGATTTTATTTCTGCCATATTATGCAGAAGTTCAAGTTTAAAAGGCTTTTGTTTTAGTTTTATACATTTCCTTAAATGTTTAAGCTTATTTTTGAATGATTCTGCTGTATTGCTTACGCTTACTGAGCGTTTGAACTCACCCCTTTCTATGTTTTATTTTCGCAGGATTCCAAAAAGTGTATTGTGATTCATATGAAGGGTTAATCCAAGGGAATAATGGCATTCATAAAGGATTATTTATGTTTTTTTATGTAATGTAACATTCATCTATGTAATATATTTTCCAAGACTAATAAACTCATCGTTCCTTGGGACATGATTCCTTGTAATCAAGCCAATATATTAAAATAATGATCCGACTCTGGGTAACTGGGGTCGAGGTGTTACAGTTGGTATCAGAGGATGTTTAGCAAGAACATTGGAAACTAGATTTAGATAAACTCTGATTAGAGCACATTACCCAAAGATAGATGTTGAGGATTAGTATAGAAGAACATCCTAGAGTTTTGGTAATGTGGAGATATTGTCAGTTTTCAAAGAAAATATATCCATGTCTAGATACGAGCAGGTAGAGGCGGTTCTGGCACAGATGTACCTAGGGATAAAAACCCAAAACACCGCTTTGAGCAAGACTCGAATGGGAACTGGTGCACGAAAACGGGCCTTGATGCACTCTTGGTTACGATACTCCTGGGGGATATGCTTAAGATAATCTCATTTTCATTACAAACCATTATGAAGGGATATGTGTATATAATTACTCAAAGAATACATTTTTATGATTATGGATTATATCTATAAACTGTTTAATTTATGTTAATTGTGTTAAAAGTTTGTGATTAGTTATTTCTATTCATAAACTAATGTAGTGTATGTCATTGTACCGAAATGGTGCCCAGTAGAAGGAATGATAACTCCAACAATACACAAGATCCAAAGAGTAAGAATGATGCTATCATTCATGGTCATAAGCGATAATTTATAAAGGAAATAGTCTCCCATGTATTGTAATCATATGAAGAAATAGTATCATGTGTTGATAAGATAAGTAAAGAATTCCTAGAGTCCTATGGCTTGGAAGGGAAGCCAGAGAAGAAAAGGATGGTAGAGAGAAGGATAGATAAAGGGAAGAAGGTAAAGAATGATTTCCGCATATGTGATAACTGTGGAAAGAATCACCTTGGAATATGCTTGAAGGGAATGGGAGTATGTTATAAGTGTGGAGAAAAAGGACACCAAGTACGTGACTGCAAGTGTAAGAAAAATGTTTCAAATTTACAATGCTTCATCTTCAAGGAGTTGGGACTCTACGCAAACCAATTTCAAAATCAATAGAGTATGCCCCAAATGATGCTATTGGATAATAATCAAGTTTTGATACTACCTCAGATGAAGAAGAATGACTTGTGTTTTATGTTGTTATTATTGGATTATTTCATCTGAGTGTTGTATCAACAATGTACTGTTTATAATAATTATTGAGTATATAAGTATTGTACTACAGTACTATTTTATTAAGGACTTGAGATTGTGTAGAACCAAGAAAATTGACTAAATAGCAGGTTATATTTTTGGAAAAAAATATGGCTGAGAGAAAGATAAACCATAATATGGTTCTGATACCGAGGTAGTGATTTTGGAATAATACAAGATTGATTTGGATAAAATATATTGGATATTCTTGACTAACTAGAAACTGATTAATTATTTTTCATCATTGGAGTTGACAACATTTTTGGATAGAAGGAATATATCCATTATTCTATAAAGAATAAGGGTGGATTAATGTAATCAATAAGGTTTTATGGTAATTCAGAATGTTACTATGTTTTAAAATAATACATGGTGAAGGTGTTCATATGTTATTACATGTCAAAAAGGATCTTCATTGTGTTTAACATCCTTATAAAATTTGAAATGTGAGTTTGGGTAGTAGTTTTTTGGATAGTCTAATGGTTAGAATGGATTAATTATGAAAGGGTATTTTTTGATTTCTATAAAAGGACAACACGCAGACCGTGTGACAACCCGTCACGTCGAACAAAGCTGTGGGAATCGAACCCACAACCATAGTGCGATGGGGATTTATCACCTACCACTGGATTGCATGAAGTTTCGGGATGGTATAATGTAGTTTCTTTTTTTAAAGGGTCTGATATGTGAATTATAAATTCCTTATATTTGGAACCATATACGATTAGGATAAATAGAGTATTTTTGAGTTGTATTATGTTTTGGGGTGAAAGATGAGTTTGTGGTAGAAATTTATTAATGGATAAAAATGTAATTATACAGTAATTATATATCCTTATGATCTTATCCAATCTCATAAATAATTTCCTCAACATTAGTAAAAGTAACTTAGAACAAAAATTTTGGTCCTAGATGGTACCTTAGATCATCACAAATTTATGGCTTTGTGATTGTTGGCCTTTTCATAGCCATGTTATCTACCACTCTCAATCAGATATTGATGGTTAAATTTCTCTTCCATATCCATATTTTCATACATGGATCCCTATTATTAGTTATTTTCGGTAACCTTCATAATTACCAATCTTTATTTTAAATAGAGGCCTCATTAATCCATTTTTCGATGTGGGGTTTCAAATAAGATATTTTGAAATGTCAACCCCAAGTTTCCAATAACAAGAATAAATTGTGAGGACACAATTTATTGAAGGAGGGGAGATTGTAACACCCCAATATTCCATGGTACACTTCTCTTTGAATAGTACAGTAGCGTGTGTGGTACGCAACTTCGAGTTCTAATAGACACAACAACCAATCAAACTAGATATCATGAATTGTAGTAACAAATTTTTGAAATTTTAAACATTTTATCATTCAAAATTGACCTCATTTTTGGATTCAGAATATCAAAATTATCTTAGGGTGTATTTTTGGTAATTTTTCGATAACTTTCATATTTTGATGAATAGTGAAAATTACTAAATTTTGATTAAAAACAACTTTTTTAATCAAAATAATTAATAGTGATAAATTATGAATTTGAGTGGTTTTAAATTATATTTAGAATGTATTTTTACAATTTAATCCAATGTTGGTAATTGGACATAATTTCACATTTAAACCGGACATAAACAAGTGTCAATCTTTTGATAGTTATTGTTTCGTAAAAACACGCTTTGTGTTTTGACAGTGGGAATTAATTTTAAATTAATAAATGCAACTTCTATGTTTTGAATTTGGTAAAATATATTTAATTACTGAATTCATAATATCATAATTATCTTATTGTACGTTTTTGGTATTTTTTTTAAAACTTATAATTTTTGATGATTAGTGAAAAACTCTAAGTTATAGTTTAAAACTGAATTTTTATTTAAATAATTTTCTATTTTATTTTAATTATTTAATGTCAAAATAGATACATGATACCTATATAAGTTCAATTTAATTAATTGGAGTCGGTTTATAATAACTTTAGATATATAAAAATTTCATTGATCTTTTCACCGTCTCTTACCCACCTCCTAGGAGCTTTTCCAAATTACATAAAACTTAATTTTACCGCTTCTCTGATCTGAATTTTGAAAATCTGAGACACGGTTAATATAAAGTAATAAAATGTGGTTCAATGATATGAGTATAATTTTTGGTGAATAGTAACTTTTTACTTTTATTTACCACGGTTAAAAGTAAATAGGGTAATTAATGGTAAAAATTATATTAATATTACCCGTACACATGTCCTAATTCGATTTGACAAGTTTATCTCGACCAAAAACAACCTTATGAATAAAATATTATCATTTAGGTCCACTTGGATTATATTACGACATTTATTATTATTTAATTCATAGAAGAGTTAAAAGAGTTAAAATCAATGTTTAATAATTAAAACATTTTTAGTATGAGGATTTAGATAAGATAAATTATAATATAAATATACATTAGAAATATAAAAAGATTTAATACAACATGGAATTTTATTTATAATATTTCTACATTATATAAATAACTTTATTTATGACACAATGATGATGAAGTAATTACCTTATTCATGAAGGAATAAAATTAATGGTATTATTAATATTAAAATAAATATAATTTCAATGTTTTTATGATATCCACGAATGTTCTAGGTGAATATAACATGTTATATTTGATTTAATGTATTTTTTTTGATGTAATATAGTTGTTATTTTTTTAATAAAAAACAAATACCAAATTGTGTCAAAATTGACCAAAAATAGTTTTTAAAACAAATATTATATTATTAACTGATTTAATGGTCCTAAAAATCTAAGGTTCAGATAAAAGACATATATAATAATTTATATGACATTAATTAACCAATTGGGGTTATATTGGCATTATATAGTATGTTTATTAACCATATAGTGTAATAATACAAGCAGACACGGTAAATGTTAAATTATTTATCTAAGAGTTAAATCTAAATGATAAGGTTAAAATGGTAACCTAAAATTGTCTAAAACCTATTTGTTTTTTTTTGACCTATACCTACCTTAGACTTTATATAATCAACTTTGGAGCCATTATAAACCGAATATAAATTTATTATAAAATAATTCTTTATGTTTTTCCTAAGGTTCCCCTCACCCCTCTTATAAAAGGGCACTCCCCCTTATCTCTAATTAAAACCTTCTAAACCATTTGTCTCGGCCAAAAAATTGCAAAATACCCTCTCAAATATCCTACCTTAATTCTATAGGCCATATATTTATCAAAAATCCATCCTATGGAGCCCTTTTGATCAAATCATAATGGAAGAACCAGAAAAAGAGGTAATGATTTCACCACCCTTTTAGGTTCCTTTCTTCTTCCACTCCCTTTCTCTTTGTTTTTTGCATTTTAAAATAATAAATCCAGTATAATCTATATACTATGATGTTATTATAATTATGGTACAACCAAATTCATTATCGTATCCACCCTTTGAATGACAAGTCACCATACGTGCGTACGTACAGCTTACCATCTCCACGTCGTGGGGTAATTGTTTTTCAATACATAATTATTTGGATGGGTATAATAATGATGTGTATTTGATTTAAATAATAAATATAACATGATAAGGAATCGGTATATAGTATATACCATCCAATTATATATTCTATTAATATCAAAAGAATGATATTTTTGCTCGTGCGTACGTACGGATTACCGTCTCCACGACGTGATGAGATTCATTTCCAAGTTCACCATTCATCAATGATTATAAATATATATATTACTAATAAGTATGTAATATATGACATAATAATGTTACTAGAGTTATATATTTTTATATATATAAGTATTTATGTACTTACATATATCTTATTCACTTACTTCCGTTCAATACCATATGAAAACAGAAACATCGTTTAAGCGTACGTACGGACTACCGTCTCCATAAACTGTGTGTTCCATTTCATATATAAATCTATTATAAATTTTTATATTCTCATATATATGTTAATAAATCATGTTTTATATTATGGAAGTATTTAAATCATGATCTAAGTGATACAATCAAGAGTAACAAGTTAAAACACGCACAATAAAGAAAGCGATTATTACCTGAAATTTTTATATAACATGGAAATTATTATTAAATGGGTAGTATAAAGTCACAAATGAATAATGTATGATATTATAAATATTAATATGGTTCTGTTATAATTTAATAACATACTATAGTCTTCATACACGAGGCTAAACGAACCCTTGACTAAAGGAAAGTGCAAGGTAAGGGGTTTTCATGTCACTCCTTATTCCCATGAGATTCAAACCGTATTGCCACTATTACCTTTTGTGTGGTGTATGTACTACCTATAATTGTATTTTTCGTGTAATACACTTTTATTAATATGTATCTACATATTCATTGTATCATACCTCTTTCATGGGGTGTATGTTTTGTAAGTTACCAAATTGGTAAGGGTTTATTTCACAATCTCTTCATTATCCGATGTTGTTTATACGTAATTATATATTGTGACCTCTTTATCATCCAAATCCATGTTTCTAAAAAAAAAATTTCAAAAAATTATTACTAATTTACAGAATATGGGTTATAGTCATTTATACCATTATTTCAATTTTTATAAGAATTTTATAATGGATTCTTTCCGTCGTTTTCCAAACAAGGTCCTTTTTATCCTTCTTGATAGAATTAAGGTAAAAATGTTTTTTTAACTTATACGGAGGGTGCGGCTATTTTCCACCATTATATAATCTTTGAAGCTTCCCTTACAAGATTAAAATAATATTTTCAAAGTAAATGTTTTCATTTATAATTATGTGACTTTTAAATGATTTCAAAAAAATAGATATTTCTCTCAAATAGTTGTGATTTCATCTATGTCAATATCCTTTGTAAAATTTTACACTTGTTTGAAGTTGATTTATTTTGATAAAAATATTCCATATTTTATTTTAGGTTTTTTGATATTTTTTCCTATGGATGAGTCATTTTTATGCCATTAATTTCTTATGATTAATGTTTTTACATTTCGTATGCTAGTTTTAATTCGAATTTTGATGTTATATTTCATCCTCTTATTAAGATGAATGTTTCGGACTAGTGAGTTTCGGGTTGGGGACCAGTAAAAGTAAGCCCTCTGGAATGGGGTCTGGTTACAGAAGACCCTCCGGGTTGGTTTCCGGTCATTAGAGGAACTCCAGGTTGGTGTCCGGTTATTAGAGGCACTCAAGGTTGGTGTCCGGTTATGAGAGGAACTCCGGGTTGGAGTCCGGTTACAGAGGCACTCCAGGTTGTGTTCCGGTTATAGTTATCCCTTAGGTCATGTCACGAGGCCTTGACAAGGATATTAAAGTTCGGCATTACGCATTCCATCATTATGAAAGTTGTCATTGATATTTCATGTGATTATTCGATTAGTAGAATATCCATGTGAATAATTAAATGGCGTTATTTCATTTTATTTCTACCATATTATGCTGAAGTTCAAGTTTAAAAAGATTTTTTAGTTTTATACATTTCCTTAAATGTTTATACTTATTTTTGAATGTTTACATTGTATTTCTTACCCTTACTGAGTGTTTGAGCTCACCCCTTTCTATGTTTTATTTACCAAGATTACAAGAAGTGTATTATGATTGATATGCAGGGTTAAGCCAGTGGAATAATAGCGTTCATAAAAAATTATTTATGTTTTTTTCTATGTAATTTAACATTAATGTATGTAATCTATTTTCCAAGACTATTAAACTGATAAGTCCTCTGGGACTTGATTCTTTGTAATAATTCCAATGTATTAAAATAATGCACTGACTCTGGGTAACTGGAGTCGAGGTGTTACATAGTATCTACACATGGATATATTTCATGGAAAACCAACATAATATGTACATTACCAAAAAGATTGGATGTTCTTCTATACTAATCCTTAAAGTCTATGTTAGGGTAATGTTATCTAATTGTAGTTTTTCTAAATATAGTTTCCACATTTTGTACTAAGCTTCCTAATGATACAATATATAATGCCCTGACCCCAGTTAACTAGATTCAGGGGATTATTGGATAAAATTGGCATGATCACAATAGATCAGGTCCTGAATGGCCAGTCAGTTTAGTAGATTGGAAGTGCTAGATACGTACATAAGTTTTACAATAAATTATGAAATGAAAAAGAAACATCATGTCTCCTCTGAAAACACTCATATCCGTTAGCCTAACCATGCAGGTTAGTCATAATATACTAGTTCGAATCCTATGTAAAATAAAATATAAGAAAGGGTGGAGCACAGATACTAAAACGGATAAAAATGTAGCCTAATATTTCATAAATAAGAATAAACATTTAAGGAAATTTATAAGACTAAAACAAAAGCATTTAAATCTTAGAGTTCAGCATAATATGGCCATGATAAAACAAAAAATTCAATTTACTTATTCACAAGGATATTCTATGAGTTGAATTATAAAGTGTAAAATCATTAGCTAATATTGTAATTATGGAATGCATAATGTTTGACATCATAACCACATATTCAAGGCCTCATGCCATGTCAAAAAATAAAATTTTTGTTAACGCCTTTTTCCAAGACACTAGTTGCTCTAATGAGACCTACTGATGCATTGAGGGGCTATAGTGGTCCCTACCCTTTATATACAATGTCTAGTGCATTCCTTATATAAAAAGGCTAAAACATAACATAAACATTTGTATTAAAATTAGAATAAAAAATTTTAATACTTTAACCAAAAACCATGAATAGTATAAAAATAGCACATTCACATTCAAATATATCACAAAACCTTCAATAAAATATGGAAGATTATATTATAATAAATCAACTTCAAACATATGTAAAATCCAACAAAGGATGTTGACATAAATGAAATCAATCCAGAAAACTATTTGAATGAAATATCTATTTCTACTAAAAATCATTTAGAATTAAAGAAAACAATTATTTTGAAAATATTCTTATAATATTCTAATGGAATCTTAGAAGGTCTTATAATTAAGGAAATTATTTTCACCCACCGTATAAGTTAAAAAACATACTTACCTTTATATGGTTGAAAACGCCATAAAGTTCATTATTTATAAAATGAAAGAAAGATTCCTTCAAAAATATGTATATAAATTCAAAAATGGTATAAATGACTATTACCCATAGTATTGGAAATAATAAAAATGTTTTTAAAATCATTTTTAAGAAACAAGGATGTGGATGATAAAGAATTCTCAGTAGATACTTATTTATAAATAACCTCGGATAATAAAGAAGTTGTAAAATTAACCCTTACCTTCTACTTTTAATCAGTCGAGGGTATGTTAACGTCATGTATAATAGTTAAATCTTTCTTATTAAACTATAAAAGAACCACATACATAAATATCATATCATATAATACCCTCTAATATTTCTTTGTTAATAATATTTCAGTAGTATCATTGTTTCGGGTGTAAAGTGATTCGTTTTCATTTATATGTTTGGTTATGTAAGTCATGTTAGTTATTGATATGATGTTTTTTATTAATATAAAAATTATATTATGTTTGTAAACCTTTTTTTTAATCATCAAATGATAATTATTCTTGGATGGTTACGATATGGAATGAAATCTCATCGCGTTGTGGAGACGGTAAGACGTACGGACGCACGAGCAGCAATATCAGGCAATTAATAGTGAAATTGAATTGAATTAGATGGTATATTATATATATATAATCATAAACATGTTATGTTTATTATTTATATCAATTATACTCATGATTATAATCATCCAAATAATGATATTTTGAATAACAAACCACACCACGATGTGGATAAGGTAAGCTGTACGTACACACGTATGGTTACATTTTCATTCATATGATGGATATAATAATGAATAATATTTTACCATATTAATAATAAAATTTTAGTATTTACAAGGTCTTGGAGTTATTATTTCATTATGGAAACAACAATGAAATTGGAATTGGAAGAAAAAAAGAACATTGAAAGACGTGATAAAATAAAGACCTCTTCTTCAGGTGTTTTTTTTATTTGAAAAAAAGAGCTACTTATGTTTGATTTATGATCAATGTAATTACTATAGTTTTAATTGAGGGTATTTAAGAGCATATTTTACCTGGTTTTTGCCGAGCTAATTTGATTTGGATGTGTGAGTTTAGGAGAGAAGAGGTACCTTTTTATAAGAGAAGTGAGGGGCACTTTAGGAAAAGATTGAAATAATATATTGTTATAAAATTAATTTCAGTTTCTAATATCTCCAAATGGATTTTTATCGAGGATAAGGTGTGGATGGTTCTAAATCATCTCAAACAATAGGTTTTAGACATGTTTAGGTCACCATATTAATCATATCATTTAGATTTAACTCTTAGTTAAATAGTATAACATTTACCATGTGTTATTATATTTTTATACTACCTAGTGAATTGAGTTACTATAAAATTCCAAGAGATCCCCAAGTTATTAATTAATTAAATATATAATATTATATAAGTCCATTAGCTGAGTCTTATATTTTTAGGAATATTATATCATTTAATAAAATTGTATTTATTTTAAAAAACCATTTATCTCAATTTTTACACTATTTAGTATTTTATTTTTGTGAAAGTTATAAAAACATTATTACCTTGAAAAAAATACATTAAACCAAACCTAACATATCATATTAACCTATAAAATTATTTTATGGCATCAACACTATAAAATTATAATTATTTTAATATTTATAATATCATTTATTTGATTCATTCATTAATAAGGAAAATACTGCATCACTGTTGTGTCATAAATAAATATATTTATTTTACGTATAAAAATTATAAGTAAAATATAATGATGTAAGAAATATTTTTATATTATAATTACTATTTATAGTCAAATATATCAATTATATATCCTCATATATAAATTTTTTATGCGAAAGATACATGTTTATGTTATATTTTTCTATACTTTAAATTAATTCTAATAAAATGTCATTTTCCTATCCATGTGGCTCCATGGGGTTCCAAAATCGACCCAAGGAAGCCCAAGGTCAGATATATCTCATAAAAGAATATTAATACATGTTTTAGAGTAGTTTATTATTATTATAATATTATTTTTACCCTTATTTAACAGATTTACCCTTTAACCTTGGTAAATAAAACAATTACTGATGTTACTATTCATAATGCTAAAAAATAGAATGTAGCTATTTACGTAATATGTACCTTTTGTTAAAAATATGAAATCCAATTTTCCAAATTTAAAACACAGAATATGAAATAATTAATTTACAATTAATTCCCATTGTCAAAACCAAAAAGCGAGTTTTTAAGAAGTAAAAACTATCAAATGATTGGCTGGTGTATATGTATAATTTAAATGTGAAATTACATAAAATGAGCTCAATTATATTAAATGACAGAAATATAATATAATGATACATTAAAACCACTCGAATTTATATTCTAACAATATAAATCATTTGGATTAAAAAAGTTTTTTTAATTAAAATTTAATTTTTTCACTATTCAAAAAAAATTGAATGTTATTAGAATAGTACAAAAAATTCACCCTAAGATAATTTTTATATTACGAATCCAAAATAAATTCAATTTTGGACAATAAAGTTTATAAAATTTTAATGTGTGTGTATTACTATTTGTAACTACTTTTAAAATGACAAGTTCGATTGGTTGGGATGTACTAGAACTTGGTGTTGCATACAACACAAGCTATTGTGTTAATTAAAGAGAAGTGTACCGTGAAAGATTGGGGTGTTATACTGGAGGTGTATCATGTAAGGCTTGTGATTTTTTCCTCATACTATCCTCTAGATTCATTGTCTTTTTAATCATGAGGGAAATGAAGTCTCTTTCCATCTTAAGTTGGAGGGTGTGGCAAAAATATTTATCGAAACACATTTTCTAGAAATCCTTCCATTAGAACTCCTCGACCTCCTCTTCAGGCTTCATATTTCTTATCAATGACCACCACTGATTTGCTTCACCCTCTATAATATAAGAATCAATAAATACATTCTCTTTTTCATAACATTGAAGGATAGAAAGATCTTCTCAATGGAGTGGATCTATATTTTCTCGATTGAGGGATCATATGATATATTAAAGGTTGTAGGACATTGTCTCATGAATCTCTCAGTTGTGGCTTGTTTTTTCTTAGAGGGTTGAACATTCCTCTTGAATAATGTTTCTATTCAAAACATGAATTATCTGAATGAGTATCATTACAATGTTTGTGATAACTGCTCTCCTTGTATTGGGAATATCATTAGAACAGTCGTCACATTGATCTTCACATCAGTTGTTAGCACGAGTCCTCCTATTATAAGCCATTAGCTAGAATAAAAGAAAATTTATCGGTAACACATAATAGAGGATTCCAAAGAAAAAAAGGTTTAACTTATAAATTACATTATTTCCTTAACTTATTAATTTATTGGCTTCAATTTATGTTATCTATGATCTACATCCAAACATATATTCTTAGGGGAAATTTTTTTTTTTTAACAGTCCCTTGAAAATAAATTGGATACAATGTCTCGGACCAAGGTCGCAGTGCCACAAAAAACACACCAAAATTAAACCACAAAATCCCCATCAATTCGCAGAAATAAGAGCCAAATCACCCTTCACCAAGTCAAAACAAATCAAAAGGTGCATCCTTCCGCAACACCTTGCAGACCACAGGCCATCAGCAAGAATATCAAACCACAACAGAATCACCTCAAACCAAAATCCTCTAAAACCAGACTGATAATATCTAGCATCATGGACTCCACTGATCGTTCCTCCCTCCGTTGTACACCAACGCCAGTTCTTCACAATAACAAACTCAGAAACCCGATTCAAACCGAGCAAGACACCAAGGCTGAAATGCGACAACTAGAATGCTCAAAAATCCAGAATGCCGTAAAAGCAGTACCCACCATCGGACAACGCAAGGCACGGAGAACCCCAGAGCAGACTCATCCACAGCACATCAACGCAAAACCCAGAAACCGAACAAACGCGCGAGCAGCAAAAGACAAATCCAATCTCGAACAAAAAAGTAATGAAAAAGATCCAAGATCAAGAACCCTTTACCATGCCGAAGCCCACCTGAGCGCCGAAGACTCTGAAAAAAACCGAAAAACAGAACAAAGATCCTGTCACCACCTTCCAAAAATTCGTAGACTGCAGCGGACCACCTAGCGTACACACCGACGATGAAGAAGCAACCCTCAAACGCGGCAACTGGAAACTGACCGCTGCACCTTCATCGTGCCACCGAATGAATACCTATCTAGTGAAGGTGGATTGAGGCGAGAGGCAGGCCGACATCGATGGGGAAAATAGGAGGCCGACGGTTCCACGAGGTCACAACATCACTGGGAGAGAGAAGCCGCCAAGCCCACCGATCAACGCCGAGGTGGAGAGCCGAGCCGATCCGAGGCGCTGGCGGCGGCGACAGAGAGAGATCTTAGGGGAATTTTTTTAATTCCCTTAATTATAGATCATTCTAAGAATATAAATTTACTAAATTATATCCCCCAGGAGTGTCATAACCAATAGTGTAGTAAGTCCTATTATCATGTACCATTCTCATTCAAGTCTATCTCAAGGTTGTGTTTTCGGGGTTTATTGCTAGTTACATATGTTCCAGAGATGCCACTAATAGCTCGTATCCAAACACAAATGTATTTTTTGAGAAACCACTTACTCAAAAATCACCAAAAATTAGGGATGTTTTTATTATACATTATTTTATCCCTAAGTCTTTCACAAGGGTTTTCTATTGATAAACCCCAAAATAACTAAACCTATCCTCTGATACCAACTATAAAAACCATTCTATTTTTTACACACAGAAACATGCACTTAAGAGAACTCTAAAGATATAGAGGTCTAGTTTTTTAGTAAAATTAGGAACATTTCATAACAACTTACGACATAAAAATACAACATCTTTATTGAAAAAATTCATCACATGACCGCAACATCCCCTCATACATCGCATTGCAAGGGTTAACCTAGGGACATATATGTAAAATGGGTGAGATATAAAGCCTCGTAATGAAGTAAATGAGGAATAACATGAAGAATAAAATAAATGTTAGGAAATAGGTTTATCAATAGAGCATAAGAGAAACATGATCATAAAGCTATGATATAGATTGATTATCAAAACATGGAAATGTGGAGATAAATTTTAACATGATATAAGCTTGTTCTAAGGCTCATTTCACATGGATCATGATTAAACCCTCATCTCACTTAAATTAGAATGAGTAAACACTCATTACACTTGATGTATCATGACACTAATCTTTACCCAATGGACTGGAGTTCTATGAGGTAACAACCTTTCTAATCATTTCTATTCTTGCATAAGTGTGCCACATGGGTAATATAACATGGATCCATTAAACATCATAATTTATTCAATGTTAAAGATGTTTTTAATTCATAACTGAAACTCTATAAAAATTATGTAAATGTGAATAAAGTTGAATAGCTTGGATAAAGAAATGAGCATGGTATTCGCTACATAATGACTTTGGATTGGAAATTCATAGTTTAATTTCGGGAGCATAACAGCGTGACCTAAGAATTTTAAAAATGAATGATGATAGATAAATGGGTGTGTCATAATATATAAATGAAATGGATATTATGTGGTTCATAGATATACATATTCATACATATATAATGGAATTTATATTCATAAATCATAATAATTTCTTGAATGTAAATGAGAAGAGAGAAATTTCTTACAGAATTTCAGCATGGTAATGGGTGTACATTGGAGGAATTAATGAGATAAAAAGAGGTATATCATCATTAAAACATAAGGAGGGAATTATGGGGGAGTTTGAAATCATACCCCAACATTATTAATTTAAAAGAAAATGGTATAACTACATATTGATATAGGAAAAAAATGAGAAAGGAATAAATCCCTTAATTGGAAGTGTGATCCCAAAGGTATGGGAGAGTATTGAGAGTGGCGCCATGGGTTATTGGGAAACTTTGGGCAGATTTTATAAAGAGTAGGACAGGTTAGGGACGTGATCCAAGTGTTTTCAATGAATTTTATTGGGTTATTGAGTAGGATTATATAGGAAAGGAGGATGGAATGTTTTATTAATATGGTTTTAAACACTACACATTAAACAAATCAAAACCACAAACCATACCATACTTTTTGTCCATGGTTTTTTACAAAGGGGAGTGAAAAAAATTATTTTATAAGTCCAATGGACGAACTTATTATAATATAAGGATTTCTTATATGGAGGTTAGTCACACTCTCAATGAAATCATTTTAAATAATTATAATGTTTTATAAGTCTTGGAGGGTCCACTACACCTCTATAAAATAAATCAAACAAATATAAAATCAGATTTTTTTAAAGTTAATACATATATTGGTCGAACATAACTTATATATTATTTTATTACATCACAATGGGGTCATTATGATGTCATAAAACATATTATATATTTGAATAGTTTTTATTTTTACCCAAAAATTCTACTGTCTCAGAAAATTATGAATAATTCACTGTTAGATAATTCTGACCACTTGATTCCAAAAATAATATTCATCTTATCTAAATAATTTTCTAAAAATTTTAATTTTTAATTTTAAATTAAAAATAGGAATTTATCAAAAATTCATGTGTTTTCTCAAAAACAGCTTTCAAATTTTAATAAAAATTACAGTTATTTTCATAAAAATTATACGATCATTTATATTTAATAAAAATTACAATTTTTATAGAGAAATTATAAAGGATGAGTCCATCACTTCCTTTTTATTATTAAATGGGATCTTTTAGTGCCCTATATTTACACTAATCATGTTGTCACTGATCTATGGCTATATTTGAAACGTTAATAATTCTTAATGGTATTTTACAATTCAAAAAATATAACAAATGGAGTTCATATTTTATATAACAATTTTACATAATAAATAAATTAATTTGATAAATATGATTTTCCAATAATGAAATTTTGGGTTGTTACAATCATTCCCCCTTAAGAAATGTTTCCCTCGAAAGTACACAAAAACTGATGAGGGTAACTTTGCTTTATCACATCCTCTAATTCCCACAATTATTCTTCAAACTTGTTGTTTCCCTAGAACACATTGTCAATGGGAATTTTCTAATTTCTTATAAATTTTTCCCTATGATCTAATATCTTCACCAAATTCTCTTCAGAGGAGATTTCATTCTCCAATGGTACCACCTCTGGATAGAGTAAATGAAATGGGTCAAATATGGACATCCTCAAGAGAGATACATAAAAAATATATAATGTACTTGAGATATGATTTGTGGGAGTTATAGTCGATAGGCCACTTCTCCAATACGATCAAGGATCTCAATAGGGTCTCTGTACCTTGTACTAGGCTTTCCCTTCTTCCCAAATCTCATAATTCTCTTCCATGGTGATATGAAAGGAATTCCATGTCTCCAACATCAAACTCTAGGCCTCATCGACGATTATTGTCACTATTCTTTTGTCAACTATGAGCCTCTTTAATGTGATTATGGATGGTATTATCCTTATCAACCATTTCTTATTCCATTTCTAGGGCTAGGAGTTTTTTCTCCAAAATATCATCCCAACATGCTACTGTTCTATACCACTTCCCATAAAGGGATTCATAAGGATCCATTTGAATGATTGAGTGGAAACCGATATTATAAGTGAACTCAACTATAGGAAGATGTTGATCCGATATGAATTTTAGGTTTATTTATCATGCTCCCAACATATCCTCAAATGTTTGGATATCCAACGTAGATTTTCCATCAGTTTAAGAATGATACATCATACTAAAGTTCAGCACAATATTCAGATCATGTTGTAGAATTTTCCAGAATGTAAAGGTGATTCATGGATCTCGATTAGATACAATAGATAGGCGATCTCCATACAACATTACCACTTCACTAATATATATTAGTTCAAGTTGATCCATTCAAAAATACTCTCTAATTGAAAGGAAGTGTGCAATATTTTTAAGACGATGCACAAAAAATCATATAGAATTGTTTCCTTGGGATTTCTTCGGAATTCATGTGACAAAGTTCATAGTGATGTTCTCCCATTTCAATGCTGGTATAGGAAATAGTTACATCATCCCCTTAGACTTCTTCCTCTAACCCCTCACTTGATAACATTCCATGCACATTGATGAATACTCAATGATCTCTGACTTAATCTAATCCAACCAATAATCCTCTAGGAGATCTTGATACATCTTTGTGATTCATGGGTGAACAGAGAAATTTTAACTATGTGAATCATCCAAAATTTCTTTCATTAACTATTTATTTGATGGAACACCTAGTCTTGAACCAAATTTCACAATTCCTTCCTCATTAACATTGAACTCCAAGGATTCCCTTTTAAATAGTTTCCAATTTCTTCTGTATTCCCACATCTTCCTTTTGATCACCCGTTAACCTTTTGAATGGTGATGGTTGAACAATCATTTGTAAAAGGATTGATAATGGTACATTGTATATGATTTCCATTTCTATATTCATCAAATATATTTTGATTGGATCCTTTTCAATTCTCATCAATGATAGAATCATATGGTTCTTTCTAATTAGTGCATTTTCTACATCGTTCGCTTTCCTAGAGTGGTAATTGATTGGGCAGTCATAGTCTTTGATCATATCTAACCATCTTTGGTGGTGAATGTTCTTCTCTTTCTATGTGAATATATACAAGAGGATTTTGTGATTTGTATATATTTTAACCTTCTCCCTAAAGAGGTAATGTCTCAATATTTTTAAGGCAATGATTACAGCATCCAATTCCAAATCATGTGTTTGATATTTTTGCTCAAAAATATTTAATTTCCATGATTTATAGGGAGTGACTTTTTCTCTTTTCATCAACACAAATCCCATTCCCTTCTTTGTAGAATCACTAAATTCCAAAAAAATAAAATTGTGGTTAGTGTGTGCATGGGCAGAATGATATGACTCCATTTCACCTCTTAGAATCACTCTTCACATTGATTATTCTTATAAAACTATTCTCCCTTCCAATATATCTTAGAAAGAGGGTTTGGAAATAATGATAAATTTCTAAAAAATCAATGAGAATATCTAGCTATCCCCATGAAGCTACAGGTATATATTATAGATGTTTCCCTCATCCATCCATCAATAACAGTTGTCTTGGAGGGATCCACATATATCCCATTTCTCGTGATGATATGTCCCAAAAATGATAACTCTTTCAACCATTACACACACATGTTGTACATTGCATAGAGATTCTCCTTTTACAAGTGATCCAATGCAGTGCTTAGATTCTCCTCATTCCCCTCCCTGTCTTTGGATTATATTATAATATCGTCAATAATGACTACTAAAAATTTGTTGAGGTAATCTCTAAAGACACTATTCATCAGGTACATAAATATTTATAGAGAATTAGTGAGTCTTAAAGGCTTTAATATGAATTTATATTGCCCATTTCATCTACGAAAAGTAGTCATGGGGATATACTCCTACCTCACTATTACATGGTAATATCCCAACAACAGATCCACTTGGGTGAAGTATTGTGCTCCACGTAGCTGACCAAACAAGTTATTAATTTTTGGTAGAGGATACTTTTTTTTATCGTTATTTTTTTTGAGCACACAATAATCAATGCAAAGGAACATTGACCTGTCCTTCTTCAGGAAGAAGAGGACTATTTCACCCCATGGGGAAGAAAATTGACATATAAACCCTTTATCCAGATTCACCTATCATTGTTTCTTTAGATCTTATATCTCCACAACATCCATTCTATATGTATTCTTGAATTTTTGTAAAGCCCCATGTATAATATCAATCGAGAATTAAGTATCTCTTCTAAGAGGAAGACCAGACAATTCCACATGGTACACTTCAGCGAATTCCCTCACAACATGAATGACATCAAGGATGGTTTCTTTGTTAGACTCAATAATCTGAGAATGATAGGAATTTTCAGAGGGAAGTAATATCCACACATAATATGATCGCTCTAAATAAGATTCGACCTCTTCCTTGTACTTTTACTGAATTCGGGGTTGATTCTTCATATGGAGAGTGATTTCCCTCTAATGAAAATTTATTTTGGGTCTATATAAGGAAATCCAATCCATGCTGAGAATTGCATCAAATACTACTTCAGTGAGTATGACGAGGTTTGTTGGGATGTTCAATTCACAAATTATGACATGGGAGGAGATATATTCATGGGATGAAATGATTTCGCCATTTTCCATTCACATTGACAGCTTTTCTTCCATGATTTTTGGTGGTGTTGGGATTGTTCTACTAAAATTTCAGGATATAAAATAAAGCGTAGAATAAATATCAAAAATTATAATCACTATTGTTGAATAAATTACTCACGTACCTATCACCACATCGTTGTCGGGGTTCACTTAATCAGTAGTGATGGAACAAGCTCGCCCTTTCTTATCTTTGAGATGGTTGGTTGCCTCTGAAAACCCTTGTCTTAGGGAACTGGATTGAAAAGTGCCTTGGTTCATTGTATTTGAAGAAATGAACCATGCATTTAGGGTCAAACAGAGCATTCCTATTCTCTTTCACAGTAGAGGGATTTTCTTTCTGATAGTTAATGGTAATGTTCCCTTCTCTTCCACACATAATGAAGTTCCTCATCCCCTTCAGGCAATTTCTGGGGTGCTTCTTTTCACACCTTTGGCAGGTGGGGTGCTAGATTTTATCTCCACCGTTGGATTTTTCCATAGGGCCAACATAATTAAATTCTACCATACTCTTCTTATCCCTGTGATAACCGTGAGAACCAACGATCTATAATTATATGTTGATTATACATTCGACAATTTTCTCATAGCTATCGAATTCACGTATCGCTAGGGATTTCCTTTTGCAAAGTTTTAGCCCACCAAATAATCGGTCAACCATTCATTATGGGGTATCAACAAAGCCATGGGAGTATCGTGCAAGCCTTTTGAAGTTCTCCTTATACATTCTAGTGGATTTTTCTTTTTTGAATTGAGGGAAAAGAAGTCCATTTCAATATTATGTTTGAGGGTGTGTGGAAAATATTTATCGAAAAACATTTTACGAAAATCCTTCCATTCAAACCCCTCAATCCCCACCCCAAGTTTTTTATTTTTTTATCAATGTCCACCATTGATCAGATTCACCCTCCTTATGATAAGTATCCAGAATTACCTTCTCTTGTTTAGAACAATGATGGATAAAGAAAATCATTTAAATGGAGTTGATCTATTTTTCAGTGATTGAGGGGTTAGATGATCCATTAAAAGTAGGAGACATTTTTCTCATGAAGTTATTAATTGTGGATTGTTCATTATTAGAAGGGGTTGAATGTTCCTCTTGATCCACATTTTTAATTAAAACTTGAGTTATCTGATAGAGTATCATGTCGAAGATTGTGATTCCTAATCCCCTAGGACTGGGAATCTCATTAGAACATTTGTAACAGTGATCATCGCATCAGTTTTTATCCAAAGTACTTATATTTGTGGAAATTTACTAAAAGTAAAGGAACCTTAGGGGTATCACATAAAATGGGAATCCAAAGAAAAAAATTGATAACAATTAAATTACATTTATTTACTTAACTTTTGAATTTATTGGCTTCAATCTATTTTATCCATGATCTACTTCCCAAGATATATTCTAACAGGAATGTTTTAATTCCCTTAATGATGCTTCATACTATGATTATGAATTTACCAATGAATATCCCCCTAGAGTTTCATAACCAAGATTGTAGAGAGGCCCACTGTCATGCACTAGTTCCAATTTGAGTCTCTCTCAAAGTGGTGTTCTTGGGTTTTATCCATAGATACATTAGTGCCAGAGCAACCTCTACCCACTCATATCCATACAGGGATGTATTTACTTGATAAACCTCTTACTCAATACTCACCAAAATTTAGGGATGATATTAATATACATAGTATTATCCCTAAGCAATTCAAAGGGGTTTTCTAATCCTAATCCCAAAAATAACTAAACCTATTCTATGATGTGAAATATAACAACCCTGATCTTTATTAAAAACATAAACGTGATTTGTTGCATAAAATATCATTGGAGACAACTCTACGGATAGAAAGGTCTAGTTTCATGGAAAAATAATGAACATTACATAACAACTTATTACATAATAATATAATATCTTTATTGAAAACATCCATTAAATTACCACAACATTACCTTTTACTTAGCATTGAAAGGGATACCCTGAAAGCATACATGTAAAAAGTGTGAGAAATAAAGCTCGGTAAGGGTGTAAAAATTGTATAACATGAAGAATACAATACATTGTAAGAAATAGTCATATCAATGGAGCAAAGTGAACCATTAACAAAAAGGCATAATATAGCATGATTATCATAACATGGAAATGTGGAAACAACTTTTAACATGATATTAGCATGAGATAAGGCATGTTTCACATGGAGAATGTGTAAACCATCATTGAGCATGAATTTTAATTAGTAAACCCTCATTACATTTTAAAGATCATGATACCAATAATTACACAATGCATTGGGGCATTATCAGGGCTCACCTTTCCTAATCATTTCATTTCATGCATCTATTTTTCAGATGGATCATATAACATTTATTCATAAAAAGTCATCATTTATTACATGATAAGGGAATGCATTATTATACATGAATCCATTTTATTAATAATTAAATGTGCATAATGGTTAATACCCTTGATAGACAAATGAGCATGGTATTCACTACACAATGTCTTTTGGTTGAAAAATGGCAGTGCAATTTCAGTAGCTTAACGGCGTGACCTATGAATTCATAAAAATGGATAATAAAATAAAAGAAGTGTCTCATCATATTTAAATGAAATGGAAATTAAGGGTTTATATAGTTAAATTTACGAACATATGTAATGGAATTTAGATTCCTAATACAAAAGAACTGCTTGAATGTAAATGAGAAAAGTGAAATTTTGTACGGAATTTTGGTACGGTTATAGGTGTACATAAAAGGTATTAATGAGAGATAAATAGGTATCTCATCATTAAAAAAATGATGGAAGTACGGGGGAGGTGAAAAATCATACCCCAATATTTTTAATTGGAACAAATGGTATAACAACATAACGAAATTTTGACAAAAATGAGAAAAGAAAAAAATCCTTTACATGAATGTGTGGTCCCAAAGGCTTGGGAGAGGCTCTAGAGAGGCTTCATGGGATATTGAGGCACCATTGGAGGATTTTATTTAGAGGTGGTCAGGGTAGGGATGTGATAAAATGGTTTTTAGTGAAGAGAAATGAGAGATTTAGTGGGTTTATATAGGAAAAGAGGAGGAATTCTTTATTAATTAGTTTTGGACAATACACATTAAACTAATAAAAAAAACCATAACATGGTTTCTAACCATGGTTTTTCCAATGGGTAGTGAAAAAAATATTCTATATGTCAAATGGCCGAACCTATTAAAATATTAGTCTTGATTATGTGAAGGTGAATCATACTCTAAAATAAATCATTTTAAAAAGTTACAATGTTTTATAAGTCGTGGAGGGTCCACAATGCCTTTGTAAAATAAATAAAAAATATATAAAATCACATTTTTATAAATTAAAAACATATATTGACTAAACCTCGCTTTTATAGTATTTTATTAAATCAATATTGATTCATTATGATGTCAGGAAACACAGTATATATTTGAACGGTATTTAATTTT
Source organism: Viscum album (assembly GCA_963277665.1). NCBI lineage: Eukaryota > Viridiplantae > Streptophyta > Magnoliopsida > Santalales > Viscaceae > Viscum > Viscum album. The sequence continues at coordinate 909,243,821 of OY728133.1, read as the reverse complement.
TACCCAAATATTTGGTTTTCTATGAAAAATAAGAATCATTAACTGTTGTATAATTTCAACATCTTAATTACATAAATAATATGAATTTTATATAAATAATTTTCTGACTATATGAATTATTTTACTTATAAATTAAAAACCAAAATTTATAAAAAAAAATCATGGGTTTTTACAAAAACAGCTTTCAAACATTTATATAAATTACAGTTGTATTCCTAAAAATTTTACGATCATTTATATTTAATAAAAATTAATTGAGAAATTACGTTTTATTAAAATATTATTTAATTTAAAAAATACCTTAATACATAAACATATATTTTTTAATTTAATACTCACTAAAAATACTATTTGTGTTCCAAAAACTATATATAAAGTTACAATAATAAAATGAATGTATATTATTTATTCTAGAAATAACCAATGCACATAATCATAGTGATTTTGTATTGTTACATGACCCCTTATAACACCTACATAAGACCTATTGGAAAGGTGTGCGATGGTGATTGACTCTTGGGGCGGCTTATATGACATCGCATGGGTGGTAATCTCTAATAACTTCCACTTATCTCTTAGGTAGTCCCATTCAGGCTTAACATGTTGAATCTCGGCTTGCACTTGGTCCAGAGAGAAGCCAAATGATTCCACCTCATTTCCGAGATCTAAAAATTGGGCTTCTAATGGAGATATTCTTCAAGATTAGGTCATCTCTTCCTATGTCTCAGTAAATTGGATTTATTACAGCTTTATATTTATACTAATCATGTGGTCACTGTTTAAAATCTATATTAGCAATGGTAAAATTTCTTAACGTTATTTAAAAGTCCAAAAATATAAAACTAGGGTAGATCATATTTTAAATAACCATTTTACATAATAAGACATTTTATTAGATCAAGGGAAATTTCATTAACAAACTTTTGGGTCATTACAATCACACCCTTAGGAAATTTCACCCTGAAAATTTCATTTTACCACAAAAAAATATTTGAGGGTAATGATACTTCATCTCCTTCTCTAATTCCAACGTTGCTTCTTCAAACTAGTTGTTTTTTTAGAACACTTGGATATGGGGCATTGTCTTAATTTACATAACTTTTTCTCTAAGATCAAAAATCTTCACCAGCTTCGCTTCAGAGGAGAGGACATTCCTCAATGGAACCACCTCTGGATTGAGAACATGTGATGGGTCTAGTATGTACATCTTGGTGAGTGATACATGGAATACAACATGTGTTTGAGATAGTTTTGGTGGGAGTACTAGTCGATAGGCCACAACTCCAATGTGGTCATGGATCTCAAAAAGGCTGATGTACCTTGGACTAAGCTTTCCATTCTTCCAAATCTCATTAATCTCTTCAATGGTGATATGCGGAAGAATACCATGTCTCTAACATCTAACTTTAGAACTCGTCAATTATTATTACCATTGCACTTTAGTTTACTCTAAGAATCATTAATGTGTTTTTGGATGGTCTTAACAATATCCACCATTTCTTCAACCATTTATGAACCTATGAGTTTTCAATCCCCATAATCATCCCAATATGTCGGTGTTTTTCACCTATTCACATAAAGGATTTCATAATGAAGCCATTTAGATGCCTAAGTGTAAACTATTTTTTTAAGTGAACTCAACCTGAGGAATATATTGATCCCATCCCCCTTTGAAGTCAATTGAGAATGATCTTAACATTTACTCAGGTGTTTGGATAGTCTACTCAGATTGTCAATCAGTTTGGGGATGATAAGTCGTACTAAAGATTAGCTCATTATTAAAATCATTTTGAAGACTCTTCCAAAACATAGAGGGGAATTTTCGATCTCGATCAGTTACAATAGATTGTGGTACTCCATGCAGCATTAACACTTCCATGATATATATCATTGACAGTTGATCCAATGATAAATCCTTTCAAATTAAAATAAATTTTACAGTTTTTGTTAAATGATCCACAAAAAATTAGAAAGCATTGTTTCCTTTGGATGTCTTCATAAGTCCAGTGACAAAGTACATGGTAATGTTCTACCATTTCCAGGCTGGTATGGGTAATTGTTTCATCATCCCAATAGAAATTTTCCTCACTTCCTTCACATGCTGACATACAAGGAACTTTGATGTATACATAGTGATATCCATCTTCAAGTTATCCCACCAATAATGGTCTTGTAGATATCGATACATCTTTGCGATTCCTGGGTGAATAATGAAATTTAAACTATGTGTTTAATCCAAAAGTTCTTTCATTAACATCAAACATAAGGGAACATATAGTCCAAACCCCATTCTCACAATTTCTTCTTCATTAACATTGTAATTCGAGTATTCCCTTTTCTGATAGTTTCAACTTTCTTTTGAATTCCAACATCATACTTTTTAGCATCCTTTAACATTTCCAAAAGAGATGGTTGAGGAAAAAATTTTCAATGGATTGATAATGTTCCCTTATTTATGATTCCCTTTTCCATATTCATCAAATATAAGAAAATTGGATCCTTTTAAATTCTCATCAATTAGAGAATCACTGGGCCCTTTTTACATAGAGTATTTTCCACATTGTTCACATTCCCAAGGTGGTAATGGATTCGGAAGTCATAGTATTTGATCATATCTAACCATGTTTGTTGGCACATGTTCAACTCTTTCGGTGTGAATATATACTTGATGATTTTTTGATCTATATATATTTCACAATTCTCCCTAAAGTAGTAATATTTCCAATTTTTTTGAGAAAATATTACTACAACCAAATCTAAATCATGTGTCAGATAGTTTATCTCATGAATCTTCAATTCCTTTGAATGATAGATAATGAAATTTTCATTTTTCAACAACACACTACCCATTCCATTCATCAAAGTATCACTAAATACCAAAAACATTTCTCCACATGTGGGTAGTGTTAGAATAGGTGATGTAATAAGCCTCATTTTCAACTCCATGAAGCTCTCTTTGTATTCATCCTTCCAAGAAAACATTACTCCCTTATGAGTTTTATTTATAAGAGGGTTGGAAAATTGTAAAAAATTTCTCTCAAATTAGCGATAATATCCAGCTTACCACAGGAAGGTATGGGTATTCTTTATTGATGATGGCCTCAACCATCCCTCAATTGCAGTTGTCTTGTAGGGATACACAGATATCCCATTTCTTGGGATGATATGACCAAAAAATTAGACCTACTTCAAATAGAACACACACTTTCTATGTTTTTGATAGATCTTCTCCTTTCTCTAGATAACTAGTACAGTGCATAGATGCTCCTCACGCTCATCCTTGGTTTTGGAGTATATTAGAATATCATCTATAAATAGAACTACAAATTTGTCGATGTAATATATAATGACTCTATTCATCAAGTCCAAGGAAATATTTAGAGAATTATTGAGTCTGAAAGGCATTACTATGAATTTATAGTGCCCGTATTTTGTACGAAATGTATTATTAGGGATATCCTCCATCTTCACTCTTACATGGCAATATTCTGATTGTAGATCCACCTTATTCAAGTATTGTGATCCATGAAGCTGATCGAACAAGTCATCACTTCATGATAGAAGAGATTTTTTTTATCTTGATTTTTGAGCTCATGATAATGAATTAAAAGGTGCATTGACCCATCCTTCTTCTTGATAAATATGACTAGTGCACCCTAGGGTGAAGCAATTGGGAGTATATAAACCCTTTATCGAGATTCTCGTGTTGTTGTTTCTTTATCTCCTCCACCTTTACAACAATAATTCTATATGGAGTCTTGGAGATTATAAAGCACCCAGTTATAAGATCAATCGAGAATTCCAAATCTATTCTAGTAGGAAGACCAAACAATTCCTCAAGAAACACTTCAGTGAATTCCATCATAATTGAAATGTCTTCAAAATGGTTTCTTAGTTAGAATGAATCATCTGAGCAATATATGCATGATCGTAGTGAAGTAATATCCATTCTTAATATGATGTTTCTAAATAATATTCATGGGACGCAATGATTTCCACATTTTTTGTTCTCAAAAACATCACTAATTCCATGATTTGTGGTGGTGTCGAGTTTTTTCTACTGAAATTTCAGTATATAAAAGAATGCGTAGAACCAGAATCAAAAAGTATGTTCAGTATTGTTGAAATAATAACTATAATACATGTCACCACATCGTTTTCAGGGTTCACTTATGCATTATTGATGGAAAAATAGCTCCCTTGTAACATTGGAGGATGTTGGTTGCCTCCAAAAACCATTAGCATAGGGAACTGGTTTACAAAGTGTCATGGTTCATTACAGCTAATGAAATGAGCAACGCATTGAGGGTCAAACCGAGTATTCATCTCCTATGCTGTAATAGTGAGTTTTTCTTACTGATAGATAATGTCTGGGTTCCCTTCTATTCCACACCTAAAACATTTCCCCATCCCCTTCACGCAATATCTGTGATGCTTCATTCCACACCTTTGGCAAGTGGGGTGCTTGATTTTCTTAGCATCATTCTATTTATCAATCAGACTGCAAGAATTAAATTTTTATTTTATTCTTATTATCCCCATGATACTCTTTAGATTTTACAATATCCATTTTGACTTTGAGAAAACATCGGACAATTTCCTCATAGCTATCAAAGTCACAGATTGATAAGACTTTCCGTATGCTTGTTTTTACCCACCAAAGAAGTAATCAACCTTGTATTTGGGGGTAACAAAAATGTTGAAGGCGTATCATGAATGATGTGTGATATTTTACTTGTACACTCCTATGGGCTAATCTTTTTTTCCTTGAGTTCAAGGAATTCCATTTCCATATTAATTCGGAGGGTGCGAGGAAATTATTTAGCTAAAAACATTTTCTTGAAATCCTAGCATTCCAATGCCATGATCTACCCCTCATGATTTGTATTTTTTATCAATTTCCACCATTGATAAATATCACCCTCCATATGATAATCATACATATGTACCTTATCTTGTTCAGAACATTAAAGGATGGAGATTTTCTTCTCAATGGAGTTGATCCATTATTTCGCGATTCAAGGATCGAATGATCCATCAAAGGTACGAGGCCTTGGTCTCATAAAGATTTCAATTATATATTGTTCTATTTTGGAGGGGGGTTGAACATTCCACTTCACCCATGTTTGTATTGTACACTTGAGTTAACTAAGAGAGTTTTGTGAAAAATTATGTGATTACCACTCCCCTCATATTGGGGATCTCATAAGAATAGTCGTCACATTGATCTTCACATCGGTTGTTATCCTGAGTCCTCCAATTACTGAACATTGGCTGGAATAAAATGAAATTTTGGGTTAACACATAAAAGGGGAATCTAAAGACAAAAAAATTAACTTATAAATTACATTTATTTCTTTAACTTATGAATTTATAGGCTTCAATCTATGTTATCCATGATCTAGTTCCCAACATATATTATTAGGAATATTTTTAATTCCCTTAATTATGGATCATAATAAATTATAAATTTACCAAATCATATCCCCAAGGAGTGTCATTACCAAGAGTGTATCAAGGCCGAATTTCAGGCACTAGTTCCTGGTCTAGATTAGCTCATAGTGGTGTTTTTGAGTTTTACCCCTAGATACATTTCTGATAGAGCCACATCTACCTATTAGTATCCATACAAGGTTTTGTTCTCTTGATAAAACACTTACTCAATACTCACCAAAATTTAGGGATGTTATTATTATAATTAGTCTTATTACTAAATATTTCACTAGGTATTTCTAATCCTAATACCAAAAATTACTAAACTTATCCTATGATACAAACTATAACAACCCTTCTCTATATAACACACATAATCATGCACTTAATACAACTCTGAGTATTGAGAGTTTGAGTGTCTTGGGAAAAATAGTTACATTACATAATTCATAAAAATACAATAGCTTTATTGATAACATCTATTACATGACCACAAAATTCCCTCTTACATAGCATTTCAAGGGATAAACTAAGGACATAAATGTAAAAAAGGGAGAGATATAATGCCTAAAAAAGGAGTAAACAAGGCATAACAGGAATAATACCATACATGTTCTGAAATAGGTATATCAATGTAGATTTAGAGATTCATGAACATAATTTCATGATATAGCATTATTATCATAACATGGATATGCGACAACAACATTTAGCAAGATATTAGCATGATCCAAGGCTCATTACTAAAGAAGCATGAGTAAACCCTAATATCAGTTGAATTATAATTTGTAAACCCTAATTTCATTTTATTTTTCCTAATACTAATCTATACCCAATGCATTGGTCCGCTATTTGGGTGCACCCTTTTTAATCATTTCATTTCATGCATAAGTGTTCCACATGAATCATACAACATTGATTCATTAAAAATCATCATTTATTCCAAAATAAAGGAATGTGTAATTCCTAATTGAAACACTATAATCAATATGTAAATGTTCATAATATTGAATACCATTGATAGGGAAATGGTCATGGTAGTCACTACACAATGAAATTGGCTTGGAAAATCACGGTGCATTTTTGGCAGCATAAGGAAATGACATAAGAATTTATAACAATGGTTGATGAGAGGGAAATGGGTGCCTCATTACATTTATGTGAAGTTATCACTAATGGGTTCATATAGATACATGTCCCAACATATTTATTGGAATTTATATACATAATAAAAAATAATTTCTTGAATGTAAATGAATAGAGAGAAATTCTGTATGGAATTTCAGCATGGTAACAGATGTACATGGGAGGTATTAATGAGATAGAAAGAAGTATATCATCATTCAATCGTAAGAAGGGATGTATTGGGGCAGATTGAAATCATACCCTCATATTTTTAATCGAAAACAAAATGTTATAACTACAAAATAAAATTTGAACAAAAATGAGAAAGAAAGAAATCCATTAATTCTATGTGTGTTCAAAAAGTCATGGGAGAGGCTTGAGAGAGGCTTAGTGGGATCATGGGGAAACTTGGGAAGATTGTTTTTAGAGGAAGTTAGAGTATAGGAATTCTCCAAGGGTTTTTAGTGAAGTGGAATAGGAGATTGGGTGGGTTTATATAGGAAGGAAGGGGGAATTCTTTTTTATTTAGGTTTTTGACTCTACACATTAAACTAATCAAAACCACAGACCATCCCACATTTTTTGCAAATGTTTTATTGCCAATGGGGATTAAAAAAATATTTCATAAGTCCATTTTCCAAAATTATAATAATATTAGGCCTTATTATGTGGAGGTGAGTCACACTCTCAAGGAAATATTTTTAAATAGATTAAATATTTTGTAAGTCTTGGAGGGTCCACAAATCCTTTTTAAAATAAATAAAACAAATATCATGTCACATTTTTTTAAATTAAAAAACATATTGGACGAATTTACATTTTCTAATATTATATTAAACCACTATTGGGTCATTATGATGTCCTAAACCACATTATATATTTGAATAGTATTTTTTTACACAAAAAACTGATTGTATTGGAAAATTAAGAAAAAATCACCGTAGGTTATTTTCAACGTCCTGATTTAAAATATTATATTCATTTTATGTAATTATTTTTTTAAATGTGAATTTTTACTTTTAAAATAAAAACTGACTTTTATAATAAATTCATTGGTTTTTGACAAAAACAGTTTTCATGGCATATTAAAAATTACAATTGTATTCATAAAAATTATACGATCCTTTAAATTTAATAAAAATTTATTTAATAATAATATTCATTTAAAATATTATTTAATAAAAAAATCAATTAATTCATCACAATATATTTCTTAATAGAATATTAACTAAAATTACTATTTTTGTTTTAAAAACTATTTATAAAGTAACAATAATAAAATGGGTGTGTATTACTCTATACATAACTATGACACATAATCATAGTGCTAAGGTCTTGTTACATAACCCATTATAACACCCGCATATGATATAAGGGTAATGTGTGTGATGGTGAGAGACTCTTGGGGTGGCTTTGATAATATCCCTATGGTGTAAATCTCCATTAATGTCCACTTCTCCAATAGGCAGTTCTATTCAAGCTTAATATGTTGAAGATCGGTTTGGTCCTGGTCACAAGTGAAGCACAGTGAAACAAAATCCTTTCTGAGCTCTGACAAATGGGCTTCTTATAGAAAAATTATATTGTATGATGCCATCTATTCCTTTTTCTGAGTAAATTGGATTTGATAAATCTCTATATTTATATAAATCATGTGGTCACTCATCAATGGAAATATTAGCAATGGTAACAATTCTTAATGGTATTTTACAATCAAAAAACATAAAACCATGGAATTGATTATTTTATCAACCATTTTAAATAATATTACTTTTATTTATATCAAGATAAATTTCATTAATAAATGTTCGGGTCGTTGAAAACATCCCCCCCTTAAGAAATTTCACCCTCAAAATTTCCTTTTACCACAGTAAAATATAAGAGGGTAACTCTTCTTCATCACCACCTCTGATTAACACATTGCATCTTCAAACCTATGGTTTCACCACAACACCATGACGAGTGGAGTTGTCTTATTTCGAAGAAATGTTTCTCTACGATCTAATATTTCACCAGATTCTATTTAGAGGAGAGGTAATTATACATTGGTATCACCTCTAGATTGAGTACATGTGAGGGCTCAAGAATGTATTTCATCAAGAGTGATACATGGAATACATCATGTTCATGAGATAGGTTTGGTTGGAGTTCTAGTAAATATTACACAAATACAATTGGATCATGGATTTCAACAGGGATGATGTAACTTGGAATAAGCTTCCCCTTCTTCCAAAATATCATAACTCTCTTCCACTGCGATATGAAGAGGAATACAATGCCTCAAACATCGAACTCTATGTCTCATCGACGATTATCCACAAAGCTATTTTTTGGACTATGAGAATTTTTAATGCACTTTTGAATATTCCGAACCTCCTCCACTTTTTCATCGACCATTTCAGGACCTATGAGTTTTCTCTTGCCAACTTCATCTCATCACGCTGATGTTTATACCTCTTCCCATAAAGGTCTTCAAAAGGTGCCATTTGGATGCTTGAGTGAAAATTATTATTGTAATAGAACATATCCATAGGAATATATTGATCTCATCCTCTTTTAAAGCCTATTGAGAATGCTCTCAACATGTCCTCAAGTGTTAGGATAGTTCACTCAGATTTCCCATCAGTTTAAAGATGATAAGCTATACTGAAGTTCAGCTCAGTATTCAGAGAATGTTTATGAATCTTCTAAAACATAGAGGTGAATCTTGGATCTCAATCAGATACAATAAATCATGGTACTCCACGAAACCTTACCATTTCAATGATATATATTTGTTCTAGTTAATCCAATGAAAAATACTCTCAAATTGAAATGAAGTGTGAAGAATTTGTAAGACGATGCATAACAACCCTAATATCATTGAATCTTTTAGATGTATTCAGATGGTTGGTGATAAATTCCATTATAATGTTCTCCCATTTATATGAGGGTATGGGTAATGGTTTTATCATCCCCTTTGAACTCTTCCTCTCATCCTTCACATACTGACATACCAGGCACCTTATGTATACTTAGTGATCTCATTCTTCATGTTATCCCACCGATAATGCTCATGGAGATCATGATACATCATATTTATTATTGGGTGAATATATATTTTTTAATTATGTGCATCATCCAAAAGTAATTTCATTAAATCCAGACCTGATGTAACATTGAGTCTTTAAGAAAATCCCACACTTCTGTCTTCATTAACATAGAAATCTGAGTATTTCCCTTTTTCTGATAGTTTCCACATTATTCTGAATTTAAACATAATCATTTTTATCATCCTTTAACCTTTCCAAAAGAGAGGGTTGAACAATCATTTGTAATATTATTGATTATGTTCCCATATATATGATTCCAGTGACCATATTCCACAAATCTAAGAAAATTGGATCGTTTTCACTTCTCAAAAATGATAGAATCATTGGGTCTTTTCTACATAGATCATCCACCACCTTGTTCGCTTTCCAAAGGTGATAATTTAATCACTAGTCATAGTATTCGTTCAGATCTAACCATCTTTTTTGGGGCATGTTCAACTCTTTCTGTGTGAATATATACTTGATGATTTTGTTATCTGTATACATTTCACACTTCTCCCCAAAGAGGTAATGTCACCTAATTTTTAAAGAAATGATTACTATATCAAACTCCAGATCATGTGTTTTATAGTTTTTCACATGAACTTTCAATTGCCTTGATGAATATGAAATGACTTTGTCATTTCACATCAACACACAACCCAATACCTTATTCAAAGCATTACTGAATACCACAAATGTTCTCTACTTGTGGGTAGTGTGATCACGAGAATAGTAATAAGCCTCATTTTCAACTCATTTAATCTCTCTTCTCAATCATCCTTAGAAGAAAACTTTTCTCCCTTCTAAGTTATCATGGTAATAGGGTGGACAATCATGATAAATTTTGTGTAAATCGGTGAAAATATTCATCTAATCCCAGGAAGCTATAGATATCTAGTAATGACGATGGCCTTGTACATCCCTTAGTTGCAGCTGTATTTGAGGCATCCATAGATATCCCATTTCTTGTGATGATTTGACCTAGAAATGAAACCTCCTTCAACTAGAACACACACATAATATACTTTTTATAGATCTTCTTCTTTCGTAAGGTCTATAGTACAGTTCATAGATGCTCCTCATGCTTCTCCTTGGTTTTGGAGTATATTATAATATCTTTTCTATAGACTACTAAAAAATTTCCATGGTAATCCCTAAAGACTCTATTCATCAACTCCCTAAATATTTCTAGAGAATGTGTGAGTTCGAAATGCATTATTATGAATTTATAATACCTATATATTTTACAAAAATAATTCATATGGGTATCCTCATTCTTCACCATTACATGGTAATATTCCAACTGTAGATACACCTTGGAGAAGTATTATGCTCCACATAACAAATCAATCAAGTCATAAATTAATGGTAGAGGATTCTATTTTTTATTAAGATTTTTTTGAGCTCATGGTAATCAATGAAAAAGCGCATTGACCAATCATTCTTATTGACGAAGAGGACTAGTGAACCCCAGGGTGAAGCACTTGGGCATATAATCCCTTTATTCAAATTCACCTATAATTCTTTCTTTAGCTCTTCCAGCTCTAAAATAACCATTCTATATGGATTCTTGGATATTAGAAAATACCTTGGTATAAGATCAATCAAGAATTAATCATATCATTTTGGAGGAAGACCATGAAATTCATGGGAAAAAACATCAGTGATTTCCCTCAAAAAAGGCATGTCTTCAAGGATGGTTGCTTCCTTAGACTCATTCGTCTGAGAAAGATATTCACTCTCATATGGAAGTAATATCCATGCTTGATATGATGGTGGTAAATAATATTCATCTTCCTCGTTGTGCTTGTACAGGATCCGAGGTCGATTCTCCAAATGGAGAGTGATTTCCCTCTCATGAAAATTTATATAGGCTCTATATAAGGAAATCAAATCCATGAAAATAATTCAATAAAATTATAACAGAGAGAGAATGGTGTGATTCACTAGGAATTTCAATCCATAAATTATGATAGAGGAGTATTTATATTCATGGGATGCAATGATTTCTTCATTTTACGTTTTCTTCTATATATTAACATCCATGATTTTTGGTGGTGTTGGGATTGTTCTACTAAACATTCAGGATATAATAGAATGTGAAGAACTAGAATCAACAATTAAATTCACTATTCATTAATGAATAACTAGCATACCTATCACCACTTCATTGTCAGGGTTCACTTCGGCGGTAGTGATGGAAAAATATCACCTTTTCTACCTTGGAAGTTGTTAGTTTCCTCTAAAAACCCTTGGAATAGGGCACTGGTTTGCAAAGTGTGTTGGTTCTTTGCAGTTGAAGCAATGAACAATACATTGAGGGTCGAATTGAACATTCCCATCCGCTGTCACAGTATCAGGTTTTTCTTACCTATAGTTAATGCCCAGATTCCCATCTCTTCCACACCTAAACCATTTCCTCATCCCCTTCAAGAAATTTCTTGGGTACTTCTTCCACACCTTTGGAAAGTTGGATACTATATTTTCATAGCATCATTGGTTTTATCCATCGAACCACAAGAATTAAAGTGCACCATACACTTCTTATTCCCATGATGGCCTTGAGATTCGCCGATCTACATTTTTTCATTGAGGGCACATCTAAAAATTTCTTCATAGCTATCGAATTCTTAGATTGCTAGGGATTTTATAAGGCTAGGTTTTAGCCCCTAAAAGATGCATTCAACCTTACATTTAAGGGTAATGAAAATGATGGTGGTGTATTGTTCAAGACTTGTATTGTTTTCCTCATAATATTCGATTGACTCGTCATATTCCTTCTTGAGGGGAAGGATGTCCCTTTCCATCTTAAGTCAGAGGGTGTGAGGAAATATTTATTGAAATCCTTTTCCAGATATCCTTTCATTCCATTCCTTGATATCCTCCTCAGAATTCATATTTCTGATCAATTTCCACCATTGGTTAGCTTCATCCACCATTTGAAAAGCTGCCAGAAGTACCTTCTCATGTTCAGAACATTGAAGCATAGAGAAAATCATCTCAATGGAGTTTATCCGTTATTCGAAAAATGAGGGATCGAATGATCCATTAATAGTAAGCGGTCATTCTCTAATGAAGCTCTTGATTGCAGCTTGTTCTATATTAGGGGGGGGGGGGTTAGTGTTCCTCTTGATGAATGTTTCTATTCAAAACATGAGGTAACCAAGAGAGTATCATGAAACATATTGTGATTCCCACTCCTATCTGATTGGTCATCTCATTAGAATAATCATCACATTGATCTTCACATCAGTTGTTAGCTCGAGTCCTCTTATTACCCATCATTGGCCAGAATAAAGGGAAAGTTAAGGGTTACACATTAAAGGGGAATCAAAATACCAAAAATGGATAACTTATAAATTAATTTTATTTCCTTAATATATGAATTTATAGGCTTGAGTCAATGGTATCCACAATCTACATCCCAACATATATTCTTAGGGGAATTTTTTTTAATTCCCATAATAATGTTTCATACTAAGATTATGAATTTACCCACGAATATCCCCTAGGAGTGTCGTATCCAAGAGTGCATCAAGGCCCATTTTCATGCACCAGTTCCCATTCGAGTCTAGCTCAATGTAGTGTTTTTGGGTTTTACCCCTAGATATATCTATGCGAGGGACCCCAATACCTGCCCGTATCTCAAAAGGGATGTATTTTCATGATAAACCACTTACTAAAAAAAATTAGGGATGTTTATATTATACATAGTCTTATCCCTATTTCTTTAACTAGGGTATTCTAATTGTAATCCCACAAATAACTAAACATATCCTCTAATGCCAACCATGAAAACCATGATCTTTATTACACACATAAATATAATTTATTACATAAAATTAAACTTAACACGACTCCAAGGATCAAGAGGTCTAGTGTCCTAGGAACATTAGTAAAATTACATTACAACTTAGACATAAAAATACATCACTGTTATTGAAAACATCATTTACATGACAACACCATTCCCTTATACTTAGAATTTCAGGTGATAACCTAAAGATATACCTCTAGAAAGGGAGAGATTTGAAGCCCAGAAAGGGAGTAGACAAGGCATAACATGAATAATACAATACATGTTACGAAATAGGAATATCAATGGAGCATAAGAGAAACATGAACATAAAGGCATGATATACCATGATTAGCATATCATGGAAATGTGGAAACAAAATTTAACACGATGTTAACATGAGCCAAAGCTCATTAAACATTATAAATTAGTAAACCATCATTTAACATAAATTGGTAGGAGTAAAACATCATTTCATTTGATGTATCATGATACAAATCTTTACCCAATGCATTGAAGCTCTATCAGGGCGCACCCTTCTCAATCATTTCATTTCATGTATTAGTGTGCCACATGGATCAAATAACATGGATTCATTACACATCATCATTTATTAAACGATAATGTAATGTGTAATTCCTACATGAAACTCTATAATCAATCAGTAGATGTTCATAAAGGTGAATAACAAGGATAGGTAAATGGGAATTGTATTCACACCACAATGACTTTGGCATGTAAAATCACAGTGCAATTTCGTCAGCAAAACGATGAAACATAATAACTCATAAAAAAATTTGATGAGAGATAAAGGGGTGTATAATAAAATGTACATGAAATTTAACGTATATGGGTAATACATATACATGAAAAAACATATATAATACAATATTGATTTCTAAAACAAAAGAATTTCCTAAATGTAAACGAGAGGAGAGAAATTCCATACCGAATTTTGGAATTTTAACAGGTGTACATTAGAGGCATTAGTGAGAGAGAAAAAGTCTCTCCTTATTAAATATTATGTTGGAAAGTATGGGGGACATCCAGAATCATACCCCAACATTATTAATTAAAAACATGGTATAACAACATAATGAAATTTTGAAAAAAAATGAGAGAGGAAGAAATCCCTTACTTGGAAGTGTGATCCCAAAGTCTTGGGAGAGGCTTGGGAGAGGCTCCATGGGAGGATGGGGAACCATGGGAGAATTTTATATAGAGGAAGGAAGGGTAGGAACATCTTCCAAAGTTCTTTAAAGAAGAGTAATGGGATATTAAGTTGGTTTATATAGGAAGGGAGAGTGAATTATTTATTATTAAGGTTTTGGACAGAACACATTAAACTAATGAAAACCAAAATCCATACTATTTTTTTCCCATTGTTATTTCCAAAGGGGATTGAAATTTTTTTTATGGCCAAATCCCAAAATTATAATAATATTATGAATTCTTATGATGAGGTGAGTCACAATTTCTAGTAAATTATTTTAAAAAGTTAAACTGTTTTATAGGTCTTGGTGGGTCCACTAAGTCATTGTAAAATAAATCAAACAAATCTAAAATCATATTTTTTTTAAAAAAATTAAAACGTATATTGTTTGAAAAAACCTTTTATAATATTTTATTACCTCATTATTGGGTCCTTATGATGTGATAAAACACATTATATTATTAAATGGTGTTTAATTTTTACCCAAAAATTCAACTTTCTTGGAAAAATTATGAAAAATTCAGTGTCGGAAAATTTCAACTTACATATTCAAAAAATAATATTCATTTCGTATAATTAATTTTCTAAATTTGTGAATTTTTACTTTAAAAAATTAAATTTATTGATAATTCATGGGTTTGACAAAAATAACTTTCAAACGTTAATAAAAATTACCATTGTATTCATAATAATAATAAGATAATTCATATTTAATAAAAATTTGTTTTTTAATAATATTTTCTGAAAATATTATTAAAATAAAAAAACCATTAATTTCTCAAAATAGATTTATTAATTAAATATTAACTAAAAATACTATTTGTGTTTTAAATCCCATTTATAAACTAAAAATAATAATAATAATGTATATTATTTATTTTATAAAAAACTAATGCACATAATAATAGAGAGAGGGCTTTGTTACAAAACCTCTTATATCACCCACGTAATACCAAAGAGTACGGTGTGTGATGATGAAAAACTCTTGGGGTGGCTTGGATAACATTACCTGGGTGGTAATCTCTAGTATCATCCACTACACCCATAGGTAGTTCCATTAGAACTTCAATTTTTGAAACATGGCTTGTTCTTGGTCATGAGTGAAGTCCAGTGACACCACCCCCATTCTGAGCTCCGAAAAATGGGTTTCCTATGGAACTATTCTACAGGATGAGGTCATCTCTTCCTTTTTCTGAGTAAATTGGATTTGTTAAAAACCTATATTTATAATAATCATGTCATCACTATTCAACGACTATATTAGTAATGGTAACAATTTATAATGGTATTTTAAAATCCAAAAAACATAAAACCAAGGAAGTTCATATGTCTTATAACAATTTTACATAATAATAAATTTAATTAGATCCATAGAAATTTTTATTAATAAATTTTTTGGTCGTTACAATCTTCCCCTCTTAAGAAATTTCACCCTCAAAATTTTATTTATCCATAAGAATACAGATACGGGTAACTCTGTTTCATCACCACCACTGATTCCCACGTTTCTTCTTCAAACATGCGGTTTCACCAAAACACCTTGATGAGGGTAATTTTTTTATTTTGATGAAAATTTTCTAAATATATAAGATCTTCACGTGATTCTCTACATAAGAAGGGTCATTATCAAATGTTACCACCTCTAGATTGAGTACATGCGATGGATAAGGTATTTACTTCGTCATGAGTGATACATGGAATACATCATGTACCTGAGATAGGTTTGGTGGGAGTTATAGTCGATAGATCACTACTTTAATGTGATCAGGGATCTCTTCCACGACGATATGTAGAGGAATACCATGTCTCCAACATCAAACTATAGGTCTCATGGAAGATTATTAGTATTTCTCTTTTGTTGACTCTCAGCAGCATTAATATGATTTTGGATGGTCATAACCTTCTCCACTATTACTTTGACCATTTATGGACCTAGGATATTTATCTCCCTCACTCCAACCCAACATGCTAGTGTTCTGAACCTCTTCCCATAAAGGGATTCATAAGGATCTATTTGGATGCTTAAGTGGAAACTGTTATTATAAGAGAACTCACCTATAGGAAGATGTCGATCCCATCCTCCTTTGTAGTCTGTTAATCGTGCTCTAAACATGTCCTCATGTTTTTGGTTAGTCCAATCCAATTGACCATCAGTTTGATGATGATAACTTATAAAGAAGTTCATCTCAGTATTCATTTCATTTTTATGTCTATTCCAGAACATAGTGGAGAATCTTGGATCTCTATCAGATACAATTGATAGTGGTACTCCATTAATCATTACCACTTATTTGATAAATATCTGTGCGAGTTGATCCAATGAGAAATCCTCTTGAATTTCAATTAAGTGTGGAGTCTTTGTAAGATGATCCACAACAACCTAGATAGCATTGTTTCCTTTGGATTTCTTCGAATATCTAGTAACAAAGTCTATGTTGATGTTCTCCCCTTTCCATGCTATTATGGTTAATGGTTTCATCATCCCTGTAGACTTTTGCCTCTAAACCTTCACTTGTTGACTTACCAAGCACTTTGATGTATACTCAACAATCTCCTTCTTCATGTTATCCAACTAATAATTCCCTTGATGATCTTGATACATCATTGTGTTTCCAAGGTGAACAGATAAATTCAATCTATGGGCATCCTCCAAAAGTTCATTCTATTACTCTAGACTTCTTGGGAAATATATTCTGGACCCAAATCTCACAATTCATTCTTCATTAACATTGAACTCCTAGGATTTTACTTTTATGATATTTTCCTCTTTTTCTAAATTCACACATCATCCATTTCAGCATCCATAAACGGTTCCAAAAAGATACTATTGAGAAATATTTTTTAAAAGGATTGAGGATGTTCCCCTCTTTATAATTCATGTTTCTAGCTTCATCAAATCTATGAATATTGGATCCTTTTCAATTATCATCAATAATAGAATAGTTGGGTCCTTTCTACTTAGAGAATTATCCACCTTATTCTCTTTCCTAGGGTGGTAAGGGATTGAGCAGTCATAGTCTTGGTCATCTATAACCGTTATCGTTGCTGCATGTTGAAATCTTTCTATGTAAATGTATACTTGAGGCTTTTTTGATTCGTATATATTTCACACTTCTCCCCAAAAAGGTAATATCTCCATATTTTTTAAGTGATGATTATTGCAGCTAACTACAGATCATGTTTTGCATAATTTTTTCCCATGAATGTTCAATTTCCATGAATCATAGGCAATGGATTTTTCATTTTTAATAAAAACACAGTACATGGCCTTCTTCGATGCATCACTAAATACCACGAAAAATTATCCACTTGTGGGTAGTGTGAGCATGGGCACAGTTATATGAAAACTATAAAACACTATGAATCTCTCTTTGCATTCAAAAATTCAAGAACAATTTACAAACATTCGAGTTATCTTGGTAAAAGGGTTGGAAAATCATGAGAAATTTCACCCAAATCAGTGATAATATCCAGATAACCCTAAGAAGCTACGAATATCTATTACTGATTTTTTCCTTGTCCATCCCTCAATTGTAGCTGTCATGGAGGGATCCATAGATATACCATTAATTGTAATAATATGACCCAATAAAAAGACCTCCTTCAACCAGAACTCAGACTTGATGTAAATTTCATTAAGCATCTCCTTTCCCAATGTATCGAGTATCATGCATAGATTCTCATCATACTCCTCCTTGGTTTTAGAGTATATTAGAATATATTCTATAAATAACAATAATTTTTTTAGGTAATCTCTAAAGACTCTATTCATCAAGTCCATGAAGATTTCTATAGAATTAGTTAGTCTGAAAGGATATAATAGGAATTCATAGTGCCCATATATTGATCGAAAAGAAATCTTGGGGATATCCTCTTTCTTTGCCCTTACTTGGTATAATCCCAACCATAGATACACCTTAAATAATTATTGTTCTCCGTGTTCTGATCTAACAAGTCATCAATTCATGGAAGTTGATACTTTTTCGTTATCATGTTTTTGTTGAGATCATGATAATCAATGCAAATGCACATTGAAACATCCTTCTTCATGATGAAGTGGACTGGTGCACCCCCTGGTGAAGAACATGGGCATAAGAACCCATTATCAAGATTCTCATGTATTAGTTTTATTATCCCCTCCCACTCCACAAAATCCATTCTGTATGATGTCGTGGATATTGGAAAAACCCCTTGAATAAGATCAATCAAGAATTCAACATCTCTTCTAGGAGGAATACTAGACAATTCCTTGGGAAACACTTCTGTGAATTCCCTCATAACAAGAATGTTTGCAAGGATGGTTACTTCATTATACTCAATAAACTGAGAAAGACACAAATTATTACAGGGCAGTAATATCCATTCTTGACAAGGTGATGATAAAGATGATTCATCATCCTCCTTGCACTTTTATAGAATTTGGGGTTGATTCACCATATGGAGAGTGATTTCCATTGCATATTAATTTTTGTTGGATCTATATATTGAAATCCAATCCATGCCATGAATTGTATCAAATTTTCCAAGAGGGAGTATGATGATGTTTTCTAGAAAGTTAAACCTACCAATTATGATATGGGAGGAGTTATATTCATGGGATGCAAGGATTATCCCATTTTCATTCCTCACCATCATCTTTACATACATTATTCGTGGATGATTTGGGATTGTTCTAGTAAACTTTCGAGATATTAAAGACTTCATATAACTAGAATCAAAAATTATTTTTGGTCGTAATGGAATCTCATGTGGGGGTGACTTTGAGTCCTACTTAACATTTCTGTTAAAGACTCTATATTAACGACCCCCAAATTTTGAAAACAGACAAGTTAATTAAGGAAGTAAGGATATAGATTTCTAATTGATCGACATGTTTCTCAAAGGGTGATTAGTCTTCAATTGAATTAGTGTAAAACAACTCTTCAGCTTTTGAAAAAGAATTACGGAATTAAACACATACACACACTTACCAAAACTAACTATCAAAGTGAATGCAAAATAGTTTAATGTTTTAGAAATAAGAAACAGAAAATAGATATAGCAGAGTACAACAAAATATAGTACACAAAAAAGATAAACAAGAGATTCAGTCTCTAGTCAAGACTTAATCCTCTCTACTTGGGGATCCCCAAAAACCAAGTAGTTTAAATTAATAAACAAGATACACGACCTGTATAGAGCTTTACTATAGTTTCCACATCCTATCTTGGATTTAAACCCTCTACCACAGTTCTTCATAGGAATGAGAAACAACAAAGACTCCAAATGTTCTCTTCCATAGTTATATGTGGTAAAACAAAGAGTAAGAAAACTTTGATTGGATGGTTTTTTATCCTATATTTCAAGAACATGAGATAGAGTGTATGACACAGATACACACTTCTCAGAAATCTAAAACAGAAGAACACAACAGAGAAAATTTTATGAGATTGATATTAGAAGGCTCTATGTGTTTTCAGTACTGCTCATGACTCTTTGAAGTTACTAATTTGATGTTCGAGTCTTTCTATGGATGTTTTCTCCAAAATAGAGTGTCGAAAATCTAGGTTCTAGCATTCAGAAATTGAGTGTTCTGCTTCTTGTGTTGATTGATAGTGGATGAAGTACATAAGGTAGAAGAGTGGTTGTCCTCAAATGATCTTCTTAGGGCTTGTGGGTTCTTAGTGTATGTGATGGATGGTTCATCTTTTATCTAGAGAGTAAGTTTCATCATAGGCTCAGATGTGCCTCTATTCCTGTCAGTCCTCTCCCCCACCTCTTTTTCTTATTTTATATTTTAGGTCTGAAAATAGGTATAAGTACATCACATGAAATCATTCATGTACAATGTACTATCCCTAGATATGGTCTCTCAATATGTCTACAATATGCATTAATTAATTTAAGATGCATTAAAGTTTGAAAATATGACCGTGAGATTAATCATAATTATTTTACAATGTATGGAGTAGAAGAGTATGGTAGACTGGTAATGGTATCCTTCACAATGGTAGGCTTCAATAGTGAGTGCACATCAATAGCATTAATCAGTATCCTCTCTAATGGTAACCTTCCATCTCTATAGGTAACCTTAAATTGATAATTCTCCATTAGTAGCCTTGAATTGATAATTCTCTATCAGTAGCCATATTAATTTTATCCTTGCAATACTGACCTTGAATTGGTAACCTTTGCATCGGTGACCATTGCATCAGTGACCTTTTCCTCAATGACCTTTTCATCTAGGACCTCTGCATCGGTGAACTTTGCATCGGTGACCTTTGCATCAATGACCTTTTCGATCGATGAAATTTTTCACTGTGAACTTTAAGAAGGAGACTAATGAGATTAAATATGCATAGTTATCACTTTGATATAAACATGATTTTCACATAAATGACTATCAAGTAAGAGAATCATAATAACCATATAAATAAAGCACGATTTTGATGATTTGGGATTATCAAAATATGATATTGGAATTATCAAAACATGATTTGGGATTAACAAAATATGTGAGTCCAACAAGTATATTTGTTATTAATGAATGAACAAGTAGTGTACCTATCACCAATTCATTGTCAGAGATCACTTCTACGGTTTTGATGGAAAAATCTCACCCTTTCTACCTTGTAGGTCATTTGTTGCCTCAAAAAACCCTTAAATTATGAAACTAGTTTAGAAAGTACCTTGGTTATTTGTAGTTGAAACAATGAGAATTGTGTAGACTGTCAAACGTAGCATTTTTCCCCTATGACGCAATAGATGGTTTTTCATGCCGACATTTAATGTCTTGGTTCCCTTCCCTTCAAAACCAAAATCATTTCCTCATCTCATCTAGGCCATTTCTAAGGTGCTTCTTCCCACACCTTTGGTTAGTGGGGTGCTGGATTTTCTTATCACTTTTGAATTTATCCATTGGACCCCCATAATTAAAGACCACCTTATGCTTTTTATCCCCACGATACACATTAGATTTTCTGATCTCCATTTTGACTTTGAGGGACAATCAGATAATTTCCTCGTAGCTATTAAAGTCATAGATTTCAAGGACATTCCCTATTCAAGGTTTTTTCCAACCAACTAAGCGTACAACCATGCATTCATAAGTAACAAAAATGATGAAGTTGTATATTGAAAACCTTATGATGCTTTCCATTTATTATTAGATGAATTATTCATTTTTTTTATCAAGGGAAAGGAAACCCCTTTCTATATTAAGTCATAGGGTGTGAGGAAATTTTTTATCCAAAAGCATTTTCCAAAAATCCTTCCATTCCAACACCTCGATATCCTCCTCATGATTCATATTTTTTTATCAATGTCCACCATTGATCAACTTCTCCTTACACATGATAAGGATCCATATGTACCTTCTCTTGTTGATCACAATGAATAATGGATAATATATTCTCAATGGATTTGATCCATTGTTCAGCAATTCAGGGATCAGATGATCCATTAAAAGTATGAGGCCTTTGTCTTATGAGGATCTAGATTGTGGCTTCTTCTTTCTTGGGGGGGGGGGGGGGGGGGTGGGGTTGAACGTTCTACTTGACCCATGATTCTATTCAATATTTGATTTAATAGACAGAGTATTCTGACAATGGTTTTGATTTTCTCTCCTATCATATTAGGAATCTTATTAGAATAGTCGTCACATTGATCTTTGTATCGGTTGCAAGCATGAGTCCTCCTATTACCATCCATTGGCTGCAATAAAAGGAATGTTAAGGGTAACACATAAAAGGGAACCCAAATACAAAAGGGATATCTTTTAAATTACTCTTATTTCAATAACATATGAATTCATAGGCTTGAATCTATGTTATCCATGATCTAGTTCCCGATATATATTCTTAGGGGAATTTTTTAATTCCCTTAATAATGGTTCATACCATGCTTATGAATTTACCAAATCATATCCCATGGGAGTGTCTTCACCAAGAGTGCGGAATAGCCCGTTGTCATACAACAATTCCTTTTTGAGTCTAGCTCAAAGTGGTATTTTTGGGTTTTACCCCCAGATACATTTGTGCCAGATCCACCTATACATGCTCGTATCCTGACGAGATGTATTTTCATGATAAACCACTAAATCATTACTCACCAAAATTTAGGTATAATTTTATTATATTTATTTTTATCCCTAATTCATTCACTTGGGTTATCTAATCCATATCCCAAAAATAAATAAACCTATCCTCAGATACGAACTATAACAAAGATGATCTTTATTAAACAAATAAACATGAACTTAAGACAACTATGATGATCAAGAGGTATTTTTTTGGGAAAATTAGGAACATTACATAAAAACATAACACATAAAAATTCAACATCCTTATTGAAAACATTCTGTACATGACCACAACATTCCCTCATACGTAGCACTACTAGGGATAACCTGAGGACATACTTTTAAAAATTTGAGCTATAAATCCCAAAAGGGATTAAAAATGGCATAACCTTATGAATAAAATACATTTTATACAATAGTCATATCAATGAAGCATAAGAGAAACATGATCATAAATGCATGATATACCTTGATTATCATAACATAGAAATATGGAAACGACATTTAACATGATATTTCTATATACCAAGGGTCATTGCATATGGATCAGGAGTAAACGCAAATTGAACATGAATTATAATTAGTAAACCCTCATTTTATTTGATGTATCATGATACAAATCATTACCTAATTCATTGGAGTGCTATTAGGGAACTCCATTCTTAATCATTTCATTTCATGCATAAGTGTGCCACATGGATCATATAACATGGATTCTTTAAACATAATAATTTACTCCAAGATAAATGAATGTGGAATTCATAAATTAAACTATACAATAAATAATTAAATGTGCATAAAGGTGAATACCCTCGATAGATAA
Organism: Viscum album; assembly: GCA_963277665.1. Lineage (NCBI taxonomy): Eukaryota > Viridiplantae > Streptophyta > Magnoliopsida > Santalales > Viscaceae > Viscum > Viscum album. Next base: position 909,220,298 of record OY728133.1, on the reverse strand, counting down.
ATGGGAATGGTATTCACTACAACATGACTTTGGCTTGGAAAATCACATTGCAATTTTGGCAGCATAACGACATGACAAAATAATTCAAAAAATTAGTTGATGAAAGATAAATGTATGTCTCATCATATGTAAATAAAATAGAAAGTAAGGGGGTAATATACATTCATTTCCAAAAATTTATAATGGATTTTAAATTCATAATAAAAAAAATCGTTAATATAAATGAGAAGAGGGAATTTCTTATGAAATTATGCCACGGTAACATGTGTACATGGGAGGCATTCATAAGATGGAAATAGGTCTATCATCATTCCTATATAAGGTGATCAGTATGGGGGATGTGAGGAATCAAACCCCAAACATTTTTATGTAAAAATAAAATTGTATAACATCATAATGAAATGTGGACCCCAATGAGAAAAGAAGAAATCCCATACTCGGAAGTGTGATCCCAAAGGCTTTTGAGAGGCTCCTTGAGATATTGGGGTACCTTGGGAGAATTTTTGACATATGAGGTTAGGGTACGAATGTGATCCATGGGTTTTGAGTGAATAAGAAGGGGGGATTGATTGGGTTTATATAGTATTTTATTACATCATTATATGGTCATTATGATGTTATAAAACACATTATATATTTAAACATTATTTAATATTTACCCAAAAACTAAACTGTCTCGGAAAATTATGAAACAATCACCGTTGGATAATTTCAACATGATGATTCAACAAATAATATTCATTTTATCTAAATAAATTTATAAATATGGTATTTTTTACATTTAAAATAAAAAATATCATTTATTGAATGTTCATGGGTTTTCATAAAAACTACATTCAAACCATAATAAAAATTAAAATTGTATTCATTAAAATCATATAATCATTTATATTTAATAAAACTTCATTTAGTAATAATATTTTGTTAAAATATTATATAATTAAAAAATATATTAATTAATAAAAATAGATTTCTTAATTGAATATAATCTAAAAATATTATTTGTGCTTTAAAAAACATTTATAACGTATTAACAATTAAATGAATGTGTATTAATTATTATACAAAAAACTAATGCACATAATTATAGTCTAAGGTTCTAGTTTCATAACCCCTTATAACACTGGAAAAAGAACTAAGGGTAAGGTGTGCGATGGTGATAGACTCTTGGGGTGGCTTAGATAACATCGTTCTGGTGGTAATCTCTATTAACTTCCACTTCCCCCCAAGGTGGTTCCGTTCAAGCTTAACATGTGGAATCTCATCTTGTGAGTGTTTAAGAGCAAAGCTGAGTGATGCCACCTCCTTTCTATGATCTAAAAATTGGTCTTAGTAATGAGAAATACTACTAGATGAGGTCATCACTTCCTTTTTCTGAGTAAATTGGATTTTTTAAAGCACTTTATTTATACTAATCATTTGGTCATTGTTCAATGGATATATTAAGAAGAGTAACAATTCATAAAGGTATTTTAAAATCCAAAAATATAAAATCAAAGAAGTTAATGTTTTATATAAAAATTTACATATTAAAATATTAAATTATATCAACAGAAGTTTTAATTAAAAAATGTTTGGTTTGTTACATGTATTAGCAAGATCCATCCCATGTGGTGTCTTATAAATATCAAGAACACTGGATATCTGTATCATCAATCAATCAATAAATTTTATTGAATCTATGTATAATGTGAAATATGGGATGTCTATTTGATATGGTATAGTTTTTTGGAAGCATGATATTGACTTCTGTGTGAGCTAATAGTGGGAAATTTTTATGATGGATAAATAAACATTATTATTCTCAAATCCGTCATCATGTTGACATTTCATGGAAAAAACTGATATGGTGTGGAAAATTGCAACACTTATTATATCATAATTATCCTTGATTGTTTTTATTTTTTATACATTACAGAAATTTTCATTACTTTTTCAATTGAAATTTAAAAATTTCGGGTGATAGTTATAACCACATAGTTGGTGTACAGTTTACCAAACCAGAAATCCCAATGGCCAAAAAATAGCTATTTTATCATTGACATTCATGCGTTTGGAACACAATTTTCCTAATCATGCATCCATTAGAATGAATCCTTCATATGGTGCCAGCATTATTCACATGGTTGGTTCATAGTTGGGAAATTTTTTTGTGAAAACCATTCATCTGTAGCATAATTTAAAATTTTTCCAAATTATTAAACTAACCCTCTCACAAAAATCCCCCATTACCCCTCATTTTCATCCCATATTCAACCAAACCCCTATATCTCAAAATAAAATCTCTCGCAAACACCTAAGTGTGTATTTGTTTGGGATTTAATTAATGTTTTTTCAATAAAACATCATTTTAGGTCCTCTTCTCTACCTCCATCAGTGTCTTCTAAAACTATTCAATGTTTTATCTTTACCTTCAAGACATGGTGGCCTGGGGTTTCTTTTTCATGAATTTTATTGAATGGTAGTTGTCCATTATGGTTTGTAATTTAATCTTTAAGAAACCCTATTCATATAATAAGTGGAACCACACTCTGTATAAATTATTTAATCAGTTTTATTTTTGTAGTTTCATAGTCTCCCTTTGTTAATTGACCTCTGGATGCTTGGAATTTAAAATGAAATATAAAAAATGCTATAATTGGTTTTATATGGTTGTTTTGAGAAATGATTAACATATATTATAATGATTTATTTCATTTACTTAAAATTCAATTTTTTAGTTTTTTAAAATATAATGTAATGTGATATAAATCAAGCTTAGAAACTATTGGATAAGATGACATATAAATGAATGATTATTATTTTTTGATTAAATATCCCAGGAAACCCAGGGTATTGTGTATGAAAAAATTTAATGGGAATAAGTATCTTTATATAATGAAACATGATACACATACATTGTCATTACAACAATATTTTATAAAATTTAATACATTACACAAACAGACACCAAAAGACCATATTAGTTTGGTCTCATTGGAAAAATTGAAATAAAATAAACATATTCATAATTAAGTACATTATCTACAACTACATTCTCCATGACTATCACCCTTATTAGAATCATCATACATAATATATTTCTTCATAACCTTGGGAATGGAAACATAATAAAGGGTGATATTATATGCTCAATATGTTTAAATGATGGAGAGATGTAAGCAAAATAATGAGCACAATGGTAAGAAAAAAGACAATAACATTAGAATATCATATCATTAATATCAAATATCACAACAAAATGTTGTGGAATAAATATTAGCAGTTATTAAGACATGGACCATAGGGGAATCAAGAGCATAATCTATGAATGTATAACATATGAATAAGATAAGTAATCGTAGAGGACATATAATAATATAAAATTATTTCCATAGTATCAATGGATTTGTTTGAAGGCCATTATTTTGCAATGGGTTCACTCCAAAAACCATTTTAGTAGTCAATATTCTCCCCCATGACTATCTTATTAGTTATGGTTCACTCCCATTACCATATTAGAAAAAAATTCCTTTACTGAACTGGGTTCACTTTCCATTCCATCCTGCTATACCTCAAGAGATATAGGTCTGTTCCCAATTAATTAGAGGAATATATTTTCCCCACCAAACACATAAAAAACAATTCATACATGTTCCACAAGATTATATACAATCATCATATTCTAACCTATGAAATGAAATGGGTATCATAAACATGTCTTCATATCATAACTTATTGAAATGTGACAAGATTCATAATCATTTCAGAAAAAAAAAGAAACAATAATTGTTTTTCATATGAATTTTATCATTATATGACCCATAAAAGTGATAAGGCCTTCATTAAAAATCATTCCATAAAACATTAACCATTAAAAATAATTAATATGGATGGTATTAATGGATCATATCCCAGGTAAAGAAAATGGTAACAACAAAAGATATAAAGTTTTATAGAAAAAAATTATTAACAATTTTTGAAAAGAAATTGTGAAAATATCATTTCTTCTTTGAAAATTTATTTTTTAAGAAATAAAACATTTTGGAAATACATTTGTTTGAAAATAAAATTGGAGACTTATAAAAAAAGATTTAAAGATTATTATAATAATTTTTATAAAATTAAAAAATTAAAATCATTTTTTCTTGAAAACTATCTTAAAATACCATTTAAAATTCTTTTGGATAACATGTTTTCAAACATGGTTTTGAATAATGTGTATTTCCAACCTATGAGAGAAATGAGGTCAGAACTTCTCAAAAAGTATTTTCAAAATTATATTAACTACCGAAGAGTTGAAAAATGGTACCAATAACTGATGTTATATTGAATAGCCATAAGATATGACAAAATCATGGGATTTATTGAGATGTGGATCATAATTTTTCATCAATGCAAGCATGATTGTTTATAATCATAGTAAATAACGAGATTCTAGAAATAAAATAATTCCACTTTGGTATATTTGAATCAAATTCGTAATGAGGGAGTAAAATTATATGAATAATAAGATAACATAAAAATAATGATATTAATTAATCTCTATGATAAATGAAATTATATACACCATGTAAAAATATGTAGAGACATAACATAACATGTGTCTCAATGAATGAAAATTGAGACAAAATTACCTCACTATTTTGGTAACATTTGAATCATAAATCAAATGTACTAGATATCATCAAATGGAGATAAAAATAAAAATAAATTTAATGATAACAATCATATAATAAACTCATGTGAATTATATATTCCACATTAATTAAACGAGTGGTGAATAAGGCTTATGTATCGCATAAATAAAATTGAGAATAAAAAGTCCCATTCTACTTGAGTAATATTTTAATCACAAGGTCCTTGAAATAGTAACATAAATTAAACTTTTAATATCATTAAATAAATTAATTTCATGTTATAAAATTTCATATAGAATTATATAAACCATATAAAAGTAATTAGTTGCATAATAACAAATAAGTTTCAATGGAATGTAAATTAAGATGAAACCCCTCACCATATGTCTTAACTTTCATCGTACTAATTCCAACATAAAGTATAATAAATATTAATTTATTATACATCAATTATATATAAATATTAAATTATATTATACCATATATTATTTTATTACGACGTTATATTTCTAATTTTTAACAATTCCATGTAATGTTGTGTTCCTTGTAATTACCTCTTTGTTTTTCATACATTTGTGACTTGTTATTCTTGGTCCTATTATATATATCATGATTTTATTAATTAAATAAATTAAAATATTATATAATTGTATTATATATTTAGTATATATTTATGAATAACAACAAGAAATATAGAAATATGAAATGGAATACAATATTCATAGAGAAAGTACGCTATACATACAAATGGATGTTGATTCCATTTTCATGTCATATTTTGATATAATGATAATCAAATGATATATATATATATAATAATTCTAGTATAACTATTATATTATATATATTAAATATTTTTATTAAACCCATACTTAATATATTATATTTATTGTGGGAAAGAATCACCCTGCTTTGAGGAGGTAGTGTTTCGCATGTCCATATATGATGTTATCGTATTCCCACAAAAATAGAATTAATAAAGGAATGAATTTTATAATAACTAAAGAATAATAAATAAATAATAAATATATTATATATAATAGAAAAAATTAAACCCATTAGTATTCCAAACCTTGAGAGGAATTAATGGAAGAAAAAACGACATCACTTTCTGAGGCTGTCATCTGTCGTACCCGTGAATAGTGATTGTGTATCCCATTTGAGGAATGTTTGTGAAGTTTTAGGGAATAAAAATAACTAAAAAGAATATTGGTATATTTATGAATATTATATTATTATATAATCTTAATATAAATTTATGTTTATGGAGAAAATAATGAATCTAAACATAAATGCATGTGGAAGGACATTACCTCTTCTTCGGGTCAATCAGTTTGGTTTTAACCAAAGGAATTAATTAGTTTGATTTATACCCAAATATGTAGTTATTAGTTTATATGAGGGATTTTGGGAGGTTATTTTTAATGTTTTTTTGAGCCATAGAAATTTATTGGTGTTAAAAAGTAATGTGGTTGAGTGGTCTTCTATAGTGGTGGAGGAGTGGAATTCTTGTAAATAAAAAAAGATAAACTCTATTAAGAGGCCTACCTTAAATAATTTGTATAAAATATTCGTCAATTATAGATTAAAGATATTAAATTGTATAAATTTGTCCATAAAATGGGGGTTTAGACATGTTCACAAAATTTTTTACAACCAATGTTTTACATTTAGCTACTACATAATATGGGTTTTACATTAATCATTGAAATTTTTTTTTTATGTTCAATAATTAAATTTCAAAAAATTTATTTTGAAAATATTATAAATAATAATTTTTTATTATTTTTACAAATAAGAAATCCATTTTTCCAAAATCTTATAACATTATTTTCCTAAATAAATTAATAATTAATCATACGGATGAGATGAGGGAATAGATTTTTAAAGTGAATAGGTTCAAGCGATTGAAATGTTTTTATATCCAATATCCTGTAGAATTGACTCCAATGTCTTAAACTGGATATATTTATGTATAATTTATCTAAATAGATAGTAAAATAAAATTAAAATAAAATTTTACTATATGAAGAAATTAATTAGAAAATTAGTTATCACTTAAAATTCATAATGTTTCACAACTCATAAAAAATGATATATTTCGAAAAATTACCAAATATTTACCCTATGAAAATTTTTACATTCTGAATTAAAAATGATTTTCATTTATCAAATTATATTTATTACATTTCCCATAATTATTTTTATTATTGTTCACAATAGACATAAAACGAATCTTTCATGAGAAAAAACAATTTAAAAAAAATGTCTTTACTAAAAATTAACTATTTATTTAACAATATCATTAATTTATAAAAAAAAGTTATTTTTAAAAATAATTTAATACTATTCATAAAACTATGATTAATGATTATGTTGTAATTATCCCATCAAAATAATTATAATAATAAAATGAAATTTCATAGAAAACTTGTGTTGTGTGTGATGCAAGCTATGTTGTTGTTGTATATAGAGAAAGAGTATCATGGTGTAGTTTATAATAGAAGATTTGAATGTTGTATAATTTAATAAAATCCCTCACATAAATTTTATTTTTTGAAAAGAAAATTCATAAAAAACATCGGGAGTTGAATTCTATCCCCCTTAAAATGAATATTTCGCCTAAAATTATTCATTCTGATACAAAAAATGAGGTAAATTATAATTCATCATACCCTAAAGTTACATGATAGTTACATCTAACTAGTTATTTATCTAAATAAACTTTACCAGATGAGTGGTCTTCTTTAATATATCTTTCTTTTTACAATCCATAATTCCAACTGCTCATTCATCATAAGAATGATCATGCTCTAGTGCAATTACATCATAATTCCATTCATGTTCATGGTAGGTATGTACTTTCTTAGGAGAGATTAATTGAACACATAGGGGAATTGATATATGTTTTTTGGAATCTCCAATAAATAGGCTACTATCATTTTACGATATAGATTTTTGAGGTACTGACATAGTTAGGGATTATTTTCCCTTTATTCCAAAATCTCATAACCTTATTCTAAAGAGTGGATAGTAGAAAAAAACATATCACAAACATTAAATTATATATTTAAATGATAGTTATCAACATAAATTTTCTATCACTATTGAGATTCCTTGATATGCTACTGAATGGTTCTAAGATGTTCATCCCTTTTTTCAGCTATCTGAGGTCTCAAATAGTCTGATTCGCCAACATCATTCTAACACATTTGAGCTTTACATTTCTTTCCATATATGAATTCATAAGGAATGGTCCAAATTCATGAGTGAATGTTATTATTTTCATAAAACTCAACATTAATAAGGTGTTTATCCCGACCACATTATAAATATAGGGAATATATTATCAACATTTCTTATAGGGTTTGTATTTTAATTTTATACAGAAAATCTATCTAAGGACGGTATGGAGTGTTGAAACTCAATTCTATATCATGGTCTTTCTGATGACTTCAGCAGAACATTAAGGTAAATCTTGGATCCTAATAAAATACAACAGAATGTGGTACTCTATGAAAACTTACTAGTTCTTTAATGTATATCCTCAAAATATGATCCACATATAAGTATCACCGATAATAATTATGTGTGATAACTAAGTAAGGTGATTGACTACCACCCATATAGAATTATTACATTTTGGGGATTTGGGGAATCCATTTAAAAAATCCCTGGTGATGTTCTCAGATTTCTATTCTGGTATGGGAAATGGATGAAATATCACCTTATACTATTGTCTTTCATCCTTGACATACTAAAAATCCCAGAAATATGATAGAAACTTCAAAATATATATGTTAATAAAATCACATTAGAAGTAATCTTTAAAATCACTATATATCTTCATTCTTCCTCTATGAATTTAGAATTCATAATTACGAGATTCTTCTAATAGATCCATAAAATTCATTATGGATAAAAAAACATAAGTAATTATAGAAGCTTATCATTCTTCCTGATCATGTTTAATATCAAGATCATTTCTAAGATTTTTCTCGAGCTCTACATCTTCCTTTTATGCCTCTTTAAATATCACTTGGATATAGGGTTGAAAATTCAATGGGTCAAGATAATATATTTCCACATCCTTCAAGATTTCCTGGTCCATCCTTTTCAAGTCTAGAAATAATGGAGTTTTTATATCCACATCATGGATAGATTATCATGATCCTTTTCAATCAAAATATGGACCACCTTGTTCAATATCCCATTGTGAAAATATATTTAGCATTCATACTCCTTAATCAACTCTAAAAATTATGTCTTATACATGTTATACTCCTTCTATGTAAATAAATTGTAAAAAAATTTATGATCAGTATATATTTGAATCATTTCTTCATAAAGATACTACAATCATATCATTTATTAATAAGTTACCACGACTAAATCCGAATCATGATTTGGGGAAATTTTATCATGAAACTTATATTTTTGTCAGGCATATGATATAACCATTTAAATCTTCATAAGAAAACATCCCAAACACATATTGATGTATCACTATAGATTACAATCCATTCTCCGCTATATGATAATGTAATTATTGGTGCACTGACTAACCATATATTCAGTTCATTGATATTTTACTCACATTAATCTACTCAATAGATCTTGACACACATATATGTTTACTTATTCACATAATAGGATAGTAATGTAGAATTAACCACAAAAATTCAACAATATCTGGTTAAACCATGAAAACTACAAATCATTGTCACCTTGGTTGGCCTAGGACAATATTCCGTGTCTTTAATATATGATACTTCTTCAATTATACCCTATCTTGAGTTTATATAACGTAAAAATGAAGCATTTTATAAAAAAAATCAAAATATGTTACTTTTAAATATAGTTTCTCTTTCTATAGTTTCTTCAGTAAAAATCTCTAGTGGTCTTCATGAACTTCTTTACTCATTGAGTATATAAAAATTTCATCTATAAATACTAGCACAAATTGATGAAGGTAAATTATATAGAAACTATTTATAAAATCCCTAGAGATAGGAGGGGCCTTAGTAAGACCGGAAGGAATCAGTATATATTCATATTGTCCAAACCTTGTATAGAATTCTAGCTTGGTTATATACTTCTTTCAAACCATCTATTGATTATATCCATAATGAAGGTATATCATTGAAAAGCATTACTCTCCATCCTTTTGATCATACATGTCATCGATATAAGGAAGAGGATAATTTTTCTTAATCATGATATTGTTCAACTCCGGATAATATATGTAGAATCACATTAACCCATATTAATTTTTTCACAAAAATAATAGTTACACCCTAAGGTGACACTATTGTCCAAGTTAATCCCTTTTCTATATATCCTTGGAAGTCCTTCTTCATTTCTAAAAACACAATTGATTTCAATATGTAGGGAGCCATTGAAATTTTTTTGGATCTAGTTATGAGTTACATTGAGAACTCAACATCATGTTTTTGTGAAATTATAGAAAACAATTTCAGGAAGATATAGAAAAAATATTGAACACCTTTCATATCAAAACAGAGGAGTTTAACCCCAACAATTTTAGATAATGGCACCTTTTAAATTGTAATTAAGTACCATACACTGAAGGTAATATCCATAGGATGTCCATACTTATCATCCCATTGAATGAAAGTTTTTGGTTTGTCTGAAATATAAAATGTAACATGTCTTAATCAATATTAAATTTGGGAATTATGTATATAAAACCAATCTATGAATAATATGATATCAAATTCAACCATAGTAAGAATGAAAATATTTGCAGGGATCAAATTCCCATAAGAATAAACTAGAGAGGAATCATAGTTTTGGGATGAAATCAATGTACCATTATGTTTTTCCACTTATAATTCCACATATAATCATTTGGGTGGAATCATAATATCCCAATAAAATTTATTAAATAATAAATAGTTGGTAGATCCATATTCAAATAAGAAATTAACATTTCTAGATTATATTGAATGTTTACTTTTCACCACATCATTATCACACCACTCATCATAAATAGTGATCACACGAGATTTCCCCATTTCCGGTGGATTAATAGGTTAATTAAGTAGATCATCACCATTAACCATTAGGTATGGTATCTGGTGAGCATAATTCCTATTCTCTATATATTTGAAGTATTGATGAGGGGGAAGTTAATTCTATATAGCTTTCTACCCATTCTCATTGTTAGCTAACATCTTCCCATTACTTCAGGAATAAAATGGTAGATAACATTCCCTTCCATATTAAAAAAATTATTAGACCCCTTAAGACAATTTCCTCTATGATTCTTCCCACACTTTTTGCCTAAATAAAATCACATCTTCTTCTATCCCTATTTATTTAATTTTCCATTGAACTCCATCTTCATTCTTTCATCAAAACCATGAGTTTTATATATAATTTTAACCACTATTTCAAACCTGATTGCACAACAAAAAATCACTTCATAGCTACTAAAGTATTCTATGGATAATTCCCTTGGGAGACATGGATTTAAGACAGTGGAGAATTGTTCAATAAAACAATTGGTTTGGATGATAATAGCATAAACATACCTCACATTTATTGTAAAAATATCCTTGTATGTACCAATAGATTCATCATTACTTTTCATTAACTCATGAATCTCTTCTTCCATATTTGTATGAATAATACAAGGGAAATAATAATTGAAAATAGTTATGTTAACTTATCCCAATCCACAGATACAATTACATATTTCTTCCCCTTAATCCATATTTCTTCACCTTCTACAAGAAAAACACAGAGATTGAATTTCTCACATTAAAGGAATTATAGAATATAAAATATCTTTTTAGTTGTACTGATCAATTATTCGTGAAATAGTGGATTATATGACCAAATAAAACAAGGTGGATGTATCCTTATGAAGGACTCAATAATTTTTTCCCTCTAATACTCGTTTAAGAAGCACAATATTATTCACATCATGAGAAAGATGTATGATCACATAAAAGAGGTTTTTTATTCCAAATCCCAAAAAAATTGGATACTCAAGAGGAAACATATTTCATTTTTAGTCACAAACTTCATTAACATGGTTCTATCAAGTTATAGAAATTTACTAAAATAAAAAACATTTATTATGAAGAAATAATCATAGTGTGAAACCACATAATTTTTTAATTACATATTGGATGTTTAAGTAATGAAATATTCTTTAGACTCTAAAACCTTAAGATTATCCAAGGCTATTCATAGATGAATTCTATTTAAATCCTTCATGGTGGTTAATGAAGAGGTTGCGAATACTTTTACAATATACCTTGAGTATTTCAAAACACCTGTTCAGAAAGGCCCATTATCGTACACCAATTTAAGATCGAGTCAAGCTCATTTAAGTGTTTTGGGGTTATTATCCCAACGTAAATATATTCTAATACCACATCCACTTGTAAGTTTCACACTGGGTTGTATTTTTTGGATATCACTCACAATATCATTTAGAAAAAAATATAAGGTATATTCCCATTGTATTCCTCATCCATAGACTTATCCTTAGAGACATGTGATTAAGGATCTTACTATGGTTTTCTCATCATAGTTTCAAATGTTTGAATAAAGTGTTTATATGATAAAAACTCTAACAAAAAACCATATCATACAGAAACATTACATCAATTTGTTTATAAAATTTAGTATGTTACAGAAATAGATTCCCCAAAACCTTATTAGATTAATTCATTTGAAAAAATTGGAACATAAAAATAGGTCTATAAGTGAGACAAATTATCTCCCACTAGGTTATCCATGATTATCACCATTCATAGACACATCATACACAATATATATAACCATTGCCCATGGAATGGAAACCTAATATAGGGTGATCATATGTGCTCAGTTAGTCTATAGAAGGGAGATTTGTAAGAATTATAATGACCTAATGGGTATTAGCATAGGATCATACCATTATAAAATCATACCTTTCATTTCATAGATAACAATCATGGGTCATGGAAAAAATACTATACATTAAAAAGACATGGATCATAAGTTAATTAATATTATAATCTATGAAATCATAATTTTGGAATAAGACTTAGAATTTTTTAAAAAAAACTAGAAGGAAAAATTATTTCTATAGCACTCAAGGATTTTTTCAAATCCAATCTTATTGGAATATGATCACTCCCCCAACCCATCTTAGTATTAATAGTTCAATCCCATGACCATATTAGTGGCCAAAGTTCACACTCAAGACCATCTTAGAAGATGAAATAATTTACTTAACAAAGTTCACTAATGATTCCATCTATGTTTATCCCATGAGATATTGTTATTCAACCAATTAATTAGAGTGAGATATAGGTCCCACGCTTAACAAAGTGAAACCACACTTATGTGTTCCACAATATTAGTAACAATCACCATATCATAATCCAATAAGTGAATTGGGTATCATACACACTAAATAACATCATAAACTATAGAAAAGATAAATGGTTAATAATAATTTCCTTAATTAATAAACTATGAAAATAACCAGTTTTCATAATCATTTTATCATGGTATAATTCTTGATAGATAAAGAAGTGTAATAAACATCATGTCAACAAAATATAACCCATTTAGGTAAATAATATGAATGAAATTTGTGAATAATATATCTATTAATGAATATATAACACCAAATAACTGTATCATAGATGGAAAATAATTTTGAAATATCATTTAAATTAGTTTCTTGAGGAAAATATCCTTTTTTCATTGAAAAATTATTTTTAAAACAATAAAAATTTTCAAAATAACTATCTTTAAAAATTACATTGGATATTTAAAAGAATATTTGAAAAACATTTTAAACAATTTTATAAAATATAAAACCTTTCTAAAATCCTATTTTATAATAATGTGCATAAAATATCATTTAAATCTTTTTTAAAACAATTTTGGAAACATTGTTTTTTAATAAATCATATTTGTGACCAAAGTTAGAAATATGGTCATACATTATTAATTTTTTTTATAATTATATAAATAAAAAAGAGTGGAAAATTGTCCCAATACTTCAGGATATCATTAAATACAAGATGATAATTAAAAAATGTTATGTCTCTTGAGGTAGGTCATAATATTTCACCAATTGGTGCATGATCGTAAAAAATCTTGATAAACGCTGAGATTGTAGAATTAAACTCTTACCACATTGGTAGAATTGAATTATAATCACAATGAAATAATAAAATTACATGAAATATAAAATATTATGAAATTAAGGATATTCATGAAAAATCTTGACAATGATTAGAATATAATCCTCATAAAATAATGTAGGTGAATAACATAACATGTGTCTCCACGAATGAATTTTTTTGACAAAATTACCTTAATGTTATGGTAACATTGAACAATAAATCCAGATAAAGTTAGATAATAAAATGGATAAGTAAATACCTAAAACTTTTATGATATGAAATATAAAATACATCCCTGATTATTATATACACCAATAAAAGAGTAGTGAATACGACATATGTCCTTTAGAAATAGAAGTGACACTAACAATCTTCTTACTACTTTAGTAAAATTTAAATCATGAGAACTATGGAAGAATGAAATCAGTTAGAAATTTTAATATCATTTAATTAATTTAATCTATGACATCAGATTTCATAGGTATGTATATAAACCATATACAAGTAATTAGGTTCATAATGACAAATAAGACTCAATGGAATGTAAATTTAGACAAAACCCCTTAACATAGGACTTAAATCTCATAATAAAAATTGAAAACTCAAGTTCAATGAATATAAGTATATAATAAATCTATTATATAACCATATTCATTATTTCATGAAATAGAATATTTTATTACAAATTTATATCACCTAATTATTAATAATTCTAGGTAAGTTATGTTTCGTGTAATAAATTATTTTTTCATACATGTGTTGACTTTTTATTATTGGCCCTCATAAATAGATCCTGATTTAGTTACGATAATAATATTATAAGTAATATAAATATCACCTATATTTATTATATAAGTATTTATAATACTGTACAAAATTTATACATTGGTAATTAAATAAACTATTCATGGAGATGGTAGGCCCTATGTATGCTTGAACATTGTATCCCTTTTATAGTCATATTTCTGAAAAGAAAGAAAATTAAATGATATATATACCATATTTACTATATAATTATAATTTGACAAATATTACATATATTAATTAAATCCATCCTTAATAAATTCCTTGTGAAGCATGAATGAACCATATCTTTTTGAGGAGGTGGTAGTCCACATGTCCATAAATGATGTTATCATATTCCGAAAAATGTAAAGTATGAATGTAAGTATTATATAATAATTAAATAAGAATAAAAACAATGTAAATATCATATATATCATAAAAATAGTAATTATATCATTATTCTCAATCATTAGAGATGTTAGTGGATGAATTAACTCCATCAATTCCCATAGTGGTAATCCGTTGTACACAAAAATGATGATTGCATATCCCATTTTATGAAAATGTGTGAAGGTATAGTTCATACCCATAACATAAAAATTTTATTTATATTTAGGATACTATAGTTAGTATATAATATTTATAAATGTGTAATTTAAGGGGTAGGAGAAGGAAACAAAATAAAAAAATCACATTGATGGATTTTAACTCTTCTTCTAGTAACTCCTTTTAGTCTTCACGAAAGGATATCATTGGTTGGATTTAGTACCAAAGTAATGCTTCTAGGTTTATAGGACATATATTTTGTAGTTTTATATTGGCTTCTTCGAATATAATGGACTTTATATATTTGAATAATTGAGGTGGTTGAGTTCCCTTTTATAGTGGAGTAGGAGTGGAATTACAGTAAATACAAAAAGGTAATCACTATGAAGAGGTCACCGATAAATAATGTGCCCCAAATTGTTTCCCATTTTTGAGAAAAATGGAAAATTGTCTAAATATGGTCATGAAAATGGTTTTAGACATGTTTTTGGTCATTTTTAAACATTACTTTTTAATTTAAACCACTACATACTCTTGTTTTTTACCATATCCTATTTAATTAATTTTAATTTCTTTCACTAAATACGTTGCTAAAAAATTATGGTGCCCAATGAAAGAATTATAAATTATACTTATTAAAAATATAGAATTCATTTTTTTTAATTCTAATCACATAAGTGAATGAAATTAATAGAAAATTATCCCCTCATATAGGATGAGACGACATGTTTTTATAATGGGAATGTTCAAATTTTGATATGTTTTTATATCCAATTACAATGTGAAATTGGTCAGAATGACTTAAATTGGGTTAATTTATGTATAATTAATCTTATTATAATTTAAAAACATATTGAATTATTATTTAACTATATAAATAAATGAAATAGATATGTTTTTCTCACTTAAAATTCTAGTTTATTAAATATTCATCAAAAAATGAAATATAACCTAAAAATACATGAAATTCAACCAAAGATAATTTTTCATATATGAATAGAAAAAAAATTATTCTATTAAATTAAATTTCTGAAAGTATCAAAAATTAATTTTATTATGGTTTACAAAAGATGTAAAAAATATACATTTTTTAGAAAATAATGCTTTCAAAAATTATAAATACTATACAAAAAATTATGCATTTTATTAAAAATATGTTTTCATTAAATAAAAAAAATATATTTAAAATGTATTTTTTAATATTATAACTACATTGTTTAATAAATAAGTTTTGATGGAAGAGTTTAAATAATTACAATAATAAAATGTTGATTCATAGAAACTTTATGTTTCATATAACACAAGCATTGATAGTGTTGCAAGTAGAAATGATTAACATGTTATACATTATAACTTATGCATGACTTAGATTTTCATATAATGTAAGCTATCAACTAAATTTAATTTATTACAAAAAATGTTCATAAGAACTTTGGGTGTTACACTTCCCACTAGTATTGTGTCTCACCATAACTAGTGAAGTAATTCCTAATACATCCCCACAGACTAGTGAAGTAATTTTTATTCATTATTTTAGTTGAGATAATTTCCCTTACTAGTGAATTCATTTCACTAGGTGAACATAACCTAGGTAAACTTTGGTTTTACTTCCATGTCGTGTGATTTAATTTCCTATAATTAATGTTACCTCATTATTTTTATATGATAAAATAAATATATTACACTATTTATATACTCATAATTTTTAGGGGTTGATTTAATTATTTATTTATAAAAATAGAACTCATTATATTTTCTAAAAAAGGTTATATGTGTAATACTTGATGGAATCATCATAGTCTTGGTATAATACAAACCTTCATACAATAATGTGTGTATGCAGGACATGTTTTATCTAATATATGAAAAGGAAAGGCACTATTTAGAGATGGTGGGTTCACATATTAGAAACACTCAATTTGGGGGATGTGACGTAGTGGGATGACTCCCCATGTAGAAAAGAGATGGTGTGATTTTATTGTATTTTATTTTGGTTTAGATGCTGTCTATTTATACTAATCTTGTATCACCTTTTTATATTCCCATTGTATCCCTCTTATTTTTGGATAATTTGATATAATATTTTATTTTATTTGGTATTTTCTTTAATTATTTTTTATTGTTTATAGACCTATTAGGATCACTAAAACAAACATGATATGGGGTTAGGTCATGTGTGATTAGTTTTTTCACCAATAAAAAATTTCTTCACTTATATTATTTCTACCCTGTTGGTCTTCTAATCCTCTATGTTAAGTTAAGAAAATAATGGTTCAATTTATCCCTTACTCAACAAGACATAACCATAGGAAAATTATAATATAAGAAATAAATTAACACATAGTAATTTTAAATGATCTATCCATGATGTGGGAAACCGACACATTTTCATATTAACGTCTCACTATGAAATATATTCTCCATGATAATATTTTTAACGATTGAAATGGGGGCTAGTAATAATAATAAAACCAATTTTTCCTCTCATATAAGATGGTTTTTTGATTTTACAAATGGAAAAATAGAGTTTCATCAAACAATGAACTAATTTAATAATCTCCAAGGTTCTTCAAAAAAACATTCCTCTGGAATTTTCTGCATACTAATTCAAAATATTCCATAGTATCAGAAGAATATACTTTCTTCTTCACATCAAAGTGTTTAAATGCATATATATCCTCAAAATTTAATACATGAAACCCGACCTATTGTGTTTTTCATAGTGACTAGTTCTTCTAGACAAGTTCATTGGCCTCTAACACTCACTTAATTAAATCTAAACACAACCAGTAAAACTATGATTGAATTCCTCCAATCTCTATATTTCTCACTTTCACATTTTCATTGAAACATAAAATGTTGTAACTTTTTATTGCTATCTCGACACATATTTCCTCTTACTCGCAATATCTAATATCATATTATCCACATTATACTTCATTGAATTATTCATATATATCTTGGTTGCCTCAAAAATAATTCAATGAGAAATCTATATACATTCTCTTCCAACTCCATTATAACATACTACAAACCAGTCTCTCCTATTTCTTCATTATTATTTTTTCTTTATTTCCTCAATATCACATCAATGGGTGGTTATTTTAAATTAATTCTATAATTTTAAATATCCATTAATGGTAGACATATTCTATTTTTATAAATAACACTTGAAACATATTCATCATAATCTACTCTATGTTCTTCTTTTTTCAACTCCAATAATATTCAAAACTACAGTTATTATTATAACTCATAAGGTAAATTAAATATTTCATTGTAACTCCATATTTCTCATCATATTATAATTCTAAAAATAAACTTTAAAAGATTATAGAAAATTTAAAATCGTTAATTTTTTTTTAAAAAAAAATATCATCATATGTGGGTTAATATCATTTAGCTTCAGTTCTAATTTAAAGAACATGTATATAGTCATCTCGAATAAGTTCACATCATTTTTCATATTATCATAATTCTAAATTCCTCAAGAGTGAATAATAATTATCTAAACTCTAATGTACTACTCAAGCATCAACTCAAAATCAACCACATTATTATTTAAAACCCATGAAGGTTCATTTTCGTTATCTAGATACTCATCCACTTGATTTTCTCTATCTCATTATAGAATCATGGATATTAAAATAATCATGACTATTTTGAAGTTAATCAATCATCAAAATAAACTTCATATGTTTTCTTCATTCGAATAAGTAGTTCTATAAACATGTCTATGAATCTAATAAAAGTATCGTGAATTCTATTTATTTATTTGAAATTGTTCTCTATGAACGAAGAAGATTATTCAGAAATACAATTCTTGAATCACATACCCTTCTAGTTATTTTTATGTTTTTTACACTCAATAATAGGTTTTGGAATATTTAAAAATTGTAATTATAGCATCACAAAATTAATTCTAGAGACCAAAATTCATACTTCGAAAATACTATTAAGATTTATCTTCCTTACATAATATTATTCAATATTATTTTTGATCATATGTCATAATATTCATGCATAAATGACATATCCATTTTATTTAATGTAATTTTTATAAAATTATATTATTTATTTAGAGTCAACACATTTAAATACATTATTTAGATATTTAATTTGGTTAACTCAAATTTTTTATACTCCTACACATTCAAAATATTATAAGTTTTAAAATCATTCCGAGAATAGAAAAAAATTATAACAATTTTAAATTCCAATTAAGTATTTATCTTATATTAATAATATATTAATTGTTTAAAAATTTTATTAATTTCAAAAAAATTAGAATAATAGTGATTATTTATGGCTTGTATAGCCATATAAAATTTTTAAGAAGGCTTGAAATCTATATAGATAATTAAATGGAATGAAGTATGAATATTTTCCTCTAATGCCTTATGAAATTCTAACTTCTTCAGTTTTCAGAAGACTGTAGAATTAATTTGTGCTTCACTTGTGAATTTATATACTGGGAATTCTGATGTCGTAAATTATTACCTATGATTTTTTTTGAAATAATATAATTCTTATTATCATTTTCAGAATTCAAGTGAAATGTTCAAAGTCATAAAAAATCTATAATACTAGGAATTTTTTTTCTAAACCGCAATTTCATTCAAAATTTAGGAATAGAAAAATTTCAACATGATCTCCTTAATCCATAATTTATCAAATAAATTTAGAACATCTTCCAATGTATCCTTGGATTATATTAAATTCAATAAAAATTATCCAACTATTTTAAAACAATTATTCCAATATATTTCATGATATAACTCCTTTTTATTTATTATCAATAATAAATCTATTATCCTCTTACACTATGAATATACACAAACCTTTTCAAAAACAACTTTTCAAGTTGTTTCCACTGGAATCAGTAAACATGATATTATTATAATTTCCTTATTTATTTAATTATTGTAGAAAACACATTTAACCATAGTATAACTTCTATTTTCAATTAATATCATCTCAATAATCATCATACGTGATGGGTTTCACACTAATAAACAATACTCATTCCCATTTACCCGATTATATTGGTAGATTTTTTATGTTTCCAACAAGATAAAGATTCTCCATTATATTTAAATTGGTTGTCAACTAATCATTTTTTTATCAAAAACTGACTTCTTTATTATTGAAAAAAATAAAAATAATTTTAGTGAATTTAAGGACACATTATTTATTGTTAAATTTATTTAGGTTATGTGATGACATTATTATACTTGTATAATTTATACAGAGGGTCTCCCACCAGTGTATGGATAGTTCTTGTTGTGTTCTCAATTATGAATTATATAGGTAATCTATTATTTGGGAGAAATATTTCCCAAATGTGAATATATTGATGAACATGCACTAGTTTTCAATAATTGGGTATTTGGAATGCATTTTAGGCCTTATCTCAATCTAACTCAAGTTCTAAGGTCAAGGGAAACAAGGGTTTGTTGGGAATAGGAACTTCATATTAGGTTTTTAAGGATCGACATGTTTTTTAATTTAATTAAAATGTTATTTAATATCATTGAAAATTTATTCACTTGTGTATAAATATATTTAGTATAATTTTTTTTAATTTAGTATCTTCAATAGTGTCAAAAATTATTGGTAAAATTTTTATTTTATGTAATTAATGTATATCCCTTGGGTTTTTTATAGAAGTTACTGTCTTATATGTTTTTCAGGGAAGTCTTATTTTAAATTTTTTTATAATTTCTTATGGTAATAGATATATTTTTTTGTTACTAATGGATTTAAAGCAAGTAATTAATGATAGAAACATGTGTAAAATACCAAAGTAGAAAGAAATTACACATTATATGTATATTAATAAAATTGATTTATTTTGGAATATAAACTGATATTCAAATTAATAATTTAGGGAAATATTTATCCAAGGATTTGGAATCACAAATAAATATAATAAATTTTTAATTCCTTATTAAATACATGTTCTATATTCTATTTTTTTTAAAGACCATCAGTTTTTATAATGTTTTCTGTTCTGTGGAACACAATGAATAAATTTTTAGTGTACAAAAATATACATTAGTATATGATTTAATAATTTATATTCATAATATTAACATTATATCTAAACTAAATAATAATTGTTTTACTATAAGGAATAAAGGTTACACAAAATAAATATGAATACAATATTCAATTATTTTCTTACCTCAATTACTAAGACAAGTATAAATTGTAATGTATAATCAAAATAAATTCAAGGAATGTTACATGGATGTGTGAAAGGAATTCCGCTTTGGATCATAAATCCTATTTTATCATTATAAAATTTCTATGAATGAAATACTATAAATATATTCCTGAAATAAACTAATGAATAATAAATCTCATGATGAGTTCATCTAATATGAGTAACGCTATAAATTATTATAGAAATAATATTCAGAATATGAAATTAATTGTTAAGGATTACAATCACTATTATATAATATTTCATGAAATGACAATGAGATATAAATATATGCCATTTTTTGCAGTGGTACTAAATATACAATATTGATAGTTTAACAGACTAACCTAAGTCAACTTGACAAGAAACTTGAGAAATCTCATCACATGGTGAGGTATAAATATATAACAGAAAAAATTCATGAATATAACTAAAACTAGACTAATAGCCATAGTTCAAATCTAAAATGAAAATATACATACAATATTTATGAAATTTCTGAAAAATATGGAAACCCAAAAAATATGAATCAGACAAGACCAATAAATCTCTATGTGACAGACGTTCACCTCCAAACCATCCCGAACTGAAGGTTGTAATGACAAGAGAAGGAAAAAAGATACACGGTTCCCATTCCTATACATATATCCTATAATTAAACATTTACAACTACCAAATGATAATATTAGGTTGTGAGAAACAATCCAAGTAGGATATACCCACAGTGTCTATATATGGTCTAATATCGTGAAATTATCAGTTCTATCATTTAAAACAAAAAATAGTTTCAGAATTCCTTTTCATAAATACATAGTCATTTGTCAAACATTTTCCATTGATTTATTATAAAATCATTTTATATCTATGTCCAAGAAAATTATAAGCAAAGGTGACATAATATTGATGCATATCTATAGAAAATAACGTATGAATGTGAACACATATCGATGAAATAACCCATCTTTCAAATTAATTTGATACAACCTCATGTAAAATAAAAATATGTTCAAAAATCTATGATAAAGTCAATAATTCAATATCTGTAAATAATGAAATATCACTCTATATTGGGACTTGTCCCATGGGGATATTCACTAGACATAATACATACTCAAATAGAAATACATTTGTACAAACCAATATCAAGTCATGTCATATTCCACGGGTATCCCAAAGTAACCCCTAGTTGTGACACATGTACTAGGGTCACCTATGTCCCTTTCCTCACACACCCATGGTTCCCAAAGTTCCATTTTCAAAAAAACATCTCAAAAAAATTCTCACATTTTTATAAAACACATCCAAATAAAAGACAATCCACCATGGTGCTGGAAAACACATTTTAGAATCAAAACCATCATTTAAGCATTTAACCAAACACTTGGTGTACAAAAATAAATTATATATCTGAACCCCATTAAAACCCTGAATATTTCAAAAAATACATTGAACCCAACAATCATTTCAAACTAATTAATAATCCAATGTATTTTTATTAGAAAGACACATAATTCATAGAACGAACCAACTTTATAGAAACACCTACCTCAAAATAGAGGATAAAAATACCTTCATTGAAAACAGAGACCATAGAAGAGTACCTCAGGTCCCCATGATCCTATATCAGTAAGAAACAATTTAGATCCTCTATAAAATCCTTTAGATGTGGTATCAAATTCCAATTAAGTTCCATCCATATGAGAGGATGACAGATCTAGAATATATCTACAATGAAATGGGGAAGTGAGAATTGAAATGCATCGTACCTCAATGTGATCCCTTAAGAACAAAGGAATTAATAAAAGAATCTAATGGTAGATACCTCCAATGCATTGGTTATGGTTTAGCATGATCCAAAATGAAATTAGTGGGTGATTAAGAATTAAATTTCCAAATGCTAAAAGGATAAATTCCTATTTTATAACAGTTTGGTGTGGGTTTGAAGGTTTTCTTGGGGAAGGACACATAGTTAAACTAATTTTATGCCATAAATGTGTCACCATATATTCAATTCTATATGGGGGTTCCCGATTTCCACTAGGGGTTGCATGGGTTGTCCAAAATATTCTCAAACTCTGTGACACCCATAAACAACCACTAGACACCCCACACAGTTCTCTGGTCATGTTTCTCAATGTGACAAACCATGCTCAAATTGTGAAAAATTTAATTGGATCCTCAATGATAAATACCAAACTCTTAACTCAGTGTTAAAAAAATATTCACCTTTTCTGTGTTCCTTTCCCATTTCTCCAAATAAACCTTTTTTCTAACCTATGATTCCTCTAATCATCCCTTACCTCATATGAGAAAAACCAAGGATAAAATGTGGTGTACATATCATGAAGAGTGTGTAATAATTTACCTTTCAAAGAAAATTTTTGTCTGAAAAAAATTCCTCATGATTATAGACCCACAATGAAATAATACCACCACCACCTCATTAAAAACTCCAACTGCCACATCACATGGATATCCCATCCACAATTCCATAGTAACTAGAACAAGGGAATCATTTTACTGAATAATACCTATTCAAAACGATTTATAATATGAAATGGTAGCTCAACAATGGTGGGGTCAGTATCATCTCACTCAATCTCATGGGAAGGATCTCATTGATACATTATCAGTTAGGAAACAAGAAATTTATTATGGATAAAACTCAAATGATAATGTAAGTCCAACCAATATTCCACCCTTCTAAGTCTCTCCATGATCTCAATGGATCCAAAATACCTTATTGCCAACTTACCTTATATACCAATCCAATGATGTCCAAAGAGAGTTTGGACTCATAGAAAATCTTGATTGCTAACCTAAAAATCTGGACGCCGGAGAAGATGGTATACAAGAAAAATTATAGATCAATGTTTTGACCAACAGATTCTAGATCAACATCACCCTTTTCGTTACCTATGAAACAAGACTCACCCCAAACAAGGACCGCTCTCCCCAACTTCCCAATAAAAGGGTGATCTACATGGATTCCCATATAACTACTAAAAGTGTGCCATCATTATTTTATATTGATTACTATTTTTCGGGTAAAGTTCAACTAGAGGATAATATTTTCTCAAGATCCTCCAAAATAAGGCACACAAGCAAACAATATATCATTAAGAATCTGAATAGCACTCTCTACATTTCCATGTATTTTAGGATGATAAGTCATATTAAATATCAAATAGCAACCCATATCCACTTTAAAGCCTTTCCAAAACCTAGATATGAACCCCAATTCACATTCAGAAACCACCACATAGGGAACCCCATGATGTATCATAATATATTATACATACAAATCTCCATGATTTTGTACCTTCGTCATCTCATTAATAGGTATAAAATGAGTCGATTTAATAAATGGTATAATTATCACCCAAATTAAAACCTTCCCACTAGGAGTGTATGCGAAAATAATGATGAATTCTAGGAACATATCAACCCACATACAAACCATAATATGAAAAGGATTTAAAAATTTGGTCTATGATGTTCCACCTTCATTTTATGAAAATTGAGACACCATGATACAAATCTGTAATCAACCACCTCAACCCTAAATTTGAATACTGATGTCTGAATTTTTTTATACATCTTGGTATACCCATTGTGTATAAAAAACGTAACCGGTTTCCACTATCCATAAACTATTTACTTTGTTAAATCAGAACAACCAACCTATTATTGAAGCACATGGCTCAATTAGAAGACCGACACCACTCACGTAATTTATCCCCACCATAATGGATTTATCCTCATCATTGTCGCACGCAGTTTATCAAATGATCTATTAAAACTCACTCACTGCAAGAAAAGTCAACTATAATTGATTCCAATAACACTTTTCCATCATCCTATTCCACTACCAATCTTATCTCAGCAAAAAAGTCATCAAAGACCTCTCCACAGCTTATTCATTAACATCTTGTTTCATTAATTTTCTACTAAACACATAGGATAAAAATTACCTTTCTCAATAGTTTAAGAATATTAAAATAAAATTTCTAAACATACTCCACCCAATATATCGATTGAAAATTTATATATGTTTGAGTTAAAATTAAATTTAGGCTCTTTTGATAAAAAACGACTGTATAAAAATTCCCAAATAAAAAGTGGAACGACATTTTTAGTTCATTCATATATTTTTTCAACTCAATTTCATAGATAGGTTACTTTTTCTCAGGGGTGGAATAATGTGTGATATCCATATTCCACCATCTATTTCCCATTTATTAAGATACATCCCAAAATATTTCCATAATTATCATAGAAACCCACATAAACAAACATGGTTCTAGAATAATAATAACTAGTTTTGAATTCAACCAAACCTTAAAATCCTCAAAATATCTATGAAATTTTTCATTATATTCAAAATTTACTACCTTACAGGTAAAATCTATCATTGAGGATGTGATCTTGTAGAAATACTGAACAAACTATTGATATGAATTAGCCGAACCAAAGAAGTTCTGAATCTCAAACACATTTCTAGGATACTCAAAGGACATAACATAATGTATCATTTGAAGATCCACTAACACACCCCTCTTAGATATCACATGACACCAAAATTTCACTTCCCAGATACAAACCTATCGTTTAGAAATCATACCATATAGTCGAATCCCCTTCAACGCTTGAATAATGATATCCAAATGATCTTTATTTTTCAACTATTTCCAGGGTTACATGAAAAATTCATCCATTATCACCAAAAAATATATTCCCAAAACTGATGAGTGATTCAGTTTATATAATCCCTAAACACTGTAGGATCATTAATAGGACTAAATGGCATGACCAGAAACTCAAAATATCCATACTAGATCCTAAATGTTTTCCTAGGAATATTATATTCTTAAAGACAAAATCTTGGTACCCTGACTGATGGATAATTTTTGAAAACCTCCATTCCCATCTAGGATGGTCGAAGATATCATTACTCATGGAAAAATGATACTTGGTCTTAATGGTCACCTGATTTAATTTTCAATAATCCATGGAAATACTAAAAATATTATTTCCTTATTAGAAAAGTGAATAGGATATGACCATAGTGACATGATTGGATGAATAAATCCAGTAGATACTAGATCTTCAAGCTAGACATTATGTTCCACAATATCAATATCTTTCATTTGATAAGATGAAATAAATATATGCATAAAACCAGGGAGTGGTTCAATTTTATAATCATACTCTCTATGTGGAGGGAAACCAAAAAAATCATATTGGAATACCTTTGGGTACAAAATACCCAACGAATGAAGCTGAATACCCAAACAAGGGTTAACAGGAGCATGGAATAACTATGATAATTGGCACAAGATTACCCCAGCATGAGGAATAAAAGGCCCTTCCCTCCTTGATCTTAAGTCCCAGTCACCCAGAAAATCATGAATGACCCTATAAAAAGTTAATAAATAAACCAAATACTGATAAATATCTATCTCGTTCATAACATTCATCATCCAATCAATGATGATTATCTAGTTGAAGATGTAAATATTGAGAAATAAAAACTCCCATATTATCTTGTAGTCGGATTTCATCACCCAACACATAAGAAAATTAATGCCTTGTTCATTACTCTTTCCCAATGACATGGAAATTACTAAAAAGTATTTCATAAGATCTATAGATAATCCCAACATGAAAAATAAGTTTTAAATAATAATGTAATGAGTAGAAATTATATTATATAAATCTATCATCATAGAAGACAAAATATACACCATACCAATAATTGTAGATGAAATTACTTTAGATTCATCTAGAACATACTCTACCATATAATTTTTTCATTTCTTAGTCATAGGAACATCCCCCGTTCTGTATGGATTTGACCAACCATCCTTGGATGCTTCATTACGAACCTATGTAACCTTGGTGAAAGTGGATCCTACCTTAATTCACTGAAAAATAATTTCACATAAAATCTTCTGTTGAAAAAATAATCAATCATTTTGACATGTCTTAGGATACTCTATAAAGATAGGATTGGTATGACCTAACCTTCACCAAAGCTAGTATAGAAACTATTGTTGTCTGGATGAAGATCTTGAAACTGGTCCTAATGAAAACTGACCATTCTTGTGATTCTTTTTCTGAAAAACAAACACACCTTAGATAATAAATACACCAACTGAAGTTCCACCAAACCCATTCTTCCCAACACAATTATCTAGATCCAAATATAATTTTTCAATTACCTTATTGGATTTTGGAAGGCATGTGATGATAAAATACAACAAAATATCCATTTTTTGTCCCAAATCAATCATTTGATCCTTTAGATACTTATTGGTCACTGGATCTCGTTTCAAATGCACTGACATAGTAAAATATACCGAATACTCCCAACTGATATTCACCCCTTAATCTATGGTCAAAAAATCATGATGAATTTTGGAAATTAATATCTCCGGATAAAACATATGATCAAATATTTTCATAAAAGAAGTCCAAGTAAGGACATCATTCAACTTTTCATTATTAATAGAGTCTAAAAAATCTCCTTCCCAATCCCTCGATCATATACATAGTGAAACACACATTATCATTCTTATGGGTCTTTAAGAAGTTGAAAGTATTCTCAATCCACTGAATCCACACATCAAATTCTTGTTGACCATTGTCACCATGGAATACGAGAGGATACTTCTTAGTGAACTCAAAATTATGAACCTCCATATATACTAGGTTCCAAAAACCTATTAATCCAAGAGGGTAAATTTTATTAATGACCACATCAACCAAATAACGGTCCAATGGAGGACTCAACCAATGGTTATATCTTAAAAAACATTTATCTCATATTTAGATGAGATCTTTCAGGAGTAATTTTCATTCAAATAAACAAAATAACCGATCAACTTTAGATCTTATTACAAGATTTAAGACCAACATAAATAATTAAAATCTATTAATTATAATATTAATAATTTATAGAAATTATGAATTCCAAGAAAAAAATAAATTATTAATGAATAGGTCCATTTAAATAAACTTACGATGCAGTTTTTCTGAATGACCTAAAACTACAAGTATCAAGCTTGGTAAAATATTTATGACCCCCTATGGTAACTTATGTTCATACATGAAAGAGATATGGCCATGATTCCTCATGTATATATAAATCCAATTCTAATGGTCCTATCTCGTATCTACCCAATACACAGAACCATACTCAAGCATTTGTACCACACTTCAGGCTAAGCATCCCTCTGATACAAAATCTTTACAGACAATCCCATAATAACTATACAATCCACATGAGTCATCTCATTACATGCATATGTAAAAAAAGATAATAGAGTCATGTTTTTAATATAACTAAACCAAGCCATACAACTAGTGTTTGAAGTGAAACAGGAAATATTATTCCCAGACCCATATGTTCCAAGGAAAATAGGATAAAATATAAAATATGAAAAAAAGACCAAAAAATCCGTGTGTGACAAAAAAACCTCCAAACAACATCAAGATAGAGGTTTTGAAAACAATTGAATCCATCATGCAATAATATTCCCTTTCCATTACCTAGATCCTATAATGAAACATCTACTACTTTGTATAGGAAAATTTGTGGGTTGTAACATAGATCAATATGATACCACCATAGATTCTATATATTGTATTATATCATGAATGAAACTGTTCTAGATTTTAAAACATAAATAGTATTATGAAATTATTGTCAGGAATATAAACACATTTTCATATCATCTTCATTTTGGTTTTCATAAAATCATTTCATATCTTAATCTAGGAATATGACAAGTAAAGGTAATGAATATGGAGGAATATACACACAACAATAGTTAATAATGTAAAATTATATCCATGATAAAACCCATAATGAGAATCCATCTGAAAAAACCTCATTTAGAACTAAAATATGATCAATAATCCGTGATAAAATAAATCATGCGATAAACCATATATATTGACAATGAACTCTATATTGGGTCATATCCCATAAGAATATATATTAGAAATAAAATATCTAAATACTGGTATATGTTGGTAACAACCAATATTGAGTCCTAGCATGGTCCATTGATATCGCAAAGTTACACCTAGTGGTGGCACACACACTAGAATCACGTATGTCCCAATCTAAACACACCCAATATTCCCAATGTTCCACTTACAAAAGGAATTTCAAAACCACCCTCACTATTTTATAAACCATTTTCAATTCCCATCCAATCTTCATAAATATTTTAAAACCAATTTCCAAATCCAAACTATCATTGATGCATTTAGCAAACCCTTGGTGTGAAAACCCCTATTTTTTGAAGCTAAACACTTCAAAAACATGCATCTTTTCATGGAATACCATGAAACCAAAAATCTCTTCAATTTAAAGAT
Source organism: Viscum album (assembly GCA_963277665.1). Lineage (NCBI taxonomy): Eukaryota > Viridiplantae > Streptophyta > Magnoliopsida > Santalales > Viscaceae > Viscum > Viscum album. The sequence continues at coordinate 909,190,590 of OY728133.1, read as the reverse complement.
GATCCAAACGAATTTTATAACAATGGTATGAAATTAAATGAGCTAACCATTTTTAAATAAATACCTACCTCAAAAAGAGGTAGAAAATCTCTCCTTCAAAAATGAAGATCTAGGGAGAGTATATTTCTTTCTAATGATACTATACCCACAATAATTAATATCAAAATCCCATAAAACTTTTTATAATCATCATCATAGTCCAATTGGGTTTCAACAATAAGAGAGTAGAAGACATATAACATTGAAATACAAATAATAAAGCAACCAGATAAAAAAATACAACATACCTCAATGTGATCCATCAATTATGAAGATATCATTACATGAATAAAATGGTATAAGCCTATAAAGAATTGTTAATGTTTTAAGATGATCCAATATGATATTATTGGGGTGATTTAGACTTAATGTGACAATGGTTAAAAGGAAAAAAAATCTATTTTTTAATAGTTTATTGGAGGTTTTCATGGTTTCTTATAGAAGGCCACAGGGTTAAACTACATTTTCACCTTAGCCATATTCCCATACTATCCATTATATCTGAGGGTGACCTATTTACACTTGGGTCCCCACAGTATTGGAAAATTGTTCTTAAACTACTTGACACACCTGGACAACCACTAAGAACCACCCATTACTCCCTGTGCATGTCCCACAGTTTGACTTACCATTTAAAAAAAATGAAATATTACACTAGAACCTCATAGAGACATAAAAATGGTTATCACATAGTTAATATAATTATTCATGATAATTGTGTGTCTTGCTTGTTTTCTAAAAAAACCCTTGATTCCAACCTCTAATCCACCAATTTTTCTCAAAACTACAACTAAAAAACAAAGGCATAACTAAGGGAAAAATGAAACCTAGATGGTTTCATAGATAACTATATTAAAGGTATATGATTTTCTATATTGAACAAAATGGAGTAGCATTATCCTTATGAAACTAATTTTAATATTGAATAATATGTTCCAAAAATATAACGTTTTTACATAGCTAATATATGATGTTAGATGATTTTTATATCCAATAGGTTTCATCTATAAAATAAAGAATTAAAATACAAATTATTTTATATTATTTTTCAAAGAAAATAAATAACATAAAAAATTCCCTAGGTATGGTAAGACATGATACAAGAAAAATGAATCACATCTGGATATTTTTCATGTACATTCCAATCATTATGAGTTTTTGAAATCTATATAAAATTGAGGAGACTATAATAAAATTGATATTGAATACATATATATAAATTCATGATGTGAAACATTGTAATCCAATATACTATCTTTGATAGTATAAAATTTCATAGAAGTATCTAGAATTTGGAAATGATTTTAAAACGTCCCCCTTAAAATATCTGCAAATGGAGTAAATTCATTTTCGAAGAATATTAACACTCATAGTGCATGAGCGATGACATTGGTAAATTATAAAATTTCATTTTGATTATAGCTAAATCACCTGACCCTTATGTTATCTTTTAAAACTTTTGGGCCAAAACAAACAAGTAATTATATTTATTATTATTTTCATATATTTATTTATGACATTAAATTTATGTGGAATCAAGTTGTAAAATTTTATGATCCTCATAGAATAATGATTTATAGTTTAGGGAAATATTATCTGGAATGATAAACTATATTCATATATATAATTTTTTTTTGAAATATAAAATTACCTGAATGATTGGGAGACCTATTTTTGAAGAACATACACACATATTTAGATTCAAAAATTTACTTTAAAATAATGATTCTTGTAAATAGTATATTTTAACCCCCTTGAAATAAATATTGACCATAGAAAAATCAATTTATGGGAATTCAGAAGAAGGTAGAACACCTCCACCATTAGTAGGTGTTGAATAATTTAATAATGTAAATAATATTATCATTTTTGGGAAGAATATTTTCAAAAATATCATAATTTCTTTGATAATGATATTATTTTTTTAAAAATTTCCATAATGTTTTTTGAAAATCATATATTATATTGATGCCATTCACATAGAAAAACATTATGGGGGTAGTATCATTATAACATTAATAAACGTATCTGATAAATCAATTTTTTTGTCTCAATAGTACATGAATAATATTGTTATAAAAGAAGAATTCACACAAGTATAGTGAAAATGATGACATTTTCTTCCCCCAATTATATAAACAATTTCCTAGAATGATATATTTTATTTTTATAACATCCTTTATAGTGAATTGGTTCAATATGGATATTCATAAAATATCCATAATGTCATATGTATGACTAATTTAATGTTAAAGGGATTGAAATCAAGTGATTGAAACATTTTAAATAAACATGTAACAATAGGGGCATTAAATTGAACACTATTGATGGATTTTTTTTGCAAATTAACCAAGAGTTTCTTCATTTCTTAATAAATTCATTTTAATGTTATAATCCAAGAAACATTTCCAACTATGGAAAGTTAAATTTATATCATATTTATTGGATTCAATATATTTTCCTCGACCATAATTATTTTATATAATGTCTAAGATAATGGTTTGCATAGTTATAGATATCTGTCTATGTGGTATTATACATTACAAATAGATATTCCCCACTGATTGGTATATGAATATTTTTAAAGGGTCATGTAAATATCCTAATTAATTAATGTTTTTTATTTTGGAGTGATAGATTTTTCAGGAATTTATGGAATTCCACACCATATACATGTCAAATGTGGATAACATTGGTCTTCTGTCATGGGAACTTTATGGGTAAATAAATTTTCGGAATATTTTTCATCCCCATTAAGATTATAGTGTTATAGTAGGTTCACCATTTTTTATATATCATTATATAGGTCATCCAATATGTTTAGACTCAAAAATTAATTCTTAGGTATTGAATGTAACATCCCGGGTAAATAAAGAATATGTCATTTTCATATTTATTAATATTTGTGAATAAAATGATAATATTACTTTAATTGTAATGCTATTTTAGATGGAGTACCCAATACGCAACAACGAGTTTCATTTAAATCTTATGTTGCACAGTAATAATATATTAATATTATTTCAAATGGTAGTTAATGCCTACATTTTGTAATGGAATAATTGAACAAAAATAAGTAAAAAATTATTATATATGTTTGTTAAGTATTTTAACAATCACACAATAAATTATAGAGGCTTAAAAGGCGAATGAATCTAATTTTAAGCATAAATATTCTAATATTCTTTAAAAGGTAAAATAAATTCATTTTGATGGAGAAAACATTTTTAAAACTACCTTTTTTCAATTTTATATGTTATATTTGACAAAATAAAATAGTTCTTCAAAACGAGGACATCAAATTTTACTTTTTGTAAATTTTTATTATTTTTTCGATAAAGTTCATTTTTAATGAATAGTTAAAATGATGCATTTTAATTCAAAACCTCTTTTTAAACAAATTTTGTTTATATGGTAAGATTATCTTTTTAATTAGGTTTAAAATTTATTTAAAATATATTTTTACCATTTAATTCAATGGTGGTCATTGGAATTAATTTCACATTGAATTTGGACATAAACAAGTTTCAATCTTCCGATAGATATTATTTCTTATAAACACGCTATTTGTTTTGACAGTAGGAATTAATTATAAAATTAATTAATGAAACTTCTATGTATTGAATTTGGTAAAATGGAAATCATTTTTAATTTGGAATACCAAATTTAATTTGAATAAATTTTTGATATTTTTCTTACAAATGTTCATTTTTATTGAATAGTGAAAAATATTGCAATTTACTTCAAAATTGATTTTTCATCTAATTTAATTATTTAGTTAGATTGTCATTTTAATTTCTTTTAATGTTTAATTGAAATAAATTTTTTTAACTTAATTAAATGTTGTTCATTGGAAGTAATTTAACTTTACAATTGTACGTAAAAACAAGTAAATCTTTTGATAAATTTTACTTCTTAAAAACCCATCTTTGGTTGTAATAATGAGAATTATATTTAAATTAATTAATTAAATTTCATTGTTTGGAATTTTGTAAAATGGATTCAATATTTGGAATCATAAGGTCCAAATTATGCAATTATGACTCTTTTGTTTCTGGACATTATGAATAGTAATGACTGCAATTACCTTTAATTATCATGATTAATTAGTAATCGGGTAGTTAAAGGTAATAAAATAATATCATAATAATATAAAATGACCCCAAAATTTGTCCAAACCTTCCTTTTAGATTCATGTCCTACCATGGGAAGCTTTTTACCAATCTTGAGGGCCCATTGAGTCACATGGTATTGATAGTGACATTTATGACATTATTTTTAAAAAAGAAGAAAAATATAACAAAGGTTTGTATATCCTAAGTAAAAAAAATTAATTTTGTTTACATAAATGATCTCTTAGACTATAAATATTAATTTTAAATCTATAAATATTCCCTACATAATGGTTGGTTGTTTATAATTTTTAGACATTAAATAAATAAATTTATTTATGACACCATGATGATGCAGTGATTACCTCATTAATGAATGATTTAAATAAAATGAAACGATAAGGTAAAATGTAAGAATTAAACTTTTCAAAAACGTATTTTATGGGTGGATTTCGAACCCTTATCACCTTATCTTAGAAATATATCGTCTGGGACCATTAAAAACTAAAAATAATTTTATCATAAATTAATATTTCAAGAATTTGCAAAAGTGACCCTCCTCCCTCTTATAAAAGGCCCCCAAATCTACCCCCTTATCCACACCTCTCAAACCCTTGGATCGTCTGAAATATGCTCATATTATCTATTCGCATCCATCCCTCACTCTTAGAAGCCTCACTTTTGGCATAAGTCTTTCAAAGGAATCCGTTGGCTCAAATAAAAAAGAGTTACCTGATTTAGAGATAATGTCTTATCTTATGTTATTCTATTTTATTTTTGTTCTCCAACCCCTTAAACTCTTTTTATTCATTTATTTTTTAACAACACTAGTCTATTAAATATATTAGGATGTTTTTATGAGATTTATTAGAGCTAAACTTACACACACCTCTGTCTAATGGTTAATGATCATACTATTTATTTTGGTGGTGGATTACTGTGTCATGAAACGATGATTGTTTAATATTATTTTAACACCTTTAATGGTGGACATTATAATGTCACTCTATTTATATATTATATATATGATATTTATGGTATTTATTTCTTTCTATATTCTTCTGAATTTTATTTTAAAATCACATCGTTATGATTTTCATGTTGTGGAACTCCGATAATTTCATCTGAAGAAGTGTCGACTACCGCCCCCTCAAGTGATGTGACTCGTTCATGCCAAACATTGAATTTATAATGAATTTAATTAATGAAATTATTTTACCTATATAAAATATATATTATACTGTAATTATAATATATATTTATATTTATATCATTTATTTTTAATTCCTTCAATATGACAAAGAAATGAAAGTATCATTCATGCGTACGTACGGTCTACCGTCTCCACGAACGGTGCATTTAATTTTTATCTACAAATGTAATGGAATTGTATAAAATGAATATATACTGGATATATATGATATTTAAATCATTAATAGCATTGCAAATATGATGTAATTATAACTACATGGGCAATTCTTTTCAAAAAATTTTATTGTTGACTCATGTACCGAACATCAACAAAACCTATGATATGAACTCACGTAATTAACTAATTATTATAACACGGTAATATGTTATATGAATTGAATAATAAACATTAAAGTAATTCCTTATGAAATTATAAATTATCCAAAGTTTATTATTCCGGAATATAATGAAACGATCAAGACAAGTCGGACTTGAGTTAAGGGGATTTCTTATCTCACTTTAAATTCCATGAGATTTCTATTTTTCACTAATTATTTATTGGATGTGGTGTATTTTGTACCTATATTTGATATATATTATCATGATTCTATTTATATTCATGGTATTATGTGAATATTTTGGTTCTTATTATCTTTTGGTCATATGACTTGATTTATTAAAACAAGGTAAGGGGTTTTTATCTCACTTTTTATTCCTGTGAGATTCATGATATATTTTTCACTATCGCCATTGAGTGGTGTATGTACTACCCATTATTCTAATATTTGTGAAATATAATTTTGTTTATGGGTATTTACATCAACGTTGTATAGTCCTTCTTTCATGGGGTGTACGTTTTGAAAGTTACCCAAATCAGAAAATGAACCTTTCAGCCTCCTCTTTTTAAATGACTTCATTTTGTTAGGTCTTTTAATTTACATATTATTATGTTGGGACATGATATTATATATCCTTATTGCTGTAAATTTTATGACCAAGTTATGAGATAACCTTTTAATCTATCATCAACTCATTTTATAAATTTTAATGTGATGTCGTTAGGCTGTCGAATTTCTTTAAGGGAACTACTTAACCCAATATCAATTCTTTGGGTTAAACCTATAAATATTAATCATATCGTACATTAAATATACGTGGATAACCTCTGATTGTTTTACCCTTAATATCCACTTATATTTGGTGAATTTATATTTTCACACATAATTTTGTAATTGATTAATCCTTATATAAGGATATCGTCTTTGTAAGGTACTTCGTCTCAATCTCCATTCGTTGAGGCATACTTCAATTTATATACGACCTTAATTTATTAATTGTATAACAAAATCTTTTTACTTTTTATTTCATTCAGAGGGAATATTTTTACACGATGCATTTTACTAAATGAAAAAATGAATGTTTTCGTCTTACTTATGCAGCGACAACGACTTATCTACCGCCATGACCATTATTTGGGTTTCATCTTCCACTAGAATCCATAACTTTTTTTAAAGGAAAAATAAATACCATATTTTACTTTTCATTTATTTTGGTATTTAAAATGGTTTTGATAATGTTTTTATTATATCAATGTGTTGTATTGAAATCTTGTGATTGAAATGTGGAAATTTTATGTTTCCTTTATGCATGTTTTATGTGATACGATTATGTTATTGTTCCTGGTAATTTTTTATGAAGATGGGTGGTTTCGTGATAAACTAAGGGTAGGTGAGCCCGAGATATCTCACCAATGCATTGGGTAACGTGAAGCAGTTAAACTCTAAGGTTTCTCTAATGATATTTGGGGAATATACTGTGACGGGTATTCCAAACATAACCATGAGGGTTACTCCTTACGTAAAACTGTTATAAATGCTTCAGGTTACCTTTATGTATTAGGATTTCTATGAGTTATTCATAAATATTATGATTTCATGATGTAAGATAAAGTGATTATGTTTTATGAGTAATGTATGATTTTATTTATTCTTATGAATACATGGAAAATGTTTTCATTCCGTATTTTTATATACCTTACTAAGCTTTTTTTGCTCACCCCAAGTTTTTGAAATGTTTTCCAAAGGACATAAAGATGAATGGGTTCAAGGATGGGATCAATGAAATTTCATTCTATCTAAATCATGTATCTATACATGTCTACCTTGTTCAAGAGTTTTTATTTTCTAAAAAAATGGAATCTGAGTAGATGCGTTTACTTTGTAGACATTGATATCTAATATTTATGTCCAAATTCTCTAAAACTGTATACCTAAAATGATCCTCAATGTGAATTATTCATTTAATTAATGATTATTTAATGTTTTAATTTCAGGTCCTTATAGTTGGTATCAAAGGTCGATTTAGATCACTTTAGAGGTTATGGTAATCTTTAAGAACAAGTGAAATTACCATAATGGTAAGGATTTTAGAATGAGTAATAGTTATTTTTATAAAGTGAATCAATGTAAGATAAAATGAATACGTATATATTAATATTTACCCTCCTCTTAAGATATTATATGATGATTTTACTGATATACTCACACTTGGATTTTTGTTTCAAGTAAATGGCTGAATCTAGCAGGTACCAAAATAATATTGGATGTGAAGAAAACTGTGATGGTTTTCTAAACGAGAAACTTGATGATATCGGAGATACAATTAGAACTCTTGTGGTTATTCTAAACCAACTATCTGTAGTCATTATTGACCACCTGAACCTTAGTGATTTTTATAAGGCATCATATATGCGAGAAACAAATCCCTATGGATATTCAGGTAATAATCATAAATGTAAGTGTGTTAAAAAACCATTGTGTCAAATATGTGGAATGAAACACCTAGGAAAATGTTTCAAAGGGACAGAAAGATGATATTGATGTAAAAATGGAGGTCATAAAGCAATAACTTTCCATGGAAAAAGAAAGCATCTATATGACTATAGGAAATGGAAAAAAGTATTTTCCGAGGGATCAATTTAATATTTTAAATGTGGTGTGAATGGTCATTATGCAAGCACATGTCCTACGAAGACGTTTTTGGAATGTGATCACAAGGATCGTACAAATATTCACTTATCAATACCTAATTCCATTCTGATTGTGGATGAAGAATCTTTCAATGACCAATGAAAGGTATGGATTATTTCTTAACATATGTTTTCCTACTATTAAATCGTAGGATATGATTCATGATTTTTTTGTAGGAAGGAAGTATCTCAGAATAAGTTGGAAAGGAAAGGATAATGGATCATGAAGAATGTTGAATTAATAATAAGTCATCATATAAGGGATTCATGAGTTATGGTAGATTTTAAGATGGTGAAATTCTTAAAATTATTAAGGCTCTTTTGATTATGGGATTACATTAGATGACTTTTTATAGTATGTGTATCCTTGATGTTTGATATAGAAAAAATTTTATTCATGGAATAATTATATTTTATTTTGTGGATATAGTTATAAAGAACCATTTTGGTATATATGATCTTTTAATTTGAGGCAATTACCGGTTAATACATTTTTGGGATGAAAAACAAAAGTTATTAGATATCCTTTGTGGTTAAGATATGTTATGGTTATTTTTGATGAATTTATCTCTTTTTGAGAATTTTATAAAATTATATAATTTTTTTAAAAGGGAGAAGACTCATACCATGTGGCAACCTGTCACATCAGACAAAGCTGCGAGAATCGAACCCACAACCAAAGTGCGACTAGTATTTATCACCTAACACTGGACTACGTGAAGTCCCTGGATAGTATGACCAATTATTTTTAGTTATATGATCTTATGAATCATGAATAAGTTTATTTTGGGTTATCTATGGAAATGATTAACCTATCATGGAGGATATGTGATTAGGTTAATTATTTTTCAATATAATACTTTAAGAGTAACTGATGTTATTTAGAGATAAATGTTAATATTTACCTTGGAAGACGATGTGATTAAATCCTTCAGAGATTTCGGTTTAAATCATAGTTTGTATTACATTGAAAATTTTTATGGATAACTGTTTATTTAATGGTCTTTCTTGAACCTTGGGTTCCTGTTGTTGAATTTTGGATATTAAGAGTAGTATTTTTTTTATAATGGATTATCCTTTTAGGGATTATCTGATCTTGTACTAAAATTTTTTTTTTTGGTTAAGGTTTAAAGACATGGTAAATATATATTTCATCTTTTTTGGATTAGGAGATTCTCAAGAAGTTTATTATAACACACTTAATGTGAACAAGTCATCCGAAATACTCATCTTTTGGAGAAAATATGAGTTTTTGTAAGAAATCTAATAAGAGATGAAATTATACATGACATGTAAGTTTGATTCCTTATGATTTAGTTGAGCTCATAAATAAATTCATCAATGAAAAGTAACTTAAAACAAAAATGTTGTCTGTTAAATTTTCCTACTGGGGAATCAAATACTATTTAAACAATCACATGTTCATGATTTTCTGGTGGTTAAATTTCTCCTAGACATATTTTCTATCACTCTCCATCAGAACATTACCCTTTGTTTTCTCTTCCTTAAACATGTTTTCATGGAATCATAGTATCTGTTGTATCAGGTGACCTTTGTACATTTCTTTCTTTCTTTTATGGTGATTGTTTAATTTACTCCTTTTCCAATGTGGGGCTTTCAATGAAGTTTCTAAGACCAATTTTAAAATAGCGAGGACACAATTCCCAAAAGGGGGAATGATGTAACATCCCAGGTAAATAAAGAATATCAAATTTTCATATTTATTAATATTTTTGAATAAAATGTTAATATAACTTTAAAGGGAACTCTATGATTGATGATGTACCCAATACACAACAACGAGTTTCTTTGAAATCTTACATTGCACACTAATAATATAATAATATTAATTTAAATGGTAGTTAACGACTAGCTATTGTAATGGCAGGAATGAACAGAACTAACTAAAAAATGATTATATATGTTTGTTAAGTATTTTAACAATTACCCAATAAATTATGGAGGCCTAAAATGCGAATGAATCTAATTTTAAGCATAAATATTCTAATATTCTTTAAAAGGTAGATTGATCGCCTTTTGATGGAGAAACCTTTTTTAAAACTACTTTTTATCAATTTTATATGTTATATTTGACAAAATAAAATCATTCATTAGAATTGGGTCATCAAAATTTACTTTGTGTAAATTTTTGTAATTTTTCTGATAAAGTTCATTTTTTAATGAATATTGGAAATGCAATATTTTTATTCAAATCTTCCTTTTAATCTAATTTATTTATATGGTTACATTATTTTTTTAATTGAGTTTAAAATTTAGTTAAAATATATTTTTACCATTTAATTCAATGGTGGTCATTGGAATTAATTTCCCTTTGAATTTGGACAGAAACAAGTGTCAATCTTTCGATAGATATTGGTTTTAAAAAACATGCTATTTTTTTGAAAGTGGGAATTAATTATAAAATTAATTAATGAAATATCTATGTTTTGAATTTGTTAAAATGGAAATTATTTTTGAATTTTTCATATCAAATTTACTTTGGATATATTTTTGGTATTTTTCTGATAAATGTTCATTTTGAATGTATAGTGTAACGCCCCGACCCCAGTTACTCAGAGTCAGTGCATTATTACATAACATTGGCATGATCACAAGAAAGATCAAATCTCGAAAGACCGATTGGTTTAGTAGCCTTGGAAACACTGTATATATTCATAATGTTTTACATTACATCAAAAAGTGAAAAACTACTACAACAACATATTGTCTCCATAGTCTACACTATTAATCCCTCATAATATCCCTGCAGTTCATTGATAATTTACTTCATCTCTTCCTGGGAAAAATAAAACATTGAAAAGGGGTGAGCTCAAATGCCCAGTAAGGATATCAATATAGCGGAAACTTTCATAAATAAGAATAAACATTTAAGGCAATGTATAACTAAAACAAAAGCCTTTCAAACATGAACTTTCAACATAGTATGGAATAAATAAAATGAAATAATTCCATTTACATATTCACATGGATATTCTACTAATCGAATAATCACATGCAAAATCAATAACCACTTTCATAATGATGGAATGCATAATGTCAGGCTATCATAACCACATAGCCAAGGCCTCGTGCCAATACTACAAATAAGATTTTGTCAAGGCCTTGTGCCAAGACACTAGTTTGTCTCATGAGACCTACCGATGCATCGAGGAGCTATAGAGGGCTCCACCCGTCACATATTAAGTCCAATGCATCCTCATATGAAAAGGTTTAAACATAACATAAACATTCGTATTAAAACTAGCATATGAAATGTCAATACTTTCACCATAAACTAGGAATGGTATAAAAATAGCACATCCACAGTCAAACATATCACAAAACCTTCAATACAATATATAAGTTTTGTATCATAATTAATCAACTTCAAATAAGCGTAAAATCCATCAAAGGATGTTGACATAGTTGAAATCAAAACTCTTTTTATAAAAATATCTCTTTCTATTTTGAAATCATTTAAGAGTCATATATTTATAAAATAAAACATTTTATTTGAAAATATTCTTAAAATCTTGTAAGGGAAGCTTCTAAGATTTTATAACGGCGGAAAATAACCACATCTGCCGTATAAGTTAAAAAAACAGTCTTACCTTAATTCTGTCGAAAAGATTAAAAAGCACCTTGTTTGGAAAATGACGGAAAGATTCCTTTATAAAACTCATATAAAAAGTCAAAAAAGGGTATAAATGACTTTAACCCATATTCTTTTAAATGGTAAAAATGTTTTGAAATAAATTTTTAAGAAACATGGATGTGGATGATAAAGAGATCCCAATAGATTATTACGTATAAACAACCTCAGATAATGAAGAGATTGTGAAATAACCATTACCTTGTACTTTTCCTTGGTTGGGGTAGGTTAACCTCCTGTATAATGGTGAAATAATTGTTATTAAATTATACAATAATCACATACATTAATATGATATCATATATGATCTTTTATCATTGATTTGTTAATAATATCTTAGTATTATCATTGTTTCGGGTGTTAACTTACTCATTTTCTTTTATATGTTTTGTTACATAAAGCATGTTTTTTATGGATATGTTGTATATTATTCATATCCATAATGATATTATGTCCTTAAACATTATTTTTAAATCATCAAATGATAATTATACTTTAATGGATATGATGGAGAATGAATCTTATCTCGTTCGTGGAGACGGTAGTCCGTACGTACGCACGAGCGACAATATCATTCTTTTGATATTAAAATAATATATAAATGGATGGTATATAATATATACAGAATAATTAACATGTTATATTTATTATTCACATGTGTTACACATCATTATTATATGCATCCAAATAATAATATATTGAGTAACAATTACACCACGACGTGGAGACGGTAAGCCGTACGTACACACATATGGTGACATGTTATTCAAAGGGTGGATACAATACTGAATATGGTTGTACCATATTTATAATAACATCACAGTATATATATGATACTGGAGTTATTATTTTATAATGGTAACAACAAAGGAAGAAGAAGTTGAAGAAGAAAGGAACTTGGAAAAGGGTGGTGAAATCATTACCTCTTCTTCAGGTTCTTCCTTTTGATTTGATCAAAAGGGGTCATTAGGTTGGCTTTCCGATCAAAATAAGGCCTCTAGGATGTAGTGAGGGAAGTTGGGAGAGTATTTGGGCAGAGTTTGGCCGAACCAAAAGTCTTTGAAGGTGTGAGGAAATGAGAAGGAAGAGTTCCCTTTTATAAGAGGGGTGAGGGGCACCTTTAGAAAATCTAGAAATATTAATTTATAATAAATTCATATTCGGTTTCAAATAGCTCAAAAGTTGATTATTCAAAGGCTAAGGTGGTGATAGGTCTCAAACCATTCAACCAATAGAATTTAGACAGGTTTGGGGTACTATATTAACCTTATCATTAAGTATTAACTCTAAGTTAATTAGTTTCACTTTTACAATGTCTCTTTGTATTTTTATATAATATGGTTAATAAACATACTATATACATCCGAGAGACCCCCAAGTGGTCCATTAATGAGACACATATAATGATATAAGTCTCTTGGCTGAGCCTTAGATTTTTAGGAATTTAATATCATTTAATAATATAATATTTGTTTTAAAAACTCTTTTATGTCATTTGTAGCACTATTCAATAGTTGATTTTTGTGAAACTCATACCAGAATGATTACTTCGAAATAATTTAATTAAATCAATCCTAACATGTCATATTAACTTATAAAATTAGTGGAATTCATAAAAAGTCTCAAATTACATTTATTTGGGTATTTATAATATCAATTATTTAAAATTTTCACTATTATGGGAATTACTGCATCATCATTGTGTCATAAATAAATTAAATTATTTAATGTTTAAAAATTATAAATAAAATATCCTTATGTATGAAATCGTTTTATCTTTATAATGAATATTTATAGTCGAAAATCCAAAATATATAACCCTACGTAAAAATTGTGTTGCTAAAAGATATATGCTTGTGTCATTTTTGTATTCATTTTAACTTAATTAAAATAAAGTGCCCCTATCACCTACAAGTGGCTCCATGGGGTCCCAAAATAGACCCAAAGATGCCTATGGTCGAACATATATCAACCAATAAGGGTAGGACACGTTTTAGGGTAATTTAATATTATTATAATATTATTTTAACCCGTAATTATCGAATTTACCCTTAACCATGGTAAATAAAATATTTACCGTAGTAATTATTCAAAATGTCTAAAAATAAATGTTACCTATTTACACAATTTGAAAATCCTGATTCCAAATATGGAATCCTTTTTTCCAAATTCAAAACACAGAAGTGGCAGAAATTAATTTAAAATTAATTTCTGTTGTTAAAACAAAAAGCATGTTTTTAAGAGATAATAACTATCAAAAGATTGACACTTGTTTATATCCAGTTTAATTATAAAATTATGTCCAATAACAAACGTTGTATTAAATGGTAAAAATATATTCTAAATATACTTTAAAACCTCTCAAATTCATAATTTATCACTATTAATTATTTTGATTTAAAATGTTGTTTTTAATTAAAATTTTGTAAATTTCACTATTCATCAAAATATTAAAGTTATCTGAAAAGTACCAAAATTTCACCTTAGGCTAAATTCGATATTCCAAATCCAAAAAGGAAGTCCATTTTGAAATATAACATATATATAATTTCAAAAAGTAGGTATTACTATTCATAACGGCTAGTTTGATTTGTTATGGTGTGTTAGAACTCGGTGTTGCGTACAACACACGCTATCACATTATTCAAAGAGAAGCGAAACATAGAAGCTTGGGGAGTTACATTCTCCCCTCCTTCAAATAATTTCATCCTCGAAATTTATAGAATACTTATCACATGAAAAGACTCAGGTGGTTCTTCATCATAAGTTCCTTGAGTTCCCATGTTGCCTCTTCCATCTTATGGTTTCTCCACAAGACTATTACCAGACGCGTCGTCCGGTTTCTTAGGACTTGTTCTCTCATATCAAGAATCCTGACGGGCTCTTCGCAATAAGACAGATCAGGTTCCATTTCTAATTCTTCATAGGTGAGTACATGCGTTGGGTCAGGCATGTATTTCCTCAACAGAGATACGTGGAACACATCGTGAACTTTGGAGAGACTTGGCGGCATTGCCAATCGGTAAGCTACAGCCCCAATTCATTCTAGAATTTCGAAAGGTCCGATGTACCTGGGACTCAATTTACCTCTCTTACCAAAACGTATGACTCCCTTCCATGGATATACCTTCAGGAAAACATGATCACCGACTTGAAATTCCAAATCCTTCCTTCGATTATCAGCATATCTCTTCTGCCTAATTTGAGCTGCTTTGATGTGATTTTGGATTACCTTCACCTTTTCCATCGTTTCCTTCACCAGTTCTGGGCCTAAAAGTTATCTTTCACTAACTTCATCCCAAAAAGTTGGTGTACGACATCTCTTTCCGTATAACGCTTCATATGGTTCCATATGAATACTTGAATAGAATCTATTGTTATAGGAAAATTCTACCAGAGGTAAATATTGATCTCAGATACCCTGAATGTCAAGTGATCAAGATCTCAACATGTATTCTAAGGTTTGAATAGTCCGTTCTGATTGTCCATCTGTCTGAGGGTGGTATGTAGTGGTAAAATGAAGTTCAGTATCTAGGGATTTCTGAAGACTTTTCCAAAATCTTGAAGTAAAACGGGGATCACGATCAGAAACAATCGATAGGGGTACTCCATGAAGTCTCACAACATCATTAATATATATTCTTGCTAGACATACAGGGGTAGATCTTCTCTTATAGCAAGAAAATGTGCTGACTTGGTAAGACGATCAATCAATAACCCATATTGCATCATTCCTTATAGGAGTCTTCGGTAGTCCCATGACAATGTACATCATAATATTGTCCTATTTCCACTCCTGTATGGGAAGAGGTTGCATGACTCCTCGAGGCTGTTGCCTTCCAGCTTTCACTTTCTGACAAACCATACATCTTGACAGAAAATCAGCAATCTCCCTCTTCATGTTGTCCCACCAAAAATTTTCCTTCATATCTCTATAAATTTTGGTGCTCCCAGGGTTTATAGAGAAATAGGAACTATGAGCATCACCCAGAAATTCCCTTTTTAGATCAGGTACATCGAGAACACAAAGTGTCTTCCCAAATTTCAAAATTCTATCTCCATACACAAAGTCTCTCAATCTCCCATCATTCACATCTTTAATCTTCTTTTGAAATTTTTCATCATCGGTCTAAGAACTCTTAATCCTTTCTAGTAAAGATGGTTTGGAAACCATTTTAAAAAGCATTGATGTTTCACTTTCCCTGGATATTCCCATGTCCATCTTCACTAGATCCATGAAAATTGGATCCCTTTCAATTCTCATATTGTTCAAAACTCCATGGTCTTTTCTACTCAAAGCATCTGCCACCTTGTTTGCCTTCCCTGGGTGGTAGTGTATCATGCAATCATAATCCTTGAGTAATTAAAGCCATCTCCTTTGCCTCATGTTGAGTTCTTTTTGTGAGAAAATATACTCTAAAATCTTGTGATCAGTATAAATCTCACATTTTTCACCATAGAGGTAGTGCCTCCATATCTTCAAAGCAAAGATCACAGCTTCTAACTCGAGATCATGAGTAGGATAGTTTTTCTCATGAATTTTCAACTGTCGTGATGCATAGGCAATAACTCTATCATTCTGCATAAGGACACAACCAAGTCTTTTCTTCGATGCATCACTATAAATAACGAACCCATCATTCCCTGATGGTAGAGTCAATATAGAAGCATTGACTAATCTTCTCTTCAGTTCTTAGAAACATTCTTCACACTCTTTTTTCCAAACAAATTTAACCCCTTTACGTGTGAGCTTCGTTAATGGGTTAGCCAATCGGGCAAAGTTCTGGAAGAATCGTCGATAATAACCTGCCAAACCAATAAAACTACGTACCTCAGTTATACTCGTCGATGCTGGCCATTCTTGGATTGCCTTAGTCTTAGAAGGATCAACAGAGATTCCATCTTTAGAGACAATAAGGCCAATAAAAGAAATCTCATGAAGCCAGAACTCACACTTGCTAAACTTCCCATATAATTCATGTCTTCTCAGAGTCTTCAGGATAATGCGCAAGTGATTTTCATGATCTTCATAGCTTTTGTAGTATACCAAGATATCATCAATAAATACCACCAAAAATTCATCTAGATACTCCTTGAAAACTCTATTCATCAGATCCATGAATACAGAGGGTGCATTAGTCAAACCAAAAGGCATTACAGTAAACTCGTAATGCCCGTACCTGGTTCGAAATGCTATCTTCAGAATGTCTTCTTTATTTACACACAACTGATGGTATCCAGATCGAAGGTCTATCTTTGAAAAGTATTGAGCTCCATGCAGTTGGTCAAATAAATCATCAATGCGAGGTAGGGGATACTTGTTCATTATCGTTATAGCATTGATCTCCCTATAGTCGATACATAACCTCATAGAGCCATCTTTATTTTTAACAAAAAGAATAGGGGCTCCCCATGGAGAAACACTAGGGTGAATAAATCCTTTATTACTCAATTCCTCTAGTTGTTTCTTTAGTTCAACTAATTCTACAGTGGCCATTCTATAAGGGGTCCTTGATATAGGCCTTGATCTAGGAATTAAATCAATGGAAAACTCAACTTCTCGTTCTGGAGGATGTCCAGGTAAATCTTCCACAAATACATCTACAAACTCATTCACAACAGGTACATCCTCTATTTGAACATTCCTTTCCTCACCCACAGTTATTTCATTCTCTTCCTCTCCAATAATTGAATTTAGTTGAGCTACTGGGGGTGGATCTAAATAAGAATTACGTGGTGACGATTCTGCTCTAAAGATAAGGTGTTCCTTATCATTATCATCAAGAATTGCAACATCTTTCTTCATACAATAAATCTTCACATCATATTCTGAAAGCTAGTCCATACAGAGGATTATATCAAACTCAATCATAGGTATGCCGATGAGATCAGCAGATAAAGAACATTTATGTTCTCTAATGGGGACTAATTCTCAAAACTTTGTTGTAATGATACTTCCCTTAGGATTTTTAACTGACAACTCCCATGTTAAATCAAATTGGAAATATCTAATTCTCTTAGCAAACTGGGAAGATATGAAACAATGCGATGATCCAGAATCAAATAATTCATTTTCAGAACTTGAGGAAACCATTAAATTACCTGCCACCACGTATTTCGGAACTTCTACCTCAGCAGTACAGATAACATAAGCATGGCCTTGATCCCTTGGCCTTTTCTGATGTATGTTCTCTTGACGCTTAGGAAATTCATTTGCATAATTCCCTATCTCCCTGAAATTGTAGCACTGAACATTGGTAGCTTCCTTCTTCCCTTTGCAATCACGAGCTTGGTGGTCGTTTTCACCACACTTGTAACAGACTCTCATTCCCTTAAAGCAAGTACCGGGGTGTTTCTTCCCACATTTCCCATATGATGGATATTCAACCTTTCCCTTCTTCCCCTTATTTCTATTCCAGATTTATCAGTATTTCCCTTCTTCCCTTTCTTTGCTTTAAAGTCATAAGACTTAGAGAATTACTTTTCGGTCTTGATAGCACATGAGACAATGTCTTCGTATGATGAAAAAGATTATGATACTAATGCTCGATAGAGAAATGGTTTTAACCCATCAAAGAAACGATAAATTTTACTTCTTGGGTTACGTATATAATCTCCAGCATACCTTGCTATCCTTGTAATGTTAGCCTCATACTTTGTGACATTCTCATCCTCCTTTTGTCTCAGACTCAGAAATTTCCTTTCTATATCTGTTCGATGGTCACGAGGAAAGTATGTTTCTAAAAATAGATCTTTGAACCCCCCTCCATTCCATATTTGATACTTCATTATCTTCCTTCGTGTTTTGAATCAATGACCACCATTGATCAGCATCTCCAGTGAGGCTGTAAACTGCCATGATAACGTTTTCCCTTTCACTACTCCCCAAATCCTAAAATATTTTCTCTAGGGAATTTATCCATTGCTCAGCTACTAAGGGATTTTTACTCCCATTAAAAGTTGGTGGTTTTTACCTCATGAATCGATATAACATTGATCCTCCACGATGTGGATTAGGGTGCTCCATACGGGTAAGGTTATTATTCATAACCTGAGTGAGTTGTCCCAGTATGGTGATTAGCTGATCGGCACTAGTTGCATCACCAGATCCACTATAATTATCTTGAGCAGGAGGGAAATCCCTACATGGAGTGCGTGCATTGATACAGTTTCCATTTCTTCCACTAGGCGCCATTTCTAAACAATGGCATAAACTAGATCAGTTTATGAATCAAAATACATAATCCCATACTTATAAAACACTTAACGTAAATTGAACTATTTATGGATATAATCCATAATCATAAGAATGTTTTCGTTGAGGAATTATATACTCATAAACCCTTAATAATGATTTGTAAAGAAAATGAGAGTTATCCTAAGCATATCCCCCGGGAGTGTCGTAACCAAGAGTGCAGCAAGGCCCGTTGTCGTGCACCAGTTCCTGTTCGAGTCTAGCTGAAAGCAGTGTTTTCGGGTTTTACCCCTAGGTACATCTGTGCCAGAGCTGCCTCTACCTGCTCGTATCCAGACAGGGATTTATTGCTCAGAAAACTCACAAAATCTCTACAATACCAAAATTCTAGGATGTTCTTCTATACTAATCCTCAAAATTCATCTTAGGTCTCTGTGCTCTAATCAGAGTTTATCTAAATCTAGCTTCCAAGGTTTGTACAAAACTTCCTTTGATACCAACTGTAATGCCCTGACCCCAGTTACCTAGAGTCGGTGCATTATTACATAACATTGGAATGATCACAAGAATGATCAAATCTCAAAAGACCGATTTGTTTAGTAGCCTTGGAAACACTAAATATATTCATAAAGTTTTACATTACATCAAAAAGTGAAAAACTACTACAAGAACATATTGTCTTCATAGTCCACACTATTAACCCCTCATAATATCCCTGCAGGTCATTCATAATTTACTTCTTCACTTCCTGGGAAAAATAAAACATAGAAAAGGGGTGAGCTCAAATGCCCAGTAAGGATAACAATATAGCGGAAACTTTCATAAATAAGAATAAACATTTAAGGCAATGTATAACTAAAACAAAAGCCTCTCAAACTTGAACTTTAAATGTAGTATGGCATAAATAAAATGAAATAATGCCATTTATATATTCACATGGATATTCTACTAATCGAATAATCACATGCAAAATCAATATCCACTTTCATAATGATGGAATGCATAATGCCAGACTATCATAACCACATAGCCAAGGCCTCATGCCAAGACTACAAATAAGATTGTGTCAAGGCCTTGTTCCAAGACACTATTTTGTCTCATGAGACCTACCGATGCATCGAGGAGCTATAGCGGGATCCACCCGTCACATATTAAGTCCAATGCATTCCCATATAAAAAGGTTTAAACATTACATAAACATTCGTATTAAAACTAGCATACGAAATGTCAATACTTTCACCATAAACTATGAATGGTATAAAAATAGCACATCCACAGTCAAACATATCACAAAACCTTCAATACAATATAGAAGTTTTGTATCATAATTAATCAACTTCAAATAAGCGTAAAATCCATCAAAGGATGTTGACATAGATGAAATCAAAACTCTTTTTAGGGAAATATCTCTTTCTATTTTGAAATCATTTAAGAGTCATATATTTATAAAATAAAACTTTTTCTTTGAAAATATTCATATGAGCTTGTAATGGAAGCTTCGAAGATTTTATAACGGCGTAAAATAACCACATCCTCCGTATAAGTTAAAAAAACATTCTTACCTTAATTCCGTCGAAAAGGTTAAAAAGCACCTTGTTTGGAAAACGACGAAAAGATTCCTTTATAAAACTTTTATAAAAAGTCAAAATATGGTATAAATGACTTTTACCCATATTCTTTTAAATAGTAAAAATGTTTTGAAATACATTTTTAAGAAACATGGATGTGGATGATAAAGAGATCCCAGTAGATTATTACGTATAAACAACCTCGGATAATGAAGAGATTGTGAAATAACCCTTACCTTGTACTTTTCCATGGTTGGGGTAGGTTAACCTCCTGTATAATGGTGAAATAATTGTTATTAAATTATACAATAATCATATACATTAATATGATATCATATATGATCTTTTAACATTGATTTATTAATAATATCTTAGTATTATCGTTGTTTCGGGTGTTAACTTACTCGTTTTCTTTTTCATGTTTTGTTACATAAGCCGTGTTTTTTATGGATAGGATGTATCTTATTCATATCCAGAATGATATTAAGTCCTTAAAAATTATTTTTAAATCATAAAATGATAATTATACTTGAATGGATATGATGGAGAATGAATCTTATCGCGTTCGTGGAGACGGTAGTCCGTACGTACCCACGAGCGACAATATCATTATTTTGATATTAAAATAATATATAAATGGATGGTATATTATATATACAGAATAATTAACATGTTATATTTATTATTTACATGTGTTACACATCATTATTATACCCATCCAAATAATAATATATTGAATAACAATTACACCACGACGTGGAGACGGTAAGTCGTACGTACGCACGTATGGGGACATGTTATTCAAAGGGTTGATAGAATACTGAATATGGTTGTACCAGATTTATAAGAACATCACAGTATATATATGATACTAGAGTTATTATTTTAGAATGGTAACAAAGGAAGAAGAAGTGGAAGAAGAAAGGAACTTGGAAAAGGGTGGTGAAATCATTACCTCTTCTTCGGGTTCTTCCTTTTGATTTGATCAAAAGGGCTCCTTAGGTTGGATTTCTGATCAAACTAAGTCCTCTAGGTTGTAGTGAGGGAAGTTGGGAGAGTATTTGGGCAGAGTTTGGCCGAACCAAAATGCTTTGAAGGTGTGAGGAAATGAGAAGGAGGAGTGCCCTTTTATAAGAGGGGTGAGGGGCACCTTTGGAAAAGCTAGAAATATTAATTTATAATAAATTCATATTCGGTTTCTAATGGCTCCAAATTTGATTATTAAAAGGTTAATATGGGGATAGGTCTAAAACCATTCAACCAATAGAATTTAGACAGGTTTGAGTTACTATATTAACCTTATATTTATGTATTCACTCTAAGTTAATTAGTTTCACTTTTACAATGTCTCTTTGTAATTTTTAATAATATGGTTAATAAACATACTATATACATCCAAGAGACCCCAAAGTGGTTCATTAATGAGAAACCTATCATGATATAAGTATCTTGGTCAATCCTTAGATTTTTAGGAATTTAATATCAATTAATAATATAATATTTGTTTTAAAAACTCTTTTATGTCAATTTTGACACTATTTAATAGTTGATTTTTGTGAAACTCATACCAGAATAATTACTTCGAATGAATTTAATTAAATCAATCCTAACATGTCATATTAACATAGAAAATTAGTGTAATTCATAAAAAGTCTCATATTATATTTATTTGTGTATTTTTAATATCAATTAATTTAAATTTTCACTATTATGGGAACTACATCATCATCATTGTGTCATAAATAAATTAAATTATTTAATGTTTAAAAATTATAAATAAATTATCATTATGTAGGAAATAGTTTTATATTTCTAATGAATATTTTTAGTCGAAATTCCAACATATATAACCCTATGTAAAAATTGTTTTTCTAAAAGATATATGCTTGTGTCAATTTTGTATTCATTTTAACTTAATTAAAATAAAGTGTCCCTATCACCTACTAGTGGCTTCATGGGGTCCCAAAATCGACCAAAAGATGCCTATGGTCGAACATGTATCAACCAATAAGGTTAGGACACGTTTTAGGGTAATTTATTACTATTATAATATTATTGTTTAACCCTTATTTATCGGATTTACCCTTAACCATGGTAAATAAAATATTTACCGCAGTAATTATTCAAAATGTCTAAAAATAAATGTTACCTATTTACAAAATTTGAACATCTTGATTCCAAATATGGAATCCTTTTTTCCAAATTCAAAACACAGAAGTGGCAGAAATTAAATTAAAATTAATTCTCGTTGTTAAAACAAAAAGTGTGTTTTTAAGAGATAATAACTATCAAAAGATTGACACTTGTTTATATCCGGTTTAATTGTAAAATTATGTCCAATAACCAACATTGTATTAAATTGTAAAAATATATTCCAAATATAATTTACAACCTCTCAAATTCATAATTTATCACTATTAATTATTTTGAATTAACAAGTAGTTTTTAATTAAAATTTAGTAATTTTCACTATTCATCAAAATATTAAAGTTATCCGAAAAGTACCAAAATTTCACCTTAGGCTAAATTCGATATTCCAAATCAAAAAATTAAGTCCCTTTTTAAATATAAAATATATATAATTTCAAAAAGTAGGTATTACTATTCATAACGGCTAGTTTGATTGGTTATGGTGTGTTAGAACTCGGTGTTGCGTACAACACACGCTATCACATTATTCAAATAGAAGCGTACCATAGAAGCATGGGGTGTTACATATAGTGAAAAATACTGTATTTTACTTCAAAACTGCTTTTTCGTATAATTTATTTTTATAGTTATATTTTTATTTTTATTTGTTTTAAATTGAAATTGAATTATATTTTTATCACTCAATACAATGTTTTCTATTGGATGTAATTTCACTTTTCAATTGGATGTAAAAAAGTCAATCTTTTGATATATTTTACTTATTCAAAACTCGTCTTCAGTTGTGACAACGAGAATTATTTTTAAATTAAATACATAAATTTCTGTGATTGTAATTTGGTAAAATGGATTCCATATTGGGAATCATAAGGTCCAAATTATGTAATTAAGACTCTTTTTTTAACATTATGAATAGTAACGATGACAATTATCTTTTATTATCGTGATTAATTAGTAATCGGGAAGTTAAGGGTAATAAAATAATATCATAATAATATAAAATGACCCCAAAATCTGTCCAAATCATCTTTCTGGAGTCATGGCCGACCATGGGAGGCTTCTTACCAAACATGAGGGCCCATGGAGTCACATGGGTGCGATAGTGACATTTATGACATTATTTTTTAAAAAGAAGAGAAATATAACAGAGGTTTGTATATCCTAAGTAAAATAATTCAATTTTGTTTAAATAAATGATATCTTAGACAATAAATACTCATTGTATAGATAAAAAAATTTCTACATCATTGTAGTTTTTTTATAATTTTTATACATTAAAAAAATAAATTTATTTATGACACCATGATGATGCAGTGATTACCTCATTAATGAAAGATTTTAAAAAAATGCTAAGATAAGGTAAAATATAAGACATACACTTGTCAAAATCATATTGTATGGGTGGATTTTAAACCGTTATCGCCTTATCCTCTAAATATATCATTTTGGGTCCTTTAAAATCCGAAAATAATTTTATAATAATGTATCATTTCAAGACTTCCCCAAAGTGACCCTCCTGCCTCTTATAAAAGGCCCCCACCTCTACTGCCTTACCCACACATCTCAAGCCCTTTTCTCATCCAACCTCTACTCATATTATCTCTCCACATCCCTCCCACCCTCCTAGAAGCCTCACTTTGGGCATAAGTCTTTCCAAGGAAGCCTTTGGCTCAAATCAAAAAGATTTTCCCAATTTAGAGTTAATGTCTTCTCTTATGTTCTTTTGTTTTATTTTGCTTCTCCAACCCCTTAAACTCTTATTATTCATTTCTTTTGTAACAAAACCAGTATATTCAATATACTAGTAACTTTTTATGAAAAAGTTTATAGATACACTTACATACACCTCCATCTAATTGTTAAAGAACATACTGTTTCTGTCGGTGGAGAATTAGTGCCTCACGAAACGTTGATTGTTTAATATTCTTTTAACACCTTTCATGGTGGCCATAATGATGTCACTATATTTATATATGATATATATTGTATTTCTTTATTTCTATATGCTTCTTAATTTTATTTCTAAATTACATCATTTGGCTCTTCATGTCGTGGAACTATGATAATTTCATCTGAGGAAGTGTAGACTACCGCCCCCTCAAGTGATGTGACTCGTTAATGCCAAAAATGGAATTTATAAAGAATGTAATTAATGAACTTATGATACCTATATAAATATATATTATACTTGAATTATAAAATATGTATATATATGTCTCATTTAGTTTTAATTCCTTTAATATGACAAAGAAATTAAATAGCCTTCATGCGTACGTACGTCCTACCGTCTCCATGAACGGTGCATTTTATTTTTATCTCTAAATGTCTTGGAATAGTATAAAATGAATGTATACTGGATATATATGATATTTAAATCATTAATACCATTCCGGAGATAACGTTCTCATAACTACATGGTAAATTCCTTTCAAACAAGGTAATTGTTGACTCATGTACCGAACATCGACAAAACCTATGATATGAACTCACATAATTAACTAATTATTATGAAACGATAATATGAGATATAAATTGAATAATAAAATTTCAAGGAATTCCTTAATCAATTATAAATTGACCAATGTTTATTATTCCGGAATATAAATAAACGAACAAGGCAATTCGGACTTGAGGTAAGTGGATTTCTTATCTCACTTTTAATTCAGTGAGATTTCCAATGTTCGCCAATTATTTATTGCATGTGGTGTATTGTGTACTTACATTTGATATATATTATCATGATTATATTTATAATTATGTTATTATGTTATTCATTTGGTTCTTATTATATTTTGGTCATATGACTCGATTTATTACAACAAAGTCTCACTTTTAATTCATGTGAGATTCATGGTATATTTGTCACTATCACCTTTGAGTGGTGTATTTAATGCCAATTATTTTAATCATTGTGTAATATAATTTCGTTTGTGGGTATTTACATAAATTTTGTATAGTCTTTCTATCATGGGGTGTATGTTTTGAAAGATACCCAAATCAGTAAAGGAAACCTTCCACCCTCTTCTTTTTAAAAGACTTAATTTTGTTAGGTCTTTTAATTTACATCTTCTTATGTTGGGATATGTTTTATATATCCTCATTTTTGTAAATTTTATTTCCAAATTATGAGATACCCTTTTATCTCTCATCAACTAATTTTCTGAATTTTAAAGTGATGCCGTTAGGCTATATTTAAAAATGTTTATAGATGAAGTGGTAGTTTTACATATTAAAGAATATGAAGGAGAAATAAATTAAGATGAAGCTACAAATTTGTTTATAATATATTAATATAATAAAAATTTAAATGGGTTTTTTTCTTGTAATAAATATATAAGGATTTTACCATCAATGTTGATTCAAATAACAAAAAAAAGTTTCGTTTTGATGTATTTTGAATGAGAATAAATGGAAAAAGTATAAATTGATTATGAATATTATAATATGATGTTGTACTTGGTTCGTATTATTTATAATATTATGAATGTTTGTGATAAAATCTTGGAATGACATGGATAAGTTGTAGATGATTTTTTGGTTAATATACATGACGTTCAATAATTAAAAGGATAAATATTGAGTAATCTCCACATTGCTGTAGAAGGTAACACAAATCAAAGATCTATATAATGAACAAGAAAAATCCATAGAAAATTTATTATGGTCTTTTCACATTGTGTTTTTAGTGATATATTCACAATTGAAAAAGGACCATTTGGACTATATCACAAATAAATTAAATGTGTTTTGAGTAATTAAAAAGGTGACATTGAGTTATTTTGGTATGAAATAGAACATGAGAAGATTAATACAACAAATATACTGAGAAATTTATGATTAATAGCTTAGGATGAATTCATACAATAAAAATGTGAAAAAAAATTAGAATGAAAAATAATGACATATCCAATAAATGTAAAAGAGTTAATCGTTGTGGGGGAAAGGGGAATGAGAATTTTGGGAAAATAAACATACCAAAAAATAGAAGATATTAAATTATGATCATTGGAACTGCAATATTTTATAGGTTGTTCTATACTTATAAAATAGAATAAAATATTTTGGGTGACCTTCAAATAAAAGGAAAATGAATGATAGAGAGTGTTTGTTATTGATCTGAGAATTTTTGCGGTGTGTGATATTATGAATTTTACTATTCAATAAAAAAATTAACATAGGTGATCTAATACTAACTTTAAGTGAATATATATATGGAATTTAAGAAGAAGAAGATGATGATATTGGCCAACATATTGAGATAAGATGAGTGAGATGAATGAGCATGAAGTTATAATAAAAATATGAGGAGAGATTGGCTAGTTTTATAAGTTTATTAGCAGTTTGTGGTGATATACCATCCATGAATCCACACTCCCAAATTTTGTTATGAAAACATAATCATTACATTTCTTTATTTGATACTAATAAATGTGATCCAGTTTTCCCATTAAAAACTTACACCATTATAATAAAATATTTGGTCACATGTATACCCAATGAACATTTTTGTTTTGAGTTTTATATTATTATGTCAAAATCGTAGATAAGAATTCCCATGACATCAAGGAATTATTTTTATCCGTATGCACAAATTTTCATATTCGATATTTATTCATTATCATCATATAGATGAAACTCTTTTGTAACAATTAATTTATTATCATTCTTTATAACATGGGGAAAATGAATGATAAGAAGGGTGATCTCAAACACTCAGTACCATAAAACATAATCACTAACAACATAATTTCATGATTGATAATATGATGATTCAACAGTAATGATGATATAATCACAGTGAATGAGTATAAAATAAGATAAATCATACCCAACAATTATTGGATTGTCAATTAGGAGTATGGAATAATTATCTAACAAATGAAAGGGTCATGAGAATCCATAATCATAAGTCATGTTTTCACGACCCATCTCCCCGGGCCATGGACCTTGTCTTTTGACCTCATGGGTCTCTTGTAATACCTTGGTTGCCTTCCTAGCACACCATAGGCTATTACTCACTAGGGTCGTTTATCAGACTAATGACTGTCCCCACAGGCCAACACATGTTCTTTTAGTGTGATTTGTCCTCACTCACACGCACCCTGAAAAACTTCTTAGAAGGTCACCCATCCTTATTACTACTACAGGCCAAGCATGCATAACTGTGGAGTTCTAATCAGGTATTCTCCAAAAAAAAGGTGCACCTTGTTGACATGGGTAGTAACATTTAGCCTATTATGTCTCACTTTTCTAGGGGTGTTACATTATCCACAACTTTAAACCACAACACCCTCATTGTGGACCCCAAGCCTCAAACCCAGGCAGTGCCTAAGCACTTCTGGCTAGGTATTGGCTCTGATACCATTTGTCACGACCCATCTCCCCGGTCCACGAACCTTGTCATCTGACCCCATGGGTCTCTTGTAATACCTTGGTAAACATCCCATCACACCATAGGCTATTACTCACTAGGGTCTCTTATCAGACTAATGATTGTCCCCAAAGGACAAAACATGTTCTTTCAGTGTGTTTTGTCCTCACTCATACACACCTTGAGAAACATCTCAGAAGGTAACCCATCCTGATTACTAATGCAGGCCAAACATGATTAACTGTGGAGTTCTAATCAGGTAGGTTGTCGAAAAGAAATGTGCACCTTGTTGACATGGGTAGTAACATTTATCACCTTATGTATCATTTTTCTTGGGGTCTTTTGACACGAACCAACCCGGGTCGACCCTGAAATGGTCACCCGAGCTGATCCGCGACATAACCTCAAGTTTGTCTCCCCATACACCCGAGGTTGCTGACTAGCAGCGAGGGTGTAAGGTATGTCAGGGGGAGACTATATACTCTTATCAGAGTAAAAATAGTGGACAAAACTTAATGAAAGTGGAAGCAGTTTAAATAATAGAAAGTAGTGAAAAAACGTTTTCATTTATAAAATTTGGACAAAATTACTAAATGTAAGTTTATGTAGAAGATGCATGAATGACATGATAATGATACAATGAAAACACTAAACAACACAACATGCTTACAAATCAATGAAATAAGTAAATAAACAAAAATCTCAAGCCCTGAGGGTGATCTCCATGAGCATCTTGAGCCTAAACTTGGTCCTTTTCTCCAAACTCCATGTACATGAAACAGTAACGACGAGGTCCTACAACCAAATAAAATCTACTCGGGTACTCTATTGCAATGATGGACCGAGTAAGGTTTGAGATATAAATCTCAGTAGGCCGGAACCACCGGTGTCTAGCCCACTCTAGACAACGAAATATAATTAAACAGTGTGCAGGTATTTCCAAGCAATAAAAGTACAATATTAACAATCAACACCAATCCAGGTTCCAAAAAGGACATCTGGCGGTAATACCTTCTTCGGCCCATAGCCAAAGTAAGAACCTGTTCAAAACAACACAGGTGCATTTTTCAAGCATAAAAATACTTTTTATTATTTTTCTGATTTGTACTCTATTTATTCACTTATCATTTCCAAGGTTTCCATGTTCCTTAGGTGATCACATAACCAAGTACAAGTTTTCAACTCATGTTGGAAATCAATTCATTCTTACACTTCTTTATATGATCACATTTCCCTCGGGTTTTAATCACATCTCATGATCCTTTCATAACTCATTATTATCATTTTTTTGGTGTAGAACACCTTGTCAAGAACCCCAAATTCTCATTTGGTGTAGATCGCCATGTCTATCACCCCAAATCATGTTTGGTGTAGATCACCTTGTATAACACCTAGATAATTATTCGGTGGAGATCGCCATGTATAACACCCAATATCACAATCTTGGATAACCATTGAGGAGGAACACCATGTCCAAACCCAACTTTTAAATCAGTCTAGATTTCCATGTATAGGACCCAAAATCTCATTCATTTATTATCATTTATCAATTAATTAATCAATCGATAGAGTTATCGTTCCATAATTATTCTTTACATTTAATTATCCAAATGAGTTCTAAACATTTCATAATTAATTATCATAATTAATTATCTCAGATCAATATTTTGGAACATAATTAATTCATATAATTAAATACCTTTTAAAGCCAACATTAGTTCATGATTAATTTCCCCCAATCAGTTGTCTTATGAAAACAAAACAAAAACTAAATTACAATACCTCTACCCATAACCAATCCCCAAAATAATTATATTATATAATATACTTAATTAAAAATTAGTTTAAAGGGGTCATGCAACACATGCAATTAATTTAAATACTTGAATGCATTAATTAAACAACAATTAATTTAAAGACTTAAGTTTATTAATTAAATAGCAGTTAATGTAACGATTTAATTGGAAAATTCAAATTGAAATTAATTTACAAACTAATAATGGTGCATCATGGAATTAATTTATTGTGTAAATAAATTAAAGAGGAAATGAAAGGGTCCCTACCTCGAGTCGTCCAAGATTAATCTGCAACGCTCTACTTCAGTGGCTTTCAGTTCACCGATCATCCAGTTGCACACGCGTGACTATTATGTGCGTGTATATATATATATACATATATTTATATATATAAATATATATGTATATATATATACATATATACACCTATATACCATAGGTGTGTGTCCTGCAATGCAAATAGCAAAACATTGCTAAAATTAACCACTAAAGTAAACTGACTCTGGACCAGATAATGACCTCAAGGGTCCACAGACTCACATTAATATTTAAATTGGCGCAAAATATAAAAAAAATTATGTATATATATATATTCTTACCCAAACATTGGAGATAAACGTAGTCGCGCTCACCCATGATTGTCGGAGCATGGTCCAACGGTCCTGACACACTGCCCACACAACCTTGAAACAGATAACACAAGAATTTTTCAATCCCTAATCGCAGGTTTTGGCCAAAACCAAACCAGTTCCAAATTAAAATCCAAATTGCACATGCGATGATTAGAAACATCAAGGGAATTCATACCTTGAAAAATCAAATAAAACTGAGAAGGAAACGGGAGGAAGCACTCACGGAATGAAGTACCCATATCAGGGGGTTCGCTGTAGATCTTCCCAAGGAAATCCACACGAGTTCGCACACTGAAAAGAGGGGAGTTCGATCAGCCGTTGCGCAGTAGTGGGGTGCGCTGTAAGGGCTGCCCGGATCGGGTTGTAGCTGTGCGAGGTGAACCGCAAGGAGGCCACACCATAAGAGGATCTGGGGTCGCACCATCCTGAATCACACAACAGGAGGAGGTCCGGCCATCAGATGTCTGATCGCAAAGCTTGGTCACGCAGCAAGGAGATCCGGAGGTGGAACCCATGCTGCCTGCGCCTTAGGGTTTGGAGTAGGAAAGATATATGATTGATAAAAGAGGTAAAGGAGAAGGAATAAAAGATAAGGAAAAATAAAAATAAAAATGATAGAAAATGAAAAAAATCCATGCGTGGGGGGGTCACGCCCTTCCCAGCACACCAATTAAGAGGAATTTTTTTTATAACATATATATATGCCTAAATATATATATATGCAAATAATAAACTACAAATATATGTACATATATATATAGTCAACAAAATTTATTAAACCCTCTTTAGTTTTAAAATAAATTAACCCATAAGAATAACAATAATTTCATTATTATTATTTAACCATGATTAAGATCCAAAGATTCCAATTAAAACACGTCATGAAAAAAACGCTCTCTTAATTAAATTCCTATGTCAAATTAAATATGCAAATATGTGATATTAATTTTGATGCACTTCTGGTCAAACCGCAACTCCACAATTAATGGTGTTTGACCACCACATAATTAAATGTGTTTTCACCATATTAAATAATAATAATCTCCCACTATTATTATTATTAAAACATCCATTAATTTAAATTAATTAAAATAACGCATTTTGAAAACCATTCAATCGTGTGACTTGACTCGCACGGTCTAACCATTTGTGCGTAGTCTGATGTCACCGCTTGAACTGGTTTGCATACTCAAAACCTCGTTACAAAGTGAGGTTTTAAAAAATGACATGCCGATAAAATAAATTTTTTTAAAAACTCATATTTTATCCGGTCTAACAATGCGGTTTCTTACAAATTGCCCACCAAAAAAACATATCTTCCCTAATAAGCCTTTTGGAACCAATGAAAACATCATCCGACCTATGAGGGTCGTGAAGTTTCATTAAACAATATCGCATCGCGTTTCAAACGCCCAATGCATCTTTACTGTTTTTAAAGAAAACCGCACTTTAGCCTTTACAACCTGAGAAAACGTTCACCTTAAAGCATAAACACCCAAACAGAGCATTACATCTAAGGCCATTATCGAAACCTTATTAACTAAAATGGTCGATATCGATCAACCAATAGAAAAAGGTTACGCATGCATTCATCGGAAGACATCGTGGACCCAAAATCCACACTCATCTTTTTACTAACGACGTGTCTTTAAAACCATTAGATTACCAACTTCACGTACACCGAAGTCATGACCTGACCTTCGGTGACGTTTCAAAATCAAACCATCACAAGGTTATTGAAAACAATAATGCCTCTACATGGATAACGTAATAGACCAAGAAATCACACATCATGTGTACACTTCAGAGGAGATCGCAAGACAAGACTACAACTTTTAAACATTAGCGCAGCGTATAAATGACGCTATCTCAGTGCCTCAAGCACGAGTTCAAGATGGGGGACATGCTCGTCGCATTCAAGAGAGTGGACTAAGAGAAAATGGAGACCATCAAGAAGATTAGTCGTGCTGCCACGCAAGCACCGACACATTACAGAAACGATGTGAAACTACCCACATTAGGATTTTCCATCTCGTCTCAAGAAGAGATCAGCCGCTAACCAGTGCACTTTTTCAGAATATTTTAACCCACATGTGATGTTTCAAGAACCTCAATCACCACTTGAAAATCTCAATGAAAGATGACAATTAAACCGATTGGCGTTTAAAAACACCCAAGTCAAAATTTCTCCCTATAAGTGGGATGAAACTTATTCCTCAACACTCAGGTCACTCTACCATGGAGGAAACTTGAAACTGTACTCAATAGTACAAGAATGTTTACATCAGGGTCGTGTCATGTCACACGATGATCATCCCGGATGATGACAAAACAAATCATCCATTTAATAAGAAGAAAAGGGGTCAACAACCACCCATCCAACTGAGGATGTATTTATAAACTGAAAAAATCCTACTAGGGACAATGTCACAAAAGGCACCAACCTTAAAAGTTCACAATGGAAACATGGAATATCAGGCACTGAGGGTGCTACCTACTACCACGGGCTAGCCCCCTTACGAAGCACACATGTCGATCCTATCTATAGGTTACACAAAGCAGGTAATCCACTATTCTCAAAGATCCCCTTAATTCATTTCAACCATTAACATTTGAAATAATTTTATCAAACACACAAGCACTTTGTCGCAACAAGTCACTTGACTTCCAATCAACGCCCTCGGGAAATACGGAAAGTTATAGCAACATCCTCTTAAACATTTAACATTTAATCTTATTCAATAATTATCAGAAAATTTAGAATCTAAATCCCATTTACCAGAATGATGACCCCCATGGGTCCCATTCATTCAAAACAAATTCTTCAATAACCAACCCTATTAATGTTCATTTCATTTAAAACTGAACAGTTTTATACTTATAACCATTTTCAAACACACATGGTTATACAAGTATTAATAACATGTGTGGATACCTACCAATAGTTATGGTTAGCATACACCTTACCACTTGAATTTGGCTCCCATTCAAGATTAATTCACTTTATGATTTACTTTAGCAACCATTTTCATAGGTTCGAATAGACGGGTTACCCTTTTTCCCAGTTATAAGGCGCCCATACACCTTAAAACTGAAAACTGGTTCCATTATAATCGCAAAAAATATTATATATCTAAAAAAACATATCATTTATCAACAAGATACTATGTCACTACAAGTAGCTTTCACAACACAACATGTTGAATTCACCAAAACATGTTATAACACAGAAACATGGCATATAAAAAATATAGGCAATATGACATATTATCACACAAGAATGTTAATTGTATCACTAAAACATTCAATCTATTCAAGGCATACTAAAGAAATGCAATGCATGTCACATATTCAAGGCACACAATCAATATTAGCAGACATCATACTAATGAAACTCAATGGCATGCCATATATGCATGGCATGTGAATCTCTATGTGTCTAATATGATGCATGTAATGAAATTTCATTGCCATATCAGGCCAAGGAAAAAAATTTCAAAACATTTTATAATCAATAAGCAGCAGAAAGAACAACATTCACCCAAGGTGAAATCATATCAACTGTAACAACAAACAGTTGGTACATCAATCCCAATCTTGGTCAGTTGGTCATTTCCTGTACATGGGGTGATTAGTCACAAGCACGGCTATTTACCCAAGCGCTGACACATTCCTAGTCTCATGTCTACCATCCCCGAAACAGTAAGACAAGTGAAAAGAAATAACACTGGTTCTCTGATACCATTTTGTCACGAACCAACCCGGGTCGACCTGAACAAGTCACCCGAGCCAATCCATGACATTACATAAAGTGCATCTCACCATACGCTAGAGGATTCCAACTAGCAGCGAGGGTGTAAGGTAAGTCAGCGGGAGAAGATACCCTCTAATCCGAGTGAAAACAGTGGACAAAAAACAATGACAGTGGAAGCGGTTTAAATAAAATAAAGCAGTGGAAAAAATATCCATTTATAAAGTTTTGAAAAAAAATTTGAATGTAAGTTTATGTAGCAGATGCACGCATGAAATGCTTATGATACAATGAAAAAACTAAACAACACAACATGATTACACATCAATGCCGAAGTAAATAAACAAAAGTCTCAAGCCCCGATGGCAATCTCTATGAGCATTCCAAACCTCAACTAGGTCCTTTGCTCCTAACTCCAAGTACAAGAAACAACAATGATGAGGTCCTGAAACAAAATAGAATCTACTCGTGTAACCCAGTGCAATGTCGGCCCGAGTAGGGCGTGAGATATAAATCTCGGTAGGCCGGAACCACTGGTGTATATCCCACTGTTGAAAATGAAATATAATTAAATAGTGTGTATGCATTTCCAAACAATAACAGTACAATATTAACAATCAACACCCATATAGGTTCCAAAAATGACACTTGATGGTAATACCTGCTTCGGCCCATAGCCGGAGTAAGAACCTATTCAATACGAAATAGGTACATTTGTTCAAGCATAAAAATACTTTTTATCATTTTTCTCATTTATACTCTATTTATTCACTTATCATTTTAAAGTTTTCTATGTTCCTTAGGTGATCACATAACCTAGTACATGTTTTCAACTCATGTTGGAAATCCATCATTCTTACGCTTCTTTATTTGATCACATTTCACTCGGGTTTTAATCCCATCTCTCCATCCTTTCATAAATCATTATTATCATTCGTTTGGTGTTGAATGCCATGTAAAGCACCCCAAATTCTCATTTGGTGTTGATCTCCTTGTCTAACACCCCAAATCACGTTTGGTGTAGATCACCATGTCTAACACCAAGATAATTATTCGGTGTAGATCGTCATGTCTAACACCCAATATCACAAGCTTGGATAACCATTGGGGAGGAACTCCATGTCCAAACTCAACATTTATATCGGTCTAGAACGCCATGTCTAGGACCCAAAATCAAATTCATTTATTATCATTTATCAATTAATTAATCAATTGACAGAGTTCTCATTCCATAATTAAGTCTTCACATTTAATTATCCAAATGAGTTCTCAAATTTTCATAAATAATTATCATAATTAATTATCTTGGTTTAACATTGTGGCCCATAATTGATTCATATTATTAAATACCTTTCAAATCCAACATCAGTTCATGATTAATTTCCCCCAATAAATTATCTTATCAAAACAAAACAAAAAATCAATTACAATAACTCAACCCATAACCAATCCCAAAAATAATTATCTTAAATAATTTATTTTATTAAAACTCATTTTAAAGGGGTCATGCAACACATGAAATTAATTTAAATACATGACTGCATTAATTAAACAACAATTAATTTAAAGTCTTAACAACATTAATTAATCAACTGTTAATGTAATAATTTATCTGCAAAATTTAAATATGAATTAATTTAAAAAAATAATAATGGTGCATCAAATAATTAATTAATCATGTAAATAAATTAAAGAGGTGAGGAAAGGTTCCCTACCTCGAGTCATCCCAGATTAATCCGCAACGCTCTACTTCAACGGCTTTAAGTTCACCAGTCACGCAGTTTCCAGTGTGTGACTTTTATGTGAGTGTATATATATATATATCTGCATATATATTTTAATATATACACAACTATACACCTATATACCATAGGTATGTGTCCTACAACGCAAATAGAAAAACATTGTTAAAAATAACCACTCGGGCAAACTGACTCTGGACCAGATAAAGACCTCAAGGGTCCACAGACTCACATTAATATTTAAATTAGTGCAAGATATAAAAAAATTATGTATATATATATATATATTATTACCCAAACATTGGGGATAAACATATTCGCGTTCACCCGGGGTTGTCGGAGAGTGGTCCAATGGTCCCAACACGTTGCCCACACAACCTTGAAACAAATAACACAAGAATTTCTCAAACCCTAATCGCAGGTTTTGGCCAAAACCTAACGGTTTCGAATTAAAATCCAAAGGACACATGCCATGATTAGAAACATCAAGGGAATTCATACCTTGACAAATCATATCAAACCGACAAGGAAATGGTAGGAAGCACTCGTGGAATAAAGAACCCATATTAGGGGGTTCGCCGTAGATCTGCCCAAGGAATTCCACAGGAGTTCACACTATACAAGGAGGGGAGCTCGCTCGGCCGTTGCACAACAGGGGGTGCACTGAAAGGGATACTTGGATCAGGTTGTAGTTATGTGAGGTGCACTGTATGGAGGTCGTTCCGTAAGAGGATCCGGGGTCGCGCCGTCCAGAATCACGCAGTAAGAGGAGGTCCGTCAATGGGATGTCTGATCGTGGAGCTTGGTCGTGCAGTAAGAAGAGGCGGAGGAGGAACCCACGCCCCCTGCAACATAGGGTTTGGAGGAGGAAAGCTATTTCATTGAGAAAATAGGGAAAGTAGTATGAATAAAAGAGAAGGAAAAATAAATATAAAAAAGGAAGAAAATGAAATAAACTATGCGTGGGGGGGGGGGTCACGCCCTGCCTAGCACCCCAATTAAGAGGGAACAATATCTTTTTTTATAACTTATATATATACTTAAATATATATATACATATTCCAAACTAAAAATATATCTACATATATATATATATATTCAACAAAATTTATTAAACCCTCTTTTGTTTTAAAATAAATTAACCCATAAGAATAATAATAATTTCATTATTATTATTTAACCATTATTAAGATATAAAATCACCAATTAAAATGAGTCATCTAAATAACGCTATCTTAATTAAATTTCTACATCAAATTAAATCCGCTAATATGCGATATTAGTTTTGATGCACTTCTGGTCAAACCACAACTCCACAATTAATGGCGTTTGAATGCCACTTAATTAAATGCATTTGAACCACATTAAATAATAATAATCTCCCACTATAATTATTATTAAAACATCCATTAATTTAAATTAATTAATATAACATGTTTTGATAACCGTTCAATGGCGCGACTTGACTCGCGCGTTCTAACCGCCTGTGCACAGTTTGAGGTCACCGCTTGAACCGGTTTGCATACTCATAACCTCGTTACAAAGAGCGGTTTTAAAAACCGACATGCCGATAAAAGAAAATTTTTAAAAAACTCATACTCTATTTGGTCTAAGAATGAGGCTTCTTACAAACTACCCACCTTAAAAACTTCTCATCCCCAAGAAGCCTTAGGGAACCAATGAAAACATCACCCGACATATGAGGGTCGTGAAGTTTCATTAAACAAGATCGCATCGCATTTCCAACACCCAATGCATCTTTAGTTTTTCCAAAGAAAACCATTATTTATCCTTTACAACCTAAGAAAACGTTCACCTTAAATCATAAACACCCAAATAGAGCATTACATCTAAGGACATCATCAAAACCGTATTATCTAAAATGGTCGATTTTTATCAAACAACAGAAAGAGGTTACACAGGAATTCATCGGAAGACTTCATAGACCCAAACCCAACACTCGTCCTTTATCTAATGACGTGCCTTTAAAACCATTATATTACCAACTGCACGTACATCGATGTCCTGATCTGACCTTCAATGACGTTCTGAAATCAAACCTTCACAAGGTTATTGAAAACATCCATGCTTCTGCACGAATAAATCAATAGACCAAAATATCACACATCCTGTGTACAATGCGGAAGAT
Source organism: Viscum album (assembly GCA_963277665.1). Lineage (NCBI taxonomy): Eukaryota > Viridiplantae > Streptophyta > Magnoliopsida > Santalales > Viscaceae > Viscum > Viscum album. The sequence continues at coordinate 909,152,216 of OY728133.1, read as the reverse complement.
ATCGCAAGATAAGTCTACAACTTTTAATCTTTAGCGTGGCGTATAACTGACACTATCTTAGTGTCTCTAGCACTAGTTCAAGATGGGAACATGCTCATCGCATTCGAGAGAGCGCACTAAGATAAAATAAAGATCATCAAGAAGATTAGTCATGCTACCCCAAAATCACCGACACATTATGGAAACAATGCGACACTACCCACCTTAGGGTTTTCCATGTCATCACAAGAAGAGATCAGCCGCTAACCAGCGTGCTTTTTCAGAATATTTTAATTCACATGTGATGTTCCAAGAACCTCGATCACCACTTCAACATCTAAATGAAATATGATAATTAAACCGATCAGCATGTCAAAACACTCGAGTCAAATGATCTCCCGAGAAGTGGGATAAAACGGATTCCTCAATGCTCAGGTCACTCTACCACGGAGGAAACGTGAAACTATACTTAACAGTACAAGAAGGATTACATCAGGGTTGTGTCATGTCACACGATGATCATCCCGGATGACGTCATAACAAGTCATCCATTTAATAAGATGAAAAGGGGTCAACGACAACCCATCCAAAAGAGGATGTATTTCTAAACTGAAAATTTCCTACTAGGGACAATGTCACAAAAGGCACCAACCTTAAAAGTTCACAACGAAAAAAAGGAATATTAGGCACTAAGGGTGCTACCTACTACCACAGACTAACCCCTTATGAAGAACAGACATTGATCCTATCTCTTGGTCACGCAAAGCTGGTAAACCTCTAGGATCAAAGATCCCCATAATTCATTTGAACCATTAATAATTGAAATAATTCAAAAAAACACACAAGCAATTTGTCCGAACAAGTGACTGGGTTTCCATTCAACGACCTTGGGAAATCTGGAAAGTCATACCAACTTCCTCTTAAAATTTCAAAATTTAATGTTATTCAAACATAATCAGGAAATTTAGCATCTAAATCCCTTTTACCATAATGGTGACCTCCAAGGGTCCCATTCATTCAAACCGGATTCTACAAAAAGAAACCCTATTACAGTTCTTTTCATTTAAAACTCAATAGTTTTATACTTATAACCATTTTCAAACAAACATGGTTATACAAGTATTAATCACATGGGTGGCTACCTACCAATCGTTAAGGTGCCACCATGCACCTTACCACTGGCCTTTGGCTCCCATTAAGGATTAATTCACTTAATGATATACTTTAGCAGCCATTTTCATAGGTCTGAATACATGGTTACCCTTTTTCCTAGTTATACGGTGCACATACACCTTACAACTGAAAACTGGTTCTATCATAATCGCAACCACTAAGATTTATCCAAAACAACCTATCATTTATCTTCATGATACTATGTCACTACAATTATCTGTCACATCACAACATGTTGAAATCACCAAAACATGTTATAACACAGAAACATGGAATATAAACAAGATAAGAAGTATGGCATATTATCACACAAGAATGTTAATTGTATCACTGAAACATTCTATCTATTCAAGGCTTACTACGGAAATACAATTCATGTCACATATTCAAAGCACACAATCAATATTAACAGGCATCCTACTAATGTAACTACATGGCATGGAATATATGCATGGCATGTGAATCTCTAAGTTTCTAATATGATGCATGTAATGGAATTTCATTTCCATATCAGGCCATGGAAAAAACAATAAAAACTTTTTATAATCAATAAACAACAAAAGGACCACATTCATCCAAGGTGAAATCACATCAATCGTAACAACAAACAGTATGAACATCAATCCCAATCCTGGTCACTTGTTTATTTCCCATGAATGGGGTGATCAGTCCCAAGCATGGCTATTAACCCAAGAACAAACACATTCCTAGTCTCATGCCTACCATCCCCAAAACGGTAATAGAAATGAAAAGAAAGAACACTGGTTCTAGGTTACCATTTTGTCACGAACCAACCCAGGTCAACCCTAAACCGGTCACCCGAGCCGATCCGCGACATAACATCAAACGTGTCTCCACATACGCCAGAGGTTGCTGAATAGTGGTGAGGGTGTAAGGAAAATCATGGGATATTATACCCTCTTATTAGAGAGAAAACAGTAGACAAAACACAATGATAGTGGAAGCGGTTTAAATAAAAGAAATCAGCAGAAAACATTTTCATTTATAAATTTTGGACAAAATTACTGAATGACAGTTTATGTAGCAGATGCATGCATGAAAATATAATGATACAATTAAAAAAATAAACAACACAACATGATTACACATCAATGAAGAAGTAAATAAACAAAAGTCTCAATCCCCGAGGGCGATCTCCATCAGCATCCTGAGCCTCAACTCGGTTTTTTTCTCCTGACTCCAAGTACAAGAAACAACAATGACGAGGTCCTGAAACTAAATAGAATCTACTCGGGTACCCCAGTGAAATGGCATCCCGAGTAGGGTGTGAGATATAAATCTTAGTAGGACGAAACCACCAGTGTCTAGCCCAATCTAGAAAATGAAATATAATTAAATAGTGTGCCGGTATTTTCAAACAATAATAGTAAATATTAACATTCAACACCCGTCTAAGTTCCAAAAAGGACACCTGGCGGTAATACCTGCTTCATCACATAGCTGGAGTAAGAACCATTTCAAAACAACACAGGTACATTTGTTCAAGCATAAAAATACTTTTTATAATTTTTCTCATTTATACTCTGTTTATTCACTTATCATTTCCAAGGTTTCCATGTTCCATAGGTGATCACATAAACTAGTACAAGTTTTCAACTCATGTTGGAAATCCATTCATTGTTACCCTTCTTTATTTGATAACATTTCACTCGGGTTTTTTTCACATCTCTCGATCCTTTCATAAATTATTATTATCATTCATTTGGTGTTGAACTCCATGTCAATAATCCCAAATTCTCATTGGGTGTAGATCACCCTGTCTAACACCACAAATCATGATTGGTATAGATCACCATGTCTAGAACATACATAATTATTCGGTGTAGATCGCCATGTCTAACACCCAATATCACAAGCTTGGATAACCATTGGGGAGGAACGCCATATCCAAACCCAACTTTAAAATCGGTCTAGAATGCCATGTCTAGGACCCAAAATCTCATTCATTTATTTTCATTTGTCAATTAATAAATCAATCGACAGAGTTATCATTTCAGAATTAATTCTTCACATTTATTTATCAAAAATATTTCTCAACATTTTATAATTAATTCTCATAATCAATTATCTTGGATCAACATTTTTTTCACATAATTAATTCATATAATTAAATACCTTTCATATCCAACATCAGTTCATGATTAATTTCCCTCAATCAGTTATCTTATCAAAAAAAACAAAAAAAAACAATTACAATACCTCAACCCATATCCAATCCCCAAAATAATTATCTTAAATAATTTATTCAGTTAAAACTAAGTATAAAGGGGAAATTAAACACATGAAATTAATTTAAATACTTTACTGCATTAAGTAAATAATAATTAATTTAAAGACTTAACAACATTAATTAAACAGTCGTTAATGTAATGATTTAACTACACAATTTAAATAGAAATTTATTTAAAAACTAATAATGGTGAATCAATGATTTAATTAATTGTCTAAATAAATTAAAGAGGCAAGGAAAGGGTCCCTACCTCGAGTCATCCTAGATTAATCTGCAACGCTATTCTTCAGCAGCTTTCAGTTCACCAGTAAAGCAGTTGCGTGCAAGTGACTTTTATGAGCGTATATATATATATACATATATATATATATATATCTTTAGATATATATAAATATGTATATGTATATATATATACAACTATACACCCATATACCATAGGTGTGTGTCCTGCAACGGAAATAGAAAAACATTGCGAAAATTAACCACTCAGGTAAACGGAATTTGGACCAGATAAAGACCGCAAGGGTCCACAAACTCACTATAATATTTAAATTGGCACAAGATATATAACAAATATGTATATATATATTCTTACCCAAACGTTTGTGATAAACGTAGTCAGGCTCACCCACAGTTGTCAGAGCATGGTCCAACGGTCCCGACACACTACCCACACAAACTTGCAACAGATAACACAAGAATTGTTCAAACCATAATCGTAGGTTTTGGCCAAAACCAAACAAGTTTCGAATCAAAATAAAAATTGCACATGCGATGGTTAGAAACTTCAAGGGAATTCATACCTCAAAAAATCAAATCAAACCGAGAAGGAAATGGGAGGAATCAATCAAGGAATGAAGAACCCATATCTGGGGGGGTTTGCCGTAGATCTGCCCAAGGAAAACCACACGAGTTCGCACACTACAAGAAGGGGAGCTCGCTCGGCCGTCACTAAGAATGGGGTGTGTGTGCTTCAAGGGCTGCCCAAATCGGGTTGCAGCTGTGCGAGGCGCACCACAAAGAGGCCGCGCCGCAAGAGGATCTGGGGTCACACCGTCCTAAATCAGGCAACAAGAAGAGGTCCGGCCATGGGATGTCCGATCGTGGAGCTTGGTCGCGTAGAAAGGAGTGCCGGAGGAAGAACCCATGCCACCCGCACCTTAGGGTTTGGTGGTGGAATGATACGTGACTGAGAAAATTGAGAAAGGAGAAGGAATAAAAGAGAAGGAAAAATAAAAATAAAAAAGGAAGAAAATTATAAAAAGACATGCGTGGGGGGGGGGGGTCACGCCCTGCCCAGTGCCCTAATTAAGTGGAAAAAATATCTTTTTTATGACATACATATATAAATAAATATATATATCCATATTCAAAACTACAAATATATCTACATATATATATACATAGTCAACAAAATTTATTAAACGCTCTTTAGTTTTAAAATAAATTACCCCATAATAATAGTAATAATAATGTCATTATTATTATTTAACCATGATTAATATCCAAAACCGCCAATTAAAAAGTGTCATCAAAATAATGCCCTCTTAATTAAATTCCTACATCAAATTAAATCCACTACTACGCGATATTAATTTTGACGCACTTCTAGTCAAACCACAACTCCACAATTAATGGCATTTTACCGCCACTTAATTAAATGATTTTTCACCACATTAAATAATAATAATATACCACTATTATAATAATAATTATTATTATTAAAACATCCATTAATTTAAATTAATTAAAATAATGTCTTTTGAAAACGATTCAATCGTGCGACTTGTCTCGCGCGGTCTAACCACCTGTGCGCAGTCCGATGTCACAACTTGAACCGGTTTGCATACTCAGAACGTCGTTACGAAGCATGGTTTTAAAAACCGACACGCGGATAATTTTTTTTTTTTTTAAAATCTCATATTTTATACAGTCAATGAATGTGGTTTCTTATACATGTGATGTCAATATTGATCAAAGAAACATTTATAACCCATATAAATCATATCAAAAATTTATTGGTATCGTGTAACATTATTTCAAAATAATTCATACAAATGGAATAGCTAGTATGGTCAACTTCCAACTTTGTGGAACCTAATTAAATAGAGTAATATCACTGACCCACCAATCCTTGGATTATCACAGAATCACTCATATTTGATTTATCGTAAAACCACTTATCCTTGTTTACTAACAAAACCACTTATCCTTTGCCTATAATGGAACCACGAGTCATCATAAAAATATATAAAAACCGTATCATAAATAAATTCTATATATATTTCTGTTCATCATAAACTTATATAAAACCCAATGATTATTTTCATAACATTATTAACCCAGGGAAAAGAAATGGGTTCCATGAAAATTTCTTAGAAAAAATCATAATTCATCCAGAGAACGAATTAGGATGGTATCATTACAAAATATTCATATTGAATCATAAGAAAAATAAATGGATATTGATGATGATGAATGTAAATACCATTAAAATATTTTTAAAATATTTTTTTCGAAAAAATAATCTTTACATGTTGAGAATCATTTATAGATTTCATCTTAGATGGAAAAGTTTTATTCAAGATAACTTTGATTATTTCACACGGAAAATATACATTCCACATTAAAAAAAATTGTTTAAAATATAATAAATTATTAAATACTAAAAAACTCATTTCATTCTAAATATTCTTTAATACATAGAATGTAATATTTAAAACATTTATTTTTAAGGAAGGTATAAAATTTCAGACATGTCATGTATTTTTATCCAAATAATCCTTCCAGACATTCACTAAAATTCAAAAGGTGAATCATTCAAAAAACCATAAAAGAATAATGATTAAAAAATAAAAAAAATAATTATGGGTAATAAATTATTTAATCTATCATTTTAAAACATTTTAATTTTTTTATAAAACATGGAATTACAAGAAAGTATTTTTGACTAAAGAGACAAATAAAGTAGTACTTTTTTAAAAAAATTACCTAAATAATTATAAATTACAAAGGAGAGGAAAATAGAAAAATTTATTGAAAATTTATTGAATAAATAGTGTATTTGAAAGAATAAGGGTTTTATTAGAAAATAATAAAATAATTTATTTAAATGAAAATTGAGGAGAAATAATTTTGATAATAAGGACATTACAACGTAAATACTTTTCCACTTTGGTACTCTTCAATTGTAATACCCACCATAGAATATAATCAAATGATACATTGATTTTCATTAACATTAGTATTTCCATGATATAATGTGTCAAATGGGTAGTGGATACACCTCATAAAAGAAGACATGTGTGTAAAATAACATATTTCCCAAATAACACTATCTGAGACCAGGAACCCTTATAATGATCATAACATTGAAGTGAGAATTAACAAATAAATAAATTATGTGTCTCAAATGTGAATACATATAAAAAATTTATATACAATATAATATAATAAAAATTAATTATATATATAATTTTATATTATCAAATTTAATGAATAAGTAATATAACGCAATGAAAATAAATTGAGTTATGATCTTCTTTAGCACAAGGTGAGTATCAATTCTAATACCCATGGATGAAATAATTTCAATTGAAACATAAAATATAATTAAAAATTAGTCATTCATGATAGTAAATTTAAAAGGTTCATTATTTACAACATAAAAAATAAAATACGTGTAAAACCTTAAAATATGCCTCGATGAAGGGAAATTTAGTTAAAGTCTCTTACCTCGAGTCTAGACATTCGATGCATGTCCATTAACTCGTGAATAATAAGATTATATAAATTATTTTATTTCTTAAGAACCTTATTTAGGTTTAATAACTTATAATTAAATAATTTAATTTATTTCTTTTTAATGGGATATTTAAAAACATAACCTATTAAATGAATATCATTTGTTTTGAGGACATTTGGTTCACTATTCCAAAATGACTTTTGTGGGCAGATCATGGTCAAATAGGTAGATGTATCATGATATATAGAATAATAATAATTAAATATTAATCATATTTATGAATAAGTTAAAATTTAAAAATAAAACTACGAATATGGTTATGAAAATTAAAATATGTTACGATCAAGGAGACATTAGGTCATTAAAACACATAATTAAATTTTCAAATTTACAATGATCATTATCGAAAGAATTAAAGTTTTTTTATCATTAAATAAAGATATTTAGATAATAAAAATCAATAATTTTTATTAATTAAATAAATATAAATATATAATTTAGTTTATGTGGTGATGAAAAAACAATCACATCACTTCATAGTGGAGGTAGTTCACACATAAGCATGAATGACGTCACCATTTTTCAATGAGTTGAAAGCTAAGATAGAAAATTATATATTATATTTCAAAAAATGATAAGTATGTCATTAAAATCATTATTATTTCATATATATTAGATATATTCATCAAATTTTACATCATTAACTTCTATGAAAAGTGTTAGTGAAAAAAGAATCACATTGCTTCATGAGGCTGTAGTCATACATAAATATGAGAGAAAATCACTAATCTACTAAATAATATCAATTAAGAAGTAATATTTGATATAATAATTATATAATTATAAATATGTTACATTTAACATCTATATAATTGAAATCCATCATTAAAATAAGTCATGATATGCAATAATGGAAAATGAATTACATCGATTTGCGAGGAAGTAGTTTATTGTACAATAAGGATGGATTTTTATCTAATTTAAGAAAAGTGGATGTGGATTTTGGTCATTAAATTTACATAATAATATCTCAGTATATTGGAAACATTTTTTGTTATATAAATTAATTTAATAATAATTAATGGATTTTAAATAAGAAATAAAAATCTTTATTAAGCATGATACCTCATCATTGAACATCCTCCTCAGGTGAGCATCGAAAGAATTCATAAGATAGATTTATGATACGAAAAGTAATATAGTATGTTTATAGAGAATTAATAAGCTATTTTGGTAGGTATTTTCCAAAAAAATGGATTTTAATGTGTGAAGATGAGAGGATAGGGGTGACCTTTTATATGTTGGGTCAGTGGCACACATGAAATATTTGAAAACAATGATGTACCCATTGTTTTTATATGGCGTAAAGATCCAAAATTGACAATTATAAATAATTTCAAGTTATATGGTATAAATATAACCATAAAATAGATTTTATGGATGTTTCTATTTCATTATAGTTCTTATATCTTATGTTCCACCCATCAGTAAACCCATTTTTACCTTAACTACGGTAATTATTTTTTTACTACTTTCATTATTTATTATGGTTAAAAATTTTGTTTAGGATATTAGACAATATGAATTATTTTGATTAAATATATTTAATTCATTTTACTAAATTCAATTCCCAAAAGTGGTATAATTTAATTTAAAATAAATACCCATAGATGTGATGAAAAGTTGTTTCTTAAGACATGTATTTTTCAATAAAATGATTATTTTTTATAAACTCTATGACTGGTGAAAATAATTATATGAATTTAAATTATTAGATATATATATATATATACTTTTAATATCAATTAAATAATTTCTCAATAGGGTTAATTTTTACTAATTAAAATGGATAAGAATTATTAATATAAAAAATGTTTTAGACAAATCAGTTTTTAAATCAAAATATAAACTTATATTAAAAAACAATGTCAAGATGATTAAAAATAATTATGTATGTAAAATATAAACATATAATAATTATGTTAATTAAAATCATATTCAAAAAATAATGGGAGATTTAAATTACTTAATTTAATGCATATAAATATCAATTTTACATAACATTTGTATTTTAACTATTCACATAATATTTTACATTTTCTGAAAAATAAAAAACATTCAAATGATTTTAATTTTGATATTATGATTTAGAAAATTTATTTTTGTAAATAAAATTAATTTTATAAAATTTATATTCATTATTAATAATATCTTATCACAAAAATTAATGAAATAATTTTTCATGAAAACTTATTTTTGATGAATAAAATTACTTTACTAAAAATTAATTGATTATTTACTAATAATTATTAAATAAAATTTTACTGTTTAGTGTATTTACCTATATATATATTTCTTAAGGTACTTAATACTATTCATACCTTTCAATTTAATATCTATGTTATAACGGTCATATATTTCACATGTCATTTAATCTTGGTGTTGTGTGTAAAATACATTATTATAAATACTGTTATTTTTATTAAAAATTGTAGTGTTATGTAAATAAATTATTTTATTAATAAATGATAATTATAATTGTTCAATTTATACGTCATAGATATGGGGATATACCAAAACAGAAAACAATTTGATGAGTGTTCTTGAAGAACAACTGGTTGTGGAATACTCTATGTGATAAGATTGGGATCTACTATATTAATGTTGAAGAATACTAAGATGATATAATGATTGAGTTATAATGAGGATATGAATGTAACACTTCAATATATTTTTTATGAACCCATAGTCTATGTGGGACTTAGGGTATGTACGGAGATCACAATGAGAAATTTTTACTATAGAATTAATTGGTTGAAGAAAATCCAATGAGAATCACGAAATTCTATATATGGTGGGACTCTATGTAGGTTTTGGAAATACCAACCACTGTAGTCAAAATTTAATTATAGTTTAGAAACCATGAATGTGGTGAAACAACCATCATGTAAGGGAATATTTATTTTAGTTGAACCTTATAAATACCACATAAACTCTTTACATTATTTATTTTTATTTCATTTATTTTTGGATTTCTAAGTTAAACATAAAATTGTTCAATATGAAAAATCCCGAAATATAGGTGAAATTCAATAGGGAGTAAATACTTGAAATAAAATTTATAATTTTCTAAAAAACAGACATCATCTAATTTATCCCTCCACCAATCCTATTGGTCATTTTAGACTAGAGTTTCTGCATAACGATAAGTAACAATAATGAAAATATAGAGGATTTCCTAATGAATACAATTGACTCCAATAAGTTTAGTAGGTGAACATGCCCAAGTGACATTGTAGAAATGTGTTAAACATGTTCGGTATATAGAACCAACTTTTGAAGATGTTATTGGATCCCAATAAAATTTTCTAATGAAATATATGTCAATATCATGTTTCATTTCTATATTTACTATATATTATTATGTTGTACAACACCACTCCCTTATTTTTCAATAAGGGGAAGGTGGTGGTAGGTTTGGTAGGTGGACAAATTATACCCAAATGATGACTGTGGGAAAGAAGAAAGGTGGGTGCAATATTCTTATAAAAGGAGGATCTCACCCAGGTAGTTTCATCAACTCTATAAAATTTTAATCATTATCATTTTGATTTTCATTATGTGGTATTTAAGAGTTTATTTATTGATACATTCTAGAGATAATATTTTGAATGTTTTTCTCCTTGTAAGAGTGATAGAGTGTGTATTAATATTTTCCATAATAAGAACCTTTTTTAACCTATAGTTTTTACCCATAAAAATTTGGTGATGTTTTCGAGGTTAAATATAGTTTTATTTTTTCATTTTAAATATTATTTTTATCTTAATATAATAACTCCAATGAAGAGATAATACAATTTCAGTATCAATAGTGTGGGGTTGTCCTCCAAAATCATGTCCACTTATGTATATAACTTTCACACATATTCAGTTCCTTCTATGTTCCAGAAGATACAAATTTATGAGGATCTATACAAACTTTGGTTTCTATATTATACTAGTACGACTAGAATCGTTTGGATTTTCCCATGCATTGAAAAAATGAAGTTCCCTTTTATTGGATAACATAAAGTGTTATACATTTAATATATTGATATTTCATCCACTTTATTAAAAGTGGTTCATTTTAATATATTTATTTTCAACAGATAGAAAACCAACAATTTTTAATTTATTATTATTATAAATGACTTAATAAATGAAAATGTTTTCCAATTATATTGTTTATTTCAAAATAAATTACATAGTTTTACTATATAAAAAACTAACAAAAATTTTTCTTAAAAAAATATATTTTATGTTTACAAATTAATAATTTTATATAAATTTCTAAAAATATAATATTTTTTCATATATTAAAATATTATTCATTTTTATGTTATTTTATAAAAAATAATATATATAGTTTGATGTGACTTTAGAAAAAAACAAATATATTTTTTTATAAATCAGCAAAAATATTTTTTTTAGGTTTAAAATATTTTTTATATTTATTTGTTAATAATTTAAGTATAATTTAAAATTAGAAATTTATATTTATGATTCAATGTAATATTAATTCCTAGGTATATTATAAAAACAGAATATTGATTACATTATTAAAATGATAATAAATTTTAGAAGTCTTTAAGATTATAAAAAATATATGATTTAATTAATAAAAAATAATATGTTTAAAACCCAATATTTAAAAATTTCAATTTAATAAAATAATTTTTTTATATTAAAAATTAATTTTTCTAATTTAATTAAAAATATAATGGATCTTCCTATATTATAATGGAACTAAAAAATTATACAACTATTGAGAAACTAATGAAACATCGATTGAAATAATGATGAATTTAAAAATAATAAATACACGACTGCTCTTGGGTGAAATAGAAATCCAGCCACCTTAATTAACCATATAGGCCCTAAAAATCATCTATGTTTTCTTGTGAATTGTTCATAGGGACAATAAAAAACAAAAATATAGATGAAATAAATAAGATACAATGAGGATATATGTTGGCAAGAAGTATAAAAATTCCTTAACATAATGATATATATATATATATGGTATATAAAGGTGGTAATGAAAATTAATGATCAATATTTCCCTCTAATATCATATCCAATACTTGTAATTTCAATATTTAATGAAATTCAAAAGTTGAAAATTTTAAATTTAAACATCCACTAAAAAATTCTAGTGGAAATATTAACTTCTACCAAAACATTATATTTTAAATTTTCATTATAAAATACCTATTGAAACATATTTTAAAAAAAATTTATTCAGACATCCAATGAAAAATTATAGTGGCAACATCCACTATAAAATTCCATAGTTGAATTCAATTTAAAAAAATATTTCTTTAATTCTTCTTTATATATTTTCAATTCAAACATCCAATGAAAAATTCTAGCATATGTTTCTATGAGTTCATTCTAAAGACCGCATCCTCTATAGAATTTCAGTTTAAAGTTACACTAGAATAATCTAATTGAAAATTTCGTTTTAAATTTCTTGGGAATTATACTCTATAATATTTTTTTCCCACTTCCATGGGAAAATTTTAGTTTCAACGTCTATTAAAAAACTATAATTAGAATAACCATTAAAAAATTATATTGGAATCTTACACTGTAAAATTTCTGGGTCACCATCCATTTGAAAATTTTAGTGTTATCTTCAACTAGAAGCATCATATTTAAACTTTTACAAAAAAAATTATTATTGGAACGTCCATTGAAAAAATATTCTTGACACATGAAATGGAAATTTATAGTAGAAACAAACAATAGAAAAATCAAATGTCATGTTCTATTAAAAAATTATAGTTGAAATATCTTTTAGAATATTCTAGTTTAAAATTTCAATGGGTAATTCTGCAAGAAACTTATAATATAAAAAACTTGTTTAAAAATCCCTGATAAATTTCAGTTGAGATTTCCTGTGGAAACCTCAAGTGGAAAATTCAAATTGAAGCGTAAACTAAAAAATTTCAATTGAAAATACTTTTGGAATATTCTACTGCAAAATTTCAATAGAAACTTACACTGATATTCAATGTAATATTTCATTAGAAAATTAATGAAATAATTTAATAAAAAGTATTCAACAAAAATGTAAATGACTAAACTACAAACATCCACTGAAAAAAATAAATTTAAATATATAATTCAATTATAATTTTCTTTAAGATACATAAATTCAAAAACTAAACTAAAATCATTCATTAATAAATTCTATTCAAAACATTAATTGGAATTATTTAAATATTATAAAATATGATTCCCCTTGAAAATATTTTACTGAATAATTCCATAATAAATTTATCAAGAAAATTTTCATTTTAAAATTAAACAGGAATATTATGTTGATAATTTTATATGAGAAAATTTATACTATAATATTCCACAGAAAATAAACTCATAGTAATTTTCAATGGTAAATTAATTTATAATATTCTAATCAAATTATCTAATGGAAATTTCTATGAAAATTTCACTTAAAATTCTATCAAAAAATTACAATGTAATTATCATATAGAAATTTTGAGAGAATTTTAATTTTCCAGTTCTATATAGTACTCTAATACCATTTTTATGTAGAACATCCTATCATATTTTACAAAAAAAATAATTTTTATTTTTAGGTGTAATTTGAAGTATAATTTTCAAAAAATTCTTTTCAAATAATTTTCATAAAATGTAATAAATTATTTCCCTAGTTATTTTTACTAAAAATTTTATATGGATTTTTATTCCATAAAAAATTGTGTGGTTATCATTTTTTAATACCAAATATAAAAAAAAATTATGGAAAATAATAAAATGTTTATATATTTAAAAATTAATTCTTAATGGCCCTTATAGAAATAATAATTTTTCATTTTAACAAAAATAATATATCCTTTCTTAAAAATAAAATTTATTATCATTGTATATAAATAATAATTTTTAATATGATTAACAAAATTGGAATGAATTAAGAATTAAAATTTTAATGGTTGTCATGGATATAATACATCTTTATGTTTTCCAAAGAATTTTAATTTTTTTGTAATTCAAAAATAATTTTATCATTGTTTATAAAAAAATAATAATTAAATAAATACAAGTGTAATTTTACAAAAAAAAGTAACATTATTTTATATCTTAATTAGAAATTATACATTTTATGAAGATAGGTTTTTATGAATTTATAAATAATATTAATATTTGTAATAAAACATAAAAATTATTATGTTTTTACAAAGGAATAATTTTAAAAAAAAATTGATTAAAAGTTTTATTTTTTTAAGTAAAAATGAATTATTGATTTTTCTCATTTCATAAAAATATAATTTTTGTAAATAGGAAACATGATTAGATTTAAAAATTTGTATCATTTAGAATTGTAAATAGTAAAAATTTCCACCCCTATATATTCTCAAAAAACGGTCACACTTGGAAGGGGAACATATGTCACCATCCTTGTATGATAAATGAACTACTAGAAAAAATTATATTTTACAGCGCTAGAAAATTTCGCCGATAATGTTAAGAAAGAGATGTTGATCTAAGTGTTGTTAAAAGGCTACCGATCTATCATCACTAGAATAATATTGAGAATGGGTGGCCGTTATCAATGCTAAGAAATAATGATAAAGGACGGAATTTATCCACACCAGTCTAGAACAGATAAATTTCAATTGGATGGAGTGTGGTGTTGATATTACAACACAATATATCAAAAAATAGGCAACAAATATAGGTATCAAGAGCAAAAAATTCAGATTATAAAAAATTACATTATAAATAAAAAACAATATATTATATAAATTTCAAACCTTTTTTTAAAATTAATTTATAAAACAAAATTTATCATAAGCATTCAAAAATAGAAATGGTTTTATTTTTTTGGCTCCAGACCCCTATAAGAAATATCGATCATGGTATTAGTTTCCAAAAAAACCACACTAAATCGAGAAAAATATTCCACCTATATTGAAATGATTTTAGGTTATTTATAATATAAATAAATAATGTAAACCAACATATGAAATAAAACATTAATTAAATGTCGGTTTTAATCTAATACCAATCAAATGGAGTCTTATCAGCCACACAGTGTGTCAGATTAAGGTGAGGCTGATTCCTGAACAAAAAAATGAAATACAGTTCATTTTATTAGTGTATCAAAACATTTTGAATTTATTTTCTCATTTTTAGTTTGATTGTTGTGTTTTATCCCAAAATTCAATTTAAATTTAAAACAATCACTTTGATTCATACCAATCACATCATGTGTGAGTTTGATGTGAGACTAATTCCTAGAAACATGAAATGACTCATGAATAATTTTACTAAATTATAAAGACAATCTTTGTGTGTTTTATTGGTTTTCAGTGAGTAACACATGTTTTCAACTAAATATTCAATTATAAATTGATAACTAACACCTTGAGTTATACCAAGCACATCATGTATTGAATTGAGGCGCTTCTCATTTCCACCTATCATAAATGTATTATATGTCAATGTTTGAATGTATCAAAACAATCCAAATTAATTTTATTGGTCTTGTGTATGTGACATGTGTTTTCAATAAAATGTCAAATTTAAACGGAAAAAACACACTTTGAGTATTACCAGATACACCATGCATTAGAATGAGGTCTAGATAATTAATACATCTCACAAATTACTTATTGATCATTATCCTAAAGTATCAATAAATATGAATTCGTTTTATCCATTTCAAGCATGTAACATTTTTTTATAATAAAATGTCAATTTTAAATACAAAGACACACTTGGAGTCACACTAGTCACATTGTTCATTGGATATACATGTGGTTGATTCATACAAATCAAAATCAAATTATGGAATTGTTTCCAAAAATTATCAAAATAATGTGGATGTGTATTCCCATTTTGGAATATGTCAATTATGTATTTTTAATAAAAGTACAGTTTAATCTGAATACATGCACTTTAAATCATATAAATCACACCATTTATCAGTTATACATGATACTAATTACTATATTTCAAATAATAATTAGGATTTATTTTCCTACATTATCAGGTAAATATAATCATGTTTTCTAATTTTTAGTGAGTGAAACATGCATTGAACTAAATTATAAATTTTAATCTGATAATAGACAATTCGAATCATACTAAGAACACAATGTAACTAATTGAGTTTTAGGTGGTTCTAAACAGTAATTTATGACATATATATAACTTTTTAAAATAATCGTATAAATAAAAAAGTGGTATCTTCATTTTGATTATATCACTAATCATTTTCTATAAAATGCCATTTTTTTAAAAAATCACTCTTAGAGTTTTACATGTCACACCATACATCAATTTGAGGTGTATATGGATTCTATACATCAAAAAATGATTTATGTATCATTTTACCAAATTATAAAAACAATTCAAAAGTGTGTTCATGATTTTTAAGTATTCCAAATGTGATTTTTACTAAAATGTCATTTCCAACTAAAAACAAGTAATTTGAGTCATAAAAATTACACCATTTTTTGATTTGTACTACTACTAAAACCAAAATATCACAAATGGATTATGGATCGTTTTCATAAATTTTCATGACAATCCAAGAATTTTATCTTATTTTTCATTGAGTAACTTTTTTATGGAACTAATTTTTTAATTTAGAACTGATAACAAATAACATACCAGCACCCATAATTTATTTCATGTGGTGTATAGTAAGATTAGATTTATTATTTCCTAATGTACATATTATTCTAAGGCATATTATAGTGATAGTATGTGAACTATCCCACGAGGATTGAATTGGATGATAGTAACTAAGAAATTCAACCCTATGTGTAGGAGTACCCACAAGTTGATTGAGCTTGGGAATAAACTAATTATAAGGATATTGCGAATTAATATTGAGAGAGATAAGGGGTCAAGATAAATTTCAAGGTTCATGTAAAAGGATAATATTAATCATAACATTGTATGGACCTAAAGATTAGGCTATGAGGAAAGGAAGAGTAAATAATTGGTCATGGTCAAACCAAGTAGATATCTCTATGAGGAAACTATTACTTAATATGTAGATAGCCACATCTAATATGGATTACTATTAGATTATATGGTATAAGTTATCAACATCCACTAGTTATAAAATATTCTACACTAATCAGGTCAGGGTCATTCATTAAAAATCCCCGAGTTTAGGGTTTCATGAATAAAGTTGATAAAAAATTATTGTTTAATCTAATTACTATATTTAGTGTACCCATGTTGAGAATTAAATATTCATTAAATTTAAACATTTATACTCTAAACCACTACCCTATGTGGTTTAGTTACTCATGGTCTAATTGATCTAGGGAGAGTAATGGATTGAAAAAAATAAACATAACAATAACAGTTATGATTAAACAATTAAAGATCATGGAATTAACAACAAGAAATTTGAATCTCATGTTAATCACAACATTAAAAAACACTTACTAGAATGGAAAACAAGGAAAAGCATAATATGGTTTCATCATCAATTAATTATTTAAATGGAGACCTCACATAACCCATATTGGTGATCTAAATAAACAAAGAATGATTTGCATTGTTTAGTAAATGTTTCCTGAATAGATGTAAAATAATTAAAGGAATGGATGATTATTGGTTTTAGAGAGATGGAATGGAACAGAATGAGATAAATCATGGAGAAAATAATATAATTAGAAGAAGGGTATATATTATGTTCACTGCAAGCCTGTTTGGTGTAAATAATCAAGATATTACATGACATGTAATGGGTCTTCACATCATATAATTCCAATCAAATATTATCTCTAAAAAATTTGAATCATGCATGAATATCATGCTATTGTGATCTAGGATCTTCTATATTTGGATATTGACTCCATTCATGACTTTTAAATGATCTCCAAGCAATGTTTCTTCATTTAGTATAGATATTAAAAGTAGGATTTAAAAGTCAATCATTATACAATGTGTGTTAGTAAATCATGATGTGTAATCACGTCATGAATTGTAATTATTTAATGAAAATCTTCATGACTTTTCATATTTGTGAAATATGAGTTCACAGAATTTAAATGATTTTCATGATGTTTAATGATCAATTTTTTTTTCTTTTCTCAATCTTTTCCTTTGAAAACATGGAATCATATTTCCAAAAATCACTAACACATACCTAGTTCATTTTTGAGTAAAACATGGATAATCATTAATCAAATTATATAATATATCATAGGTAATTTTATATTATCATATTTCCCCAAACATGAAAAATACATTTTCCTTAAGGAAAAATCATCTCAAGATGGATTTCAAAATATAAGAAAATTTTAAACAAGGCAAAATTCCTTATTACAAAGAAAATAAAAATATGTATATGTAGAAAAAGACTATATCCAAAATCATTCTTTCATAGATAATCATTAATAAATGATAGTTTGGTTCATTAAAAATTTTCTTAAAAATTCAATTACAATTTCTTAATGGATCCTTAAATTCTATAACCATGTGAAATATACCATACAATTGTTTTTCTCTCATCAATTAGGGTAAAATAAAATAATAGATATTTTCATACACTGAATACATGTTCCTAATAATCGTTTTTTATTTATTCTATAATTTATACATCATAAATAAAAATAATGATTCAATCATGAGGGATTGGGAAAAAAAGGTTCAAATGTATGTGAGGCTGTAGGCAGCTGGGTAGTCAATGAAAAGAATAGCCTCAAAATGACGGTATTCTTTGACTTATAATGCATGAATTACATGAATAGTGTATTGAAAAAACTCAACACATAACTATTGTAGTCTATTCTCTCACCAACCCGAGGTGGATCCATGAATATATCATGTGACTGAAGACAGTATCATGTTCAGTTCATTTTTCTTTTCTTTTTATTTTATTTTTCTATTACCGTGTCTAGGCTCGATCTAAAATCCATACCCCCAACAACATATAACCCTTAAAGGGATTAAAAATCCTAGAATTGGTGATTTTTGACCTTCTTAATACAAAACCCAATCCACTATTTATCTTTAATTTTTATTTTTTAAATAATCATGGTAGGCGTAAAATACCATGAATTGCTCATGGATTATAATAAATCAGTCTGGTAAGAACCACATTACATCTCATTGAAAAAATCAACCCATCTCTTCTTGTTGAAAAACATACCCTCACTTATTCAAGGTAAAGTAAAGCATAATACCAAGATCGTGGTAAGACGGTATAATCATCTTGGACAAGATGTATCCTATTAAGGTATTTCATTGAAACTATAGGCTTAATGAAAGAAATTTGTGAGGATTGTCTCAAGAAAGATATGTCATCAAATATTACCTCAATCATATAAAAATAGTGTTTGTTCGATCACAAACCTAATTATATATCAATGCTTGTTCTGATAGGTTTATATGTCAAATGTATCACTCATGAAATATGCTCATAAAATAATATTCAATCTTAGACTCAGAATTAGCTCCAGAATAAGAGTAAATATATAAGACAAAAAATCCCTTAGGGTATAAAGTCAAGTAATAATTTATTTAAATTAAAATTTAAAAATATTGAATTTTAATTAAATTACTAAAATTAGATGTCATTTTAACAATATGAATAGTATAAAAACATGGATTTATAACAATTTACAATTGAAATATTTCATTTATATAAATGGGTGTAATGAGCTTCAACTTTAAATCATGCTTCCAATTAAAACATTCCTCCTAGATAAATGTGAACAAGTAACAATTCAAGTGTTTAGAAATTGAAACTCAAGATGGACTCCCCCATACTTAAAATGAGACAGTGTCCGCTAAGTCCATGAATGTACAATGTGAAGAGTAAGACAGATAATGATAAAATAATGGAAATGGAAATTTTTGAAAATTTAATGTTATGGAATTGAGACCCCCCTATAATGAGTGACATGCCATGGGAAATTCTAAGCATTCTTGATTTTTGATTTTGGATACCAATATATTTTTTTAGAAATATAAATATTTTAATTGATAAAACATTATCCAACATGGATTAAACATTTTGTATGTAGTAAGATAGCCATGTTTACATAGTGAATAGAAGTGAAAGAAATTTTGTAAAAAGGTAGATATGTGTATAACATAATGATAAATGTATCTAATGAATAATATGATAATTATATAAAAGGACTACAAAATAAAGTAATAAGTATAAAAATGAATAAAAAAATTAAATGTGGGTTGCCTCCCACAATGTTTTAATAATAATGGCATCTGAAATACAAATTAATCAATGTATCAGTAAGTATCATCCATCAAATTAGTTCTTCTCTCTCTACTGTAGCTATTGGTGGAGGTATCCTCTGGCTCTAATTTTTTTTTTATTTTGATCATGTTATGAGAACTCCGAAAAAGGATCTAGTTTAGTAGTAAAGGTATTCATGATTATGGCGGTGATTGATGCTGAGCACAAATCTATTGTATTTTCTCATATAGTTTGTCCTTGACATCGAACAGATACTAATTCATCCACTAATAAGGTAAGATGGTGGAAGAACAGATGCATTTATGACTGTATAAAATGTATAGGAGTTATATATGGATACTATAATAGTATAATGAATAAAAAATAATGCATGTAAAATAGATTAAGATTAGTATATCATATATATATGAAGTGAAATAATAAAACAATGAAAGTGAATATAGATAGTATAAAACTGATAAAACTTGAAAAATATAAATATTTAGGAGGGGACTGGAGTGAACTATGACAATTCAATAGAAAAACATAGCTCATCTACAGTATTCTCCCAAATAGAGTGTGGATGAAGCAGTTATTCCATGTCAATGTATTAATGGTAGAAGGGGATGGTTGATCAGTTGGGTATGGTGGTGGCTCAGTTCAAGATATCTCAGAGGTGTGTGGTGGTGATTATTCGATAAGGAGTGTATCTATGGGTATAGAAGCTGGATAAAAGAAAGGAACCTCAGTGGATGGGTTGTCTACTAGGCCATTTCCCCTACTGGCCTCCTCTTTCATATACTCTTGATGGATTGTAGGGTCTATCAGCTCTGATGGTAGGTCTTTTGTTGATATGGATGGGGTATGTGTGGATGATGATGAAGTAATAGAAGGATATGGTGGTGGCTAAGAATCTACCATGGGTGACGGTTGTGTAGGGGTAGTGAAACGAGAGAACTCTTCAAAAGGGATATGTTGGTGTTGGGACATCTAACTCAGATTATCCAAGATTCATAGTTTCATGTCACATAAATCATCTAGTTTTGATGGGGTAGGTGGAGTAGTAGGGTATGTGGTGGTGGTAGATTTAGGAAAATGGTTTGGGTTAGGTTGGTAAAGGAATATCCATGGGCTAGGATGGAGGGGGAATATGGAGCTGGTGTAGGGTCATCTGAATGATCTTCAGGAACCTCCTCAGCATCATCAAATACTCATGGATCCCACTAGTAGGTGTCACTATCCTTGTTTAGTAGTTTCATATTGTGTAGCATCATGAATTAAATTTACACTATAGGAATGGGGAGGTGAGTGGATAGAAGATGTCAAATACAGTGGGATGACGGGCTAAATGGGCAATGAAAGATCTTCCCATCAGCAAGCCTCATGTGTACAGTCCATGAGCTCAGTAGTCATTATATATATCCATTTTGAATCTCAATATGAAGGATCAAGATTAAATTTTGAATTACCTCAGTTTTTGAAAATTCATCAGTATAAATTTCAAGAAATATGTTGATGTCTGTATAAGAAAGCCCTTGAGGTTGTCCGCCTAATCTAATGAAGAGGCTATCAATTATGACTTCAAAGATGGAGAAAAACATGAGAACAATTTGTGAATATGTATCCTCATGAACATTGGTTATGGAGGAAATATTTAGGAGTTATTGGAGTTAGAGAATCTCTTAGATGATTTTCAGGCATGTGAGGATGGAAGAATCAAGTGTTTTTTTTGTCCTTATTGGGTTTTCATTGCCGATTCAGTTAAACATGGTGATTAGAGACTATGAAGTGTAATATGGGGTAATTGTGTGGGTTATAATCCACAAATGACATATTATATGTGGATTGAGAGTCCTAAAAAATATGGGCACATCAGGGAGTGTAGCAGAAGTATAGGAAGAAGGTGAATGGGGTGAAGGTGGTGTCGCAACTCATCAGCGCTTCACTGGAGGATGATCATCTCTCTCCAAAGTAGGATCAAAATGAAGATTTCTCAAAACCATCTGGACTTCCATTTTGTAGTTACAGATGGATTATTGTACATTTAGATGCAGGAGGATGGTTGTAGAAGTGGTAGGATCAAGGGGTGAGTGGTGGAATGGAGTTGTGAGAGGGGTGTGGTGTGAGTAGCGAGAGAAGGGGGTGGCTTTAGTGGTGAGCAAAGAAGCGAGGGAGTTTAACTGTTTAGAACCATGTATTCATGGAATAAATATATTAGTAAATTATATGATATTTATTTTATTTACACGACATGTAATTTTTTATTTTAACTCATTCATATAGTGAAATTTAGACATCATAAATGATGGATACACGACGTGTAATTGTTTCTATTTGCCAAATTTTAAATTTTTTAATATCTTTTTCTCATAAAATTATATAATATATCTGAATTCTAATTTAAACATAATCTATCCTATTATTAGAAATATTATTTTTCCTAGTAGACAACAGTTCATTTATCATCACGATCTTGACTCTTCAGTGTTCATATGAATTTCAATCTGATGATGCACCATTCATGGAAGTGTTCTTGATATATTTTAAATCATTAAACATTTACCTTGAATGGTGGTTCATCGTCTTTTTTTATTCTAGATGGTCCCATAAGAAAATACATTAATGGGTATAAAGGTCCTAGACAATTCGTATTTCATCTTATGAGCGAATAGTTTTAATCTAGATTTGAACAATAATAGTTTATTCTCTATGACAAAAATGTGTCTCAAAATGCCTTTATCATTCCATTTATTTATTTCTTCTTTATATATCTATAAATATTAATATGTATAATTTTTTATTTTATCCAAATCATCTAATTTATGCATTCTAGCTTCTCTATCATTTTGAAAATCTATATTGAGCATCTTAACTTCCCAATATGAGTGATGCTCTACTTTTAGTAGAATATTACATGGAATTTTGTTCAATAATTAGAATGGGGATGTACCAATGATTGTTTTGTATGTTGTGTGATATTATCATACTGGATCATCTTACTTTTGACTCCAATCCCTTCGACTTGTGTTCATGTTCTTTCAAGGATTTTCATGACTTTCATATCTCACAAATGAAATTCCCCT
Source organism: Viscum album (assembly GCA_963277665.1). NCBI lineage: Eukaryota > Viridiplantae > Streptophyta > Magnoliopsida > Santalales > Viscaceae > Viscum > Viscum album. The sequence goes on along the minus strand of OY728133.1, from coordinate 909,128,748 downwards.
CTTGTTTATATATGGTTGGGAGTTCATGTGTTATACATTATGAAATATCATTCCAATAGACCTTTCATATCATGGTAGGTAAAATGTGTTCCTCGATGACTAATAAGTAGTCTAGGAAATCCAAATCTTGAAAACACATACATCTTCATGAAATTCAAGACAATTTTTCTATGTCATGTGTTAAAAATCCAACTTCTACCAATTTGGAAATGTAACCAATGACAAAAAGGATATAAGACGTTCCATATAAAATAAGAAATATTTCCATGAAATATAATTTACATGCATATAATATTTTGGAATTCCACGATTACGATCTCTCAAATTTCATTATTTATTCCAATGGTGTGAGTTAGTTGGCACTGATCCGAAAATTGAATATAATATCTATTATATTTGTGTAGTATAGGCTACAAAACTCAACTCTATAGAATATTTTTTACTTTTTATTTCTGTCCATTTTTTCCGCTATTTGGTGACGTATCACAAATAACTCAAATAACATGGGATTTCATTCTCTAGAATGCAACGTCATAATAATCCATCATCACAACACTTAAAAAGGAATGGATCAGCCCTGTAGTATTGTGATGCATTAACTAAATATCATATTATTACATGGTAGGAGAGATTTGGGTGTAAAATTCTCATTGTGTGATTATTTAAAAATATTTTAAATCCACGACTGTGCTTTTATGAAAAATAGATTTTCATCAGGGAATTAAACATCAATTTTTAGATCATCCTGATCCATTATAAGTTGCAGTGGAAGTCTAGATAAATGGTCAGTGAAAATGATTTGTGTTTCTTTGGGGTACTTGATGATGATGTCAAACTATTGGAGTAAAAGGAACCACCTATTAGTCCTGTCTAAGAATCATTTTTATTCAACAAATATGGTTGGGTGGCATGGTTAGTGTATACAATTACTTTTGAGAAAACAAGATGAGAGATAAAATTCATAAAAGGAAATGAAAATTATAATAGATCCTTCTCAATTGTTGTATAGTTTAGCTAAGATTCATTAAATGTGTGACTGGTATAGTAGATGGAAAAAAATTGTGAGTAAATGAGTATCCTATAATAGAACCAATAGTGATATCAATAACAACACACATCAATTCAAAGTCATTTCCCCATTATAGATAGTTGATTATAGGAGAAGCTAGCGGGATACTCATTAATGTTTGGAATTCTTGAAAACAATCATAAGTGAATTCAGATCGATTTTAATTAGATAATAGGTGTATCATAGTTTGGGAAATATTCATAAAATATTTCATGAATCACTAGTAGAATATGGAATGACTGAGAATGTTCCTTGTGAAATTTACTGTTAAGGGATCACATATTTCATCACTATTATTTTAGCAAGATCCACTTCCATGTCATCCTTAAAAATTTTGTGTCCTAGGAAAATTCCCCCACAAACCATAAATTGAAATTTTTTCTATTTTAAAACTAATAAATTTCTGTCACAATGTTGTTCGACTAACTCAAGATTTCTAAGGCAGACCACGAATGATCTACTATAAAAAAACAATCCCTGAAAATTTCTGAAAAATCCTCTGAAATATCATGGAATATATGTTTCATGAAACTATGAAAAGTCTCTAGTGCATTACACATATGGAATTACATATGATTGTATGAAAAGGTACCCAAATGGACATCTGAAAGATGATTTAAAATAATCTTCTAGGTTGACTGCAATATGATTAAATCAAGGAAATTCATTTAGTCAGCAATAGAATTCTTGTCCTATTATTTCCCATAACATTTGATCCATGATTGTGAATGGGAAATTACTTTTTTGGTTCTCCACATTTTGTTTTCTATAATCCATGTATACTCTCCATCCAACAATTGTGTGAGTCGAGATAATTTTAACCTTAGTATGTTGTTCATCTGTGAGACAACCTTTCATTGGTATGACCTACAATAGGCTCACACATTCACTATTAGAGTTTGAAAAAATTATTCCAGTGTTCAGAAGTTTTATTACTTCATTATTAAAAACCTAATTCATTGATGTGGTGAGTCACTTATGGTGTTGGAATTTAGGTTTTAAAGATTCCAAAAGTAATGTTTTATTTGTTCATTATCTAGGATTGATCACTTATATTTTATCCACACCAAGGAAACTCAGTGCCTTTGTATTTGTAGGAGTTCTATAAATTTTTACCTATTCACTATGTCAGACATCTGTTAATGATGAATGCTAATAATGGTGTAGTTACAAAAAAGGAACGAATTAGGGTATTGGGGTGGGGTTTTAGTTCCAGTTTTGGTGGATGAATGATAGAGGGTTTTAATGGTGGGATATTATCCATTTTATGAAATTTTTATATAATTCACTCCGTCAAGGTCATATTCCTCCTCCTACCTAGGGGGTATTCATTAATGTCTTCTTTGATGTCTATGTAGTCATCTATTTCTTCTATGAGAAATAAAGAATTTCATTTAAAAGGATCATCTATATATTTATCCAATTTCTCCAAGTCAAAACCAAGTTGTTCATCACCAACATATAATAAGAGTCTCCCTTTATTTACATTAATCAATTCATTCCCATTGTCTAGTAATAGTCAGTATCATATTATTTAAACATCTCCTTCCTCTTCCATGTCCAGAACTTGGATGGTTTTAGGAAAAATCAATTTTCCGACTTGGAATAAGACATTTTTGATAAGTCCTCATGGATGCATTACTAATGATTAAACTAGTTGGATTGATAGTCTAGTCTGTTTGAGTTCCTCGAGTCCCACCTTATGGAATACACTCATCTGCATGATGTGGATTCTAGATCATCAATCTCCAAAGGATCTTCCAAAATTACATTCTCATATTGTTCATAATAATGGAAAACATCCAATGTATCTCATTTTTGTTTAAAATTTCTCTAGATAATAGTATATAACTATTTGTTTAGTTAGTTGACTTGTAAGACATCAATTTTTCTTTTTATATAATGTAGTTACTTATGTAGTTTCATGGAGGAAATAATTTTAAAGATTGAATCAGAAAAAGGAATGTTGATGTTAAATTTTGTGAACATCTCCATCAATTTTTTATGATTCCCATCAATCCATATTTTCCTTATTATTTTAGGAAATGTGATATGTGACTAATAAGGTGGTGACACAATATTGACATCTTTGTTGGGTGGTTATTAAATTAGTTCATTTGTAGTAGTTGGGGATTCTTGAAGAATATCATGAAATTTTTTAGTTTTTTCACCATTATTTTTTTCTATGATAATTAGGTTCTTTTTGGATTCATTGTCTTGTTTTATTATCATCCACATGCTTGATAAAAATAATGCACTTCTCTGGTCCTTTGAACGACTTCCTTTGCCACTTCCCTTGGGTATGACTCTATATTACACTGTAGATTACTAGGGAGTCTCTCTACCATGGTATTTCAGACATGAACAATTTGATGCTAGAGGTTATGAATATCTTCCCATTATAGTTCATTTATAACTCTTGGGTGGTTAAATAATAGTATTAATTTTTTAACAAAGGCTAAAAGTAGATATTCATTACTTTTGAAGAGTAGTGTTCGGTTATAGAGGTCTTTGTAGAGCTAGTAAAAATTGTTATTGTGATCTAGGAGGGAAGGGTTGTTGTGTTACTTGTTGTTGTGGACTATGGAAATGATTCATTCAGGGATATAATAGTGGTCCCAAGTTATTGAATGGTGCATGACCACTTCTTTACTGATAATACCCTTGATTACTTTTTTTCCGCTATTAAAATACCCTATATTGATAACATTGTTGTGGTTGATGAAATTTGTATATTTTTCTTATTATAATTAATGTATTTAAAAGATTAGATTTTTTTAATTAAATGCATTTCATGAACTATTGAAATAGGTGTGGGCCACTACACGTTTAAATGGATTGGATTACTATTATAGGAGCATGAATGGGTTTTGGGGAAGTGGGTAGTTGAAAGGATTCCAGCTTCTTGGTTAAGGACTCTACTTATACATCTAGTCGAGTATTTTCATTAAAATATTGGATTCTAAAATTGGGTTGTACAATATCCATTTAACACTTTCCAAAAATATGATAGACATAATGGAAAATTTCTTATCCCTCCATGGGTGTATTAATCAATAGTCCTCCCTCAGCTATGGCATCAATTACTATATGAGAAGCTAGATTGTGGTATTAATAATTTGTTTGATGTTGGATCCATATATCATGTCGGTGATGTGGGAACTTATGATTTTTTTTATTTAAAAAATCCCATTTTTCCCATTCTAACTCTCTATCAGTTTGAGTAATATTCTTGAAGTCACTCCATAATTTCCAAGTCTAGATATGTAAGAAGTACTTGTCCAAGAATTTCATAGCTAAATCATCCCATGTCGTGATGAACTAAGGAGCTCCACTTTTCCTCCAATTCATTGCTCCATCCTAAAGGGTAATGGGAATGTCTGTTGGTCTAGTAGTATCAGAAGATACTCCATGGTTGTAAAAGGTATCAAAAACACCATGGAAGTTTGAAATATGTTCACACAGATCATCACATTGATTTCCACTAAACTGTACCATATTATGGATCATATGAATGAGTACCGGTTTGATATCAAAAATGTACTCTAAAAGAATAGCGTGTATAATTATTTATTACGCACCATGGACCGATGGAAATTCATAATCCATAAAGGTGAATTATTTTTTCTTGGGATTCTCTACATGAAGTGTAGGTTATACATTTTTCACATTTTGTGGGTAAGAACATGCATGATTTCTATGGTCGGTCATTTTTAAATGGTGTCCTGAAGAGATGTACCTTTTTATTTCTATACTGTTGGTAACTGTTCTTATGAATCAATGAATATTGCACAAGTCCAAGGGTCCTTATTCATGAACTTAGCCACAAGGAGAAGGACATAGTGGCTTCTGAAAATTAAAGAGAAAATAAAATAAAAGAGTAAGGGGAATGGGTTAGGTAATACCAGATTCTTTTCATATAATTCCATTAAAAAGCACATCATTTATAGTCATTAGCAATGGTTCCACTATTTGATGTGCCTAAACATGCATTTTAATTTTTGTGGGATGCAATTAGATTAGGTTTATTGTTTCCCAAACAACGCTTTATACTGCAGAATATTATAGTAATAGTTTGGGGTTAGTCAAATGAAGATTTAATTAGATAACATGAACTATTTGTTTGAACCCTATATAGGATTCCTCACAAGTTTATTGAGTTTTTGAATAAAATAATGATAATGAAACTGGTAATTAAGATCATAAATAGACAAGGGAGCGTGATATATTTTTTGGTTCAGGTAAATGAATAATCTTACTGGAAACATGGTATGGTCTTTAATTTTAGGATGAGAAGAAACCAAGGGGAAAATAGTTAACCATGGTGAAATAAACTAGATAGATATTTGAGGAAAATATTAATTGATCTGGAGAAATGTACAACCTAGGTGAAACAATCCTAGATTCTATGGAATAAATAATCATTGACTATTGGTAATAACTCATTCTACTCCGATCAGGTCAGGGTTGTTCATTCAAACTCCCAGTGGTTTGGGTTTCTCAAACAAATTTTATAAACAATTTTTTAACCTAATTTCTATCGTAATATTTATCAAGTTGATAATTAAAGATTCATTAAATTTAGATATCACTACTCTCGTCCACTTCCCATGGTTGTTTTTCTAGACATGGTATAATTGTTTAAGATTGGGTAAGAGTTTTATAACATAATTAGAATACAAATAAAAATTGACATCAAATAATTAAACATCATGAATACAAGAAAAATAAATTTAAATCTTCAATTACAAAAAACATCAACCAATCATCTACTTTAACCAGGAACAAGAAAGATCAAAGTAAGAGTTCATCATCAATTGGTAATTGAACTAGAGAACACATGTAACTTTGATTGAAGAAGTAAAATAATGAATAATTATTGTCAATGTTCAATCAATGGGTGTTAAATAGATGTAAAACATTGAAATTAATATATGCATATTGGGTTTATGGAGATGGAAGAAGGAGGATTAAGAGAAAATGAGATAAAAATGATATAATCTGATAAAGTGTGTAACATTCTATCAACTACACGTTTACCAGAGGAATATAATTGGGATATAACATAATGGGTAATAGGTATTCACATTTCATAATTACTATCCATGATTTTCTCATAAAATATTAATTCCTCCATGAATCTTGCATGAATCACATCCTAGATCTTCGAGATTTGGATGTTGACTCCTTTCATGAAATGATACTACTCTTCAAATCATGTTTCTTTATTCTATTTGGATGTTAAATGATAGAATTGAAATTCTAAAATTAGAGGTCATGTATTGGTGAATCACAAATTTTAATAACGTCATGGCTTGTAATTGTTTCATTACATGCTTCATGACTTGTCATATGCTGTGAATGATATGTACACATCATGGAAATGTGTTTCATGATGTTTAATGTTCAATTTTTGGTTCTTCTCTATATTTTTTCTTTTGAAACAGTGGAATAATATTTCATATATTAAATAACATCTACCTTGTTAAATATCAAGTAAAACATTGATAATAATTAATCAAATAACTATATAATTTTTATGTTATTTTATTTTATCAACGGGAACATTGAGTCCTACCTGGTAAACAGTGTATCATATTGAGGATTAGATGATTCGTACATATCACAAATTAGGTATGGGTCAGTTCCCTAATGTATAAAAACAATATGAAGGTGTTTTCTTGGTTTTTATTATGTTACATGTTTTTTAAACTAAAATTCTAATTTTATACTAGAACTATACACATTGAGTCATACCATAAAAACCATGTGTCAGATTGAGTATTAGGTGGTTATTACTTGGAAAAATTAATTATGGATCATTTTCATAAAATATATATAAAAATATGATTGTGTTTTCTTGTATTTTAGTACATGACGTGTTTTCTCAACTAAAATGAAAATTTTAATCTAAAAATACACACTTTGAATCATACCAGACATAATATTCATTATATTATGTTGTGGATAATTCATACACATTGAAAATGACTTATAAATCATTTTCTTAAAGCATAAAATCTATCTTCATATGTCAAATTCATTTTTAGTATGTCATTTTTCATATGTAATAAAACATTGATTTTAAATAAAAATACTATTTTGGAGTCATATCATTCACTACAGGAATCAGATTGAGATACGATTGATTCATACACATCAAAAATGACATCTGGATTGGTTTCATAAAGTATTAGAGAATTATAAATAAGTTCCCTTGGTTGTGAGTATAGTAGTTGTTTTTACTAAACTTTCAATTTAAATAGATAACATTCATATTGAGTCATACTGGTCACATTGCACATCATTTTTATTTAATAATGATTCCAACACATCATAAATGAATTGGTAATTGTTTTCCTAGATTATAAAGACAATATGAACATGTTTTCTCTATTTTCAGTGATTAACAAATGTTATGAACTAAATTTTCATCTTAATCTAAAAACATAAATATTTATTCATACCTAAAGATATAAAACATCTCGAGTACTCAAGATCTATTTGATATCTACTCAATAAATACTCAAACTCCGGTCAAATATTTTTAGAGTCGAGCCTGATCTCAAGCTACTCGATTACAAACTCAAGTTGATTTTGAGAACTATAAAAACCTAATCATGTAGCTCTTGAGCCTATTCAAATAGATAATATTTTTAATATACTATTTTTTTTAATTAATATGTATTGATTTTCGAGCATGAGCTTTCAATCTTGACATATTCGATTTTGAGCTCAAATTCGAGCTATATATTTTCATTAATATTCCGAGAAATTATATTAATCATTGAAATTTAATCCTTATTGAGTTCTAAATCAATAATAATTATAGATATATAAGTAAATAAATACTCATTCGATCATTGAACTTGTCTTAATAATCCTGTTCAACTATCAATATTGAGATCGTACATTGAGAAACTCAGTGTGAGTCTACCAAATTATGACCTAGGTAATAAATGTCATAATGTGCATTGAAATAAGGTGGACCTAATTCATATATGTTTGAAATATATTATAGATCATTTTTCTAAATTATCAAAACAATACGATATTTTTATCTTGATTTTGAGTTTATGACTTTTGTTTTCATCTAAGATTTTAATTTTATACAAAAAACACACAATTTGAGTGATAAAAGGCTCACCATGTAACATATTAAGATATGGTAGATTCTTACAAGTCAAAAAATATGTATGAAATATTTTTATAGATTATAAGATAAAAATAATTTTAAATTAACTGAAAAAGTAGGTATAATGGTGATAAAATCAATTAAATAACTATTAGGTGGTCACCTTTTCATGACGTCTATATACATTCTGAACCCTGGTATGCCACCCATTAATTTTTGAAAAAAATATATTTACTATTTTGAATATTATGAAATTCAATAGTCTCTATAGTTCTAGGAAAATATAAATAAAACTTGTTAATAAATAATTCAAATTTAATTGTATTTTTTCGAAAATACTTCCTTAGGGATGCTAATTTGATGATGTAATACGATATATTTCATAAATTTTCAAACATAATAACCAAAATAATATTAATTGGTTTGTTTTAAATACTATAGATACATTGAGAAAAATGTGTAATTTGAAATTATATATGTCTGTATTGTGAATCATTATTATATATACTCTAAAACATATCCTCTTGTACAAGTTGATTGGCCCTTTGTATTCTTGGACTGTACTCATGCCTTGATATTGATGATATTTAAACACTCACATATCATAATATGATTTTAATTAAAAAAGATTAAAATATATAACATAATTTTTTTTATAAACAAATTTCATGAAGTGTATTATAAATTGATAAATGTCATCATGGTTGGTCATTTGTTTGGGTATGCATGCATTGAATCCCGAAAATTGATCTAGGGAGTATCCAAATTAGATAAAATTATTAACCAATTCTACGTACAAAACTAAATGGAATAAGTAATGAAGCAAATGAAAATATATTTTATATTATTAAATTGTATAGTTTCACCCCTGAATAGTGGGTATTATGAAGAATCTTTCATCTGTTGGTTTTTTATCAAACATTGCGTCCAGTTTTTCATCAACTAACTAAATTTGATTTTTTATGAATTTTAATTATTATGGTGAAGTGATTTCACAACTAATAAGTCCAAATTTCTATTTATAGTGGTTTCCCTTAAAATAGTATTGACATGTATAACATAAAAAATATGAATTGTACTTAGTCATAATTAACATAGTAGATTATCTATTTGAAAAAAAAATCACGATAACACACGTCATGTATACATTTAACATGGAGACTCTTAGAAATTCTTGTGTTTTCATTTCATTTACAGTATAAAGACCAATATAATCTATAATGACATCTTTGTATATCTTTTATTCACAATCAATTATGGTCGTAGAAACATTTTCAATAATTGTATATGTATAAGCCATTATTGTTAGAACATTTTAATGTAGAATAGGAAGGGTAATGGTACTTTTTCCAGATCTCTTATATTGGATGGTTGATCATTTATATCATTTTGATTTGACATTCCATTTCACACCTTCCCTTTCTCATTCCGTAAAAACATTCCACAACTTAGACTATTTTTTTAATTTTTATTGTTTTCACTTGAAATATAAATTGGAAATGAATTCCTCCTTTTAAATATGTTTTCACAAGATCTAACGGTCATGATATGAAGGTTAAAATAGAGTTATTTTTCATATGAATATCTAAATCATAAAGTGTAATAGGTATCTCATCACATTTCACTTGATCAATTTTAATCACTACTCTCATTTGATCTATTAGATTTTTTTCAATTGTGTGTATCCATAGATATTTTACATTGTACCCCTCATAAAAATCATATGGGTGGGTCTTGATAGTTATAAATCACTACCATTTTCAACCTTTAGAATATCAATACACAAAAGGTATCAGTATCATCTTGATTCACATTTCATAGAAACAATTATAAAAATATTTATTTCTATTTCTAAGATAGATCATTGAGTAGAATGTATCCCCTTAATGGTCATGGTGGGGCGGGGGTGATCTTCACATAGTGGATTTTTCTTATGTTTTTTCTTCTCTTTGATTCCTTTCTAGAACATTATTCAGCAACGTTAACTTCCAATAAAAAATTTCTTCTAGAGAATATAATTGTGCAAACAAATTATCCATTTTCCTACCTTTATCCCCTTCTCATTTATTTTCTAATTTTTTTTGAGGTGACACCCTAAAACTCACACCTTTAACACGACTATATTTCTTGGCTGCTTTAAGGCCATTGATAGTTTTTGTTCGTCAAATTAATATGATGATTATTATTTTGTCTATTTTAGGTGAAAAAATTGTAAATAAGTAATTGTTATTATGTAATAGTTATTTAAATGACAAAAAAATTATTATGTAATTTTTATACATGTTTCCCATACATTTTAAATTTTCATATATTAGTATCCATTAGTTATTTACATGTGCCACATTCCATATCACATGATGTGGGATGGAAGTGGATTTGTTTTATGATTCATCAATCTTCAAATAATAATAAGAAAATAATTACATTTTTGTTTCATGTGACATAAAATTATTATGATGGATTTTAAATAAATAGATTTTTTTCAAGTGACGTGTATTCATTACTTTAATTATGGTTGTGCTACCATATTTTTACTATACATTTCATATTTTCATCACTCAATTTTTTCGCAAATTAATAATTCATTTCCAAAGTGATTAAAACAAGTATTTCCATGAAATTTAGTACCATTCATAATATACCTGAAAATATTTATCATCATTATGACTAATAAAAGTATCCCACACTTATGGTTTTATCAGGATAACAAACATTTTTGGTCATTGTAGGTTCATATTCACTTCGACATCTTTTATATGAAACTTAAAAAAAAATTGTGAGAATTTTTTTGTGAGCCTCTCTAGTGATTTTTAATAAAAATTTCATTTGGCATTCATCTACTATATATGAACAATTAACTAGATAATTAAGAGTATGTAAACATTTAATTGTTTTTCTTTTTTTTTAAATTAAAGAAATTATATCATAATGTTACACTAATATCTTCTCAAATTAGTTTATTAATCATGGTGACATCATTTTTTCACAATTCTACATCAATTGAAACTAGCATGCCAGTGTTGGGCACAATGTAACTACATAACACTTACTTGTTGGGGTTAATCAGTGGGCTGTGTGAATTCCATCCAACCTAAAATTTGATTCCTTTGTTTCTCACCATAAATTATTTTTACAAAACTATCATACTATGATTATAATATTTTTATGGGACATCATTTATTCACCTTATACAATTTCCTTGTCTTCAACATCATCAATATGTTGTTCCACTGGATCAGTATCATTGGCATGTGTCGAAGGTTTGTGTTCCTCCACATCAGGAGAAGAATCTTGTTGAGATACCAGTTGTTACTATAGATTTAGAGCATCAAAATTTATAAAATTTATTATTTGTAGAATATGTTGATCATTAAATTTAGATAACTTAAATGTTGTAGTGAATAGATAATAATATAAGTTTACATAATTTATATTTATAATAAATAATCTGTTTGTTGAAATATATTTTTTAAATGTTATGTAAAAGGTATTTGACCCCTCTATCGAGTATCTAAATCCCTTTTTATGGTCTCTTATTGAATACAAGATCTCATCTACATTGGGACAAAAATGAAATGATTGTGACATCCCAATAAAAGGGTCATCCTCATTTGACTTTACATATAACCCATTAGTGGCTCTGCTCGATTATAGAACAATTGACAACATTTAGTTTATGAGATATGGAACATTAAATACATGTACTACATGTACGTCCATTATAAATAGTTCATCTATGTACCCATCATTTCAGAAATCTAATTTCATTAATCTTAATTCATCTATTTTAATAGTACTCATAAAATAAACCCATATTAACTGAAAAAACAACACTTGGATAGTTTTAAAATCAAACTCTCATATTTTTATGATGATTAGAAATGTTAAACTATTTTCATAAATTTGATTCATTTCATTGTTACTAGTTACATTCATCGCTTCATCCACATGTGTAACTCCACTAGGTTTTACGGTACTTCATTAATTATATTAATTTTTATAGAATGTATAAACACAAATTACATAAACATTAAAATATAATAAATGAAATATTATTCCTCTGGAAATCCATTGAAGTCATCATGAAATTAAACCCAGATTATTATTTGACTCTTAAAAAAATGGTCTTGAAACAATCCTATAAATTGATTATTGTCTGTATTAGATATCATGTCACCATCCCTTGATTGATTGAAATTATTAAGTGTTTTTTGTGGGTTCCCACTATAGGTTATCCTCTAAACTGTTTTGAAAAATATAAATATAGGCGATCAACCAATCTGTAATTGTAATTTTGGAAACATTTATTCAAGAAAATTTGTCACCCACAACTCGCCTGGTGTGATGCGATTTTAATAGACTAATGATTTTCATGCTAAAAATGTATCTGGTAAAAAATCAACAGATTCTATAACCACATATTTCTCTATAATAAAATCATATGGCTAACATCAAATTTTGTCAAACACTTTGATTTTATTTATATACCATTAAATTGGGTATAACTATCTATAACATACATGGTCATATAATCAAATCTCTCTTACCATGTGAACAATTATTTAAAAAATGCTAGCGAGAATAACGTCTCTAATTAAAATTATATTTCGGCAATTTGATTTTTTTTATTTCAAAATTTTTTTAGTTCTGGAACTGTAGTACAAATAAGTTTGATAAAGAATCTTAACATAGTTTATTAATCAGGTATATTCTTAAAAAAATTAATGTAAAGCTACATTCATTAGATATAGCATCATAACTGAAAGTAATGTGATTTAAGACCATTTAGCATTAAATAATTCACTAAAATGATATTCTTAATATTTTATGAATACCCCTCTGAAAACATTATATACATCACAATGATTAAAAACTGAAAACACTCATATCTAGAAAGACTATAAGTAGCTTGAGGGGAAAAGGTATATTTTTCACCCTTCACAAGAGCCATCGCTTCACATATTCTCGTTTCAATCATGTCCAAACTAGTCTTAATTCCATCCTTATTTTTTATGGGTTCATCTTGTAACATTCCAATGAGATTATATCATTCATTTTTTCAACATACAAGATATAATGAAAACATCTGACATACAAACAAATCTAGTTTGGTAATTCAAAAAAAACTAATCACTTTTTCTAACCAATTTTCATAAGGTATTTTGAAAAAGGTTTACAAAATTTTGTGTACATATATTTTACTTACATAAAATATTGATCACCTATTAGTGGATACAATGATGTTTTTTCTCCAAGCCTCCCATCGAATGATTTCATCCAAGATTAATACTTATTTCATTAGTGTAGAAATATGAATTGTCCTAGAAACAAATTTCTTGATGAATGATTCATCCTAATTGATATATACCATGTTCACAAATGATATGTCCCTTAGTTCTTTTATTTCTATATCATTACATATTTCTATAGTCATGGATTTCATTTATGATCCCATAAAAACAATACCCTAAACATTAAATCTTAATTTCTGTAAGACCCATACAATGTATTTTCTGAATCCAATCATTATTTCAAATCATTTATCAATAGAGTGAAAAATAAAAATCAATACCAATACAAATTTGTATTGTTATTAAAATAATAATTGATAAAATAATGTATTTTCATATCGTGCATTACCATGATAGAAATTTATAATATTCCTGCATAACAGACCATGTTCTATGAGTTCTTCTATGAAAACCAAGAGGATTCACTCCATTTGTAGATTCTCCAATAAGAATTTTTCTATAATCATTTCCAAAATCAAGATACTCATGATCAATTCTCTTCCAATATAGATTGTATTCTAGGTGATGAAGTTTCCAATAATTATTTCCTATTTCTATGATCAATGAAAATTTTCCTACAGTCTCCTCACATCCATATAAGTATCTAAACCGTGGATTTACAAGGATGTACTAGAAAGGTATCATAAGACCTGATTCATCATTATATTATTGATAAAAAACACACATTAGGAAATTTTAATTTTATTTTTGATCCATGTGAAATAGTAGAAGGTCAATTATACCATCATATATTCTTTTAAAGATCATAAGAACAGAACGTAGCATTCATTTAGCATCATATGTTCGTCTAGGAAGCTCATTATCTTCGGGGTTCATATCATTAAAGATATAAAGATGTTCTATAAAACCACTATCACTCCATCCACTACTAGCTTTTATATTTTATAGCATAAGTATGGTAAGAAATGTTTTATATTTAGTACAACTAGTATACAGTATAATATTTGTTGACCTCTTTAACTTCTTAAAATATTTTGGAAAATCACAAAGCTCATCGTTAAATTTAATTTAATTTTCCTCAATATTCTATTTATCATCATTCACACATATAATCACATCCTGGATATTGTTTTTATCATTTTCCAAACATATAATCATCTCAGACGATCCATAAAACCTAGTTTAACCACAATCACTAAAATCATTCAGTTTTTTCCATTTATTATTCAAACATTTACTACATGGAACTACTAAATGATAGATAAACTGTTCTTATAATACCTCAAGACAAATTAGTCTTGAATAAAAACAACATATAAATGGAAAATGGATTTGAGAATGGTCAAATGCATGATCATTTGAAAACATGATAAACTCTTTCACCCCATACTCATACTATTTTTCATATTATTTTTAGCCATCAATTTTTGATTCATATCCATCCTATATCATTCGTTAATATTAATATTTAACAAATAAATTATTCAAAAAAACCATTTCACAAAAATATTTTGACTTATGATTAAAATATTAAATTAAGTAATGATTATTAATGGTTATGATTTTTAAGACTTAATTTGGTTTATTAATGGTCATAATGTAACTATCATGTGTTATAATTAATCGTTTCAATATTATATGAACTGAATATAACATCTCCTTGACTAATTGAGACTTTAGAGAGACTCATCTCCAATCACTACCCAACATAGAAGAGATCAACATATGGCCTTTAAAAACAAAGAAATTTGATGGGGGAGAAACAGATCAAAAGTGATCACATAATTTTATTTTAATATGTCATTATAATTTTATGGCAACAAAATTAGATAAACATTAAATAAGAAAAATATTTTAATAAAAATAAAAAAAATAAATTTTTTTTAAACAAATGGTATTTCAGATATTCATTAAAATCCATTACAGTATCCATATAGTTATTCACAGTGAAAATATAAATGTATACATATTTTTGAAAATATAATATAAATTATAATTTAGTAATGTTTAAAAACAATAATATCAATAATAATTTTTATATTGATTTAAAATTTTAAATAAAGATATATTATATTTATAACTATATATTTATATATTATAATGATTTAAAAAATATTATTAATAATTAGTTATAATTTAAAATATTATTTTTAATATAAATTAAATAATATTTTTTAAGCATATCACTAATTATAGTAATGTAAAATTATATTCATAAATAGTTATTTGAATACATAAAATTATTTATAATATACATTACATAATAAATATTGATTAATCATTTATCTGTTATAATAATATATAATATTTTAATAAAATTGTGTCACCAAAATAATCAATATAATTTCATTTTATAAAATCAATAAAATATATAAATTTGTATTTCTTAATGACTAATTTATGAATATGACTATATTTATTCACATTTTTATGTGTGTGTGTGTGTGTCTAAAAAATAGAATGACATGTTTTTTTGTGTGTGAAAAAATAATTCAACACAAACATGTGTATATCCAATTATATAAACTGCATGTAATATTAATTTTATTGTAATTTCTGTTAAAATAAACTGAAATTAAGTACTAATAACTAAAAATTAATATATTAATTTATATTTTTTTATATTAATAAATATGATATTATTAGTATTATACATAAACATTATTCACATGTGTATGTGGTCATTTGAAGTACCAAAGGACATGGATTCCTATGTGTGTAATAGGTTAACTCAACACATACATGTCAATACTATTAATTCTATTGTAATTTCTATATGAGAAAACTAAAATTAATTTTTAATATATAAATTTTTTTATATTAAATTTTATTTTTATTATAAGGCCCTTCAAGAGATTCAAAGAAAGTATACAATTAGAGGGGTGAATTAGGGTATTGAATTTTTCCAACATAACCCCATTTTCTTAAACTCCAACTGTAACAGCCCGAGATTTTATGAAAAATATTCTTTTTAATTTTATTAATGTCTTGTGTTGTACGCTACACCAAAAGGAGCTTGCACAACACGCATCCTTGACTTTCCTTGCATTACACGCAATCACAACCTTCCTCGATAGCGTGTGTAGTACGCAATACTGAGTTTCACGAAACAACGATATGCTATTAAAATATTATTAAAACTAGCCGTTATGAATAGTAATAACCACTTTTTAAATTTTATAAATTTTAGATCTCAAAATGGACTTCATTTTTGGATTGGGAGTATCTAATTTAGCCTAAGGTGAACTTTTGGTACTTTTCAGATAACTTTCATATTCTGATGAATAGTGAAAATTACTAAATTTTAATTAAAAACAACTTTTTCAATCAAAATAATTAATAGTGATAAATTATTAATTTGAGTAGTTTTAAAGTATATTAGAATATATTTTTACAATTTAATACTATGTTGGTCATTGTATGTAATTTCACATTTAAACCAGTTATAAACAAGTGTCAATCTTTTGATAGTTATTATCTCTTACAAACACGCCTTTTGTTTTGACGACGGGAATTAATTTTTAAATTAATTAATTCAACTGATATGTTTTGAATTCGGTAAAATAGAAATCATTTTTGAGTTCATAATATCAAATATATCTTAGGCCTAATTTTTGGTATTTTTCTGAAAACATTCAATTTTTGATGAATAGTGAAACAACTAAGTGGTAGTTAAAAAAACTAAATTGTTCATAAAATTTAATTTTACCGCTTCTGTGAGTGGAATTTCAAAAATCCGAGAGACACAGTTGATGTCAGTATGTAAAATGTGGTTCAATGAGATGAAAATAATTTTTGGTGAATAGTAACTTTTTACTTTTATTTACCACGGTTAAAAGTAAATAGGGAAATTAAGGGTAAAAATGATATTTTTAATACCCTAACACATGTCCAAATTCTATTGGATAAGTTTAATTCGACCAAAAACAAGCTTAGGAATAAAATATGACCATTTAGGCTCACATGGATTAGATTAGGACATTTATTATTATTTAATTCAAAGAAGAGTTAAAAGAGTTAAAATCAAAGTATATTTACTAAAACATTTTTAATATAGGGTTTTACATAAGATAAATTAGATTTTCAATATTCATTAGAAAGATAAAAATATTTCCTACATAATGATATTTTATTTGTAATTTTTAGACGGCAAATAATTTAATTTATTTATGACACAAAGATGATGCAGTAATTATCTTATTAATGAAATATTGACATAATTGATATTATAAATACCAAAATAAATGTAATTTGAGACTTTTTATGAATTAAACTAATTTTATAGGTTACTATGATATATTAGTGTTGATTTAATAAACTTGGTTCGAACATATAATTCTGTTATGACTTTCACAAAAATCATATTCAAATAGTGTCAAAATTGACACAAAATAGTTTTTAAATCAAATATTATATTATTAATTGTTATTTTATTCCTAAAAAACTAAGGTTCGGCAAAATGACTTAGATAAGGATATATATATATTAATAATTAACAATTTGGGGTTCGTTTGGCATATTATAGTAAGTGTATTAAACATATAGTGTAAGAAAAAAAAAGACACGGTAAAAGTTAAATTATTTAACTTAAAGTTAAATCTAATTGATAAGGTTAAAATAATAACCTAAACATGTCTAAATCCTATTGGTTGATAGGCGTTTGACCCATCCCCACTTTACCTTCGAAATAAGACCCTTTGGAACCATTATAAACCTATTTTGACATTAATATAAAATAATATTTTGAGATATTCCTAAGGTGCCCCTCTCCTCCCTTATAAAAGGGCACCTCCTCCCCCTCCTCCTCACACCAATTTGAGCACTCACGCTCAGCCAAACCCTGCCAAAATCCCTTCTCCACTTCCCTATAATAATCCTAGAGGTCCTGGTCTTCTTTAAAGACCAATCTTAGTTCCCTAAGTGGAGGATTCAAAGAGGCGTTTCAAAGAAGAGGTAATATCCATTACCGATCTTTTCAATTTCTTTCTTCTTCAACTTCTTCTTCTTTAGTTGTTTCATGATAAAGTAATAACATCAGTATTACTTACATACTTATATGTTATTATAAATATGAAACAATCCTAATTCACCTTCTATCCATCCTACGGAAAAATGAAATCACCGCGCGTGCGTACGTACGGAATACCGTCTCCACGCCGTGGTGTAATCTATTTTCCACCATCACCTTACAAGGATGGGTATAATGGTATAATGAGTAACTATATATGATTATTATAGATTGATATTGATACTGAAATAGTATACATACACTTCAACACAATTCCACGACCATGGGAATGATATCATCGCTCGTGCGTACGTACGGACTACCGTCTCCACGACGCGATGAGATTCATTCTCAATGATTAACCATTCATGAATGATCATAAAGTATATATAATAAGTACTAATGAAATATATGACATAATAATGATACTGGATTTATTTATATTTATATGTATGTCATCTACTTAATTCCATTCAATTCAATAAAGAAATGAAAACAGCGTTCATGCGTACATACGGACTACCGTCTCGATGAACGGTGTATTTCTTTACATTTACTGATTTATTATATATATGTATATCCTGAATATATATATATATATAAATCATGTTTTATGTTCTGGAATTAAGTAATCATGATCTAAGTAATCATATGAATAATTACAAGTCAAAACACGGACGACAAATGAAACAATTTTACCCAAAACGCTCTTTAACATGGAATTTACAGAAGAACGGGTAATATAAAGTCATAAGTGAACCATATATGATATCATAACAATCAATATGATTCTGTAATAAGTAAATGACATTATTTAAATCATTATACAGGAGGTTCGGACACTTACGAAGAAAATCGGACCTAAGGTAAGGGAAATATCACAATCTCATTTTTATCCGAGATTGTTTATACGTTGGTATTTACTGGGGTGTATTTTATCATCCACATCTATGTTTCCACAATATGTAATGTTATTTCCATCCACCTACAATTGTTTAAATCCAATTTTACCCTTTGGTGAGTTTTTAGTATAATATATGAAAGGAATCTTTTGTCGTTTTTCGTACGAGGTACTTTTTGACTTTTTCAACAAAAGTACGAAGAATGTTTTTTTAACTTATACGGCAAGAACGGATTTTTTTACGGTTTTATTTTCATGAAGCTTCCTCCAAAATATTTCATGACTATTTTCAATAAAATCTCTTTCTTTTAAAATTGCATGACGTTTTGTGAAAAGAAATTGATTTTGAAGAAGAAAGGATATTTCCCTCAAGAATTCATTTCAAGTGTTTTATCAAAATTATTTTACATCTAAGATAATAAAGGGTTCTGTTTTTATCTCTATTATTACATTGATTTGGTTATATTGTTATGGAATTATTTTTATGAATTCCTTTATCTTATATGAATTATTTTATGATGTCATGATGTTTAAGATTCCCATTTGTATTACATGGGTTATGTAATGATGTATGATTTATGATTTTGTGGCACACATAAGAATGGTATCATTATGAGATGGGTGTGACCTATATCTCCCTTCAATGCATTGGGTAAAGATTTTATATCTCATGAGATAGACATGGCTGAAATGGTAGGTTATATCGGTTCAGTGAAACAGGACTGAAACGAGGGTTACTCGATTCAGAAATGGACTTTGTCCACTAAGATAGTCTTGGAAATGAGTCTTGACTAACAAGAAATGATTCTCTATGATTATGTGTGAATTCAACAAAGTTTCATGTTTTATGTTATGATTATTGGGATTTCATTTCACTACTATGATTTATCCCATGTTATGAAATTATGCTCTCTTTTGCAGGTTAAGATTTCCAAAATTTATGTTCTTATGAGTATGATGTGATTGATTTTTCTTTTGTTTACCCTTACTGAGCATTTGAGCTCACCCTTTTATGTTTTCTTTTCCCCAGGATATAAAGAAAGGTTTTAGGTAAAAAAAAGGGAAGATCTTTATGGGAGATATTGAAGATCTTTCACCATGATTAGAAGATTACGTTCCGAGTTTCCAAAGACACTAAACTATTACGATCCTTGTGTGTGTGTTTTTGTTATGTACTAAGTATTCTGCAAATGTAATGTAATGTCCATGTATGTCAAGATTCGGGTCTCTACACCAACTACCCAAAATGATAATGAATTTATTATTTGAAACCTATAGTTCTTTTTAAAATGATCAAGATATTATTGTTAATCGTATTTAGTCATTATCCCTTTAAACATATTTTTCAACAATTCTTTACCCAAACACACATATTATGTTATGTATAATGTAAACAAGAAAAAAAATATAATACAATGACTTTTGTATGATTCACCCACACTAGACTAATTCAAGGAGTATACAATTAAAAATGTGAAGATACACTAAAATATACTATTAGAAAACAAAAACATACATATATATTTATATTAAAAACATTGGTCATGTAATATATTAAATAATATTTTATATATTATGTGGGAATATTTGGGTGACCAAGAATTTTCAGTGGTGAAATGTCACTAATAACAAGTCTGAGTCACCTGAATATTCAAACACCTTCAAAATTCATGATGGAAGTGACTTCACATTCAATTACATTGGGAAAAAATTAAAACCACACATATAAAACTAAAAATGTTAAATACTTTGATGATGGATGTCAATTCATATGAAGGAGAGTGGTATAGGGTAAAAGAGAGCATGCAATGGCAATAGAGAGTCGTGGCACACACAATAAATGTAAGGGAGACTGATGGTGATAGTTGATGTGAGGGAGAGTGGCATTGCTTGATGGAGAGAGAGAAGAAATGGAGGGAGTGTGGTGATGAGGGATGGAGAGTGGCATCAAGTAAGAGAGAGAGCTAGTGAGGGAGGGGAGTCGCGATGCCACATGATGATAGGGATGGATAATAGTGCAGAGGGAGAGTGGCATTGAGGTTTCACATTCACAATATCTTAAAGTCAAGATTGAATCATGGTCGATTATGGTTAAATTTATAATGATACATAACGTTTATATTATTGCTTCAAAAAAACATTGAGAAAGAGGTTTTTTTTATCAACAATAGAATTAAAATCAATGAATAAACCCCTCTTTATCATCACTTTTATAGCACTGATAATATTTTTATAATATAATTAATATAATTAAAATATTTAAAATTATATAAATATAAATAAATATAACTACATATAATTTTCAATAATTATATTTAGAAATGTTTAATATAATGACAAATAAATTAATATAATTATATATATTAAAATAATAATATTTTTTTATTAAATTAAATATATATTGGATACATTTTTTATTTAAAAATATTTATTATAGTTTTTACAATTATTTAACTGTTTTTTATTTATAATTATTATTATAATATTAAATAAATATATTTAGAAATATTTATATATAATAATCATTATTTGTATATAGTAATATATATTTAACTAAGTATGTCTCATCCATGGATTTGGAGACCAAATCCATGACCCCAAATATATTGATAAAAACAAATCTTACAAAGAGGAAAAATCCAACAAATCCTAACATGTCCCAACCAAATAAAACATCCAATTAATAAGGTTTAATTCTTACAAGAAAACCTAAAATACATATTTTTAAGAAACCTTCTTTTATCCTCTAGGTGTCATCCCCTCCCCCAAAATTTGATCATTTGTGGGTCCATGTAATCTTCATCTCATATAAATTTAGATAAATACTTTCAATAGAGTAGATCATAAAATTACAAGATAGATCCTAAAAATTCATCCCTATGTTGGATCAAAAACCATCATAAATATTAATTGAAAACAACATCTGAATATATAAGTAATCATTAAGGCCAATGACATCTAGATCTATCAAAGAGTGACCAAAATTATTTTGCAAGAAAAAACAATTTTTTATCTTCTTTGTTGTGGCCCTTAGTGGGTCTCTCCCCTTCTTAATCCTCTAGATTCATGATTTAAGAGTTCATTTCCCACAAAATCTCACACTCCTCATCTAAGGCCTTACAAAATTAAATATAAGCAATTTCAATTAATTCATTGAAGTGAGGTGGAAAACCACACTACAAAATCTCATCAATGTGTGGGAGATCAACCTATATAAGATGATCCTTCAAAGAAGTACATATTGGATTCCCATCATGAACATGGGTCAGAGCTGCATCGTACACAATGGAACATTTATTACATATCAACATTATTTCATTGTATACCATATCCTACACCTTATATATATTTTTATGTTCACCTAATAGAATTGAAATGAAGACATAAATTCAAGGATATCAATGAAGAATATTCACTTGGAGCTCTATAGGTGTGGATTGGCCATTTGGTGTACAAGGAGATGGAGCTTGTCCATGATTAGAAGACGCAAGTCTGGACTTCCTATATGAATAGAATTTAAAACCATCTTCATACACTAACTCGGATGAAGACATTTTTATGATTTTCTATGGTGAAATTTCATGCACAACCTAAGAATTTTTGGAAATACTAGTGTTAATTATGGATTTCAAATTAAATTGTAGTTATAAATTTTCATACAAAATTGTTTGTATTTTTTTATTATTATTTGAAAGTTTAATTCATGTATGTTCATTGTTCTCTTCATGATTAAGCTACCATTTTCACATTAATAATTACGTTATTAAATTTTTATAATCCCACCATATTGTTATTTTATTTTTAATTGTCACATTTTTAGGTATTAGTGGTATTTTGAAATTAAATACAAAAACTGGCCAATTCTAGAATTTTAACTATTTTTAAAGCACTTCTATATTTTGAGAATATATTTTTCAATATTTATCATAATTGAATGATTTATTATTTTTATTATTACTTGAATTATGAGATAAATCTTTTTCTTCTAGACTAAGATGTCATTTGACCATCAATAATCCCAAAAAAAATCATTAATGTTGGAGAAATATTCTAGATGAGATGGTCGACCCCAACTCATTTATTGTATCATAAATCACACTCCACAACTCCAATTAAGGTTATTCATAATTTATATTAAATATATATAGATTTATCATTATTATAATAAATATCTTGGATATATTCTTTCATTAATTTGGCCATTAGATTATAGAATTGGGTGGAGAATTTAGGATCCATCGTGCCAGAACTAAATGTTCTGTGTAATTTGAACATATCCCTTTCGTTTGATGGACAATGGTTCTAAATATTCAAGATTAACTGAGGATATATTATGGAATAACATTTATGAAGACATGTGTAACAAATTGTACAATTAAAGGGGCCAACCACATGTAATCTTTGGGGGAAATATTTTGAGCGTGAATTATTCACCCAATATCCCTAAAAATATGTATATCTCCTCCCATTACATGGTGTACCCAATTTCAAGGGGAAGGGTTGAGTTTGGTTTTGTAATTTTTTCTTATATATTTAATATCTAATAATTTTACATTATTATTATATTCATTTATTTCTATTCTCTATTTCTATTCTATCGTGTGTTTCTCCAACAATGCTTTTTCTTATCCCATTGTTTATGAATAACTAACAATAATTGTAGTTTTAGTGGGGTAAATATTGGTATATTAGTTTACTGAAAATTAATTATTTCTCCGGATTTATTCTAAGGATTCATTAGTCATTAAAATTATTGTGGTGAGTAGTCTCCCCAAAGTCAATTCTAATGACTTCTTCCTTCTTATTCACTCATTTGTTTCATGGTGATATCTAATTGATTCAAATAGTGGGGTGTGGGATTGGTATTGACATTTATGATAATACTGTTATTTGTATAGGTTTTAGTGTAGGGTAATTCCATTCTAAAGAGAGGGTGTGGAGTGACTGGTCCTGATCTCCACATTGAATAAAACATTTATATATACTTTGAAAATCAATGATAATACCACCATAAAACCATGAGAGAAATGATTTTCTTATGATGAAATAATTTTAAATTCTTTATATTATTTGTGTTTTGAATTTTCAATTTCAAAAAAAATTATATTACATTCATTTCAAATCCCAACATATATATTACATAAGTTAGTTTGGTATTAGATAGATAAAATTATTGACAATAGAAAGGTGTTCTGTTGTAAAAGACCTTCTAGTGATTGACCCTATGGTTTGCCACTATAGTTAATTCTTAGTATCTTAAGTATTTTATTGAATAGGGTATACTTACTAAAAACTCCAATACTAATTGGGAACAATTTATGGGGAGGCAAAGTGCATACACACACTGTTTTTCATAACAAATCCAAAAAAATTAAAAAAAAATTAAAAAGAAAGAATTTCATTGCATGTCATTGATTCTTTATGTAATGGATTATTTTAGTGATTTTCCATATTCATGGACTAATACTGATTTTACTTTCAGGGAAGATACGTTGATGTTGATAATGGAACAAGATGCCATGATGATTGAAAATAATATCAGTGTTCTTGAAAAAGAAAGGAATCTAATAGAATAACTGGCGAGTGACGTTAAAGATGTCAAAGTTATATGGATAGAATAGAAAAAAAATAAATGATTAGGAATAATAAAAGGCTTGTTATAAAAAAATTGATGTTTTATAATGCAAATGAGACTTCAAGAATCAACATGAAGATCCAAACATCTCTCATTGCCCATTTCTTAAAGAGGTTTCTGAAGATGTCATGCCAACTGATAATACTGTTGGAGATCAACAAGATTTTGATGAACATTGGTTAGATTTGGTTAAAGACAGAAAGTGAAGTGATCCTCCATTATTTTTCATTGATAAGAAAGTACCTATACACCTATCTCATTCATTTGAATACAGCTATAAAGATGATTCCCTTTTTTGGACCGAGTCACCAGTGGAATTTTCTAAAGAGATTGACATTAAATCTCAAATACATGAAAGTGGTGATTTATTTATTGATTCATCATGCTTTAATTTATTGAGTTTATATTGTTTTATGACTTCCCTTGTGCTTAAATTTATAATTTAGGGGGAAATAAGTATACCCTAGATGATGATGAAGATGCCAAATAAGACATGACCAATGATGACGAGGACCCAATCATTCTCCCTCCCCCATCTTCTATGATATACAACATGGAAAAGGGGTAGGAGACATTTTACTCTATCTATGGGTAAATCTATTACTGTTTTATGCTAAATAAAACTAGAAGAAAAATGTTTTGGTTGTTTCTTATAAATAAACTCAATCCACCATTATATTAGAGTTAAATTATTTCAATTTTCAGACTAGGGGTATTAAAATCCTTTCACCTACTTGGGGGTCAATCTAGGAATTATCCCCTTCTTTTTCCTTTTTATTTTTTGTTTTTATTACTCTTTTCATTTTTTTCATCATTTATGGGTATGGTGGAAGTATCTAATCGTATTACGTAAGGATTATGTATCAAAATAAAGTCAGGTTATATCTTTCCATCCCTTAATTTTTCTACCCTTATTATTCATTTGTTTAACTGAAATGATGGGTAGTGATAATTAAGTATGGCGGAGTTTCAACCTTCTTAAAAGTTCATGTGTTATTTTTTTCATATTTTTAAGACTATTTATCTACAACGAATTACTTTATCATTTTCCACACATTAATCGATTTTGAAAGAGTTGATATGGATTTTAAAGAATTGTATTTTAAATGATTGTTGATGTGATAAACTTTTTCCAAGAATTTTATTTTCATAATTTTTATGAGTTTGAAAAAAAAATTAAATCCATTTCCATGAGACACTAACTCAAAATGTTATTCAGTCAAGTGAGATATTATAAACCATTTTGAAATATTATTTCTAATACCAACACTTTCATGAGAGAAACATGGATTGTGTGTGAGAACCAGAATTTGTGATTTATCTCATTCAAATATTTGGATTTCATGGTATATTTTTTATATGATTGAGGAAGTACTTTGGCTAGAAATATATTACTCTCATACCAACCCTTTCATATATCATTTATTATCTATTTGATTCCATGAATTTCTTTATATGGCTAAGACACATTACTGGCCAATATTTCCTTACCTACTTGTACTCAGTATTTTTTCATGGATATTTCAATGTTGAGTGTGGGAAAGGGGTCTTCAATGTGATTGTTTTTGGGATTTTGGTCATTTCTGGGTGATTTGAGGTGTCTATCTACATTTTCTATTGTATATAATGATATAATTGGGTTCTAGTCATCATTGCATTATGTTTCATTTGATCATTTTAGTTTTCCTTCAAAAAAATTGACAAAATTAAGATCGTATTGAATTCCACATTGTAAATTCTATTTTGAATCATTTAACACTCTAAAATCATGTCGATAAATTTCATTAATTCAATATACTGAATTTTCAGCTCATCCTCCTTGAAAGAAATAAAAAAACACAGAAAAGTATGGTACACTGTTCTATAGAATTAAAAAAATGGTGGAGAACATGGATGATATTATTCATTGTATTCATTAATTAGATTATTTATTATGTCAACAAAAATGGGTGGTCACATTCTCTGGGGGATTTACGTGAGGATCATACAATTCTTTCACATGATTATTCATTTATTATACTTAAGAGTCAAACATCATCATTCCATAATTAAAAGTTTTAAGTATTTTACCCACCAACCCTATGCCACAGAATTCACATCGAATATGTACTCATTATTGAAAATATATTCATTTTTTACCCTATGGATAAATAATAATTTTCACAAGCCTATGGCAATATATATAATTTAAAATTATGAGAATAACTCTATATTTAATTTCTCTTGAGTGAAGAGTGACAAAGAATTCATTGTGAGGTAGGTTGTTTATGGGACACATATGGATTTATGATGCTTAAAAAAAATAAATGTGAAAATTAAAATTATGGGCATTTGTGTTTCATATAAAATACATGATAAAATTTTGTTTTGGAAGTGATCGTTCATTTTTTCTCATTTTTAATTATTTTGTGGATTTTTATTTGAATATATGATGACTGCTCTGGAGTACAATGGTTATGTGTGGGGGATTAATGAAGATAAAATTTTCAAATACTTAATTCCATGAAGATGTAATAATAGAGGAACAAGGATTACATGTACCATCTCTTTTTTGGGAATTATGTAGGGAGAAGGCCTCTTATAGGCTTAAGTTAGTTTTCAAAAATTAAGTGGTTTACATTAGTGGTGTACCAGGGTGATCATAGGGTCTCTCACTTTTCCTAAAAATTGTTCTGATAATAAAAAATTTAACTTTCAGTCAGTAATTCCATAAATAAATTTCCACAATCCCACTATAGTGTTTTTTAATTTGTAATTGTTAATTTTTAATGTTTTATCTTTATTTTAAACTTAAATTAAAAATGGAAAATTCTATAATTTTAACTATCAAGAAGTCCCAAAAAATCAGTATTATTGGAGAAATAATTTAGACGACATGGTTAACCCCACCTCATTCATTAGAGCATAAATAATGATCCAGAACTCTAATTAATGAGATACCGATGGATATGAGATTTATGTCAATGATTAATTATTATTATTAATATCATGGATGTATTAATTCATTGAGGTTTCCATTAAATACTAGAATTTGGGGAAAAATTTTGGGAACATTCGGCCTAAATTAAATGTTAAGAGTAAATTAGCCATAACTATTTCTTCTTGTGGTCAATGAATCAAAAAAGTTTTAGGAAGAACATAAGATATATTATAAAACAACATTCATGAAGAAACCTATTAAAAATTCTGAAATTAATGGGGCTAACCATGTGGAATATGTTTGAGGTAGTATTCTGAGAAAAAATTCTTCCCCTATTCTCACTAAAAATATGTATCTTTCCTCCAATTTCAAGGGTATCTATTTTCAAGGGGAGGGGTTGAATTTGGTTTCTGTAATTTTTCATGAAAATTTTAATATATAATAGTTTCTCATTTGTCATTAGTGAGTTCATATCCTTCCTCTATTTCTCATCAATTTTGTGTTTCTCCGAAAGTACTTCTTTTAATCTCCATGTTTTTCGAGAACTAACACTCTCTGTTGTTTGAGGGGTAAAGGGTGGTATTTGAGTTTATTTAATTTTAATTATTTCTCATGTATTCTTCAAAATATTCATTAGTGGTTAACATGATTATGGGTATAGGATTCCAAAAATTCTATACTAATGTATTTTTCCTTCTAGTTCACTCAATTTCTTTATCATAGATATCTAATTCATTCATATGGTGAAGTTTGGGTTGGAAATTAACATGGATATTGTTACTCTTAAAAGAGGATGTATAAGTGTAGGGTAATTCCATTCGAATAATATGGTTTGGAGTGGTTGGTCATTATCTCAACAATGAATTATAGATTGATATATATTTATAATAACAATGTTAATACATCTATAAACCACTGTTAACTATGATTTTCTTCTCCTGACATCAATTTGAACTCTTTCAATTATTTTTGTTTTCAATTTTCATTTTCATATATATTATATTACATGAATTTCAAATCCATATATATATATTATATGAGATTGTTTTTATTAGATATATAATAATAGAGACAATAGAAATACATTATCTTGTAAATAACCACTATGTGATCGACCTTAGGGTGTGCCACTATGGTGTATTTTTAGGATAATAAAAAACAAAATGAATAGGGCAAAATGAATGAAACCCCTAGCATCAGATATCACTATATATATGATGGGACATTAGATTATTTTATTTTATGGGCCTCTATTTGGTCCTTCATTATTGTCATTATGTGATTTTTTGTTGTCTTGGTTGTGCAACCAGGTTTGCTGCTTAATAATCGATCTACTTTTCATTATTGCTGAACCTCGATTAAAACTAGTCCAACATATCCTTTTTTATTCATTTATGTTTTCTTATTATAAGTGTTCCATTCCCACTTTTACCTTTTAACTCATCACATTACATGTGTTCCATTTTTAGCATGATCGGTTCTACCCAAAAAATATTAGAGATCCTACACATTTACTATTTAGACCACCTATTTTCCTTGAAATTTTCTCGTGATAGCAGCTTGTGAACTCATCCACCAATATCACCATTAATTTGTTTACACTTTTCCTTTGATAGGAGTGTGGTTCTTTTTTTCATTAGACATTCATCATCCATGTATATTCATTGTGATAGAATTATAATATTAGGTTCTCTTCATATGTTTCTCAGCATTCCCCCATGATCGAGTGATCCCTCTATGTGGAGAGATCTCATCCCAGTAGTCTTGTTGGATTGTGACATCTACAAGAAGTACCAACCATAGAATCTCTATTCTCCATTTAAACCATCTAGGTTCTTTGGTGTAGTCAAGTGATTGTAATCCTATCTTGGTTTTTCATTTTATTTTCTGTATTGTGTCTATTTCCTACTTCTTGGTCAGTGTTGGGATTGCTTGCATGATACATTCTAGATTGAGTGTGTACATTACAATCTCTATACCACGGTTTTATACTAGATCATTGAGTGGAATAATCACTATGCTCTGATTTTTTTTGGAAAGAATTTATTTCTCCCTTCATTAATTTCATTATTTGATTCATTCACATTGTTTTTTATAACAATAAAATACCGTGGTGGTGTTCATTACATGGATTCAGACCAACTAGTCCAAACCACATAAATTATTTGTGTTCTTTAGTTTTCTGCATCTTGTTCTTTGAATTATTGTTTATCTATTTTAGTATTTATTCTTACGTACCTATGGTTTCAAAAATGATTTGATACTTAGTTTTAATTTTCTACTCTTGAGTTTGTTCGGGTTTGTTTTTTCTCTACAAACTCCCTCACACTACATCATAATTGGAATCAGATCATTTAATTTCTCATTAATCATGACTTCAATTACGTTAAAAGTTGAAATTTTCAGTGGAATAAATTATTTATTCTATGGAGAGTAAAGTTAAGGATGTTTCTTTTGCACAATTGATTAAAATATTCTATTTTAGGTCCTATAAATCTGGTAGTTACTATATCTCTTAAAGGATATTTATACACATCTTTTGTTTTAATTGAACCCACCATTCATGAGAAATATCATTTAATTTTGTAATTAAAAATGTTCGATAATGTATTCAAATAATTTGTACATGAAACTACTTATAAGGATATATTTATTAAACTTGAACATTTATGTCACGGACCAGGCTGATTTGACCCTAATCTGGTCACTCAGGATGGCCCACAACAGGTCCCGAAAGGTGTTCCTATTCCACCCGTGATGGAGAAAATCACCGAGGGAATCAATATTGTATTCAAGTGAACGATTTCACATAAATATAAAAAATAATTCTAACAGCAGAATAAATGTACAACCCAATACACATTTATATAAACATTGAACCGACATCATTTATACAAAAAAACTAAAAGTAAAACTGAACAATATAGTTATACCGATGAGACCAGATGAACAACTAAGACCATGTGACCCTTCCTATCACTCTCTAACACAGCAATCCCATGTCTATATAGGTAATGAAGTCAGGATAAAACCATCAAAAATAATAAAAACAAAATAATACTATATGTGTGAGTATTAAAACTCACTAGGACGACCCAATATTCTATTACTAATTCACTTCCACTTAAAATAAATAAAACATCAATTTTATGTTTGAAATAAAATATATAAAATTATGTTTTCCAAAAAAAATTCCATGCTATGGATGTTATCAGACAAAATATTTATTATTTTATACACAAGAATGCTTGAAAATTTTCCAAAGATATCCAACATCAAAATGAAAAAAAAATTCAAGGGGGTTGCATTAATGAAAATAAACATTTAAATGAAACAAATATTCCACTGATTAATCCATCCAAAAAAATCTATGCTGATGGTGAATACAATATATCCAATGATCAGTAGTCATGTGAACACCCATAAGAACTAGTTTATTGTGAAACCTATGTACATCGTATCTCGATGTGAATGTAACCATAACAATATTTGTTCTCATACACGAGCCACTAGTAAGGAATATATGAAGAAACTAGTGGTCCCCAATCATCACCATTAATGTTTCCATAGTGTTTTTAATGTCATACTTTCTATGTTAAATAGGGGAAAAACCATTCCGGCTAACAAGCATAGTAGTACACATCTTCCCTCCTAGATACATGGGTTTCCCTATTTGTGATCAATCGAGTTCCACAAGTTATTTATAAACATTTCACATGAAAATACCACTGCCAAATCATACACACATATAACATCCCTCAAACATCATTCACATTTCATTCACGAATCAATAAACTAATTAAGATTTTTCTGAAGCAATTTCAATAATTGTAATGAGGATATGCTGATAAGATCAATTCCAATGTGAATATTTATTTTCCAAAAAACCACCAATAAAATATAAAACCTATTTTTTCAGCCCCAAATCCAATCAGTAAATCAATTTCAGGAATCATAAAATGACCCCAAATGATACAACATGATATATAGAGGAACCCCATCATTATAATGAAAAATATCGAATAGTACATTAAGCATTCTTCACAAAACAACATTTATCAATAGGAACTATTTAACCATTCATAAATAGGTGTAAACACACTATTTGAAGAATCAAAACATTTAAAAATCCCTTAATAATTCAAGTTACACATTAACAACACACCCATTTCTATAATGATACCAAACAAGCCTTCCATTGGAAACACATGCCAAAGTACCATAAAATCCCATACTCGATTCTTTATAAAACCAAAAACTGGATTGTAACCCACATAATAAACCCATAAAAATGATTCACATGCTGCCAAAATTTTCATAATCCAAAATTTGTTTTATAACACCTTGAATAAACAAGATCCAACCAGGAACTTTCTCGAAATCAAGGCCTGAAACATTTAATTAAACACACTCTATTTATAATTAAAAATAGTATAAAGTCAAATATTCATTCCAAAAACTTAAAAAAATTGTAAAACCAGGTCATAATCAACAAAAAAACATATTTGAAAACTAGAGGAACATTTATTTAAACAATTGGTGTGCACATTTATACGAAATAACACCATTTTACACAAAACATGGCTTAAATAAACATTTTTCACACCAAATAGATCATAAAAAGGTGGTACATAAATTTTAAACATGTATAAAAGGTGAGAAAAATATTAAAAATATGAAACTTAAATAATAAAGGCATGTGCATGGGAGAACCAACCTCAAAACCATAGTGGAAAGAAAACACACACCAGATAACACCTTCTAAGGGTTTATAAACCTTAAAAATATTAATACCTTCTCTAAAATAGAAAATCCCCTTTTATAAATCATGGGATAACATAACCCTAGGTCACTCATGACTAGGTAGGAAGTGATATACCTGAAATAATGGATAGAGGTGAAAGGAGAAGGAAGCACACCTTGAAAACTAAATAACTCTTCGTTTTCACTTATATACAAACACGTAGAAGCAATGTAATGGATTTTAACTTAATAAGAGGCTCCTTATGTTAGGAAGAAACATGGAAAGATGATTTGGAGGAAGAAGTGTAAAAAATTAATTATTTATGAAGAAAAAAATTACTCTTAAAATCTAGATGATTTGCGAAACCTTGCAGAAGTTCGTTATAATCCCTTGAGATGATGATCTCCAAAGAGGGAAAATTGAACATGGTGGTGCAACAAGAATTTTCCATCTCAATTGATGGATGAAATGGAAGAAAAATATTAAAAAATTATTAATATAGAAAACAAACAATAAATTTTTTAATACTATGAATGGGATCATGGGTTGGCCCAATACATGAATAAATAACCCTAATCCACCATAATTGTGAGTTACTAAAGGGTCCAAATTCAAATTATGTTTTTAATATGTCAGTATAGGACATGTTGGATGTGAAATGACTGCAAAATGTCTAAAAGGGAAGGATCTAAGAATGAAACTATTTTTTTCTAATCTATAAATGGGCTCATGGTTTTCCCCAAATCATGAATTAACCATCTTAATCTCCAAAAACACCCAAACAAGATATGGGGAACCCCTAGTATGATTCCTATACATAGATATAACTTCAAAAATGAACATTTAAATCACCCAAAACCCATGAAAATGACCGTGATTTCCAACTAACAGGATCAAAACCATGAAATAAAAAATAGTGTGTGACAGTTTATATATGTCTAAGTCTGTTTTTATTCAATTAAAAAAATAAAATGTGGCTTTAACCCTTTAAAATGACCCATGGATCATCTAATCATGTGCATCATAATGATGTTAACATAGGATTTATTAAATTATCATATATATATATATGTTAAATTAATTGATGAAGAAGATTCCATAATCATGTTCACTTCCCTTGATGGCACAATTAACTCATTAAAATAATCTTGTATGTACGGTCAGGAACTGATCACCATAGAAGATGTTAAATCAAATGGGTTATATAAATAAATTTAAACACATCATTTGAATGTTAATTTTACTATATTATAATCCTCTCCTCAATTAGTACATGTTATAGGTAAACTATAAATTAACAATGGAGGAAAACATAAGAACCATTTGAATAATTTATTATATTTCAAGTGTGGAAATAATGACCATAAAAAAAGATATTGTCTGGACATTAAAATTAAAGGCAGTGTGTCCCTATCTCATGTGGTATGCCATGGATTTTCCAATATGAATTTTATTTAATTCTAGTTCTGCATCCCTTAGTTAGAATTGGGCATAGATACTTTATAGTCCTTTTCCAACAATCCTAGGACTGGAACATAATGTTTTTTTAGTGGAATCTAGTTAAAAGAAAAGTTTTCTTAGGACTACTCCATAAAGTTTTGGATATTTTGGAGATCATTCTACTTTTGTTTTCCAATTTTTTGGTCACAATGGATTTGAAATCATTTATTAATGTAGTATTAATTTTTTCATTGATATATTTTCATATTCACTATATTTTTTCATGAGGAATGTTGTGTTTGTAGGTATCTGAAAGATTGGGTGATTCTATTTTTAGAGAGACATGGTTAATAATAGTGATCTAGATATTTTAATTTTGATTTGTAATTATTTTTATTTATAACAAATATTTTTTAATTTTATTGTAGAAGTTGTGTAGTATGGGTAGAACTTGTTCCACTAGAGCCACATGTGAAGAGGTATTCACATTGGGTAAATACTTTGTATAAAAAGGGTTTTCTATTTAAAAAATTCTACCTACACTATTGATAGGATAGTGGTAGATATGTCACATGAAAACTATCTGTGTTACTTTTGTTTTATTTTATTTTGAACTAGTGGATATTTGTCAATTATAGTTTCCAAAATCAGATGTTGTTTTGTTTTTCCATAGAAAATTAATTGGATTTTATTTATATATTTAAAACTTTATCCCTCATATGTTCTATTTTCTACTGGGTTTGTCAACATGCTTGGAAATCGGGATATTTTCCCATTTTGGCCTCTGATTCTCCTTCATTATTTTTGGGCATCTTGTACTTTTTGGCGATCCGGGTGGTGCATCACATTTTTTTGTCTCAATAATTGATCTGCTTTGTGGTATTGATCTATTTTGATTAATATTGATCCAATGATCATTGTATTTTTCTATTTTTTTCCCATTCTCGGTGATCAACACCCGTTGCCACCACCCTTCTCCTCACGTACCACGGGTCCGGACATTGGTGTGATCAGTTATGCCTGACAGGGCTTAGATATCTTTTTTACCTTCATTTTTTCATCCACATTTCATCGTCATCTACTTCTCTTAATATCATCATGTTGTCTAATACACCCACTTTATCTTTAATTCACCAAAATTATTAATTTTAATGCGAATGGATCTTGGTTTTCCATCTCAATTATTCGTCCATGATGATTCTTTGAGAGATAGAGGGATTTGATACTCCTCTTCTATGGTTCTACTTTCCCCATTATTCTAGATATCCCTTCAGGTGGAGATATCACCTCCCTTGAGCCTTGTTGAAAAATGATTCCTTCAAGAAGAACCATCCTTAAATTTCCTTTTCTCCAACTATCTTTTCTTAGGTTCATTATAATGGATTGGACTAGTCTAGTTCATTACATTGTGAAACATTGGTGTTTGAGTTGTTCTGGGAGGTCAAGGTGACTTATTTCAACACATATCCAAAATTTCAAGTTTTTTGAATTGTGTATCTCCAAAGGTGAGTCAGGAATGGTAGCTCTTTCTAAAGGTCTCTCATTCCAATAGTAGCTCATTCAAACAGTATCTCATTCCAATGGTAGCACATTTCAACAGTAGCCCATTTGAAGGGTAGTTACTTCCAATGGTATTTCGTTATAATGGTAGCTCATTCCAAAGGTATTTCATCCAATAGTTAGTTGCCCAACAGTTCCTTATCCAACAATTACTCGTTAAATGGTGACCTGTGAATAGTGTTTCTAGCTTATCAATGTTTCTCCCCATTGACATTATGTTTGATAAAAATGCATTAAAATACTCATTTTAAGGTATTTAAGGTTAATTAAAATCCCATAACTTCTACCTAATTTTTCATAAGGCTTTGGGTGCCTTTACTCCATCAAAACACGTAATCCTAACCCGATATGATTTAATGTAAAATTTAAATTATATTTAAAATCACTGCTCCTTTAGATTTTTAGAAGGGAAGGGATATATTCCGTGCTGAATCTTCTTTCTTGTTGTCCTTATTAGTAGATTCCCATAGTTCATCCTATCTTATGAGTCATTTGATCAAACTAAAATCCTTAGATTGTGTTCCCTTAGAGTTTATTAGTGCATATGAACCCCTTTTGTTGGTGCAACTTGGAAGTGTTGATCAGTCTTTGATATATGTTTTGTTACACCACCATTTTTCTGGGTTCCTCAATCAGTTTTCCTCCCATTTCTAAATTCAATGTGATGAGATTTTATCTCAATGTTTTTAATGGATATTTCTCAGTTTTGGTTTGGTATGGTGGTGTCGCGACATCCTCAGGTGCATGCAGTCATTGTGGGAGAGGTGACCATTATTCGTTGTGTTGGCACGTTCTCATACAAAGAAAATTAAAGGCCATTTGATGTAGGGGATTCATTGATTCTAATTTAATCATGTGCATTCATATAGTTATCATGAAATATACATGGGATCACAATGAAAATGATATAAAAAATATTCATTCTGGATTAAAGAATTTGTATCAATTTCATTGCGATGTTATTGCATTATATTTTTCTAGATAGTGTGATATATGTGTTTTACTTTTTTATCATTTCATTTTTGATGGATGTTTTAAAATAACATAATTCTGAGATTATTTGTAAATTGATTGGATAAAGGATTAAAGTGGCATGATTAATGAATCTAGTTGCCTTTGTTATATGGTGATGATAATCAAATATATGCATTTATACAAGTTTATTTGAATCGGTAAATTTATGAAATAATAATGAAATAGTTGTGTGTTAAATGTAATTCCATATAGGGTATGAGTTACCCACATTCTTGTAAAGGTGATATATCTTATGATTTGGAGTCATGATATATCATTGTGTGTAGATACTGGATGCCTTATCTTAAGGCTATGGGCCTAGTTTCAATGTTTTAATAATATTTCTTATGATGTGATGTGAACCTTGGATGGCTAAGCCTGGATGCTTATTTTGGTATGTGGGGAAGGTAGGCCTTGAGGTTGTGTTAGTAGTTGATGCCTAGAGTGGAGAGAAGCATCATTTTATGCATGTGGGTGTTGGGGAGGACACTAGAGATGATAGAATTGGTTGAAGTTGGGATTACCTATTGATGTGAATGGTAGAATCTTATTAAATA
Source organism: Viscum album (assembly GCA_963277665.1). Lineage (NCBI taxonomy): Eukaryota > Viridiplantae > Streptophyta > Magnoliopsida > Santalales > Viscaceae > Viscum > Viscum album. The sequence continues at coordinate 909,091,513 of OY728133.1, read as the reverse complement.
TGTAATTTTTTTATTATCTTGACATTACTTATTGCATGATTTAGCTATTCATAATTAAAATACTTCCAAAAGCACTGAAGATGCGTGAGGTATAGCACATAAATTCTTGTGTTTAGCTTCTTGAGGATGGATGGGACTATGATTCTTCTATATGTGGGAAAGACTCATTGGGTAGTTCATATACTCACCATATTGAGACCCTTTCATTTGGTATATTATAATATTATCCTAAAATACCTATAATTATTGAAAGTGTTAGTTTTGTAGATAATTGTATGAATAAATGTTTAACCCATGGAGTTAGATCTTGCTGAGATGCAATGTTGAGGTAGTATTTCTAAGACCCCATAGACTCGGTTTGGTTATGTGTAAAAGGCATGGAACATGTTGTGATTCTATAGAAATGTAATGCAGAATTTGATAATTGTTAATTAATGGTCATATAATTAATTAACGTAAAGTGAAACAGATTAAAATGGATAATATGATTTCATAATTCTCTTTAAAATTGTTGTGTGCTTATTTGATATCTAGTATTACCTATGGAATCCAGGTGTCTGGGATTTGTGAGCTGCAGTTGAGTTTATGAATACATTATGCCCATAGTTTGGTTGTGACATTTATTATATTTTGTACTTTTTGTGTTTTTATATGCTAATACATTGAGTCGGTTAGGGAAACTGACACTCTTGGGATTATGAGTCCTGTAGAGTGTTTTCACCAATATCTTGGTGAGATGATATATCGATGAATAAACCCATTGACCCTACACTCATCTCTTGGTAGTTACTTTTTATAGTAGGCATGATGGTTACTTTCTCCCTATATATGTTTGCAGAGTGTTGTAATGGCCTGTGGTTATTTCACCCACATATATTCTGGATATAGTTTTCTATGGACTACTATAGGTGTAATGTGTCTTGGTTGTGATTGATTGAGGTTCTTTACTTGGTGTATGGGATGTGATGGATTGAGTTACAATACCCAACATATGATACATGTAATGAAAGCTGTGGTGGAACCCAGAAAATACATTGTTACTTTTGTTTTTGTGGATGCAGTGGTGAGTTGCATGAGGTGCATGTTATGGTGCTTCGCCCATGTGTCTTCATGCCATCCTTTTGGAGAGAGATACATATTATATGCGATGTTGGTGAGAAACAGAAATCTAATGGGGAAGTGGTAGTAGGGTACCCTTGATATTCTTTATTATATTATATAATCTTTTATACGGTAATTGGTAAGAGTAACCATGGTGAAGTCGGGAATACAATACACTTGTTTAGGTGATGAGTTAGTTTCACATGTTATTCACTGTGATTTAGAATGCTTCATTTACTTTTCCATGAGAGGATCTAGGGAGGATCCAACTGAGTATATAATTATAACTAGCCAATATTATACAAACTATTTTTAGGTCACTTGGAGTAGGTTAAAGGTCAAGCTAGTTACTACTAGCTAGGGGTTTACAAGAGTTTTTTGGTCTTTGCGGGCACTGTCATTTTACTGTTTTTGTAACATGCAGTTTTTGAATTCAGTTTTAGTAGTTATTTTATGGCATTACATATGAATACAATGGTTACTTTTAATTTTTATTCAGAGAAGAAGTTAGTCGGTGTCTTTCTTATCTCTCTCTTTCACATGTGTTATCTTAGAGTCTAATACCTCCCATCTGGGTGTTTATTATTCCCCAGGTCCTAGTCTCCAACCAGGGGCCTACTGAAGGTAGGACTCTAGGGACACAATCTCTCTCCTCACATTTTTGGACTAGTAGGGGTACAATTTGTGGGGAGGTGGTCATGAAATAGTGGTATTATTGTTTTGGTTGAGGTATAGGATGGATTTTGGAGTTGTTTACATTTAATGATATATTTGTAGGTAGGAATGGTGCCATCTATGTTTAAAATGTTATGTAAGCACGACAGACCATCTGAGACATAGGTATTTAAGGCTTTCTGTGATCTAATTCATGGATAATGAATCTAAAAGTGGCTACTAAATGATGTGATACATGATGCAGGGTATACACCTTAGAAGGAATCACATATCATTCTTCATTGAACCTATGTTTGAATGGGTTGAGCATGGGGAATGTTATCCTAAAATAAATAAATGAAAAAAATTAATTAATATTAAAGTATTCCATATTCTACATTTGGGAGCTCAAACTGTTTGATCATTTGGATGTATGGCTGCATGTTAACGTCATCATTAGGTTCTCATTGAATATGTCCAGCAGGTTGCACCAGTATGTCATTGTAGAGTAGAGGATTATGATGACGACACTTGGAGGAAGACACTTTGAGAGTTTCAGTGCCAGAAGCTGAAGAAGTACGAGGGAACCATTTCAGATGCTGTGATAGAATACTGGTTGGAGGATGTTGAGATATCCTTTAGTTTGATATGTTCACAGAATGAGCAATGGGTTTTGTTGGTTCTAAAAACTCAACATGGTGAAATGAGGTAGTGGTGGTTATTGTTCCTAGAGGATATTGAGTAGTGGGAAGTCTGGTAGGATAATTATTGAGATAAATTTCAAGCTATGATTCTTTCTTTGATTGTACAAGTGTTCATTGACTAGGAGCTTTTTACCCTTTAGCATGAGAGTTCCAATGTGTGAGAGTGCAGGATCTATTTCAGGATCCTTATGTGATATTCTTTAGACCTGTTTGCAAATGAAGAGTTTAGGGAGAGGAATTTTGAGGAGGCCTTTTATCTACTGATCTAGTTTCAGGTCACCCTGTTTATGAGGAAGATGTATCTTAAGGTGTTTTCTAGAGAAGAGGTCATTAAGAGAAAGTTAGTTAGAACCAGATCATCACAAGGTGGGGGGGGGCATCATTATTCCTTTGGAAAGAAAGCTATGATAAGAGGTACCTAGTTTCTAGGATTGAAGAGTTCCAATTCATCCAAGGGTTGGTCACATCTCTTAGTATATCCTTTCTCTAGGGGACGTATCCTTTAGGGCTATGAAAATAGGTCAAGTGTTTCTTTTTAGACTAGGTTCATTTGTGTCATGAGTTCCAAGCCTTTCTAATCAGTTAGCATGCATCATTTGTTCCACTATAGGTTTCTCCATTGAGGCAATTACAACCGAGGAAGCAGTAGAAGTTTGCACTAGCATTGGATCAGTAGAGAGAAGATGGGGCTGGTAGATGACTGCCTGAGGATAATCCCCATCTTCCAAGAGAAGTGTATGTCCATGATGGTGGTTTTCATCAATGCCAGAGAGGCCATGGAGTAGGTTGTGTTCAGGACCATGCGTCAGTGTTTCCAGTTCCAAGGGATAAAAACATTGTTCGAGGTACCCTTTGTTTGTTTTCTACATATGTGCATTCCATGTTTGATTTACTAGTGATGAAATCCATCATATCACCTTCCCATGTCCATTCCATGGGAAATAGTGAAAATAAACATCCAGTAACTTTTTTATTGACCACACCAGTTGGAAGTGAGTTTACTTGATTGAATTATGTAGGGACTGTGAGCAAGTTTTGTAGAATCGCCACACTTTTTGAGATTTCCTATGTTTAAGAATACACCCATATGATTTCATGCTCAACATGGTTTGGTAGTATTCAGATTAGGCCATCATGGATTGATTCCAGAGGTATGTGGTTTTCATGGACACTGATGGAGATCCATTAGTGTTTTTGAATGATAGTCCCTCATAAGGGTTAGAGGAATTTTCATCTTTATCATATTTGATGAATAAGATGATGTCATGTTCATCGGAGGATCAACAGACAGAGTTTCTTGGGGTCGTGGAAGTGTACCATGATGTCTTCCCAGATGAGGTTGTAGCATTCCCCCCTCAACGAGAGATCATGTATGGGATTGATCTAGATCTATTTGTGTCTCATATCATGATATCTATATATATAATTAAACCTTTCATGTTGTGGGAGCTGTGTATACGTCTAAATTTTATGTTTTTGTGCGGTTTTGTTTGGTCAATTCTGTCACTGTGGGGTGCACCAGTTTTGTTTATAATGATTGTTGATGACAGGTTGTGGTTGTCTCTTTATTATCATCAATTTAACTAAGTGACAATGAAGAACCGTTATCCTCTTACATGTATTGATTATTTTTTCGATCAACTGAAGGTTGAAAGTTGGTTCTCGGAGATTGATTTGCGATCAGGATGTCATTTGATGTGTATGAATGATAATGAAATCCAGAAGACTTATTTCTGTTGTCATCATGGGCATAACGAGTTCATATTGATTACATTAGATGTGATTACTTCTCTAGTATTGTTTAGGGGGTTGATGAATGATGTGATCCTTGAGTTCCTGGATAATTTCATGGTTGTTTTGATCGACAAAATACTTGTGTAATCCATGTCCCAGGAGGTGATTCTAGAGAATCTGTGTGCCGTTATGGGAGTTCTTCTTCAATAATAGCTATTAGGGAAATTTTCAATGTGTGAGTTTTGGGATTGAGAAGTCCATTTTCATGTGGGATGTAGTATCTATTTCGAGAATAATTTTAGATTCATCAAAGATAGATGAATTTTTTCTTTGGGAAGTGCCATAGATAGTGGAAGAGGTGAGACTGTTAAATGGTTTTAGAGGCTATTGTTGGAGGTTCATATAATATTTCTCTAATGTTGAAACTCCTCTAATATCATTGACTATAATGGATTATTCATTCACATGGATTGGTCATTATCGTGCTACATTCAATTATCTTAAAGATAGGTTTTTCAGTTCTCTTATACACTTCCTTCCAGTAGAATGAGATTAGTTTATGGTTTTCTATGATTCTTCACATCTAGAGTTTGGATGTGCTCTGATGCAGTAAAGATCAATTCTTTCTTATGGAACTCGGTTGTTACATCCGCAAGAACATAACTATGCCACCAACGATCTCGAGTAGTTATATGTTCCTCAGCAGTAGTGGTAGGTCACCTCAATGGAATTTTTTACCATATTACCTCGAGCCTAGGGGGTATGACTCTATATGGGTGGTAGTGTATCATTTTAAAAAATCAACCCACTTCTTATCAATATTGTAGTCAAGATCAGTATAGTTTTTATCGAGTAAATATCTAGAGGTGGAGGTGAGACACCACATAGTCTCGTGGATGATCATTACTTATCGAGATATCCATTTTAAATCCAAGATGTGGAGAGGAATACATCATACTTTTGGTTCTCATCTATGTGTTAGAACTTAATTTCATCCATAGATGGATGTTTAGAAATATTGGACCATCCATACACTTGAAGACATGTTTCACTCTTCTTTATTAAATTTTTTTGGTTCATGGATGAGGCACTAACCCTTGGTATAGTTTCCTTAATAAATTTATTTTGACTCCACCATTGGTATGGCACCCTTTTAATCCTAGAGTGTCCAACCATTCCTTTCTTTGTTATGCTAGTTTAGGGTTGGAGAGTTTTCAATTCTTAATTTGAAGCTCGTACCGAGAATTACATAGATGGTTTAGGTGATTCATGAGTGGATAAAGGAATCACAAGATCGTCTAAAGTCCTATGTCGATCATAGGTGGATACCTTAGAAGCTTGACGATGGTGATCATGTGTTTTTGAAGGTGATTATCCATTGTGGGAATAGATGAATTGGTCATGGGAGTAATCTTTCAACACATTTTGTTTGGCCTTTATTGGTGTGTGATCATGTTGGAGTTGTGGTGTATCAACTAGCACTTCCCCTGAAAATGAGCCACATGCACAATTTCATCATGTGTTTCTTCTCTGTTATTATCTTCACGATGACTCTAATGTCACCAATTAGGGTGAGATTGATGTTGTTGATGATGCAAACTTCTAGGTGCGGCGTAGGGATATTTTGGGCTATAAAGAAAATGTGTTTCTTGGAATTATGTCCCCTTGGTTTGTGTATTGTGGTGACATGATGGAGTGTAGGGGAGTACATTAGATTTTGAGTCACATATATATTCTCAGTAAACCTAAATATTTGATTTTTTTCTCTTCTCTTATAATGTTTTCCCTCTAGTGTTTGTAGACCCTTTCTATTTATGATATGGCTTTCTTGGGTTTCTTGTTGCTACTTTCTCACATTTTAGGGGTATATCCCCTAAGAGAGTGTTTATTATATAGGTGTTTTTGTTGTCTGTTTTCACATTAGTACATTTTTAAAATGTGGATGAGCTTCTGTGGGGGCGAGAGCCTAGAGAGGTATATCACAAGGTTGTTGTTCAGTCCCCCTTTTTGTTTCCTCTCATGGTCAGTTTATTATTATCGAGGGAGACAATAGTTTAATAGGTATCTAATTTAATGGATCGGACCACTCATACCCATACCATTGTGACCATATGGTCTTTGAGGAGTTTTGGGAGGTCAAGGAGACTTTTTTCAACACTCTTCCAAAATTTTTAGTTTTGTGAATAGTGTTTCTAAAATAGTCAGTTAGAAACAGTAACTCCTTCCATCGGTAGATTGTTACAATGTTAACCCCTTCCAATAGTAGCTCATTCCAAATATATATTATTCCAATGGTGACGTGTTCAATGGAACCTCTTTTAGTGGTAACTCATCCAACAGTGACTCATCTAGTGGTTACTCATCCAATGGTGACTCGTGAACATTGTTTCCAGCTTCCTACAGTTTGGTCCCTTTGATGTTATTTTTGGTGAAAACATTTTCAAAACCATGTTTTAAGGGATTTAAGTCCAATTCAAATCACATTACTCCTATCTAGATTTTACGGAGGGTCCATGTGCCTTTACTTAGACAAAAAAAATAATCTTCACCAGAGCTATTTTAATGTAAAATCAAAATTGTATCATAATATTCTAGTCTGAAAGTTTTTCAAATGGACTGAGATATATTTAGAGCACTTTCAACCTTCTTGGATTCCTTGTAATGGGATTCCCGTAGTTATTCCGCTCATAGGATTCATGCGATGGATTTGCAATACATGGATCATGTTATCTTAGATTTTCCTACTGACTGTACACCCCCTGTTTTGGTGCAACCAGGAAGTGACGATTAGTATTCGATATAAATTACATTATACATCTATTATTTTGGGTTAATTGACCAATTTTTCTACCTTTTATCCTCACCATGTTATGGAATTCGATATCTAAGATTCTAATGTAGCTTTACATGTTGTTGGTTGGTGCCGTGGTGTCACAACATCTTCTAGTGGATGTAGTCATTATGTAAGAGGTGATCATGATTAATTGTATAGGTTGGTTCTCGTGTAATGAATGTTGAATGGATTTTGAGGAATGGTATTATTTTATTCCCTTTTATTCACATAAATCATATATTAATCATAATTTATCCAATGGGATTTTAATTAAATGGATATAATAAATATTTGAATGAAATTGAAAAAGTGGTATCAACTTCTTAGTGATGTTAATGGATCTTATTTGGCCATATAGTGTTATGTCTATGATTTTTTTGTTTAGAAGGTCATTATTGATGGAAATTGGAAAAAAAATATAGTTGGGATAATTTTAAATATATTGGATAAATGATTAAAGAGGAATATTTAATGAATGTGGTAGTTTTTATTTTTTTTTATGATAATAAAATAAATGCAGTTATGAAAGTTTAATTGAATCTGTTAATTAATGATAGAATAAAGAACTCGGTGTGTGTTAAATGTAATTCTGTATGGGGTATATGTTACCCACGTTCTTGTAAAGTCCTTGTACATCATGTTTTGGATATGTGAGAGATCATTTTGTGTGAAGTCTAGTTGTCTTTCCTTAGGGAAAAGAGAGAGGTTTCTATGTTTTTTCCCACTTCTTGTAATATGATGTGAGCTTGGCATGTCTGAGCATGTATGGTTATTGTAGTGTGTGGGGAAAGGAGTCCTCGTGGTTTTGGGAGCAGTTGATTCCTATATTGGTGAGATGCTTCAGTTTATGCAGTTCGGTGTTAGGGAGGACAATAGAGATGATGAAATAAGTTGAATATGGGATTACCTATTAAAGTGAAAGTTGTATGATTGTGTATTTTTTTTAATTTTTTTACTTTTCGATCCGAACTGCTTGAGGCAGCTGATCATTCTTACCCTCCTTCCAAAAGATATGAAAACAAATGTGGTATTCCATGTTCTTTTTATATTTAGATTCTTGAGTACGGATGGGTCTACACTCCTACTATATGTGGAAACGACACAACGGGTAGTTCATCTACTCACCATGTTGATCCCCTTGTGTTTTTAATCTTATAATTTTTCCTAGAAAAACTAGAATTATATAAAGTGATAGTTTTGTTAACAAGTGAATTAATAAATTTTTATCCCTTGGGATTGGAGCTTGATGGGGTGCAATGCTGATGTGGTATTTCTGAGAATCCATGAACTCGGTTCAGTTATTCTAGGAGGGCATGGAACTTGGTTGTGATTCTAATGAAATGTTATGTTGAATTGGATCATGGTTAATTAGTGAAAAAATAAATAATTAAATTAAAGTGAAAATGATTAAAAAGGATAATATGATTTAATAAAGCTCTTTAAAATGGATTTGTTCTTTTAGGATATCTATTATTAGTATTGGAAGTCAGGTTTCCAAGAGACGTGAGATGTAGTTGAGTCTAACACTATGTTATTCCCATTTTGTGGTTGTCAGTTATGTTATATCCTGTAATTTTTATCTATAATCTACTCCACCCTATTGGTGAGGGAAACTGAAACCCCATGGATTTTTTTCCCTGGGTGGCATGTTTTCCACAACATCTCGGTGGATGCATGGATATTTGACAAAACCCTTTTACCCCCACACTCTTCTATTGGTAATTAATTGTTCTAGAAAGCTTCATGAGGAGATTTTCAAATATATGTGTGTAGAGAGTTGTAATGTCTTTTTGTTATCTAACAGAAAACTATTTTGGATATAGTTTCATATGGACTATTAGATGTGAAATGTGTAAAGGTTGTGATGGATTGAGGATATATATTAAGTGTATGGGATATGATGGATTGATGTACAATACCCATCAAAGGATCCATTCTATGTGAGCTGTGGTGTCTCCCAGAAACTTCCTGGTTACTTTTGGTTAGGATGGTGCATTGGTGAGTTACATTAGGAAAGTGATGCGCTGATTCGACCAGGTGTATTCAAGCTAGACTTTTGGAGAGAGATTCTCAGGATGTGTGAGGTTGGGGTAAAGAGGAAAACTAGTGTGGATGTGGTATCCAGTGACCTATAAATTATTTATGATATTATATACACATGTATTTGATACATGGTGAGTGTTTACTTTGTTAGGAAGGGAACATAGTATAATGATTTAGGTGACGATTTAGTTTCACCTTTTGTTCACTGTGATTTATCATTCATTCATTACCTTTTCATGAGATGCTCCAGGGATGATCCGACTGAGTATACTAATATACTCAAACAATGTTATATAAATTATTTTTTGGGTCTCTTGGAGTTGGTTTGAGGTTTGTATAGTTACTACAAACTTGGGATTTTTAGGATCTGTTTAGGCTTCATGGTTAACACTGGTTTAATCTCTATTGGTACATGCGGTTTTTCATTTCAATTATAATATTTATTTTATGAAATTACTTATGTGAACATGGGTTTCATTTAGTTTGAGGTATAAGAAGTAATTGGTTGATTTATATCATATCTCCATCTTTCAGAAGTGTTCTTTCATAGGGAAACAACTCCCATATGTCTGTTTACTATACCATTGGTGTAAGCTTCCAAACCGAGGCCTATTGAAGGTGGGACTCTAGGGTCTCTCTCTCTCTCCTCCAATTTTTGTCCTAGGATGGGTACACATTATGGGGAGGGGGTTTAGAAATTCTTTTTGTAGCATTGAGTTTGAAATAATATCTTGGTTTTAATGTTTCTACTCTGTATTGTATATTCTTTCTTCTTCTCGGTCAGGTTTGGAGATATGTTTCTGAGTTCATCTAACTCGAGTGTGTATGTTACCATGTTTGGGATGGGTTTCTGTAACAACCTGCACTTATTTCATACATAATCTTGAATTTATTCAAGAAAACACTTCCTTTTACATTGAGGATCTTTTCAAGTTTAGAGATTTAGAGAAATAAGACAAATCATTCATAACATTACACATTGTTACATATTGGATACCATAAAATCAGTTTCCATTTTCCTCAGAATATAAAACATTAAAACTTTCAACAAGACTCCTTGACAATTCTTCAACATTTAACATGTCTTCCTTCCTTGTATTACTCATCCATTAACCTGTGAAAAATCATTTAAAAACTTGGGATGAGAACAAAAGCTCAGTAAGGTATGAAAAAGAAGGAAAAATCACATTAGCCCCTGAATACGCATGACGTATGAAAACATTTTCAAAAGACATGATTTCCACCCATAAATACTTACTTTGTGTAACATGAGATTTACACAAGATCCACACCAAACATAATTATAATCATAGAGGTATCTTGGGGCATTACTTACATAATCTTGTAACAATCTTGGCTACCTTAAAATTTGTAAACCTCATGGCTACCATACTTTGTGTAACCATCGCAGTTACACGTGGAGTGACCATACAGCCGACCTCCAACTTACTCATACCCAATGCATTGGAGGGAAATATAGGTCCCACCCTTCATCATAAGAAATTCCCAATAACCAAAACATTATCATACAACATAAATAATAGCATAAAAACATTGCTTTTGAATCTTGTAAAACAGAATTTTAAAAAGGGGGTTTTAGAAGAAAAGTCACTTATAAACATCATAAACTTGAAGTGAGAATTAATAGAGTGGATGGAATATGTATATACTCTATAAAAACACATAATGAAACATAATATAGATAGAACCCATCACAAAATAAATTTAAATAGCACATAAATAAAAAAGTAGATGGTTAACCCAAAGAATGGAAATCGGGTTAAGAATTCCCTTACATTGGTCTTGTCTTACTTCAAAATTTTTTAAACCTCCTGTATAATGGTTAAAAGAGTGTTATTAGTATTTTACAGAAACATTTTCATATTTATAGCATCTTATATGGTCATTTCATAACCTCATAACACCCCTTCATTGTAAGTATTTTGTTCCTTGCTTTATTTTGGGTGAGTTCTTTTGTGATTTTCACAATCGGTTCATGATGAATCGTTCTTGTTGATTGGAAGTGAAACTACAGAATTGGAATGGAGTAGTTTTTACATATTTTCAGTACCATAAATTATACCATTTTTCACTTTTATTCTTTATATGATGATGATTCATAAGTTAAAACATTAATTATGTTCGTTCAGATCATTTAAGTGGTTCTTTGATAATTACAGCCATATTTAGTCTTATAAATATGAATCATGAGTACAAAAGAATTCCATAACCTTATGTGAGTCATAAAAAATATATTATAACCTGTTTCAACCATATAAATGGTTTCATGACCAGATTGAATGTAGAAATGGAAGAAGAGAACATGTCATTTTTGATGGTGATAAATTTAACACCTCATGAACAACGTTCTCTTTAATAAAATAAATGGAAGAGGGAAAGGGTGTGGGGTGATATAATATAACATTAGAATCATAATATTGAATTATATATATAATACTGGATTTAAAGAACAATTTGGATGAATATAGGTAGGGAGATATCAAGAAAGGGACTTGAACTTGAAAGGAAAATAAAGGAGAAGAGAGAGAAAATTACCTTTAGAATCCTTCTCTTGAGATCCTTTTTAAGGAAGCTAGGCTTGGTCTTTTGATGAGACAAGCAGATTTTGGACGTGGGGGATGATCTAGGGAAGGTTTTTGGGTAGAGTTTAGAGAAGTCTTGGAGCTTGAGAGTTGTGAGGAAAAGAGGGAGTGAAGGGTGGCTTTTATAGTGGAGGGGAGAGGGGTTTCCTTAATATAAAATTGATTAGTTTATTAATTTCACCAAAAACCAGGAATAGTGAGTCTTGGATGACCAATAAAAGTATTTTTATAATGTAATCCTGAACAAATTGGGCTTACATCAGCAGAACATCATCGGTGACTCAATTAATACATTATTTAGCTTTTATTGTGAATTATCGGATTCCACTATTCATCAAAAATTCATGTATCTCAGAAAAATATCAAAAATTTACCCCAAACATTTTTTGACGTGTAGAATCCAAAAATGAAGTCCATTTTTGAAAAATATTTTTTATATATTATTAATTTAATAATTAATAAAAATCATAATTTACTTAAAAAACAGTTTTTAAGATTAAAACTAAATTTATAGTTCTTTCAAAAATTACGTAAGGTCTTATAAAATTATCTAAAAACTATTAGACATTGATTCAATAATTTCTGAATACATTACAGGAAACAAAATATTCTTTTAAATTAATTAATTAATTATAATTAATTATTTATGACTTATAAAATACCAAAAACGTTTACTAAGGTCAAATTGTCACTTTGTAAGATATCTAAATTATATTTTATTATTCATAGGTAATGTTACTCTTATTTACTATTCATACTATTCATAAGGGTAGGTTACTATTCATAAGGGTAGGTTACAATTCATAAGGGTAGGTTACAATTAATAAGGGTAGGTTACTATTCATAAGGGTAGGTTACTATTTACCAAAAAACAAGTTTGTTTCATCAGACTCTAAATGACATACTGAACACAATTGTAGATGACAGTTTCTTGAAATTCAAAACATAGGAGAAATAAAATTATGTTTAAAGGATACTTATAAATATATACCTTAAACAAAATTTCAACCATTTTCAATTTATTTTAAGAAAACCTTGGGATGTTACATTATCCCCACCTTCTTGAAATTGCGTCCTCGCAATTTTATTTACTTATTAAACAACTGAGGGTATTTTTCCCTCATAGCATTTTCAGACTCCCATGTTGCTTCTTCAACCATGTGGTTTCTCCACAAAACCTTTACCAGGTGGATTACCTTATTCCGCAGTACCTGTTCTCTTTGATCAAGAATCTGAACCGGTTTTTCTTCATAAGAAAGGTTCTCTGCCAGCTGAACTACTTCTGGCCTCAAGTCATGTGATGAATCTGGAACATACTTTCTCAACATCAAAACATGAAAAACATTGTGTACCTGAAATAAGCTCGGAGGAAAAGCTACGAAGTATGCAACTGTTCCAATTTTATCCAAGATTTCAAAAGTACTGATGAACTGTGGACTTAGTTTCCCTTTCTTATCGAAATTCATCACACTTTTCCAAGGAGATATTTTAAGGAAAACATGGTCACCTACCTCAAAAGAGAAGTCTTTCCTTCTGTTATCAGCATAACGTTTCTGCCTGCTCTGAGCTGTCCTCATGTGTTGCTGGATCACCCTCACTTTCTTAGCCACTTCTTCTACTAATTCTGGCCCCATCAACATTCTTTCACCGACTTCATACCAAAACACAGGAGTCCGACACCGCTTTCCATACAAGGCCTCAAAAGGTGCCATCTGAATACTGGAATGAAAATTGTTATTATAAGAAAACTCAACTAATGAAAGATGTTGATCCCAACTTCCATGATAGTGTATTGAACAAGCTTGAAGCATATCCTCCAAAGTTTGAATCGTTCATTCTGACTGCCCATCTGATTGAGGATAAAAAACTGTGCTGAAATTCAACTCTGTGCCCAAAGACTTATGAAGTCCCTTCCAAAATTTAGAAGTGAACCTGGGTTCTCGGTCAGACATAATGGAAAGAGGAACTCCATGTAAACTGACAATCTCCTTGAGGTACAATCGAGAAAGCTGATCTAATGTCATTGTATCTCGAATATAAAGAAAATGATTAGACATTGTTAGCCGATCAACAATAACCCATATCGCATTTTTACCTCGAGAAGTTTTTGGTAGTCCCACCACAAAATCCATGGATATATTTTCCCATTTCCATTCGGGCACTGGAAAAGGCTGAAGCTTCCCCTTCGGTAACTTCCACTCTGCTTTAACCTGCTGACATGTCAAACATTTCATTGTAAATTCAGCAATATCTCTTTTCATCCCATTCCACCAGTAATACTCTCGAAGGTCTCTGTATATTTTAGTACCTCAAGGATGAACAGAAAATGGAGAACTATGAGCTTCACACAACAATTCTTTCTTCAACTGGGAATCACAAGGCACACACAACCTTTTTACAAATATTAAAACACAATCATTATCAAGATTAAATTCTAGAAACTTACCCATTTTAACCAATTCTACCTTTTTCTGTAGCTCACGGTCTTCCCTCTGCGCTTTCATAATTCTTTTTGACAACGAAGACTGCACTAAAACCTGAAACAAAATAGATATATTCCCTGCAGCAACAACTTCTAAGACAAAATTCATCAAATCATTAATCAAGGGATCATGTTCCAATCGTAGCATGGTTAATGTTGCATGATTTTTCTGACTTAAGGAATCTGCTACTTTGTTTGCTTTTCCAGGATGGTAATTGATCGTGCAGTCATAATCCTTTATCAGTTCTAGCCCTCTTCTCTGCCTCATGTTTAATTCCTTCTGAGTGAATATATACTTATGACTTTTATGGTCAGTATATATTTGGAATTTGGTTCCGTATAGATGATGCCTCCATATTTTAAAAGAAAAAACCACAGATGCCAATTCCAAATCATGTGTGGGATAATTTAGCTCATGAGGTTTAAGTTGTCTCAAAGCATAGGCAATTACCTGATCATTCTGCATCAAAACACAACCAATTCCCTTCAAAGAAGCATCAATATAGATGAAAAAATCACCATTCCGAGAAGGTAAGTCCAAAACTGGAGCATTCACCAATCTCTTCTGTAGTTCCTGAAAAAAAACATCACATTCCTCTATCCAAACAAATTTAACCCCTTTCCGTGTTGACTTAGTTATTGGGCTAGATAACCGTGCAAAGTTCTTAACAAACCGTCGGTAATAACTTGCTAAGCCCAAAAAACTATGAATCTCTGTAACACTTGTGGGTCTTGACCATTCATCAACTACTTTCGTTTTTGCAGGATCAACTGTTATTCCATCCTTATTTACAATGTGCCCAAGAAAAGAAATTTTTTGCAACCAAAAATCACACTTGCTGAATTTTCCATATAGTTTCTTTTCTTTTAAAGTTTGTAAAACAACCCTTAGATGTTTTTCATGCTCCTCTTTATTTTTAGAAAAAACCATAATGTCATCAATAAATACAACCAAAAACTTATCCAAGAACTCATGAAATACTCTATTCATAAGATTCATGAATACAGTAGGTTCATTAGTTAACCCAAATGGCATAACAACAAATTCATAATACCCATATCTAGTACAAAAGGCTGTTTTCGGAATGTCATCCTCCTTCACCTTCAGCTGATGGTATCCGAATCTCAAGTCAATATTGGAAAAGTACTGAGCTCCCTGGAGCTGATCAAACAAGTCATCAATATGAGGCAAAGGATACTTGTTTTTAACAGTGATTTTATTCAAAGCTCTATAATCAATGCAAAGTCTCATGTAACCATCTTTCTTTTTAACAAACAAAACAGGGGCTCCCCATGGTGAAGTACTGGGACGAATAAAGCCTTTGACAAGCAAATCCTGCAACTGATTTTTCAATTCATGAAGTTCTATTGGAGCCATATGATATGGGGGTTTTGAAATTGGCTTAGCATCAGGAAATAAATCAATTTTGAATTCGACTTCTCGTTCAGGTATGATACTGGGTAACTCTATAGGAAAAACATAAAGGTATTCATTTACCACTGGCACATCATTAATTTGAATAGTTCCCTTGTTTTCAACAATATGAGCAAGATATATTTCACTTCCATCTTTCAGTAGTTTCTCAGCTTCCTGATATGTTATCAATTTTATGGGTTCATTCTTGTATACAAACTGAAACTCTTTCTGAAAAAAAACTTATTTAGCTCTACAGTCATTCTTATCATGATAATCAGAAAGCCAGTCCATCCCCAGAATAACATCAAACTCGACTAAGGGTAAACAACAAGGTTTGCAGGTAAAGTCTTTCCACATACCACAATAGAAATATTCTTATAATTCCTCTTTGCTATAACATTTACCCCTGGTGTTTTAACAACAAGTTCAGGTCTCATTTGTTGAGGTGATATTTCCAATTTACTAGAAAATTTCTCAAAGATGAAGGAATTTGTAGAACCCGTATCAAACAAAACTTTAGAAAAATGTGAGTGAACAAACAAAGTACCTCATACAACTTCATTGGATGGCCCAACACCTGCTGACGTAGTCTCAAAGGATCTCACTACACCTTTCTGCTTGTAGTCTGGCTTCTTTGAAAAATTTGGATCCCTCTTTGGACAAGCATTTGCATATTGACCCATCTCACCACATTTAAAACACTTTACAGTTTGCTTATCAAGATTAGTCTTTGAATAATTTTCATTGCCATCTCGGGCCATATGTCCAAACTTACAACATTTAAAACACTTCCTAGTTTCGATAAGACATTCCCCAGGGTGCTTCTTGCCACACTTTTCACAAACTGGAAACTGGATTTTCTTACCATCAAATTTATTTGGTTGATTCTTACCCATTGCTTGCCAATAGGACCTCTTCTTCTCTTTGTTTCCAAAATCCATGTGATTGTCAGCAAATTCCATCTCTACCCTCTCAGCACATCGGACAAGTTTCTCATAACTTTTGAATTCATGGGAGGCCAACGCCCTTTGATACCTTGGCTTTAATCCTGAGTAAAAGCAGTTGATTTTGCTATCGAGATCCAGAGTAAGATTTGGAGCATACCTCACCAGTCGGGTGAAGTTCGCTTCATACACAACCACTGAATCTTCCTCCTTTTGTTTCAATTCATGGAATTGCTTCTCCATTCTATGTCGCACCACCTTAGGAAAATATTTTTCAAGAAAAAGACTTTTAAATTCAACCCACACTAAGGCATAAAAATCCTCTCTACCCCTGATATTCCTTACCATTGACCACCACTGATCATCTTCCCCTTCAAAACTGTAAATGGGAAGACTTACCTTTTGATTGTCCGAACATCCCATAACATCAAATATCTTTTCAAGGGCTTTAATCCATCCTTCTACTTCCACTGGGTCAGAAGATCCATTGAATGCAGGAGGATGATGTCTCATAAAATGTTCCACCACTGTCATTTTCCGTTGGGGTACTTCTGTTGGTTCTCTTGCTTGGATTCCACCACCATTTATAGCATGTGTTAGCTGAGACATTACTGTCACAAACTGCTCGGTTCCAATCCCTACCATTCCGGGCTGTAGATCAGGAAGGATGTCATTCTATCAGTGCCTCTCCTCTTCAGCATCAATGTTCCTTATGCGGACAACCATTATAAACAAAAATTTCTTAGATGAAGCAACATGGTAATCTTTAAATTCTATAACAAATTAAACATAGAGTGAAAATTATTTATTGTATTCTATTAGTATCACCTTAACCCCTAAAGTTATCTAAACCATCCTCTGATACCAACTGTAACAACCCGCACTTATTTCATACATAATCTTGAATTTATTCAAGAAAACACTTCCTTTTACACTGAGTATCTTTTCAAGTTTATAGCATTAGATAAATAAGACAAATCATTTATAACATTACACATTGTCACATAGTGGATACCATAAAATCAGTTTCCATTTTCCTTAGAATATAAAACATTAAAACTTTAAACAAGACTCCTTGACAATTATTCAACATTTAACATGTCCTACTTCCTTGTATTACTCATCCATTAACCTATGAAAAATCATTTAAAAACTTGGGATGAGCACAAAAGCTCAGTAAGGTATGAAAAAGAATGAAAAATCACATTAGCCCATGAATACGCATGACGTATGAAAACATTTTCAAAAGACATGATTTCCACCCATAAATACTTACTTTGTGTAACATGATATTTACACAAGATCCACACCAAACATAATTATAATCATAGAGGTATCTTGGGGAATTACTTAGATAATCTTGTAACCATCTTGGCTACATTAAAATTTGTAACCCTCATGGCTACCATACTTTGTGTAACCATCGCAGTTACACGCGGAGTAACCATACGGCCGAACTCCAACATACTCATACCCAATGCATTGGGGGGAAATATAGGTCCCACCCTTCATCATAAAAAATTCCCAATAACCAAAAAATTATCATACAATATAAATAATAGCATAAAAACATTGCTTTTGAATCTTGTAAAACAGAATTTTAAAAAGGGAATTTTAGAAGAAAAGTCCCTTATAAACATCATATACTTGAAGTGAGACTTAATAGATTGGATGGAATATGTATATAATCCGTAAACACACATAATGAAACATAATATAGATAGAAACCATCACACAAACAATTTAAATAGCACATAAATAATAAAGTATACGGTTAACCCAAAGAATGGAAATTGGGTTAAGAATTCCCTTATCTTGGGCCTGTCTTACTTAAAAATTGTTTAAACCTCATGTATAATGGTTAAAAAAGTGTTATTAGTATTTTACAGAAACATGTTCATGTTTATATAATCTTATATGGTCATTTAATAACCTCATTTCACCCCTTTCATTGTTAGTATTTTGTTCCATGCATTATCTTGGGTGAGTTCTTTTGTGATTTTCACAATCGGTTCATGATGAATCGTTCTTGTTGATTGGAAGTAAAACTACAGAATTGGAATGGAGTAGTTTTTACATATTTCCAGTAACATAAATTATACTATTTATCACTTTGATGCTTTATATGATGATGATTCATAAGTTAAAAAATTAATTATGTTTGTTTAGATCATTTAAGTCGTTCTTTGATAATTACAACCTCATTTAGTCTTATAAATTTGAATCATGAGTAAAAAAGAATTCCAGATCCTTATGTGAGTCATAAAACATATATAATAACCTGTTTCAACCATATAAATGGTTTCATTCCCAGATTGAAGGTAGAAATGGAAGAAGAGAACATGTCATTTTTGAAGGTGATAAATTGAACACCTCATGAACAACGTTTTCTTTAATAAAATAAATGGAAGAGGGAAAGGGTGTGGGGTGATATAATATAAAATTAGAATCATAATATTACAGTATATATATAATAATGGATTTAAAGAACAATTTGGATGAAGATAGGTAGGGAGAGATCAAGAAAGGAACTTGACCTTGAAAGGAAAATAAAGGAGAAGAGTGAGAAAATTACCTTTAGAATCCTCTTCTTGAGATCCTTTTTAAAGAAGCTAGGCTTGGTCTTTTGATGAGACCAGCAGCTTTTGGACATGGGGGATGAGCTAGGGAAGGCATATGGGTAGAGTTTAGAGAAGTCTTGGAGCTTGAGAGGTGTGAGGAAAAGAGGGAGTGAAGGGTGGCTTTTATAGTGGAGGGGAGAGGGGTTTCCTTAATATAAAATTGATTAGTTTATTAATTTCACCAAAGACCAGGAATAGTGAGTCTTGGATGACCAATAATAGTAATTATATAATGTAATACCGAACCAAGTGGGCTTACATCAGCAGAACATCATCGGTGACTCAATTAATAAATTATTTAGCATTTATTGTGAATTATCGGATTCCACTATTCATCAAAAATTCAAGTATCTCAGAAAAATCTCAAAAATTTACACCAACCATTTTTCGATGTGTAGAATCCAAAAATGAATTCCATTTTTCAAAAATAATTTTCTAAATATTATTAATTTAATAATTAATAAAAATCATAATTTACTTAAAAAAACAGTTTTTAAGATTAAACCTAAATTTATAGTTCTTTCAAAAATTACGTAAGGTCTTATAAAATTATCTAAAAACTACAAGACATTGATTCAATAATTTATGAATACATTACAGGAAAATAAATATTCTTTTAAATTAATTAATTAATTATAATTATTTATTTATTACTTATAAAATACAAAAAACGTTTACTACGGTCAAATTGTCACTTTCTAAGATATCTAAATTATATTATATTATTCATAGGTAATGTTACTATTATTTACTATTAATACTATTCATAAGGGTAGGTTACTATTCACCAAAAAACAAGTTTGTTTCATCAGATTCTAAATGACTTACTGAACACAGTTGTAGATGACAGTTTCTTGAAATTAAAAACATAGGAGAAATAAAATTATTTTTAAAGGATACTTATAAATATATACCGTAAACAAAATTTCAAACATTTTCAATTTATTTATAGAAAACCTTGGGATGTTACAGTTTCACTACTATATTCTAGAGTGATGATTTCCCTATGTTGGGATAGTTTTTTTGGTCTCCATGTTTTATCTATGTACATTAATTTCCCTATTGTATTTTTGTCATTTGATTTTCATAATATTAAATGACTATGGTGGTTTTGTTCCCCTATGACTGAATAAATGTTCCAATGAACATAAATCCTTTGAGTTTTTTACATATCTACATCTCATTTTTTATTTGTTCATTTCTGAAGGTTTTTTATTCCACTTTACCTCTTATATTCTAAATGTGTGGATTCTTGAATATTATTCCGAAATTCCATTTTTTTATTACTCTCAAACACCCTCCCCCTACTTCCCATCCATAAATAACCATTGGTGTATGTTTTTTCTTACTAAGAGTATCCCATCTCCATTCTAGATTTAGCATTTCTGAAGAATGTATGGACATGTTCTTTTAAAATTTATATGTTCACTTATAATTGAATTGAAATTTCAAAGTTGAATTTTTTGTTGAAACCAGTAATAGATACATTATATGTATGTGATATAGACCCATTCTCCTACTTCTGTATTATAATGTATACCTAAGATCACATGCACAATTTTTTGGAAGTAATATGAACATCCTAATTATCCAAAACCTTTGCACAAACATCTGAAAAAATGATTGTAGCTAATGAAGGGAACTTATCCATATTATCATAGGTTTTTTAATTTCTAACATCCCAAGAAAGTGAGGTGGCACTGATTTTGATAGCCCATCCCATATCCACTGTCCTCTATGCCATCCAAGGGTAATGTAAGTAATTTCAAACCAATCTTTTGTCATTGAACAATATGGTAATTGTTACTAGGCTCCCCACCCACCTCTATCCATTTCAATTTTTTAATTATATTTTCTGTATCACTCACTGTTTGGATGGTCTTTACATTCCTAGATAGCTTTTTTCATGTTTGTTACTAATGTATGCAAGCATAACAATATTTTTAAACCATAGCTCTCTTACAGGTCGATGAGTCATGGCCAATCATCTTTCATTCGATACAAAATCATTGCATTTTCTCATATTAAATTATCTATGTAATCTCATCCCTATCAGTGGAAAGGAAAATAGTGTTTTCCAAAGTATATCATTGGTCCACCTCTACCAAAAAATGTTCATGGTTCCAAAATCTCACTATTTCATTCTCTTAATCCAGCTTAATAGGAACTTCAATATCAAATGCAATGTAATATAGAATATTTGGATTGAGCAAGATATATTTTAGATCAAACACATTGACACACACATCTACATAGAAGTTAGTTTCCTCCAAACAATTGAAATTTCAATCCCACTTACAAATATGCATGACACCATGCTTGAGGGTGACCAACCCAAGTCCCCATGTCATCATCTTGAGTTCCCATGAGGGGATGGGGATATAAAAAAACCTATACCCAAAGAAACCCACTCACAATTGTCAAAACCCCACACCTCTAAAAACCTAGCTACAAAATCTCATATTTTCCATGTCCAGAACCATTTAGGTAGAATGATAAAAGCAATAATAGAATGATAACGAAGATGTAGTCATTCCAAGATTGCATCAGCATCAGCCTTGAAACGGGAAGTACTTCCCTTGTGGCGAATCATACCAACTATAGAATCCTTATAGAGAGAGAAGGAACCACTATAGGAACCCTCTGGATATGAAAAAACAAATCATATTCACTATGAGTTGACCTTCGACATCCTGATCTGAGAGAATATTGTCTATCAGATTCAAAACAAATAGAAACTAGTAATCATTCTGCCATTAAATAACCATATGGAGGAGTGTAGTGGAAAAAACCCTATTCTCCTTTTATTTCTTTAGAGAGAAGCTCCTGAAAAGATATCATCTCTCATATGATGATATATATATATTTAACTAATAATATATATTTACATAATTATTAATATAATAAAAATATTTATTATTTAAATATAATTATATTAACATAATAATTATTTAAATGTGCATTTCTTTCATTATTTTTATACATATAAAAAAATATATTAAAAATATTATTATAAGTATAAGAATATAATTTTATATATAGTATTATGACGTTTAATATACATTTAACTATTTAATATATTATAAATATATTAAATATATTTATCATTTATAAATATTTATTATAATTTTATAATTATTCAAGTATTTTTATATATATAAAATTCAGATAAATTTTTTTTATATATTTTTTTATATAATTTTAACTATATTTCTGTAATTATTTAGATGTACTTATAAAATTCCAATGAGCCTGCACTGAACTAGTAAAGGCTCTTGGTTGGAATCCATGAGGTTCTCAGTTCAATCATTTTTGGGTTCAAGTACTATTTAGTAATATACATGGGTTGAAAAAGATTATGATGCCTGAAGGCAGTGATATATGCATGATGCCGGAATGATGTTGCATGAATGATGTTTCACTAGGCATGTGGGCCCCATAGTGAGATTCATTCAAATTAGCCCTACATGAAATGTACTACAAAAATAAGGCTTCGTGAGTGGGCTATCCCCTTGGGGGGTATGTGACCTGCCTCTCCGTCTTGTGTGTGTGGAGTGTGTGTGTTTGAATATAATTGTACTACCAAACACAATATATATATATATGAATACATTATTTTATATAATTGTATATATATATATATATTAATATATAAATATATATTTAAAAATTAAAATAATTATATTTATTATTTAAATGTATATATTGTAATTTTGAAATTATTAAAATATGTATTTATTTATTTCTAATTATAATTATATATAAATATATTTAAAAATATTTATATAATTATAAATAAATTTATATGATTATTTATATTTATACAATCATATATATTTGCATCATTATATAAATATATATAATTATAAATATAATAAATATAATGAAAAATAAATGATTGTGATGCGGGATATAATCTCTCATAGACTCCTTTCATGTTTTATGCATATAGAGTCATTTCACGATCCTCCTTCATCTGAATGTCTTCTAGAACATTGATGATTTGATTCGAATGGGTTTGGCAACTCTATATCTGAAGACAGCATGGCTGATTGTGGTGTATCCCAGCTATGTACTTTATATACCGTTACCATGATCGGTTCTTCTTTCACTCTATATAAGGATTCAATGGCTGGGTCGATTCATCATAAGGGGAGAATCACATATGTAAATGGTAACTTTGATACTATTTTTGAGTGACTGAGTATTGTTAATCATTCGATTATTGAAAGGCTTAATTTTTACATGGGATCAAAACCATGGAAGGTGGACGACCTAATAGCATTGTTACCTGTGGCAAGGGGATTTTTCAATTAGAGATTCATTTCACCAAGAAACCCTTTCTTCCACATCCATTTTTCTGCAGACAATTTGAAGCGGTGTGCATGGTGACTTGCCTCAATTTCTCTCAATACATTTTTACTACACATTCATGAATGAGATAGGAATTTAAATCCATTAGATGTACACAATTCATCTGTTTAGATTTGGGTTAAAATATTTTTCTTAAGATTGAAGTTGTATCACCCAAAAATACTATAAAACATCACATTAGAAATTGGAGTCACAATTAAACTGGAAAAGGAAACCGAGCCAGCACGATTTCAGAATGATGCTCATATTTTATTGAGGTTGACCTTCGATCCACCATGGTTGATAAAAGTTTCTTCTCCAATGATTCTAATGTGTTTGAATTGAATGTTGAGTGTTAAAATATAATTAAAATATATTTTTACTATAGGATATTTGGACATGAACATTCTAACTACGTGAGAAATGACTCTTATTCCTTATGTGCAGCTCTAGGGAATGAACTCAGTCACTGAAAAAATAAGCATGAACCTATGAAGGTCTTTTCTCATGACATGAGCGCTAAATAAAATCATGATAATGATTTCCCTGAAGGGGGAACCATGATAGGTGTCTCTTTACAGCTTGGTGATCAATAGATGGAAGGGTGTGCTGTATTGAATGATCATGTTTTACCATCCCCTTTTCCAAAATAGTTTTAGAGTGCGATTTCTACAGAGTATTTTCTCTTTGATGTCAACAAAGGGAGTGTTCCTAAAACTTTTGTTGATAATAATCAAAGACTATGGGAGGAAAGGATGGAGATGAGTACATTGAATGAATATGATGTCAATGAATCTGAAATACAAGAGATGGTTGATGCACATTTTTTGCATGAACACGGGCTTGCCTCAAGAAGAATACATGCAAAAAAAATAATATATTTTTACACCCTTGTTTTATCTGAAGGGGAAGTTGGTGATAAGATGTAATATAATAAGAATAAATTTGTGGACAATGAAGGATTTCAAATGGTCTCCAACAAGAAAATCAAATCCCATTCTATACTAAGTTTTTTTGTTTTGTATGTGAATAATTCAATCCTGATTAATGTGTTTGAATCTCAAAGAAAGATGAAAAGGAAAAATCATATTGATCGATTTGAAGTTGATATGAATTTAAAAAAAATTTCATCAAACCAACCTATATCATGTAGATTGGGTCGTCATCCAAAATGTCATGGTCGAGGGAATGGACGAGTTGATTGTGCCTAAATATGTCTACTAAGTCTTTTACCAAGGAAACTAAGAATCAACTCACTCGAGAGAAAGCACAGATCAATGAGAATTATTCTATGATTTATAATCAAAGAAACATGTAGTCTGATTGGGAAAATAATGATGACAACTCCAATTATGATTATGGTAATGACCCTAATCCTATTGATCTGTAGTAATTATTTTGGGAAAGGGCTTCCCCCCATGGTTGTTCTATGTCTGGACTGGTTTTTTATTGTTCCTTTATGTAGGGTATAAATGCTTGGTTGTCCCCATATTTCTCTTTATATATCCTTTTATCTTTTTCTAATAAATTTTATGGGTATGGGTTGGCTTTTCCAATTTTTACTCAAACCTATTATGATATAATAAATAAATTTATTATTTAAATATAATTATAATAATTTATTAATTATTTGAATTTTATTTTTTTATTTACAATTATAATTATAAATAAATATATATATATAAGTATTCATATATAATTGTAAATATATAATTGTAAATATAATAAATATATTTATTATCTAAATATAATTACAATAATTTTATAATTATTTTAATATGTATTTACTTATTTATATTTATAATTATAAATAAATAAATTTATATCTATTTGTATATAATTTTAAATAAATTTATACATATATATTTATATTTATTAATATATGATTACAAATATAATAAATATATTTGTTATTTATATATATTTATTAGAATTTTATAAATACTTAAATATGGATTATTTTATTTATAATTTCTCTAAATTATTTTTAAAAAAATTTAATAGATTTATAATTTTATAATTATGTATTTAAAAAAATTATTAAATAATTCATGAAAATTGATTTATTATATAAATTGTGAAAAAATAAAATATTAAAACATAATATAAAGAATACGAATAAATTATATTCCTTTAAATTACAGATAAATTTAAAATATTACATGTATAATAAATTAATATATGTTTAAATAAATATAAAAAATCATTAAATATATTTTAAGCATTATTATTGAATATATATTTATAAATGAATAAAAAAATTAAATAACTTATAAAAATATTAAAAAGTGAATTCGTAACAATTATTTGAATTAAAATAATACATATATACACATAGACATCTATCCACAACACATACGCAGATATGTATTTACTGTTTCACAAACATACAAGCATTTTTACAAGTACAACCATATTAAATGATTTAATATCAATATTTAAATATATCTATGTATATATATTAGTGTATATATTGTATAATTATTATACTAATATATTTAAACATATATTTATTTTAATTATATATTATTTTTCAAATTAATTTATATAAATGAACTATTAAAGCTTTTGGCTAATATTATATTTATATATATCTTACTTGGGGGTATAATTACATTCAAACACACATCCACAAAACACATAATGGCTGGAAAGTCATGCCATTACCCCCACCACGCCCAACTTAATCATCCCCGCAACATCCTCATTCATGGTTGTTTAGATGCCAACATGGCATCCATGTTGCTGTTTACTGCCAATCCCCCTTTGGTTTAGTGAGGGGCTGCTCTATAGAGTCCTGAATGACTACTGAAGCACCAGTCGCCGCAGCATGCACCCTATAATCATGGAAAATCAACTTCTTTATATACATGACATGTGATGGATGTTTATCAGTCAGTTATCTGCAAACAACCATAGTGAATTTTGGAACATCCAAACTTCATTCACCTATATTCTTCTCCCACTAACATTATCTTACCATAGTTTCTTTTTTACCATTGCATTGAATGTCTGCATGATCCTCGACATGACTACTATCGAGCTGTCCAAAGATCCCCTATGTTGGTTTCCCTATCCCCACACTTCCGTTTCCTAGAGTCCCCAACAGAGTAGCAGGATCCCTCTACTACGAGCAGTCCTCTATAACAGCAGAATCCACCGATTGTGTGTCATCCTGCACATCAGGTGCCTACACAATTTGATTATTCCTATTGTTTTCATTTGAGGGTGTTGCAACCCAATCCTTAACATTCCCTCTAGCATGGGTGACATTATTTTTCATTTCCTATAGACACATCTTATAATCATTCCCACACATGGAGTAAAAAACACATATTATATATTTCCTACACATCGAAATGTCATGTCAAATTATCTTGAATTCCCAGAAATTTTTTGGCATTGTTTCATACATAATTCTCAAATCAATTTCATAATCATCATCTGTGGATATTAGAACATGATCTGAACATGATCCACCAAAGTGGAATTCAGATCAACGTCATCCAAAAAGAGGGAAAGTGACCAAATCTTGTCATCTTCATTTCTTTGTCAATTTTAATTGGAATGCCAATTTACATTTAAATACCATATAGAATATTAGGATTCCATAAAATATAATTATGACCATTGACCCTAACACATTGTTAAACCAATTTTTGAGAAACTCCATGTGGATTATAGTTCATACCTTATTCAAGGATATAATTAATACCTGGTTTGAAATAACTTGATCCAAATCCCCATGCCCGCATCATCAACTCATTAGAGGGAAGATAATATGAAAGAAGTATCACCTTGATGAAATACACTTCTTGGATGATAACCCCCAAATTACCGAAATCCACTCAATTTAATCATAGATTTTTAGGGGAGTGGCACTCTTATGTAATATAAGATGAGCTATGATGAAGTGTTCACCTATTTTTAAATGCTATGAAATAGATGTTGGAACTTTCTTGATGTGTGAAAAATTACCTTTCGAAAGAATGAGAGGAATATTTGAACCCTTGCAGATCGAGAATGGTCACTTTCCCACCCCACCAAAATCAACCATTTTTCCACCACAAGTAGCGGTTGGAACACTACGAGCATCTAGGCATATACCCACTAGATCAATATCACTGTGAGCCAATCCTCGACCATATGTAGCATGCCTATTTGAATCAAACTTCCCTCGACCCAGAGATGATTTAGTTACAACATCCATCAATTTTGAAGAAGATCAGCATGAATAAACCATTGCTTGGTGACATCCAGAAACATGATGGAGAGACCTCTGATTCGGAACTGGGTTGGCCTACGGAAAGAATAGTAGGCTGGAATTACAATATAATAGGAGGACATGAACCACAACATGAAAAATAACATAAAAAATGAGTATACATGAAGGAAAAAGATCCAAAAGAGATAGTCTCCTCTAACATAGATTTAGACCACAGATCTGGGTTGGCCATCGGCATGAACCACCAGCTGGAATCGAAATAGATGGAGGCGATGGACCACAACGCGTGAACAGTTACCCACATATTGGTCCACATAGTATTGTGTTGACCAAATGATGTAGAAGTGACAGATATAGATCTAATGCTCTAGCGCAGATCTGGACCCCCTAGTGAGAAATCAAACAACCGTTTAGAGTGTGATGTATTTGGAGGGATGAACCCTTATTATAATTATAATTAATATATTTTAAAATATGGGTTTATGTATATTTTTAAAATTATATGTTTATATGCAATTATATATAAATTAATATATAATTATATATAAATATATATATAATAAATATATTAATTTCTTTAATATATTTAATATAATTTTATTATTATTGAAATATATATATATAATTTAATTACTATTTTTGTAAAACATTATATATATTTATAATTTTATAATTTACTTTTGTATGTACATATTATACAAAGACATGTATTCTTGTTCTATATACATATATATATGACATACATGTGCACATATAGGTATTCATACATACATCTCTAGATGTACAAGATCTCCATATACACATACACAAAACACTTATTCAATATAATGTATACACATATATGAACGTAGAAATTGATATAAATATAAATGTTCAAATATAACATATTAACAATACATCATTAATAATTATATTATTGTTCCAATTATTAAAAAATATATATTAATATATCATATTAATAATGATAATATACCTTCATTTTTTAATTACTATATATAAATTATCATTAATTATATATATATTATTAACATTTTTTGTTAGAATCTTTTAACAGTGATGATAAAGGATACAAATTTATACAATCATTTTTTATCACTGATAAAAAATACATTTATGAGTGATTTTAGCTAGCACTGATAATGGTTAAAAATAAATGCAGTTTATTTTTAAATTTTTAGGCTGAATCCAGCACTGATAAAAGTTCACATTTTATTATTTCTTTATAATTCGAGCTGATAAAATATATCACCAGCTAAGGTGTGATTTGTGTAGTGTATATCACATTGAAAAAACCATTTCTGCATTTCTTTTGGGTATGATGATGTATTTTATCATCTTCATTCCATATAGGTTTTGGTATACATTTTTAGGCCAAGTTCTGCTGAAGAATTGGCTTTGGTGGAACTTAGGCTTCAAAAATGATCCTAATCGTCATGAAATGAATGATTTGAATTTTGGATTCGTGTTTGATGATATATGATTTTTTTAATAATATTTTGTGTGTGTGTATGTTTTTTCCAAAAAACAAAATTTTTAGCTTAGAAAACAACAAAACCATTAATTATTGAGATTTTATATTTTAAAAAATATCAAAATTTATTGACACATCAAATGGGAAATCATATAAAACTATTTCAAACCACAATTTTCATTTGAAAATAATTAATTAAATCTATGTTCTTATTGTTTTAAATGTTTTTAAAATTTCATAACCGAACGCAGAATCTATCACATAACCCGACACATATTCTTGGATAATCTGAATTAGTTACTAACTGAAAATTGTAAATAAAGAAACATCAATCATAAATTCATGTCAGAATATTAATTTATACATAATTTCAACAATATTTCAACCTATATGACTAAGTCACTCATTAATCTCATAAGATATATTCATTTCAATTTTATATCTAAACTAAAATACTGTCATTGGTTTTTTATAATTCAATTTGTGTTTTAATTTAATATTTGTGTTATTTTTTTTGTTATTCAAGATATTTTAACATATTCCCCATTTTTATGGATCCTCTAATTTACGTGGGTTTTAAAAAAAATCTCATCCAGAATTTTATTTTATTATTTTTATAGAATCATTTTTATGTTCATTGAAATTTAAAATAGGCATTTTGATTTTCATTTTGTAAGCATAAAAAATATATTTGTATGTATTTTTATTTTTAGTGTCTAGTGAGGTATAGTTTAATAAAATGTTCAAATTGTTGATAAAAATTATTCAATTTTATGATTTCTTTTTTATTATTTTTATAATGTATATATATATATATATATGGTTTTTAATAGTGTACAATAATAAATAATTTTTTGATTTTTTGATTTTTCTTTATTTAGCTGTGTGGTATACTTTGAATTTTTAAAATATATACAATATTAGAATAAAAAATTTATGTTAATTAATGGGTACCTATATCACTACTATGTCCTGATAAAGATACTTTTCTTCAATACTATATAGAAATACAATATGGTTGGGTTAAGGAAGGGTGGTTCATCTCGTTTAGGTTGAATCTGATATGGTATTGTGATCACAAAAGATCGTATGCTAAATGGGTGGATTTATGAAGCATGATCTAGCCCACATCCGATGAGTATGTTTGAAAAAACAAAATTTTTTAATTTTCTTAAAAATGAATTTATATAATTAAAATGTTAATATATATTGATATATATAATAAAAATAAAATGAAATAAAGAAAAAAATTGTGATACATAACGGACAGGCTTGCAGGTTTCAATTAAAAAAAAAAGATGAGGTGTGCAATAATAATGGTCATTCTAGACCCACTAGGCACCAGGAAGAGGAATTTCAGGGAATAAATGAGTCTAGAGGTAGAGGATCAAAGAATTAAGTGGAAAAAACATGAATGTAGGTTGTAGGTGGAGTTAGGCAATGGGAAGGATGGGTATGCAGGTGGACAAGATGGGCGACAAACTTGAAGAGTTTGGAGGCACTAAGCCAAGGTGGGAAAAGGTGATAACGAAACTCGAGGTAGTAGATCATAGAATGAAACTATAATTAATTGTTTTTATATTACATATGAGATCATTAACAATGATGGAAAAGTGATTTGTCAGTGAAAAAAATTGATGACAATCTAATCATTGTTAGAACCATGCAGAAATTATCAACACTTTTTTGCACTAATAAAGGCCATATCAGCTATTGCACCACTGCATTACTACAAGAACCCTTAAATCAACAATACCAATAAGAATACTTGTCGTAAAAGGATTATATGGATACACATATTGGAATAAAAATACTAAATTGAGCCATTATTTTATTTTAAAATTTACATAAATATATAATGTTAATGTCATTTTTACAATTAATCAAAAAAATTCAAAACCCATATAAAAAACAAAACACTTATGTAATATTTTTTCAAATGATCAACCTCCCTACCAAAGTATGTAAATGTAATAAAACCAATGTTTATTTTTTAAAATTAAATTAAAAATAAAAAAGTTATATATTTTTTAAATGTGGAGGTGGACCCCCTTTATTAGAAAAAAGAGAGAAAAGTGATCATAGGATGGGGACAGATATGGCTATGATATATATGTCACATACCTAGTTTTTTATTAATTTTATTACTTATGTTACGTGCTTCTTCCAATATGGAATTCCAATAAATGTTTCCTCATCCATAAACACACCCACAACTTCTTTAATGACACCAAGTCTCTAGAATCTCACTTATTGTAAGACGATTTTGATATCAATGACTTATAATCTAGAGTCAACATCAGATTGATGCACCACCTTATCTAGTCATTTTTCATTAGAATCAATTACTGTATAAGTATTCCTATCTCCCTCTACTAGGGACTGAGACTGCATCATTTCCTCATGTTTTTGTCTTATAACATCTATGTGTGCCTCATGGACTCCAAAAAAATTTGATGTTGTGACCTGTGCCTAATTTGTGTGACTCAATTCTAGTTTAAAATCATTGATGGATGTACCTGAGTAATTTGGTCAGTCTATCATTTATATAAGAAACCATATGGAATCTCACTTTATCCACTATGTTGGGTTGAGGATTCCACTTATCATCTTATTCCAGTGAAGTATCAAATTCACTATGTTCTCTAACATCATCTTGAATCACATTTAATACCTTCTTGTTTCTAAAATAAATTGGTGAATTAGCATTTATTTTTTGTTTAAATTTGGAGTTCATTTAAGAAATTAACTATTCAAGGGAAAATTACTGATCAGACTCATACTAGATAGTAATTTATTTCCTTTCTCATTCAATATACTCACATCATAACAGCCCTTCACATACTATTTTTCAACATCATCCTTGGATAAACCATATTTTATAATGGAGCTAATAAAATT
Organism: Viscum album; assembly: GCA_963277665.1. Lineage (NCBI taxonomy): Eukaryota > Viridiplantae > Streptophyta > Magnoliopsida > Santalales > Viscaceae > Viscum > Viscum album. Next base: position 909,059,427 of record OY728133.1, on the reverse strand, counting down.
TTTATGCATAAAACATCTATATCCTATGATAATATTTGAATCAATATTGTATTTGATAGAGAGCCATTCTAATTTTTTATACTCTTGTGTTTTACCTTCATCTACAATGGTGTCATCCCATAATATCTTATTGTATTCAGAGAGCTTCTGAGGGGTTTTAGCATCCTATTCAAAAAATTGGTTGTTGAAGAAGGTGTATCTAATAATGCATTAACAACATCTAAAATAAAAAATTAATTCTAAAAAATGTCATTATCATCTCCCTCCTTGAACAAGTCCTCACATGATAAGACTTACCTCACTACAATTAACATTTACAAATTTTTCTATTTGATAGTCCCTCAACCTTCTTTTCCACTAGAATAGATCTTAAGCTGATATGAACAATCTAATGCAGGATAAAAATTGAATTTTCTAGGTATCATAAATTATGAGTTCACATCATGTCCACACACAGAGTATAACTCACAAATAGAAGTTCTATTACATTTGGAAAAATCATGACCAATGACCTTGCATTCTATTAATAATATGGGAACATTCTTATAAAAAATTATCAAATGAATTTCATCTTTCTGAGTCGAAATAATTACATTGTCATCAAAAGCAACACAAAAATATACTTAAACAAAAAAACATTAAAATGAAGAAATCTGGCTACTTCTATTTCACTATCCATTTTATATCGAACACAAAAAGATAAATCAATGTCATAAAGAATTTTTAGTTTCGAAAGCATCTAGTTAAGAATGTATATCTTAACCCATATCTGAACAAGAGATTTACCAACTTATAGAGGTCTAAATTAGTTGTCCCATTCAATGATTTGAATGAATCATGGATTAGGATAGATCAATAAATATCACCAGGCATGAATCTTCAATTCTCTTAAAGGTAATATCATATAAATGAAACCATGACCCAGATACACACACTTCTAGTTTGAAAATCCACAAATCATCGATATCCACTCGAATCAAAATCTAATATTCAACACAATGTAGCCCCTCAAGTAGTTAAGTGTGGTAATAATTAATTTCTCCCCAATTTATATGTGGAATGAAACTACAACCAGATCCACCTTGATGTGGGCTATATTACCCTTCCTATGAATGGAACACATGGTTGGGCACTTGTAGTTAGAAGATGAGGGAATGATGTGCTGCCATAGGCTACTAAATAATCCTCAAGAAAATATATTTGGGGCTCCATGAAAACCTTGATGGTCCTCTAGGAGCTGAAACATCAATTCAGGAGGAAAATATTAGCAATTTATTGAATATTTTAGGATTTTATCACGATGCTGGGACGATGATGAATTCTTAGAAGGTCTCATTCATCGTAATGGCGGTCCCACCTTGCCGACCAACCTAATAAAATAATATATGATTCCATCATGACTAATTCCTTGTCACTATCATAATCTAGAGTGAGAATCACTCATTGCAAGCTTGCCAACCCCATCCTCAACAATACCCACAAATTATAATTTTAAATTTATATAATCCACATATGACATGTTATATTATCAATTACTATATATATTAATGACATTATCAATTATTTGATTAATTATATTATTAAAGGTATACTTTTATACTGAAAACATGAATCTCAAGTCATACTGAACACATCATGTGTCATATTGATGTATGGTTCATTCCTATATATAACAAATGAATTATAGATCATTATCCTAAATTTTGAAAACAATATGAGATCATTTTCTGGATTATGGCTATTTGATGCATGTTTTAATGTTAAATGGAACTTTTATGTTGAAAATAAACACTTCTAGTCATATCGGATACATCATTTTTCATATTGATATGTGGATGATTCATACACATCAAAAATAAAATATAGATTATTGTGCTAATTCTTAAGAATAATTTGATATTATTTTTTTTGTTTTGGGCATATAGAGCGTGTTTTAATAAAAAATAACACTTTGATATTAAAAACATGCATTTCGAGTCATATAGACCACATCAAGTGTCTTATGGATTAATCGTCAACTCATACACATCAAAACAATATTATAGATTGTTGTCCTATAGATAGAAAACAATACAAGTTTCTTTCTTCAGTTTTAGAATGTGAAACATGGTATAAAAAAATGACAATTTAATATTGAAAACATACAATACGAGTCTTACTAATCAAAATTTGTGTCAGATTGAAGTGTGGTCGATTCTTACAAATGACTAATGAATTGTGGATCGTTTTATTACTTTTAGATTATAATAAGATCTCATTTAATAGATTTTGGTTAGTGACGAGTGTTTTAAACTAAAATTTAACACCTATTTAAAAATAGATACATTGATTCATACTAACCATGTCATATGTTGGGTTTACATGTGGTTGATTCCAACAGGTCACAAATGCATTACGGACCATATTCATAATGTTGGAAAATAATCTAAGGTTGTTTTCTTGATTTTGGATATATGACAAGCCTTTTAAAGACACACTGATCACATCATGTGTCATATTTACATGCGGTCAATTCCCACATGTCACAAATGAATTATGGATAGTTGTATAAATGTTTAAAAATAACCCAAGCCTATTTAATTATTTTTGGCTAGTAACACTTATTTTAAACTAAAATAGAACTTCTATATTGAAAACATCCTCTTTTGGTTATGTCGTCCACATTGTGTGTTGGATTGACATGTTTTCATTATCCAAATTCACAAATAATATATGAATATTTATACTAGTGTTTTTGAACAATTTGTTCTTTTTTACTCCATTGTGGGTATGTGATGTGTGTTTTAAACTAAAATGAAACTTTTGTACTAAAAACAAACATAATGAGTCATACCAGCTACAACATGTCCCAAATTGATGTGCATTTGATTCCAACAAGTAAAAAATGAAATATTGACGGTTTTCTTAATGTTAGAAAACAAATTAATCTCATTTTCTCAGTTTTGGATATGTGATGCACTTTTTAAACAAAAATGAAACTTTTATATTTAAATCATGAACATTGAGTCATACCAACCACATCATGTGTCGGATTAACATAAAGTTGATTACCACAAATCAAAAATGAATTATTGATCATTTTACTAATGTTTGAAAAAAATATGATCTCATTTGATTAGTTTTTCTAAGGATGCATGTTTTAAACTAAAATGACACTTCTATATTGAAAACAAGAACTTCAAGAAATTTTCTCCACATCAATTGTTAAATTGAAATGATGTCGATTCACACAAGTCACAACTAAATTATGGATCATTTTTAAAAAATATGAAAACAAATCAAGCTCATTTTCTTAGTTCTGACTATGTGATAACCATTTTAAACTAAAACGGAATGTTTATATTGAATCAACCACATCGAGTCATAATGGTCTCTACGTGTGTCAGATTGATTTGTGATGATTACATACACATAAAAATAAATTGTAGATCATTGCCCTAAATTTTGAAAATAATGTGATCTCATTTGCATTGTTTTGTATGGTGACATAAGTTATACACTAAAATTACACTTCTATATTAAAAAAAATATTTTTGAGTCATACGGTGAAATAGTGTATGAAATTAACGTGAATTAAATTCCTACAACAAATTAATGAATTATGGAACTTTTTTTTAAATTTTGAAAACAATATGATCTCAATTTAATAGTTTTGTAATTTTTTGACATCGGTGTTATACTAAAATGACAGTTTTATATTGAAAACATGCAATTTATGTCATACCGTCCACATCATGTATCAGATTGATGAAAAATTAGTTCCCACACATTAAAAATGAAATATGAATTCTATTAATAAATTTTGAAAATAATTTTACTCTATTTTCTCTTTTTCGGCTATGTGACATGAATTTTAAATTAAAATGGAACTTCTTTATTGAAAACACGAACATCAAGTCATACTTTCAATATCATGTAACCAATTGATGTGAGGTCAATTACTACATGCCACAAACTAATTATGGACCAATTTTCAAAAGTTTAGAATTAGTCCATGCTCAATATTCTTGGTATTAAATTGTAATGTGTGTTTTATACTAAATTGAATCATATATATTGGAAACAAGAACATTGAGCCATGATGATCACATCATGTGTCAGATTAACATGTGATCGATTCCTACATGTCACAAATGAATAATGGATCATTATCCAAAGGTTTTAAAACAATAAGATCTTATTTTCCTTGTATTTTTTAGTGACTCACATTTTAAACTAAAATGACAGTTTTATATTGAAAGCATTCATTTTGAGTCATACTAGACATATCAATTTTTATAATTATATGCATTCAAATAATACAAGTATTAAAATGAATTACAGATTATTGTCTAAAATTTTAAAAACAGTATAATATTGTCTTCCAAATTTTGGGTACATGATTTTTGTTTTAAACTAAAATCACAATTTTATATAAAAATAATACCCCTAAATTAACATTGACTACATCACATGTCTAAAACATGTGAGGTCAATATCATACAGATCAAAATTGAATTATAGATCATATTTTAAAAATTTGAAAATAATTTAATCTTAATTTCTTTATTTTTTCCACTGACACACATTTTAAACTAAAATGACCCCTTTATTTTAAAAAATGAAATTAGATTCATAATAAAATCATCTTGTGTTAGACTGATGTGCAGTAATTTCATATACATCACAACTGGAAATTGGTGCTACCCACATGTATCTATACCCATTGTTTATAGAAATCTTGGTTATTTATATTCATCGAAACCATATACTTACGGATTGATAAAACTATTTTTATAATTTGAGTTATACAAATGGTTTTTTTAAAATCATTGGTATAGCCTATTATATTGTAAGCCTCACTCGGGATCCCATAACCCACTTCATTAAAATCCCACATTCTCTCTTTTCTAGCCATCCTTGGCATACCAATCCCCTCATTATGTTAAATTGGCATCCCCTCCCCTCTTTAGGAAACATTTCACCCATAAGCATGGTGCTCTTCATCTTTTTCAGGTATTTTTTTTGTGATCATTGAGATTTATGATTTCCATCCCTCCTATTATTTCTTATAATTTATTCTCATTTTCTCCCCTAATTAATGTGTTTTTTATTCTAATCATCTTCGACATTATATTAGTGAGTTCCAAATCCATCTTCTCTTTGACTAGTTATTATTTTAATTTTTGTCTTGGTATGATCTTATTCTAGATCATTTTTGTACCACTTATATCATTTTCTTTAAAATTCATAGGATAATAAATATCAAATATAACCTTTAAAATTCCAAAATTAATATTTTTATTCAAATTAATTTATATTAAAAATAATTCATGGGATTTTTATGAATATAACTTAATTTATAGATTTTTTGGGGAATATATTACGGATTTAGATATTTTTAGTGTTGGGAATCATATTTAGGTTAACTAAATGGGTTGATGTTGGTTTTTATTATCCTAGAGTTGTGATATTGAATTACTGAAATTTAGGTTTTTATATCATGAATCATGGTAAAATTATTTCTTGCATTGTTTTAACCAAAAAAATAAATAATTTTACTATTATATACATGAATATAATTTTATATATAAATATGTAATATTAAATTATATGTGAATAATAAGTATCAGATTCATAAAATTGGATGGAATTGATTTTTTTTTTGTCATGATGGATCTTACCCAAATTAAATAAATCTAAAATTGAAATAGAACATCATGAGAAATCTATTTTCCTTGTGTTTCAATAATACAAGTAATATTTAACTTATATAAAATTCATCCAAGGTTATATGGTATCCTAAATTATGTTTTCAAAAGATAAGACCTCTAGGGATAAGAAATACACATTTTCTACTAGTATTCCTTAGTAGTAAATTATTGAAATAAATGCAACATATTTGGATTTAAATGAGTATGACATGGTTATTTCTTATGATATGTCCACATCTTTGTTTAGATGGTTATTAGAGTATTCTATACTGGCCACTTACATTATGAATTTTATTCAATCAGGTTTATTATTAGAGTTATTAAATTTCATCTATATTATACTTTTAATTTTTATTTGATTTTTGATATCATAGTAAATTTGGTTTCCATTGTCAGTTCAAGCCTAAAATCTTCCACTCTAAATGAGTGGATAGGAGATTGTTGTATCATACCTAATTTATTTCAATGCGGTCTCAAAATAATTTGGATATTTTTTAAATTTTTCTTTTAACAATGCCGAAGAATCATGTCATATACAATGTCTATGAAATTATTTTGTTGGAAGTCCATAGTTAAACCAAGAATTAGTCATCTACCATATAAAGAATGAAATGTTTTAAACAAACTATGATGATTGGTATCACAATTGAGAGTTGAGACTATCATCTACTACTCATGAATAGAAATATAGAATTGGACTAGAGAATTTGATATCTAATTAGTTTACATTTATAAATCATCATGAGATGGATGGAATTTCAATGCAAGAAAGAAATTATTACAATACACATGTGAAAATTATGAATATAATAATGTTTGGAGAGTGAAATAATTTGTGGGTGAGGCCAGAAATATTGTATTTCATGAATGTAATAAAATTAAAATGTATTAATTTTTACTGTCATTATATCATGGAAAAACCATGTGTAGAATTTCTAACAGATCCATTGATTATATTCTTACATTCATTAATGAAATGCTTCCAGATTGTGTAGATATTACACCAAATCATTATAAGTCATGGAAATTAATTTATAATCTCAAATTCTATACCAATAATATACATTTATTCTGGAAGGTTTTCATCTTATCATGGGAGGGTTCAACTGACCATAATGACAGTAATGAATTAGGTATAAATCTATTTAATGAAAATGCATATAGAACCATATCATGTGTTCCATATTAATTTATATAGAACATTAAATTGATTCCCAACCTTCAAAATCTATTAATGTTTTCCAAAATCATAGCCAATATGTGATGGCATGATTCAAATAGAATTAAATGTAATGATGTGTTGTTTCATAATGCAGATTAATTAGAAGGATTAGAATTTGATGAAAACATCAATATCTTATAGATGAGTTTCATAATGTCATATTGGTTCTATCATTTTATGATTTTAATCAGTTTGGTTATATATTTACTACCCACATAATGTGGGAAATTTTTATTTAGGTTTATAATTGTCTTATGTGTATGGGAATGAAAAACATTCACTTTATTGAGTATGCTAATATATGGACCTTCTGATCCTAGAAACGATATATACATCTAATTGCATTCTTTAATATGAGAGTTATGTAGCTCTGGTATATGGGAGTGTGAACATTCAATGCTTTATTAAAAAATATATATCAATTGTGTGTTTCTCTAATATGGACTATAAATTATTTTCCTACTCATTAAATGTTTTCAGGTTGAATCGTGAAGGGAAAACTATAAATTTTTTATGAAGAATTCATGATCAAGAAGTCTTAAATATCTTCATAATTTAATTTTCATGGGGAATTAACGATTCCATTTAATAGATCATCAATATAAGAAGAATCACAGGAGTTTAGATAAAGCTTTTGACACTTAACAACCACATAAAAACATATCAAATATGATGTTCTTAGTGAATATAAATATTTCAGTTTTTTCATTGTGGAAATGTCAGATAAAATCTCAAAAGTGGAAGAATATTCACACTAAATCCACATAAAATTGGAAAAAGAGCGGTATCTTTTTTTAGTTTCCATATTAAAAAACAATTTCTTATTCCATTAATTAGATGTAATGAAAATTAATAAAAATATATCTGAAATGTTTCTTTCAATTATTTTAAATATCAAGGGGAAGACCGAAAATGAATTCTGATCTCACCGAGACATGTTGGATTGGGTTATTCAACCATAAATATATCTTGTGTGTAATAATGAGAAAAAATTGAATGTTACTTCTACTTATTATTTGATTACACCATAAGAGATAAATAAATTTCTAGAAGTATTGGAGAATATCAGGGTTCTTAATTTTGATTTAGTAACATATCTAAATGAGAAAAAAGAATGTATTTGAAACTAAAAACACTAAAAACTCATGATTATCACATCATTCTATATAAATTTATTCTAATATAAATTTATAGTTTTCTACTTAGTAATATAATGATGGAAGTGATTTAATTGTTACATTTTCTTGGGACTTTTTGGTAAATGGTTATCAAAGTATTTCATGATAAAAATGTATTAAGATTCACCATTAATTTTCCTTGAGTTGAAAATAAAACCTCCATTAATTTTCATCTACATGTTATATTTTACCGTTATTCTTCCAACTAAAACACCTCCTGGGTGACCCATTTATTTTCAGTGGTTGTATCATACATAAATAAATATGTGAAAAATGAAATATTATGTCTAAAATAGGAAGCATCCTAAAAGTTCTATTGTGAGAAGTTATGTATCTCAAGAATGTTTGGGCTGTTGTTTATTCTATTAGTCTGATTTGATAACAAGACATAACAGAACTATTATAAATGAAGATGAAAAGTATAATTAAATTGATCCCTATTTTCCATATCTTCCTATAATAGGAGGAATTTCTAGTTCATATACATTTTCAACATTGATCCATGAAGAGAGGGATGTGGAAAATCCAAAAATCTTGTTTAATTTTGGTTTCCTAGCTAACTATATCATGTATGTAATTTTAATATTTAAATATGATCTCTTCCAATTACATTTCTCATATACCATAAACATTTAATATCGTTTTATATGGGGATCATAAAAAAAATTGAATGTAGTGTTCAACGTTCTTTTTATTTTAGAAGGAGACAAGATTTTCATAGAAAAGATTTTCCAATTAAGTTTAAATTAGGTGTATGTCCATTATATTAATTAAAATATATATATATATATATTCATTTAATTTTATTATTAATATTTATTTTGGGTATTGAGCATACATGTTGAATCTTTTTTGAATAATTATGTTCATTGTATTTTGGACCAAATTATTTGGTTTGTGGAAGAAAATATTTAATTATCAGTGGGTAAAAATTTTTCATAACTGATATAGAAGTGAAATTGAGAACACAACATATTGGAATTATGTAAACTCCTTCAATGGATTGTTATTCCCATACATCAGATAGTTTCCCCTGATATAAAAATGTTTTTACTATGGACTTGTTGAGAAAATATTGTTATTGGATTACTATTCTCAAAGTCGAGCGACTATGGAGAAATGTAAATGGTTTGATTAAATGACATGAAATTTTTCATTTATTGATGATTTTGGACTCAAAGGTGTTGACATGAGACGATTCATGGCTACCAATGAATAATACATTGTGATATAAATTTAAAAAAGTGTTTTTGTTAAAGATCATATTAGAATTTATTAAAGAGTTAGTAATGAAATAATATGAAGACATTTTTTTCATAATTGTTTGGAAAAAATGGACACCATTGATTCCCCCATTAGATTTGACAAAAATATTCAATTTTAATGAATCATATTTTCCAATTGTGAGAGTATATGCGGAACATAAAATAGAGGTGGGTAATATATAGAAGCAACCATATATGTCTATAGTTAATTCAGATTTACTTGACATAGATTTATTAATTTCGTGTTATAGTAATTACATTAATAAAATTTTAGTGTGAAATGATATTTTTTTAGTAATATTTTGTTTTGTTACATTTAATTAGATTTTTTTCAATTCGGAGAAATGGGTTTAAAATCGATTTTTTAAAAAATTGTTACATGGTATTAAATTATCACATCAAAAACATGCTATGACACTATTTATGACTTATTTTACTTATATGTAGTATTAATTATTGTAATAGACTAATCTAGGGTTCCATCTAACCCAACACCCAACCCTGTCCTTAGCATGCACCGAATGGCGTTTCTGATACCCATAGGCTTGAAACCAGTGACTAGTTATCGATGTTATTCATTGGGAACAATTTAACCCATTTAGATAAACATAAAAAATAGTAGAAATTATCATCAAAGTAACAAATAACCAAAATGAACATGACTCAACAATTTGCAATGTTAAGGGTTTACAACGTTAACCAATAACTAGAAGTCCAATAAAAAAGGGGATACTAAAAAATATCCAAAACATCCATGTATCCTAAGGTACATCATCCTCAATCCACAACCACAAATACCTATAACAGGATAAACACAAACAACGTGAACCACAGACATCTCTATTACTCATGTTACCATTACTACAGTCATAAATTCAAAATCCAACACACACCCAAAAGAGTAAGTGGGGTTTATAGAAAATCCCAGTTGGATGAAACCCAAAAATAAGGATTTTATGATATAACATTAAAATAGAAATTATCATCCTCATTTATGTAATATCTATTAAAAAATATAAAAAATGAATTTTAATGAAAACCCATTTTTAGCAAAACACCATTATGTAAAACACATTAAAAGGGGAAATTTCCAAGGAAAAATTTATTAAGATAAAATTTATTTAAGTTAAAATGAACTAAAGGTCAACCATATACTGAGAGATATTAACATATTTTATATGTCTGAAGAGAGCTCCATAGGTAAATTCATATGGGTAATCTAGCTCGAGTGAGACTTTAGAACCTCTTACCTTGGTGAAAGGTGTAAAATAACCACAAACATCAACTTTATCATGCACGAGCCACTAGTAGGGGACACCCCATGGGCCTAGTGGTCTCCAATCATCATATATGATTAGGTAGTGTTGTAATAATAAATTTGTTTTAGGGAAATCAGGATAAGACACTTACGAAACACTTGTATATTAGAACTTGTCAGCCCACCAAGATAACTAGGATTCCTTTGTTCACGATACTGTTTCACATTTTACCAAATTCATCACTTCTACATTCACACAGCAAGCATTATAAATACAATAGGAAATCACCATTTTTCATAAACAAAACATCTTTTTGTTTTATAGGCATCAAGACAATTTATAAGTATTTTTTACACTACTTCCACAGTATATGAATCGGAATTGGAAACATTGAATGGAAAAAACATAATCAACTTAACTATTTTTATTGTCCATTCCCCTTTAAAATCAATGCATAATGAAATTAAACCTTTAAAATGATTCCCAACATCTAAAAAATTCATAATTAAAATTAAAATTACACAACATGAAATTAAACTAGCCATAAAAATATAATTCCATTGAAAATATCGATTACAAATACATTTACACCTCATGTTCCATTAAAACACATATTTTAATCCCTCAAATGGATCATAAAACATTCCCAAGAAATGTCACAACAAGAAACACAAGAAAACTTATCCATTTCCCTTAAAAATACACTTTCATCATACACACATGAAAAAACATTTTGAGAATATATTTTATACATCAAAAATCAATCCTAGAGCATATTTATAAACTCATGAAACCATGCTAAAATCATCTAAAAATTCTAATTCATGGTCCCACCAATATCAGCTATAGAATCTTCCAAAATACCATGGGAAAATCCAATTGCACTACCAAAAGACCCTAACAATGAATTATTTAACAAAAAACATTATGATCTCACTCAAATACACAAGATTGAACCATTCCTATGTCTAACACCCTATTTAAATTTCAGACCCCGAGAAATATGGAAGGAAACCCTAGAAAGATGGAATAAATCAAAGGATGAGGGTCTTACGTGATAATTACAAGGAATTTCTTTTTACAAATCCACCCAATAAATGGTTCCCAATGATCCTAGGAGATTTTGGATGAGGATCTAAATGAATAAAATATCATGTATGGAGGATGGGGTGGAGTTAGGGTTAAATTTGTAGGAGGGTAGTTTAGGAAATTCCCACGTTTTAATGACTTGGATAGGCTCATGGCTTTCCCGAAAAGTTTGACAAAATGTGTGATGACCATGTGCCCCTATCTTTCTAAGTGGAATCTAACACACAATTGACCCACATATATAGAGTTTCCAAGATTAATCTGTTTGGTAGTTTCTTTTAGAAAACTCCAACCTATCATACAATCACATGGGACGGGGCACATGATTTCTAGTAATTGTGATCCAACCATGTTACTCAGGCTAAATGACCAAAATTTACCATTTTTATCAAAAAAATGTTAAATCTTGGGGAATATCAGGATGATATATAAATGGAATCAATAAATCAGTAATTCACACCCATCACACCGATTTCCTGAGAGAAAAAACATGTCCCAAAAACACAATAGATCCAAAAGAAAAATGAAAACCCTGAGTGTGAAAATTCTACCCAATATATCACTTTTTTCCATCAGAAAGCCACAAAAATGATTAAACCCTAAAGAAAACTGATACTCTTCTATTGATTAAGGATATTTACATCAATTATCAAATGAGAAGAAAATATGAAAACCCCGAATAGATAAATGGGTCAAAAGATTTGAACATAGGAAGCCAGAATACAATCCCCACAATGTTCCTTCCACTCCCAAAATGCCAAAACACATGCAGTTGATCGATAAATGTAATTATCACAATGCAGAATCAACCGTCTCAAGATAAAAACAATTTAGATATTACAAAATTAGACACATAACACTTACCTAAAATGAGAAAATGAATTCAAAACATATCTTGATGAATACTTCCAAAACAGTACTTCACCAAAACCATTTGGTGTTATCCAATCCAAAAAATTTACTCAAAGAAGTAACAAGAAATTTTATAACATCAAATATGAACAAAATATATAAATCGAACACTGTAAAATCAAAGTTATTATCAACATGTGAGGCCATAAGGGATTCTCCATCATTAGTATCAAACTAGAACTACATTACAGCAAAATAAATTTCAGAAAAACTCATGGTGGGTCTCCCCAACACAAGACTAGTGAATATAAACAATTTGAATTGACTAAAATGTGAAACATGACATGGGCCAACATAGGAATGTCCCACATAGATCAAAAATCAGGAACCAAGATACCCATTCACAAGGGATCTGATAATAGAATCTCTCAACTAAACGAGAAACACTAAGTGGTTATCCATTCACCGTGGGACCCAACCACTTCTAGATGATTACAGACCAAAACTGAAACTAATTTACCATATTGACCATATATGGACATAAAAGTATTTCAAGAAGGTGTGGAAACCACACATACTTATAACCGTGGAGGAACTCTTCCACACACACCGGTCATAGTGAAGAATGAGGCCTTTCCACCACTATCCACAAAACCAGACCTTTCCAAATCAATGGAGTTACAATAGATAAGCTTCAAATGTCCCCATCCAATATTAGAGACCAATATGGACCAAGGTCCCTCACACAACACATAACTACTAGTTACCATTACATCACATTTTCTATTAAATGCAATTTTGAGAATATATCATGCTTGGTGGGTTTCACACTCCCAAATATTATTCCCTGGAGCCCCACACATGCATTTTCTTGGGTCGTGATGGGCAACCATCCACTCATAAAAATCTGAGCAAAAATAAAGTCATGAAAATCCACCATTCACATGTATCCATGAATGTGGTCACTCATAGAAACAAAAAGGGTCAAAATAAATCATTTCCACTTTTGGAAACAAAACTGTCAACCCATACCTTCAACTTCTCAATTTCACATCCTATTTAAAATATTTATAAATCCATTCATGATTTCACCATACACCAAATCGAAAACCATTTCAAATTCCACATAAAAATAAAATACATTTAATATTTCCCCAAATATAGAATCCCATGGATCCTATCCAAATTCTAGTTCATGTCATTCAAAAAAAATTAATTTCTCATCAAAATCCATATATATAAAAATAATTTTATGAAAGACTACTTATCTAAATATTAATTCAAAATCATTCTAAAAACTCATTTTCCTTATTCCAAGAAAAAAATTTACACATTAAAATCTAGTTTTTACAATTTCAAAATAAGGGTTTTTATAGTAATTATCAGAACCCATGAAGACACAGAACTATTCCAAAGTGGAATCTAGTGCTAGTGGATGACATGGTCATTTAGTTTGCATCCATACACCAAACAAACAATCATCATAGATAGAGAGTATTCTAGGACCATAACCCTAGATCAAAATGACTTTACCAAATATTTGAGCTCACATATACCATTATACAATTTCTATTTTCATTCCCCAATCATAACATAGCCCATAATAACCAAAGGAACGAAAAGAAACCATAATTCCCAAGGTGAATCTGGTCTCATCAAGAGGTGTGCTAGCCTAGAACCCTACTCATAACAAGAACATTGAGTATTGATAATCATTTCACCAATCTACCCAAACTCTCCCCAAATAACATTACCTAAATGGATTGTGACATTATTTGATATTGTTTTTTCGTGAACCAAACTAGGGTGCCATCTAACTCGACAACTGACCTAGTTTGGGCATGGCCCAAAGGGTGTTCTCGATCCCCACTAGCTGGAATCTAGTTCTTGGGTAGGATTATAATACATTGGGAAATATTTCCACCATTTGAATAAACATAGAAAACCAAAGGAAAAGAACATCACAATAAAAAATAAGCAAAACCAAACAAGGATCAAAAATTTTCTTCGTCAATGTTTTACAACATTAAAACCCAGAAATACTATAAAAAGGGGAAACTAAAAAACCTCCAAAAACCTCCGTATAACATTAGGAACATCACCCTAATTCCCCCACCACCAAGACCCAGAAGAAAAGAAACACTTGATACCCAAACTGGTAATGTCTCCACAACTCATCGTTCCATTACCTAGGTCACATATACAAACTCTAGATACAACCAAAGGTTTATGTTGGGTTTGATCTAAATCCCAGTAAAAGTTAAACAAAAAATAAGAAGTATATGCTATAACATTAAAAAGGAAAATTAACATGCAAATTTATTTAAAATCATTAGAAACATTTCAATGAAATAATTTTATGGAAAACCTAAATTTAGAACAACACCCATAAGGAAAACACTTCTTAATATAACATTTAAAAGGAAAAAATTGTAATATAATGATTCTTGATGAAGAAATTCACTCATGGTTCATAATATACAGAAAGATGGTACAAAACTTCATAAGATTCAATAGAGAACCATAGGTAAATACCTAAATGTAATTTAGCTTGAGTGAGACAATATAACCTCATACATCGGTGACATGTGGCATAGAAACCACAAATATTAGCTTTCTCGTGCAAGATATACTAGGATGGGAGACCCCATAAGACCAATGGTATCCCATAATCATAGTTGTTTAGTTAGTGTTGTAATCTTCCTTCTAGATAATTGAAGCTGGGACAAGACACTTTTGAATTAATAGTTCACTATAACTAGTCATCTCTCCTATATATCAAGGATTCCCTTTTTTCTGAAGATAATTTCACATGTTACTTAAATCATCACTTTTATATACACAATCTATGTATTATAAATATATAAGGAAATCACCATTTTTCATAAACCAAATCACGTTCCATTGGGCACAAACCAATACTGTTTGAAAAGCTTTTCACACTATGCTCACAATTTATGAAACTAATCTGGGTACATTACATGAATAACATATAATAAACCTAACCATTTTCATGGTCTAAACCACTTTCAAATCCACAAATAAATCAATTCCACCTTAAAAATGCTTCCCAACAACTAATAATTTACATTTTAAATTAAATGTACAAAATAAGAAAGTAATCCTACCATGAGAATCCATTTTCCTTTTGAAAATCACTTCAAAATACACTCTCTCGTCATTTTCTTTTGAAAACACATTTTTTCATCCCTCGAATAATTCATAAAACATTCCCATCAACATTAGAAAATGGAACACATTAAAACATAACAATTTATCTTAGAAGAACAACTTTCTTCATCTACACAGCTTTAAAAATGTCAAAATAATATTTCTAACCACAAAAATCAATCATAGAGAATATTTATTAACTCAAGAAATAAATCTAAAATAATCTAAAAACGATAGAGCCTAGAAAAACCAACCTAAAGTATATAAAATATATGGAAAAAATGAAAAAATCCAATAATACCACCAAAAGACCCTAATAAGGTAATATTTAACAAAAAACATCAAAAACATACTCAAAGACATAAGATAAAACCCTTTCTAGGTCAATTTCTCCACTAGAATTTGATAAACAAATAATGAGGGAAGGAAACACTAGAGTGAATAATAAAATTGAAAGAGGATGAATTACTTAATTATTCATTATAGTTTCCTTGAAAAATCCACCAATTAAATGGTTCCCAAGGAGACTTAGAGAGCTTGGAGGAGTCTCCCATGGTATAAAATCTTCATTGGGGTGGATGGGTGTGGAGTTAGTGTTAAATTCGAAGGAGGATAGTTTATGAAATTCCCAATTTTTAATGTCCTGGACAAGTGCACGGTTTTCTCAAATGGTTTGAAAAACCAATCAATGAAAATACACCCTTCTTTTTCCAAGAGGAATCTATGACATGTTAATCCCCCCTCGGCCTAACTAGTCTTTCACCATCTATGTGTTAGATTCTATCGAAAAACTCCAACTTATTGCATGGTTATCTAGGCTCAGGAACAAAATGTTTACTAACAACACACCAACCATGAACCTCATGTTGAATAACCCAAATTTTCCTTTTTTCTCAAAAACAAATTGTGAACTCAAGGAAAAATATAGACTTAAGATACATTGATTGAATAACTCAATAATTCAAACCCATCACATCTGGTTCTAGTGGGAAAAATCAAGTCCCAAAAACAAACCAGATAAAAATGTGAAATCAGACCCACATGATTGGTAATGATTTCTAAAAAATGATTCTGAAAAATGTTCATTTCATTATTATAAATATTTTCAGAAATATTGAAGAAGTACAAATGTAAGAGATTATTTGATATGGATTGATAGATGTGAAATTGTAGGTTGCCTAATGCTCTTCCCTCAGTGAGTATAATAATTATAATATTTTTCATCCTCATTTCATATAATGTCATGTTTATATAATTTATCAGTTTTAGGGACATTCAATTGGAGCAGAGTTGACTCCTCCTTATCTTAATATCATGATCCAAAGAAGACATGCACCTAGATCTAGACATAGCAAATGTTGTACCCAATCCATCCCTAACCCCCCAACGAGGAAACCCCTACCATATCGTTCCATCCTCTACTTGATACAACCCATATGTTCCCACTCATGCCTCTATCATTATATCATTTAGACTCATCTTCCCATATCATGTCTACGCTGTATCCAAGGTTATTCCAACTATTACTATATCCATATCCTTTGACCTATCCCCAACCCTATTACCCATATCTTATTATGACTATGCCACCTATAGTCCCAACTCCCCATCTAGGATTTGATGATTCTGTTCCATCAGCATCCAATCATGTGAATATGGATCACATAGAGCATTCATTGGAACATACACATCTTTTAGAGGATACCGATTCAAGTAAGTCCATGAATGCAACAGAGCATATTGGGAATTCCACATCAGTTTGTTATTAAAAGTTTTTCAAATTACACCACTTCATTTTATACATGTTGTACCATGAATTGATTCTTTTTTCCACCTTTTATATCATTCATTTTGGAAATTACTCTAGTAAATTTGGGTATACCCGTATGTGTGATGAATGAAATCATTGAACACAAATAATGGTTGATTCAATGAATAAAATCATATGGTAGTAAAATATTATAAGCAGTTTATGAGTTTCATGGGAATATAATTCAAGTAGCAGGATATAATTCTAGTGTACCGAGTCTCATGGATACATATCAAAAATGACATCAAGGATAAATCATGGGGGAGATATTGGTAATTAAATATGATTATATATTTATTATTGTTGTATTTATATGAATTAACAGGTTCATCATAGCATTGGTTTAACTTTACTAATGGTCAATATACTAAGGATGTAAGGTTGATGAGTCATGGGGATTTATGGTGATCATATATGCATGAGTTATATATTGGTTGTGGAGTAGAGTCATTTTGGATTTATAGGGTTTACCAATATTCATCAAATTTCCAAAATCAAAATATCAAAAGTTTATAACATATTAAAGGACTAATTATTTTATGGTATTCCCAATCATTAAATGTTGTAATATAAATTTTAATTATTATTACTTATATTTATTTATTTAGGGTGTGTCATGAAAAAATAAATAAATATTAAATGGTGTATCTTTACATTTTAGGGTGCACTATAATTCTTGACCATTAGACACCCCAAGTAGTATAATATGAATATAAAAAATCAAGATTTATATTGATACATAGTTACAATTTCAAGCTGAAATTTATGTTTTATTGAAATTAATCCCTTTAATATAAGGCTATAAATACTCCCTTTCAAATTGAATAACAAACAATTGGACAATAATCCTAATTTTTTATTGAAATAATGGCTAATTGGAGTAATGGATAATTATCTAATTTTCCTAATAGCCTAAGTTATATTTGTGAAAATGGTGTAATTTCCAATTTTCCATTTTTCCTAATGGCCTAATTTCTTAATATCCAATTGGCCTAATGGGCCATTGGCCAAATAGCCTGACAGTCAATTGACCAATTGGACTTATTACATAACCACAAATTCTTTGAATAGACTGAGGGGAATTGGACTATTGGACTAATGACCAAATGACAAATTATTCTAATGGAATAATGGAAAATTTTATAATTAAGATTTTACTAATGTCCAATTGTCCAAATAGATTAATGGCCAATTGGTGAAATAGCCTAATGGCTTATTAGAAAATTGGTGGCCAAATGGCCTAACCGTCTAATAGATGAATGGCCAATTGGCCATTTATCCTAATTTATTAGTGTTCTATTGGAATAATGGTATAATTTCTTGATGGCCACAGGGAAAATTATCCTAACGTATTAATGGCCAATGGGCCGAATGTGCAATTTTCTTAATGGCCTAATGGGTAAATGTGAAATTGGCCTATTGTTCTAATGGAAAATGTTCTAATGGAGTAATGACCTAATAGCCTGATAGATAATTGTCTGATTTACATAATGAATTAATGGTGAATTTCCAAATTTTCCAATTGGCATAAAATGTACTAAATTGACAGAATTAATATAAATTTTCCAAATAAATGACATAATTTGGCTAAACTGGTCTAAATGGCCTAATTCGACTAAATAAGCCAAATAACTATTCTAATTTGTCTAATTGACCTAATTAGACTAAATTGGATGAAATTTTTGGAATGACCTATTTTTCTAATTTCCAAAATGGTTAAATTGTCATAATTGTCCAAAATTGCCTAAATGGCCTAAATGGACTAAATGGACTAAATGGCCTAATTGTTCTAGATGATCTAAATGGACTCCATTTACTAATTTGACAAAATGGAATAATTTGAATGTGTGTCCTAAATGGAATAATTGAGCTAATGGGACTAATTAAATTAATTTTCCTAAATGCCCAAATTGGGATAAATGACCAAATTGGTTAAACGGACAAATAGCTAATTGGGAAAATGATAAATTGGATAATTTACCAATTTAACAAATTACCAAACAACCTAATATAAATATGAACTTAATGACAAAATAATAAAAATTAAAAAGTGTCCAAATAACTAATTAACATAATACAAATATAATTAGACCGAAATGAACATAAAAGTGGAATCCATACCGTACCCATGTTTGGCATGATAATTTATACGTATTATTTCTGTTATGAAACTAGTATTAAATTTTTAATTATATTTATATTTATAATATTCTTCATATTATGGATATATTAAGGAAATAAAATTTTAATTCATTGAATGTCTATAAATTTTAGGTTACCTAGTAATGTATTATTATAATAATCAACCTCATTTCCAATAAGCGGTATTGGGCATTGATAGTCGTGTTCCATGAGAATTTTTTTTTATCTTCAGTACAAAGAAAAAGGATGGAAGATTAGTAAATGCACAAAAACATGAATTTTTTTTATATTTCAAATACTTGTGAAAAATTAATAATTAAAAATCTGTTTTATATTGACAATATTATTCCCTAGTGGCCCTCGATGATAAAAAAGATGAAAACATCTGGAAAATGATCATCTCAATTAGCTATTAGGTGAGGATAACTAGGGAGAGTCCAATGATGAAATATTAAAAACATCATACCCACTACGTATGGGTCCTTATCAGGCTCATATCAGACCTATAAGAACACCATGCTATAAATCACTCAATTAGCTATAGATGATGCCTGATGAATATCTTTACATGAGTATTAAAGAAGTAAATTGATCACCAAAAACATCATGAATGATATTATAGTTTTAAATCAATCACATCCATCAGAATTTGTGACCGTTCTTGATTCATATATAGCATAAACGTTCTTATTTAATTATCCCCTGAGTGATTTAATGAGGTTCCAAGTAGTGGTCGAGCTGATGGTGGTGGTATTAGTGGCAGTGGTTATGATAATGATGATGATTATTATTTTGTTTATCCAGATGATGTTATTGGTGAGGAGGACGTTACTAATAGTTACAATGGTGATGATGTGCGTGATGCGTGGGATATTGATCCACTCAAATTTTGAGTTTTTGGTAATGATACATGTGGATATTGTTAAATAAAATGAATTTATTGGTTGTATGGATGTATATGTATGCTATAAAATTCTATATGGTTTGAAAATTATAAAAAACTATTTTAATGATAAATATACAATATATGTATTTCATAGAATTTTCTTTGTGGTTTTTATATTATTTATATGTTGACAATGGGATGAAAGAGCTATTGTTGATACAATATAAGAACAACTACCTATAGACACAGTTTAATGAACCATGGGTTTATGTTTTCAATTGGGAAAAACTATAACCATGGTTTGGAGAATAGTGGGTATAGATATTTACCCACGGTTTTGGTTTAACCATGGGTTTGATAAAATAGCCAATGTTACACCCACTACTTCTATAGAAACTGTGGGTATATCTCTATACCAAGAGCTCTATCATCCATGATTATTCGTACCCTGGGTATGGGGTATTTTGTTAGGAGTGCGTAAATAATGAATTATTAATAATTTATCTATTATTTGGAAAAAGTCCTATCTCTATTTCATAGTTTTTCCTAGGTGATGTGTGTTTAAAATAAATGGAAATTTTATATTGAATCCACACACTTCTACTATTATTATACACATCATGTGTTAGATAAATGTGAGGTAAATTCCAACACTTCAAAAAATAATTATGGATAATTTTCCTAAATAATCATAGATATTATTTTTAGTTTTATCTATTGAAGGTAATTTTAAACTAAAACGATACTTTCATATTTTAAATACCAACTTTTCGTCATACTAGCCACCCATGGTGTCATATTTTTGTATGATTGATTTTTACACATCACAAATGAATTATGGATCATTTTCTAAAATTTTGAAAATAATTAAATCTTTTTTTCTTGGTTTTTGTTATATGAAATTTGTTTTCACATAAAATGATACTTGTTTATTATAAAAAATATTTAACTGATGAGGATCTGGAAATGGAAGTATCATAACCATATGTTTTGAAGAACCTTTATGATGCTTTGTTTTTGCAATGTATTAGTACTTATTAACAAAAAATCTTATGTAAAATAATGTTTTTAATAAAATAGCGGAGTTTTTTTGAATCATTGAACCCAAACATAATGGGAGAGAAAAGATTTGTTTTTAAAATGTTGTTTTCTAGATAGGAAGGATCAGACTGAACAACACCAATTAATGATTATCATACTTAGAAGCACTGGTCCCAGAAGTTGTCAGTATGTTAATTTTTTTAATCAAACACATCATCGATCTTAGATAAATTAGCATGAATTTAAGTATCCATCAGACACTTCATTTTATATAATTAGGTTTTTTATTTAGAATAACATAATTTTCCTGAAGTGGTTGAATGAATATAGTAATTTCAAGAGTTAGAATGGTATTAATCATTCTAACCTTATATCAAGAGATTCTTTTCCAATATTGATGTTCTAATAAATCCTAAAAACTCTCATGATAAAATATTTTTATGAAATATTGGAATCCTAAAGAATATATTGGTTCTAAGAATCAATAAAAAGTTTTCATCCAATCTAGAATCACTAGACAATGATAATTAAGATGTATGAATGGTTATATCTTATGACATTTGATGAATTTAAAATTTTCAATGTGGAGTTTCCATCATTATAAAAACTAAATCATAATGACAATTCCATCATTATGAGAACACAATTGTAATGAGAACTAAATATAAATATATATATATATATATATATGGATTTCATTTTCCATAATCTAAGAAAGAATGATAATTTGACCGAATCTTAGGAGGAAAGTCAATCGGACTAACATTGAGAAAGAATGCTTATCAGGATAACTCTGATAAGGAAAGTGAATCAGAAGGAAACTAATAATTTAATTCAATTGGAGTAACTCTGATAATGAAATTTTATTAGGACAAAATCTGATGAGGAAATTCAATTCCGAATGAGATGAGAATGTTCCATCATAATGACCTGAGGATGTTCCATCATTATGAGATGAGGAAAAATCATTATAATGAGATGAAGAAGTTATACCATGATAAAGAAATGATAATATGTTTGAGAATGTTGATTAATAATAATGTCAAATAATAATTTATTTTTTCAAACACGATGGTCAAATATTATTCATTATTTGATGTTTTTGAATTCAAGTATGTGGGAAATGTTTTTCAATTGTTTTCCTTTTCAATTTTGGGATGCCGATAAATAAAATAAAAATATATTCATACTTTTTAACTTTTCACATGATCAGAAATGGTAGACCACTAAATAATTCATGTCATAGATATCTTTTTAGACGAAGATCTCATTCGATGTTTTGATAGCTGAGTGTTTTATTACTAGTATAAGGAAGATCAGACTGAGGAAGATCAAACAGGAAAGTTGAGCAGAGTTTGATAAGTACAGTTTAAGAAAAGGGATCATCATAATGAGTCTATCGTAATGATCCAATCAGACAAAGGTAATCCGAACCATGTTTATTAGACTGAGGTTCTAGATATATTTTTTAGGAGAATTTATTTTGTGATCTTTTATTTTGTGTATCAATGGTTTGTCAAAAAAAAATTTAAATATATAGTAGTTAGTGTATTCATTCATATTTGGAGATAGAAGGTGTCTAATGAGTGTTAGATAAGGTTTTATTCACATATTCATTATAGATAATTCTCAATGTTCCATGGGAGTGGCTATGAAAAGTATGTGGGTTATCACACTAAGGATAAACCTTGTAAATATGATGTGTTTTACATGATTTACTACTTATTCATTCATGAGTATTTACTAAAAGGAGATCATGTAATGAACTTTATTAGGTTGTAGGGGTTATGTTTCAATATGTACTGAGACTTATAAAAAGATAGAAACTAATTAAAACCACTTCTCAATTGTTATTCAATCATTAGAAACTTAAATTAGTATCGAATTGAAGGTTTCCTTATTTAATCCTTATCATAGATAATATCAATTCATTAAATAGTAAAAGAATCCCTATATTTGATAGAAAAAAATTATTATGGTTAGATGAACAAGATGATTCCATATTTCTTATCCCTTGGCCTATAAGATGTTGATACTGCTACAATTGGGTTCCCACCCATTAAAAATGATCCTCCTATGAGTTTTTCTGAAAAGGGAAATATTGAAGTTCGTGTAAAGTCTAGAAATTCTATCCTTATGTCAACTTCAAAATCTTTTTTTTGAAGGTGATGGGTCTCAAAACATCAAATAGTATGTGGGTAAATCTCGAAAGTATTTTTTAAAGGAACAATAAATTGACAGAATAAACACTATAAATATAGATTGGTATGAATGAATAAATTTTTATGAGAGACTATGAAACTTTTGATGAATAATTCATTATAATAAATGTTTTTTTTGCAAAATCAGAGGATTTAGTGATATCTTATAAGATTATAGAATTCTGATGAAACATATGAGAATCTTTGCAGACATGTTTTATTATATATATTCTTCATTATAAGATAAATATGATTTATCTCTTGATGAAATTCATAAATTCCATTTTTCTTATGTAATTTGAAAGGCTTCATCATTCTAGAAAATATGAAACAATAAATAGATTTTGAATCAATAATAAAAATGAAATGTCATGATGTTGAATATATCGATCATTTTGGCTATGAAGATTGATATGATGCTAAGATGAATGTGAAAATCATATCTCTTATATCTAAGAACAATCAAAGATTAATAACCAAATGTAGAGGTAAAATTCCTTTCAAATGTTTTAATTATGTTGTAAGACAATTTTTTTGTGAATTATCCCAAAAATAAAGTTTGAGTATGTCAATATGACTCTAATAAAAATACATAATGAAATGAGAAGAAAAAATTTAATAAAAATAAAATTCATCCAAAAAATATAAGATGTTCACTATAGAAAAAAATTAAGAATGTTTAGTAAGAATATTGAATCAGAATCAACTAGAAACAATTACTCATATGATGACTATTCAGAAAAAATTATAATATTCATTGAAAAAGTTGATAATGTTGAATACTCATAAAATAGTGAAAAAGATGGTGGTAAATGATCATACTGGATGTATCATCCCAGAATAGAACATGTATAATGTATTGAAGAAAAACATATCTCTCAAAAAAGAAATGAGAATAATAAACACTTATAGTGGAAATGTTTCTGTGGGTGAAAATGATGTCATAGATAAAGAATAAAAATACATCCCATAGATATTAAGTTACAGGCATAGAATTACTAAACCTATAATGATGCTTGAAGATCCCTGTAAGAAGCTAATATCTAAGGAAGAATAATTTAACTAGTTTTTATCCAAGATTCTTGGGTTTGAAATGACCATTATGAGTATGATTGAAATCATCCATAGATAATTGGATGTAAAATTTAAGACTTTTACAGTTGTTAATAATGCTCAAACAAAGAATCATGTGAAATCCTCACACACCAAACATATTTTTTCATCTATTTTTCTAACATTTCAGGTGAGAAGAGTAGTGTTGGGAAATGATTTGTTGAAAAGGGATATGGGATACCTATCATATCTAAAAAACACCTTTTAAAGGAATTATGGCCCACACCCATAGTATATTAAAGTTGGAAGAAGACATTAACCTTTACAAATTTTCTATAGATAAATATCTTACATCAATAGAAAATCAAGATTTGATGGTTTTTGTTAGTGATGTGAAATATATGGAATGGAGCTTATAATGTTTGAAATAACGTGTCTCTTCTTTGAATAAGAATTGATCATAGTTTATGAAATAGTGGAAAAATAATGAGTAACATTCCTAATATATAAATAAATCTAAAAAGTGAAAAATTAAGATGTTAAAAAAAATATAAAAGGAAAATAAGTTCAATTTTTTGAAATGATTTTGTGGAAAATGTGATCAATTGTGTCATTTTTATGAATAATGATTGAATAATCTTCTTGGATATGTTTTTTATGTATAAAAATCAAAGGAAACAAGAATTGAATTTTTTGAAGAAAGATCCTTTATTGCTGACACAACCTTGAAAGAAAATAAACAATAAAAAATCATGTATACATGATGTTATTTTTTCTTCACACATGATAGGTGATTTAAAACTCATGAAACATTTTTAAAATCATGATGTAGATTCTTTTACATTGGGGATAGATGGTCTCTAAAATCAGATGAATCAGAATGATTAAGATAGAAGTTGAAATGTTGAAATATTAGGAAGTATTATTTTTTGATGTTCAAAAACATTACATACATAGTGTTTGTAATAATCGTGATGATTGAAAAGATTGGATCTTTTGAAAATAATCTTGTGTTATAAAAATTATGAAGGATAGAAAACTAATTATAAACGGATAATGGACTAGAGGGAATCACTTCCAAATAAATTATTTTAAAAACTCTTGTTACTTAAGTGTCGATGATGAAAATAGGTTGTGGTACCAAATATATGGCCATCATGGGCAGGAAAACATGAAAAAACTCACTAATGTTGATTCTATAATAAATTTTCTAGAATAAAAAAATAGAATTAGAAATTTTTGTAGATTTTTAGAAAGGTAAAAAAACTATCAAACGTCATATGATAGATGAGATTCAGTCTACCAAACCACATGAACATATTCATTCCGACTTTTGTGGGATGATGAGATGTAAATCAATTAAAAGGTGTTTTTTACTTAATCACATTCATTGATAATTTCAATCGGATGTCCAACATCATGTTTATGAAACAAAAGTTAGATGTTGTAGTATTGTTCGGAGTCTTCAAAAATGAAGTTTATAATGAAATGGTGTTTATATAAGAATGTTGATAAAACATAATTGAATAGAGATTATATAAAATACTATTAATATATATTTTAGAAAGCATAGTATTAAACATTATTATAGTGATCTATATATCCCAAAACAAAATGGGTTAGTAAAAATAAATAATATATGTTCAGTGGAAATAGGTAGAAGCATGTTAACCAAATATAAAATTTCAATGTTATACTGGATAGATGTTGTTTTATCTATTGTACACGTTTAGAAAAAAAATTACTTACATAATACAACATTACAACATATTAAATATTGAATCAAAAAAATAATTCATTAAATTAACTCAAAGGTATTATAATTCCATGTTTATATAAAACAATAAGGATATGTGAATGTTTGATGGAAAGTCTAAGAAATGGAATTTTATTGGTTATTCATTGAATAGAAAAGGTTAAATATTTTGGAGTTTTTTTAAATATATTTGTCGGACTCATATGTTGTTAAATTTATTTATAATCAAAATTCATTAATCAATGGTGTTGTTAATGTTTATGAATAGAAATTTAATGTTTCCAATGAAAATGATTGCGGGAAAACTAATGTGCATGAAGATTAATATGAGTCATGTTATGTGGAAATTGAAGTGGGAAGATGAACATTGAGATTTCCTAATTTAGAAAAAAAATTCAAATGAAAATATTATTGGTAATATGAAGGCTCTAATTCAAACTAGAAAAAATATGATATTAGAAAATAAAACATCACTTATCTCAATTGATGAACCAGAATCTGTTTCATAAGACATACAACATAAATAATGGTTTAATCCTATGGTTTATGAGTTGGGTCAAATTGAGAAAAAAGAAATTTTGGAACTTGTTCCATGTCATAAAGGTTAAAATGTTGTTGGAAAAAAATGGGTTTACGAAATCTAGTTGAATGAGTATGGTAATGTTTCAAGAAACATATCCAGTCATGTTGGTAAAGGCAATTCACAACTAGATTGTGTGGATTTTGATTAAAACATTTCCCCCATTGTATGATTTGAAAATATTTTTATTTTTATAGTAGTGGTTTCATTCCATAATTATAATATATATCAGATGGATGTAATGTCTGTACTTCTAAATGTATAAATTAAAGAAGATGTTTAAATTTTACAACCATACTGTTTTTTTCTTAATAATTGTGAAAAAATGTTTTTAGTCTGAAGAGTAATTTTTATATAATGAAATGAGTTCTAAGTGCATTGTATTATAAGAACAAATATTGTATGATAATGCTTAATTTTCTTAATGGAAAACATTAAAACAACTTTTATATTAATGATTTTGAATTTAGAACTCTAATTTTAATTATTTGTGTAAATGATATAATTTTTTTAAAGGATAAATAATAGTTTTTACACATTTTATGATTAAATTAAAAAGAACATTTTGATGTCAATGTTAGGATAATTCACATTCATACTTGGTTTACATGTTCAAAAAAAAAATCCCCTATATTAAGTAAAGTATATTGGGGAATAGTGAAAAATTATTGGAAAGGTTGTTTACAAATTAGTTTATAATCTTATGTCAATAAGGATTATGTTTTGTAAAGATGAGTCTAGAAAATGTGTTAATAAAAAAGAGTTTCAGAAGAAGATATTATGTTTACATTACCTTATTGTCTAAATGCCTAATATTGTTTATTCTATGAATTTTTGTGCTGGGTATCAATATAATCTAAAACAATCTGATATGTTGGAAGAAAATATAATTCTAATATATGTCAAAGGAAAAAAATCACATGGGGTTTTCTTTTAAAATAAATGGTGAGATAATATTTCATGGCTATACTAATACCGATTGTGAGGGATGTTGAAATGATATAAATTCAACCTCAAGAGGATGCTTTTTCAATGGTAAGTGTGATTATTGAATAGTAAGAAAAAATTATCCACAACATTCTGCACATTGGAGTCAAAATATGTTGCTACTACTCAGTCATGTACTTGGATGTTATGGATTAAATTTCAACTAGAATATTTAAATCTAAATTTTTATAAACAACTGAAGATCCTTTGTGATAATTAGAGTGTAATTTATCATTTTAAAAATTATTTCCAATATTCAATATCAAAACACATTGATAATAAGATTCATTTTCTAAAATCGAAACATGATATTGTATATGTTTTTCTTGAATATATTTCAATAGTGTATCAAATTGATAATATATTTATAAAGGTAATAAAAAAAGAAATGTTTATTGTGTTAAAGCTCAAACTTTTTGTTCATCCACCACTAATGATTTTATAAATATCATATCGTAGTCACCCCCAGTCTGCATTTGATTATATTTACAAAGGGGGAGATATATAAACATCAATTTACTATTTTAGAAGATTTTACTTATCTTTGTTTTATTAATCTAATGTTTTGGTTAGCATAAAATGGGTGAGATAAAAAAGTGAGAGTAAAAGATTCAATTTAGCATGATTTGATATTAAAATGACCGTAATATTTTGTTTTCACCAAGGAATAGAATTTTATAAATAATTAAATTATCTAGTTGTGTGGTGTTAGAAAAATATTCTTTGAGAAATGATATGTCTTGATAAAATAGGTAATCTTTTACATGTTAAAAAAACATGTTTTGAAAAATATGAGTTCTGATTTTTTTTTGAATTTTGAGATTTGTTTAATGAATGCATTCAAAAAATCCAAAAGGAATATCAAATATCCTTTGTGATATTTTATTTTGAAAATTATTTTTTATTTTTTGACAACCAATGTTTTATAAAATATGTTTTTTGAAGAAATATATGAAATTTTATGAATGTTCGAACACAAAAATAAATGGGGAGGAAACCTTTTTCGAATGTTTTTTTGAACACAATGTATCACACTAATAATCACCTTACACAATGTATCAAACTATGATAAACTAGTTTCTAAATTCATTAGTAATTTGTATTTTTTGGTCAAAAACATCATCAATGTCATATAAAATGCATAATGTTCAAGATCTATTCGACACATTGTTTTCTAGAAAATTTTTTATTGAGTTAGAAAGATAGAATATTGTAGAAGAGGTTGAATGAAGACACTGATGCCACGAGTAAGATATATATTAAACATTCAATACGTAAGCCAGAAGAATGTTTTCCAATAATTCATTTCTCATAAATAATGAAAAAATTCATGAAAATATATTTTGAAGAAATTTACAAATCGTAATGATTTGATCAATTATGGGTTTCAGGAAAAAAATTCATTGGATTTGGATGTACTGAACAAAGATGATTTCATAAGTCTAAATGAGTTATAAATTAAGAGGTTTGAATAATTTCAATGTTTCATTGTGGATTTTCTATCTTAATGATTATTCCATAATAATGAGAATTATGTTGTAATGATAATTTCATCGTAATGATAATTTTGTCATTATGAGGATTTACTCATTCTTGATTTGAGAAGGAAAATTAATTGTACTGACTCTACAGAGGAAATTTAATCAAACTAACTTTATTATGTATATTTTATCAGACTAACTTTGATCAATAATATCAATTGGATTGAATCTATGATTTAATTTCAATCAAACTAACTCTGAGAATGAAATTAAATCAATCTAACCCTAATGAGGATAGTCATTTTAAAATGAGATATGAAAGATACATTGTAATGAGTTGTAGAAGTTACATTGAAATAAGTTGAGTATATTTCATCATAAAGAGATGGGGAATTACCATCATACAAAGGAAATGTAAAAAGTAATATAAGGTTTATTAGAAACAAGGATCTAGAAGAGTTTAAGTGGTCAATAATGAAGTTAAAATATGACTGAATTTGGAATGATTTTGAATTTTTGTTAGAGAGATTTTTTTTAATTCTCCCACTTTTTCCATTTAGGGATTCATAATATTATAAGCATAGTACATTCATACTTTTCACAGTTTCACATGAGTAGAAAAGGAAGAGCGCTGAAGAATTTGTGTTAGAGTAATATTTATAGGAATATACTTCATTAGAATATAATATAGTTGAATGTTTTATTATGTCAATAAAGAGGATCATACTTAGGATGATATAACAAAGAATTTGAGTAGATTTTATAAGGATCATCAGTTAAACATCACATAATCTTAAGATGTTGTTAATAATTTTCATTCTGTCATATTGAGGATTTCTTTTAGGTTTAGAGTTTTAGAGAATAAGGCCATCATTCAAACATAACATCCAACATTCAAACAACTGGATTTTATAAAAAAATTATCCATTTTTCCAAAATATAAACATGTAATATAAAACATAATTTCATTTCCATGAAAAATCATCATTACTTTAGACTTGACTTCCTTTTTTATATTAAACATCATTATACTATGTAATTTTTTTAATCATTGGATGAGAAAAAAATCATAGTAAGGGACATAATAATATTGAAAGAAAACATTAGTCCAAAAATGATTATAATCCTTTGAAAAAAATATCACCAAGTTATACTATTCACACATAAAACATAATCTCTTTAGCTTACCTCAGGAAATAACAAGTTTTCAATAAAACTCCATCGAAAAAATAATTCATAAAGGTTAATTGTGGTATCTATACTATTTCACTCTTATTGTTACAATATCTTTCATGGAATAATATGGATTAACCTTCATGGTTTCATTTGGAATACCCATTGTAGTATATTCCTTTAATCTCTTACAGATAACCCTAATAGTTAACTCTATCTCATTACCTAATAAATATGGGAGATATATTAGGCTTACCCACCCTATTTTTATCCTATAACCACCCATACTCAATATAATTCCCCGGAACCATAACATAACCACAACATATAAATCGTGCCTAAAATAAAAATAACTTCTACACATTGAAATTATGTTTTATTTTTACAAAATCACACACTCAAATATGAATACAATTTACTTGAAAATAAAATTTTAAACTTGTTAAGGAAACCCGAAAACATTAAATCATCATTTAATTGATTATTTTGTTTGTTTTCATATATGTTAAAATACATTATTTTTTGGATTTTATTAATAATAGTTGAATGAGTATTATTAAAAATATATTAAAAATGAAAGTCCCTTTCTTTGATTCTGAATCATCATGTACAATCATTTACTCTTTGAATAATAACATTAGTTTAATTATATACATGAATTTTAATCGTTTTGAAATATTATTATTCCTTTTATATCACTTATTTTCATGTTATAACAATTACATAATTATTTATGTTCATGTTAGATATTTTGACATTATTTGGTCTATGATTCCTAAAATGAGTTTGGTAAGATGTCAATATACAAAGAGAAATTATTCTATAATCTCTAAAATAATATTCCTGGACTAATAATTAATCTTAAAAGTATATTATTATTTTAAATCAATTTTTTTTTATGTTTATGAAAAATGACATACGATATAATCATAGACATGGTAGGTTGTACATACGTGTGAGCTATGATTTCATTTTTCTGTGATGATTATAAAAATAATAATTATTTTTGCTTTAAATAATGAAAAAATATCATCGATATTATATTATAAAATGAAATATATTTATTTAAAACATTCAACTGACGTGGTCAAGAAAAATGAATCACATCACTGCATGGAGGTGGCAGTTCACAAGTACGCACAAACGAACTAATAATTTTTATGTGAGTCAGTAGGTAAGAATTTAAATGATATATTTTTAATACATAATAATAAATATTTCATGAATATAATATATAAAAATTAATTCCCTAATTAATAAATGTCTTGAGATATAGTGATGGAAAAAGAATTTTATCGATTTATGAGGTGGTAGTTTGTTGTACACATGAACGATTAATTTTTTCCAATTTGATTTAAGTGGAGATATATTTAGGTGATGATATTAACATAAAAAAATATAATTATATTTAGGATATATTTGTTATTATTTCATTATTTTTGAATAAAAAAATTGAATGAAGTAAAAGATTAAATAAAACTAAAATACTTTATTAAAACAATACCTCTACTTCAGATTATCTCCTTTTCCTATCACTATAATAGCAATACAGGAGATTTTATTCTAATAATAAGAGATCAATAACGTTGGTAGGGGTTCTAGGATGGGATTTTGGTCTATATATCTTGAAAAAATTAGTTTTTTAATAGTTAATAAAATATAAGAATGAGGTTCTATTTATAGGGGAGGGCAGTTGAAATTATACAAATTATTCAATCAATTTAAATAAAATTATATTCAAAAGGTATCTAAACTGATTTATTTAAAATAAATGATTATTATGGGTTGAAATAAGTTAATAAAATAAAATATAATTATGTTTTTTTAATCCTTATCTTGTTATTTTAACCCTTATTTTACCTTTTTAACTCGTTCATTGATATTATGTAATTTAAACATCGAGGGTCAATATAATTACTATAAAATTTCAATGGACTATTAAACGATTCATTGATGATATTTTAAGACTTATCCAAATAATTGGGACTTATTTTAGGTTTTTATAAATTTTATATCATTTAATAAAAATATTAATTATTTGAAAATACCATCAATGTCATTTTTGTCAATATTCATTATTTTAATTTTTAAAAACAACATAATTACATTATATATTCATAAAAAAAATATTTTAACTCATACATAACATGTGAATGTAATATATAAAATTAATTGATGATATTAATTATATCAAATCATATTTATTTTAATTTTTTAATATCATTTATTTGATAATTCCAATAATTATACAATTACTACTTCCTCAATGTGCAAGCCATTAATTTAATAATTTCTTACCTATAAATTAAAAATAAATTATCATGATGAAGATCAGAATTTTGAAATTTAAAATAATATTAAAATATTAAAATATCCTTTATATATCCTCATATTTAAAATATTTCACTCTTTCAAAACAAAAGTATAAAAAATTCACTTTCATTGAATTAAATACTATAAATAGTTTAATGTCATCCATATAGAACTAGTAAGTCATAAAATATGCCAAATAATTATTTATTTCATAAAATTCATAATCTAATAAAATTAGTTCAATTGTTAGGTTAATTTTTTAATATTGAAAATATTATTTCTCCCTTAATCACCTGATTTACCATTAACAATGGTAGTAAAACATACCAAAGAAGGTAATCATATTTTTTTCAAAAAAAAGTAAACTATTTACTAAAATTTGGAAATAATATTCAAAATACTGAATCATTTTTTAAAAAATCTAAAACAAGGAATTAGATAAAATTAATTTAAAATTATTCTCATTGAATGAATGAGAAAATGATTTTCTAAAGAAAAATCGTTCAAAAGCTCACAAAGTTTGTATATCCAATTTCAATGTAAAATTTATTCTAATATTCTAAATTAGATTAACAGATATAAATTTTATTTAATTAAACATTAAAAAGAATAAAAATTATAATGTATCAATTAAAATTATTTATAGGGAAAAGCTATTTTCAATTAAATTATATTATTTTTTCAATATTCATTAAAACATTAAACTACCTAGAAAAAAATGAAAATAAACCAAAGTAAATATTTATATTATTATTTCAAAAAAAGAGGTTTATTTTTTCAATTTATAATATAATAAACTATCAAAAAATATATTTAAAACAAGTGTTTCATCAAAAGGAGCTAAAACAACTTTTAAGAAAAATACAAATTTTAACTATAAAACTAGGTTTATCGTATATACTATTAAATGAAATGTCAAATTTAAATTAAAATTAAATATCCAAGTAATAAATGATAATTAATATGAAAATAGTTATTATATCATTTCCAGGATCATTACATTACTTTTTGAAAATTATGTCCTCACAATTTTATTTACTTGTCAAATAAGTGGGAATATTTTCCACTCATTAAATTTTCAGATTCCAATTATTCCCCTTCAAAAATATGATTTTCTCATAAAATATTAACCTCAAGAATCAACTTATTCTGCAACACCTTCTCTCTATGGTCAAGAACATAAAATACTATTCTATATAAGAAATATTATTTTCCAACTGAAATAACTCATGGATTAAAACATGAGATGAATTTACCACTAATTTCTTTTACATTGAATCATAAAATACATTATGTACCTAAGATAATATTAGAGTAAAAGTCTCTCTATAGGAAATTGATCTATCATTCTCAATGATTTTATAGGGTCCAGTGAATCATGATCCCAACTTCCCCTTCGTACCAATATTCTTTACACTTTTACATGTTGAAAATTTGAGATGGACATGATCGCCATCCTCAAACTAAATATCCTACATCCAGTTATCTGTAAATCTTTTTTACCAACTCGAAGCAATCCCCATGTTTCACTAAATAAACCAAAAATTATATACCATTTTTTATACCAACTACATCCAAACCAAAGTCCATCCAATCACTAACCAAAGTGTCAAATTTCAAATGTAACAAGGCTAATGTTTCATTACATTTCTAAGTTATTACATTATCCAATTTGTTTGATTTTCTAGTACGGTAATATATAATGAAATTATGGTCCTTTATTAGTTCCAGACATCTGCTATACCTAAGTTAATATTTTTTCCGAGTGAATATACAATTCAATGTTTTAGGATTTGTATATATATCACATTTTACTCCATACAAATTATGCTGCCAATTTGAAATGATAAAACGAAATCATCCAATTCCAAAAAAATATATGTAAGGTAAATTATCTCAAAATATTTCATCTAACATAATGCATAAGAAATTAATTGATCAATATTCATTAGGAAACAATCAATTCATTGTAACGAATAATCTGAATAGATGAAACATTAACCAAATCTAGAAGGAAGCGATATAAATGGATCATTCACCAATATTCTTTCCAATTTAAGGAAAAAATCATCACCTTTTTCCAAATGAATGTAACTCCTTTTCGAGTTAGCTAATTTATTCATCTTGATAAATGTAAAATGTTTACAGAAACATTTTTTAATACCATTCTAAGAAAATAAAACTATGAATCTGGGTTGTATATTTTGTTCTCAGCCATTCAAAAATAATGTTTCCTTTAGTAGGATCAACGGTTCTTTTATATTTAGAAACACATTGACCAATGAATGAAATTTCATGAAAAAAATATTTGTAGATTTTAAATTTCCAATAAAAATACTTTTATTTTAATTATTTCAAAAAACCCCTTATATATCATTCATGCTACTCTTTAATTTTACAATATACGAAAAAGTTATCAATTAACACAACCACAAACTTATCCAAGAACTCATGAAATATTATATTTATAAGATCCATGAGTATAAAAAGAGGATTATTTAACCCAAATACCATAAATACATATTCATAATGCTGATATCTAGTACAAAACATAGTCTTCAGAATGTCTTCTTCCATTACATTCAACGGATGGTACCCTAACATCAGGTCAACCTAGGAAAAATATTGTGCTACCTAGAGCCGATCAAACTAGTCATCGATATGATGTGTATAATACATGTTCATAACAATAATGTTATTTAAGGCTCTATAATCAATGAAAAGCCTTGTTGAAACATGTTTATTTTTTTAAAAAAAATCCAGGAAAAACCCATGGTAAATTTCTAATTTGGATGAAACATTTATCTAGAACCTCCTGTAACTGGATTTTCAATTATAAAATTTCTACTAGAGCCATTCGATAAGGGGGTTTATAAATTTTTTTACAATAAAGCATTGAATAAATAGTAAATTCAACTTTCTGATTAGCTATAATAATGGAAACATGTTAACAAATATCTAGACACACATTTACCATCTAAAAATAACTAATATGAGTAGTTCTTTTTTTAAACAATATGTGAAAGATAACATTCATTTCCGTATTTTAATAGTTTATTTTCTTCCTGATATTTTATTAGTGGTATGGGTTCATTCTTGAACCTAATTTGAATATTTTTCAAAAAATAAAATTCTCTAAATCTGTATTATATCTTAGCATTAGAAAAATAAATCGCATCCATACCCAGAATAAAATCAAACTATACTAGTGGAAAAATGTTTTAAAGTAAATTATTTTGATATAGATCTATAAGAATATTCTAATAATTTATTTTTACTTTGTATTCCCCAGGTTGTCTATACCAAATTTTCTAGCTTTATATATTTAGGTGAAATATCCAATTCACAAGAAAATTTCTCATAAAATAACGAATTTGAATACCCAGAACCAAACAAGACATTGGAATCATCTGAATAAACAAAAAATTTAAATGATTCCACATCATTGAATGTTCCATCATTTATTGAACAAGTTTCAAAAGATTTCACCACAACATTCTAATTATAGTTCATATACATCCCATCATTTCAGTTCCACATCGAACACTCATTTTCATAATGAACCATCTTATTGCATTTAAAAAATTCAACTGATTTTATATCATAATTTTTATTACAACTATCATGATATTATTCATTGAAGTTATAATCCTTATTCCAAATACTACCAGATCATAATCATTGACTTTGATTCAAAAGGCATCCCAATGTGTTTTTACCATAATTCACACAAGGTGTAAACATAATTTTTTTACCATCAGACTTATTAATGAATTCATCCATCTTTCATGCCACATTGATCAATTTTTATATTAGGTTTATAATAACACTTTTTCATAAAAAAATACATTTCAACATTATCTGCACTTTAAATAAATTTTTATTTACTTTTCTACTGACTATAATCCAATGTCATTTCATATTTTTGATTTAATCCTATGTTGAAAGAATTGATTTAACTATCATGATCTCGAATAAAATTTGGATCATACCCTACCAAGAAAGATAAGTTTTCATTATATAGAGACACTAAATCTTCCCCATTCCCCAGTTCCTTTATTTTTTTCCATCATATGTCGAATTTCTATAAGAAAATATTTCTCATGAAAAATATTTTTGAATGCATCCCATTCCAAATCATCAGTCTCCTTACTATCCCCAATATTTATGCCAATTGACCAGCACTAGCCAACCGAACCATAAAAACAATAAATATAAAGACTAACATTTTTATGGTCCTAATGTCCCCATGACATTGAAAATATTTTCAATGGATTTAATCCACCCTTTAGGTACCATATGGTAAGAATATTCTATAAAATATAGAAGATGTTACAACATTAAATGATCCACTACTGACATATTCCATTATAGTTGATCTCGATGATATATATCATGGATTTCAACACCGTTTATAGCTGCTTTCAACTTATCCAATATAGAAAAAAACATTTAGTTTTGATTCTGACGATCTCTTGATACATACATGGAAGGATGTTTTCCTCTTGATTCCTTCCCACCACATTTTCACTATTTACCCTATCGAAAACCATTCTGAACTGATATATAATAGATGAATGAAGATGAAAATTTTCAAATTCTATATCATTACAACATAAACATAAAATTAAAAACAATTTAATGATATTTTATTAACAATATCCTAAGACAAAATGTTATCTACGCCCACCTATCCTACCAACAATAAGGACTTTGTCTTAAACATTACATAATCTTATGTTTTAGTCGAGAAGAAACTTCCTTTTACATTTAGAATATTTTTATGTCTATATTTTTATATCATTATACCATCATTAATATATAACATCCCACATTCATACAATTGGAAACTACTAAAAAAGTATCCATTTTCTCTAAAATAATTTTTTTTAAACCTTATTTTTTTTCATAGAATGTTTTCATAACTTTTAACTTGACCTTTTCTTTTCTATTACCCATCCTTATACGATCTTGAAAAATTCTCAAAACATGGGATGGGTATAAATATATTATTAAGGGACTTAAAAATAAAATGATAAACTTTAAGTCTAAAAATACTTATAAACCCATGAAACAATTTTAAAAGATATATACTTTTAACCCATAAAAAATTATCTCTTTATCATACCTAATGAAATTCAATGATTCCTATAAAAATAAATAGAAAAAATTAATCATAAAGGTATCTTGTGAAATAAATTCCATATCACTGTTACATTTACTATAGATTTCAGGTCTATATAGTGAGTAATATCTAGGGTTATTTGTGGAATACCCACTACAATATATTCCATTAATATCTTTGGAAAAACCAAACCAGTTAACTATATCTCATTACCCAATGCATTAGAGAGATATATAAGGATCACCACCTTCATTCTATCTCATATGATCCCATACTCATAAGCAATTAACAAGAACCATAAAATTATCACAACACAAAAAACATGCATAAATGAAAAATAACTTTTCCACTTTGATATCACATTTTATGTTTACAATGTCAGAAAAAAAAATTGAACAACATTAATTCAAAATATAATTATTGAAACAAAAATGAAAAATAATAACAGTATATAATAATAAAATAAAAAAATTCACCCATTCTGTGTATGTTAAAATTGTTCCTTTTACTTTTTCTAAAAAATGTTGAATGATTATCATTAAAAGAGGTTTTTTAATGAATGTACATTACCATGAGTTGGAATCATTATTTAATATCTTTATCTTACTGAATAGTAAACTTAGAATAATTATTTACATTCATATAAACTATTAATATTGTTTTATTCCTTTTATATCACTTATTATCATGTTATAATAATTAAAAAATTATTTATGTTCATGTCAGAAGTTTTAGAGTTATTTGGCACTTCATACCAAAACTGAATTTGGTAAGATGTCAATATTAAAAGTGGAATTTTTCCATTATCTAATCAATAATATTAATGATATAATAATAAACATTAAACATTGATTATAGTTTTAAATTAGTCTATTCTGTAGGGATATTAAAAATGAATAATTTTATGATCATGAAGATGATTGGTCGTACGTACGCATGAGTAATGTTTCTATGATTCAGTGATCTTTATGAAAAAAAATTGTAATTTTAATTATAAAAATGATCATAATATAATTAATATTATTTTAATCATTTAAATATACTTTTATATACCATTAATTCATTGTGTTGATAAAAAATGAATTACATCGGTTTGTAAAGGTGATAGTTCAAACGTATGCATGAATGACATTATCATTTTTACATTCATGGGAAGGTAAGAAAAAAAATTGATAAATTATTATTTAATAATTATAAATATGTGATTAATATCATATATTAATATAAATTACATCATTATTACTAGTCTTGAGAGACGTTGTTGTAAAAGGAATTATATTGGTTTGTGATGTGTTAGTCCATTGTACACATGAAGGATTGATTATTTACCCATTTGATTGAAGTGGAGATGGATTTAGGTGATGATATTTACAATATAACATATCATCTTGATTAGGATACTGGATTTTTTTTCACGATTGAAAAATAATTGAAGAATATGGAATGTCAAGACCCGTCCTAAAGGGGATCGTGTCGTGACTACCACAAGCCCACAATTATGAAATGGAATACAATTGAAAGAATTCGTGAATTGAACTATGATCCCACAACCACAGTATAATATGAAGTGATGGAAAGGTAAATTAGGCTATATACAATCCCACCACAAGTGTTTGTACAAAAGTCCAACTAAAACTGTAAAGACTCCAACCTGCTCCAAGGGTGTAGATTATGTCAAAGGTATTCTCTCAGTAAACTCCTCGGTCTTCCAAGATCAATCTGTGCTCCACCTACTCCTAGTCCTCCTAGGACACCATGAAAAGGGCCTGAATCTACATGATACATGACTCGTGCAGGAAAATCTAGTGAAGGTATGAGTATAACAGTACTAATTAGGACACCATGAAAAAATAAACAGGATGAACAATGCATAGTCATATAAAAAAATTATAACTGTATATAAAAGATATAAAAAGTAATGAAACCCTAGATAATCTCAAGAGACAGACTATGCCATCAGGTGGTCATAACAAAATATGATCCACATGATTTTTCAGAAATGAACACTCATTCTAGGATAACACACCCCCAATCCATGAAATCATTAGAGACACTCTAAGAAGAGGTCTAGATCATTTTCTTCCTTACCAAATAGAATTAATTGCTCAAAGAAGACTATGATATACACAGAATGGGGTCAAACCAATAACCCCTGGGGGACCCTCCCCCCCAACCCAATATGGATCAACCTACATTGTATGGGATCATATGTGCATGATTCCACACAACCTATAGATGTGGCCCACTAGATAGAGAATCAACTACCTACTAAATAACATCAGGTGGATTCGACAAAATCCAATATGGATGATAAAATATCACACTCGTGTATCATATAGGGACACTTCATCTCTATCTAAGACATGACCTCTAGAGATGATTACAATCTAGTCATGTGGATGTAGTGCCACATTTTACCCTCAAGGAAAGGACCATGGGAACAAACTCAACCTATACTTTTCAAAAATAAGAAAAATAAGAGCCTAAAACTTCCATCTCAAAGATAGTATCACATTTCCACAGACAATATGTTAAGCAGATTATTTGTGTATGATTTATGACTATTGGAAGGAAACTTCCGTAGACCAGTAGGGGCCTGTGGACCTAAATCTATGGTCAATCCCCCCACAGCCACGATAGGCCTCCCATAGACAAACTATCATTGAATTTCCATCTGTCATGCTTGATTGGATGATGTCACCAAATGATGTGGCTGACCTCTCACGTACAAGTCATGTGGGTGCTACGCTCGACTGTCACGAACCAAATCTGGTCACCACCGAAACCAGTGCCAAACCTGGACCGTAACAAGGCCCGAAGGGCGTTCCCGATCCCCACGGGCTGGCACAAGTGCCCGGGTATCATAAAATGAGAATTGGGAATGATTTACCCGAGTTTATAAACTTAAAACAACAAAAGAATCCAATAAAACAAATCTGGATTTTTCAAACCAAACAATCTTTTACATAAATTCAGAACTGAATTACATAGCTTAAAATAATTCAAAAAGACTATACCAAAGGTACAAAACAAAAATGTAATAGCCCAAGAACCCTCATGGCATGGGGCAACTCCCTCAAGCCACCTCCACGACACTCAATCACGATGGACCGCTAAAAACCCGAACCAAAGGCATAAAACCTATACCCAAACCTGTGACATAAAATAAGAATGTCTACTTACACCCAAAGGTGTAAGTAGGGTGTGAGAGAAAGCCCCGTAGGATACCACCTCTATGAGATTCCATGTGATAAACATTTCATGACAAAAAGCATTGCATGTTTTGTAAATAATAAATGCTAGTTACAATTTTCTAAAGGATGAAATAATAAATGAAAACAGTTTTCATGTGAGATAATTTTAAAGGAAAAACAATTTTAAAATAAATGACAAAGCTACAGAATTTTCCAGCCAACAATACCGTATACCGACGGTAAGTACAAAGGATCTAATGATCACAAGTAATAGGAAATAACCCCTAGGCACTAGCTAGCTGTGGGTCCCAGGCACCTCGTATCTCAGTGAGAGTAACCACAAAAAAATATCCATTCTCGTGCACGAGCCACTAGTAGGGATCATACCCATAACCTAGTGGTCCCCAATCATCATCATCATTGTTTAGTTAGAGTTGTCAGCATCAATCTTGCTAAGTGAAACTGAGGCCAAACCCCACGGATTCACTAGCATACTAGTACACGTCCACCCACCTAGATACCCGGGTTTTCCCTTTGTGCTCAAACAAGTTCAACAATCCAAGAAGTATAGTTTTAACATGCAAATATCAATTCCACATCACACATTAACCAAACAGCCCAATGTACATCACACAAGTCACAAATTCCACTATTCATTCAAATGCATTTTGAAATCAAACTCACACCAAAATTCCCTACAACACTTTTCACATTTCATTAACACTTACACAAATACTTTAAATGATTTTATAAAACCATTACAAGATATTCAACTAAAAAAATAGCCCACACACATGTCACATAATACCCTTCTCACCTTCACAATTAATTTTATCAATAAATTCACACGAAACATCCCACACCCGTGTTTCACACACAAAACACAATTTAGTAAAACATTTCGGCAATTTATAAAACATTCTAAAAATGTTTGACATCTCAAATCACCACTTTACCATTAAAAAACCCACATTAGGTGAACACACTCACCCAAACAGTACATATAAACCCTTTCCCAACTTTGTTTAACAAAATAAAACATTTGCAATTTTTATAAAACAAACCCAAGAGGTATAACCATTGTTTGCACTCTAAACCCATTTCAAACCCCTCATTCAAAACCA
Source organism: Viscum album (assembly GCA_963277665.1). NCBI lineage: Eukaryota > Viridiplantae > Streptophyta > Magnoliopsida > Santalales > Viscaceae > Viscum > Viscum album. Next base: position 909,016,832 of record OY728133.1, on the reverse strand, counting down.
AAATCATAACAATAACAATCCAAAACAGAATTTTCAGCCCTAAAACAATTATTAAAGCACCCCCAAATGTTATAAAAATACATCAAATAATACCAAAAAGATACACATGAAAAACACACGTTTTCATAAATCTCCTTCAAAAAGTACAACACAGTTTTACAACTTAAACTCATTCAAAAAACCTGTTTTCAAGGCCCACATGATAATAAGGAATTAACAAAACAGAATTGGAAGCCCCTTTCAAGACTAATAAATCACTTTCATATGTTATAAACTAAATCCAAACATTACCCCAAGAGTCACACATGAAAAGTACCCAATTTCAAGCTAAAATACAACTAAAAATTAAATGTTTAACCAAATTCATCAAAAACAGTTTTCAAACCACACAATACAGATTATAAACATACTAAATTAATAAAACAAGCAAGCTAACTCATCATAAAATGGTTACACATGGAATCACCTACCTTTTGAGTCGAAACCCTCAAAATTTGGTGTGAAACCTTAAGCGCACCACCGCCGCACCACAAGGAATATAAATCCAGACCTAGACCACCAAATATTGACCCAAAAGATACCAAATCAGACCTTAGGATATAACCCTAACTTTTGGACATGAGGATCTTCAAGAAATAGGAAATAAAACAAAAAGAGGATGGAGGGAACCAAGAAGGAGTTCCCTTACTTGAAATATCTTGAAGAAATCGGCCCCAATCCACCCAAATATGAATCTCCAAGTACCCAAAACTGGTATGGAGGTTCGAAGGAGTAATATTAGGTCATGTGGGAACTGAAATGGGGAAAAATGATGAAAATTGAAGGAGTTATGAAAGATTCATTTTACCTTGTCAAATCTGGTCGATTTGAGAAAGAGTATGAGATATTTCCCTACTTCGAGGCTCTCATGAGCTCTAAAATTGCGAAACCGATAATGGGGGCAATCCTCGGGGTATTGGCTTTGAGAGGGAGGTGGAATCACGGGAAAAAAGTAAACAATTAATGAGATATGAAAATTTTAAAAAAAACATTTAAAGCAGGAAATGGGCCTACGGGCAGGCCCATTACCTAAATCAAAAACCCAAATCCATCATGATTTTCGATTTATATGTGGTCCAAAGGGATATGGTGGTTTTAATATATCCGGTTATTCCAATTGGGAAGTGGAATGAGTTTAAAATAGTAAAAATTGAAGGAGTTATAGAAGAAACAAAATTAGTATTTAAATCTGGAATTGGGCTCGCGGTTTGGCCCAAATTTTCAAAACCCACCATTTTCACCAAAATGAGTGGTAAACCCCCCCAAAAAAATCAGGAATGGAAATTAAATGAAATATTAATATATAAAAAAAGTCACATGTGTGACAATTCTCCCCACCATAATACTTTCCGCCCTCGGAAAGCCACATCAAGGAAAAAAAACACCAAACCCAACCGACAGGCAAAAAAAAGGACTCATTTTCTAAGCTTTGCCCCCAAAGGCCAAAACACCTCCAGTGATCAATTAAGGAAGGAATACATAACAACAAAAACATACACCTCATTACTTAAATTGTCAAGCTCATTCAAGATTTTTTTTCCTAAAATAATACTCCTCAAACACTATCTGAACAAGGCTCAAGAAATTTACGCAAACAAACAAGAACATCGAACAAGGTTACACTTACCTTGATATAACTAAACCATTGAGAAATCTACAATCCCAACGTTTACTCAAGGAAGATGTATGTGGTTATATAGCTTCGAACGAGACTGCCCACATCCAATCCAAGACCAAGTACAAAAGTGAGTTACTGGTACAAGGATACACAAATGGGCTCCCCAACCATAAGAGACAACTTATTTTTTTTTCCGTGAAGAATCAAGACACTAACAGGGGAGCCCCGAACAAACTCCCCAGTACAAGGGGTAGAATCCCATTAGGCTTTTTCGAAATAATATACGTAAGACTCATAGTGGTTCTCCCCACCATAAGAACCATCCATCTTAACTGACCAATATGGGCCGGCATAGAAAAACCCCAAAACATAAAGAGTTGGGACGACAACACGGTTAGCCCGCACAGTTTGGGAAACTATTTGCTAACCACGTGGATCCTTATACCTACATGGTTTTCTAGGGAACAGTTACTAATAAGTGTTCACTCAACATGTCTAGAAATATCTAAAACCTTTCCCCCAAACCCAAAGGGAATCAAAGGGGAAAAGAAAGTCATTGGGAGATAACATGGGGATGAGGCCCGCCACCTCTTTCCACCGAACGTGAACAAATGAAGAAAGATGACAACAACAAATGTTTAAACTATTCTATTCTCTCATACTAAGAACATTTATTTGTTCAAGGTTAAAAACTGCCCTGGGATTTCCTCTGACTACGTGCCAGCTTCTCTCTAGGACCTATGGTTGGAGCTGGAATGATTGAAGCATCTTCGGCCTCGTAGTTAGGATTTGGAAACCCCCAAATAGAATTTCTTCTTATGATTCTACAAACAACTACACGCAATCCCATATGGGTTCACCCAGACATAACACACTCCCGAACTCACTTTACCCTAACTTTTAAATTCACTGAAATAAGGGTTTAGAGGATGCACTCACATCACACCCTGCTTCTTCTGGTGAGAAACAACAGAAATAAAGGACACATATAAACACATTCCTCTAAAATAGAGGATGTCGAGATCTCCCAATAGGAAAAACAGTTTTGAAAAAAAAATAGACTCACATAATATTGTACAACTTCACCTTCGACGAATTAGGTAGCTTAAGAAACTAAGGTCTCTTTCAACCATCCACAAGCACTCTTACGCAACAAAAGGATCCGAAGAAAACCAAGAAAGTAAATGGTTTAGAATCATTCTACAAATCTCATGAAAATATTCCTTACATTGATCAACTGGAGGATTTTCCAATGGCAAAACAATCCGTGTTGCACTTCAGTTGTGTACTAAATCTTAATGGGGGAGCACCTTATCCAATGAGAGAACCCAAGGACCCAACCAAGCTGGTTCATTGGTAAAAACATGAAACAAAAAAGATCCAAACTCATTAATGGAACCATAGTAATGGTATCCCGAAACATATATCATAGGAGACTACTAACCGGACCTTTTACCTACCTTTCCGACCAAACACAAACCCCAAAAAAAAACAGTTCGAACCGGAAGGGTTCTTAGACTCAAAACATCCCACAACATCAACATTTTCCAAAAATACACAATATACACCATCCCAAACAATTCATCAAGAAAACATGTTTTTCTTTAAAACCATTTCTGAAAAAAAAAATGGTTCAGCGGTGAGCGTATCCACCAATGGTACCCCGTGGGCCTCACACATGCATGTTTTTGTGCCACACCACGCACCCTCCTCATATCTGTCCTGGAACTCATCCATTCATGCCATCAACCATATATCATATCATATAACCCCATGAATGTGGTCACTCATGGAAATACAAAATGTCAATGCACTAATTCTTTCCACTTTTCAAAACCAAAACGGTCAACCAACACATCATTACTATCAAAACCGCTAACCAGGAGGTCGAACCCAAATTACCGCATAAAAAAAAACTTTTCAGAAAGGCACAATCGTTCCAATGAAAACTCACATTCAAGTTATTTACATCAATTTCAAAACATCTCATCCCATAAAAAAACATTTTAATAGTTTAGAAAACTTTAATAGGAACACTTTTTCAAAACCAACTTCAATATAGTTTCTGTTTTCAAAAGAGGTGTAAGAACACAATTTTCCATTTCAAAATAATTTTGAATATTCAGTTCCACCATTTCATAAATCAAAACATTTCATATTTATTTGAAAATAATTTCACGAAAACATTACACTTCCTAAAACCAAGTCACTTTAAAACCAAAGTTCCAAGATTTCAAAACTAAAGAACACCAGACAATGCGAGAGGAAACTAGTTTCAGTGGGTGACTTGGACATATGGTTGGCGGCCATATTCCAATCACTTCACTGTCACAGAGAGTGTTCTAGGGAATATCCCAGGCTCCACTTGGCTTGCCAGACCCTGCGAGCTCATTGAGACCATTAACCCAACTCTCTTTTCATTTCCCCTAATCATCATCAAACCAAGAAAACCAAAAGACATAGACAAATCCCAACTTCCCCTGGTGACTTGAATCCTGAAATGAGGTGTGGTGATCAAGCACACTACCCATAACCAGAATTACATGTCCCAAAAATCATAACTATATACTATCCCGACTATTTCCCAAATAACATGACTCCAATGGAGCGAACCTCCTCTGATACCATTTTGTCACGAACCAAATCTGGTCACCACTGAAACCAGTGCCAGCCCGTGGGGATCGGGAACGCCCTTCGGGCCTTGTTACGGTCCAGGTTTGGCACTGGTTTCGGTGGTGACCAGATTTGGTTCGTGACATCGACAATAGTTGAAGTAACCATGGCAGCACAGTAGACCATTGTGGTCAACCGCAATCGGTCTCCTCCCCTTCTACCCCAAATTCATCCCTGTTCCACCTCATCTAGCCTTGCCTATAAGACTAAACCATCATACCAGGCCCAATACGACCCAACTGGCCCAACCTTCTTCGCCTCTACAACCATCACCACGGTCACCTCCACTTGACTTGCTTGATCCATTGTGTTTATCGTGGCATCCCACACTACTTAATGATGTGTCCCACACGTCTGCAACTACCTATCACCCATGTCGCCATGTGTCGTGGCCTATGACAACAACCATTTACTCCACTCCCATGATCCACCAAACCATTTTTAGAACTTTGAATTGAGAAATATTATAGATCCATCATCCATGAACACCAATCTACAATGATCTTTCCCCGATTGTGAATTTTCCAAAAACATGAGGCTCCGATCAAATTTTCAACCTCTTGGTGAAATCTATCCTAGAACACATGGATCTAATGGTGTAGAGAAAAAATAATGGACAGAGAAATAATAATGAAAAAAATTGTTTCTCATATTTTTCCAAAATGTCATTTCCAACGTCCAAGAACATGGGATTTGTGTTAGAAAACTAGATCAAATAAATCTCGATATACTGAAAAAATTATCTCATCCTACACATAAGATAAATCTATGGGATAATATAATAATGGATTATTCCACATTCATCATTTCAATCATGAATGGGGATTAAATTATTAAATCAAAAGCACTACCTTGATTTGGATGAATTAACGTTGAAGAATAAAGTTTCATTTTCTTCATTAGCAAGATATATCCAGGTTAGCATCCATCGGTCACTGATTGAGTGTTTCATCATCGCCATATCGAGATAATACTCTAGATATATCTATTTATGTTTTGTAGAGGATTATTGGGTTTTGAGATTAATGTTATAATTATGAAAAATACTTTATTAAAGATAAACATGTCACTACATCATTGGGTCGACGAATAATATAAAATAAAATATTATTATTTTTTTAAACCTAAGAAGACATTCCAAAATAAACCCATGATGACCAATTATAGATCATTCATAGTGTAAAGCATCTATTATAAATCAAACAGTGCCCATATATTATTGTTCTGGGACCTTTTTTATAAGTTATTACACATTTTTTAGGAAAATTGTTCATGTGTGCTGTTAAATATTGTAATATTTTTCAAACATTTTTTTAGGAACATAGGGACTCATAATCCTACATCATCTAATCTTATGGCCTATAAATAAAACCATATAATATCTAAAAATAATACATGGAATATTCATGTCATTACATTCTCCCTTCTGTGGGGCTTTATAATCTTGAAAAGCCAAAACATGGGAACCTCAAACAAATGAGGGTAATGAGCACGAATCTAACCCTCAAGCTCCAATATGATCTCATAGAGATTCCCATATAGACAAAAAACACACAATAAAATAATAAATCACCAGAAATGGATCCTCTCATTATGATCCTCAATCTCCACCGGGTACTCAGCAAAGGTTGTTTTATCCTTGATGTCTAGCTCACCCCAATCAATAACATGTCATGGTTCATGCATGTACCCATTAGTTGTGACACATTGAAGAAATAATGTACCTGATCTAACTACATAGGTAGAACTACGTGGTAAAAAACCTCTCTTACTATACATATTATTTAGAATGGTCCAATGATCCTTAAATATTTCATGCCAACTCGACCAAATATCCATTATCCTCGTCGAGGTGCAACCGAAAATAACACATAGTCTCATTTATAGAACATCAAAGGACTCTATCACCAATAATAATAAGAATTATTATATATTTTTATAGTCTTCATCTACTCATTTATGATCTGTAACTTCAATGGTGTAGCTTGTACCAATTCTGGTTCCATAAGTGATGACTATCCTGGGTCAATCTAGAAAAGTGTTGACATGAAGGGTCACCCATAAAAGGCCTCAAATGGTGACATACAAATGAATTAACTGTATTTTTTGTTGTATGAAAACTCCACTAGTGGTAGGTGTTCCTCACAACTATGGTTAATGTTTAACATGCAACCCTGTAACATATCATCTAGATACTGAATGGGATTCTCAGTCTAGTCCGCCGTATTTGGGTGAAAAGCTATGATCATGCATAGCTGGGTTCCAATCACTTCATGTAATCCCTTCCAAAACATGGATGTAATGAGATAATCACAATATGAAACAATCCTCGATGGAACACCATGGAGTCGAACTATCTCCTGCATGTAGAGGATACCCAATATCTCAATTAAACTCTACTCTCGAATAGCTTGGAATTGGGAAGACATGGTGAGAAGGTAAATGATCACCCAAATGAAATCATGTCCCATGTAAGTATATGGTAAACCCATCATGAGATACATTTATACCTTATCCCACATCTAGTATGGAAGCTCAATGGGTTGAGCTAAACCCTTGAAAATTGGTGATTATCCCACACTTGATGACAAGTAGGGCATTGAGAAACAAAATATGAAACTCCATTGTTTATTCTTGGCCACCATAACTAGCATCATAGGTCCTGGTATATCATTTACACACCTGGATATACCACTAAAGGTGATGTTTTAAAATCTACCAGAATCACTTTATACAACTTCACTAGTGCCATCGTGGGCCCTCTAAACAAAACAACATTCCCCTACTATTTTAATATCCATTAGGCTCATCCCCTATGGAGATCTAAGAATTTGGGGTCTTGTAGTCAGTATCCCCATGTTGTGCTACCCTGAATCACTATATGATTTCTAGTGTGACAACCATCTATTGTAGGTAAGCTGATTCATCTCTATTCATATAGATTTATGCAATGATTCCAACTGCTCGAATCCCTCATTCAGCAACTGCAAACTATATCTCTTACTGATAGCATCTTCCACTGTATTTCTCATCCTTGGTGTTTAGAAAATATCAATTTCATAGTCATATAAGAACTCTATCCATATCCAATGTCCCAAGATAATATATTCATAGGAGTATATATAATTGAGACTCTTGTGATCTATGTAGACGAAAAATTACATGCCCCTCTGCTAGTGTCACCACATATTCAATGTGAATACTATAGCAGCAAGCTCAGGATAATGGTTCATATAGTTCAGCTAGTGTGGTGTCAACTGGCATGAACCATACACAATCATTTCTTACCTCTACATTTGTACACAACCAAACTTGTTCCCTTTTGCATTGCAGAACACTTTGTACAAGACACCCTCCTATGGTAACATCAATAAGGGAGAACACTTCAACGTCTTCCTCGGTTCCTAAAATAATTGATGGAACTTTTACATTCACTTGAAAGACATCCCCTACCATGTAAAATCTGTCAAGAGTTCTTCCAATCTATAGATGGTGGGTATAATCCTCTAATAGTACACTTCTAATCAAAGGAAACTTCTCAACTCGGTAAAACTCTTGGGTGGCTCCCAATAAATCCCTTCCTCATCCTTCACTAGATTCACTGCAACTCTAGCCTCTAAGATGACGTTCCCTAAAAAATAGAACTCTCATATCTAAAAATAAAATTTTGTGAGAATTACATAAAGCCGAGGATCCTCAAGAGTCTCCATAAATATCCTTAAGTGCCTCATTTGATCCTCCTAGCATGCCGAATACACTAGGATGTCATAGATAAAGACCACCACAAATTGATCTATGTATGGATGAAAGATCTGGGTCATGAGTCAAATGAAAACATCTGGCGTGTTTTCCCTACTGAACAACATCATAATTTAATCATATTAACTATTGAAACATCTGAATTTAATTTTCAGTGTATCCACTTCACGTACATACAGCTAATGATAGTCTAATTTGAGGTCGAACTTCACAAACCACCACCCCCTTTCAACTGATCGAATAGGTTGTCGACCCTCGGTAGTGGATACTTGTTCTTCATGGTCACTTGGTTAATGAATCGGTAATCCACACATAACCTAAAACTCCCACATGAAATTGGGGGAAACAAAACCGGGGCTACTAAGGGTGAATCTCTAGGTTCGTAAACCAGGACACTGAGTATACCACAGTTAATTGACTATACTAGTAGAGGTCATGCTGATTCCTCAAACTCCACTTAGAATAGTATAGGATCATAGTCTAGTCTCATGAAGTGAAACCCCAACTCTATCTGAGACTCATCCTTTAGAGGGGATTAAAATCTAGTGATGTATATGTCATTCTCCACTGTAACCTCAAGGGAAAGAAAATATGAACTCACTCAACCTATATCGATATGAACTATGAAAAATAAGAGCCAAAAATGTCCACCTTAAGGAAAGGATCACGCTGTTGTAGACGATACATTAAATAGACGCTCCATGTTGGACTAACTACCATTTGAATGAAGATTCTCAAAGACCTTCTAGGGCCTGTAGACATACCATAGTGGATGGTCCACCTACCATTGTGGTCGTCCGCCCATGAACTGAACTTCATGGATAGTACATCTATCGTTCTTGACCAGCCGCTGCGGTCGACTGCCTATGGACCACTCATACGACCCTTATGCCCTGTAGTAGACCAAGCTACCACCACCCTAGGGTCAACCACTATGCCCGATCACTGCAGTCGATGTTCCCTACAGCCACTCAAGCTTCCATGACACCCCCGTCGACCGCTGCGGTCGATCACGCCGGTTGCCCGAGATCTGACTCGGTTCGACCTCGTTTGTTCCCGACCAACCATCCTGACCCAACCCACTTGTCCCTACCAGGACCTCTTTTGATGGCCCACTCTATGTCTACCATGTCATTCCACACAGCTACCTTCCACGTCCAATGCAACTACCTATCACATCCCACGTTCCCACCTACTGCGTATTCCTTCACCGGCTGTCGCTACATGCGGCACACAACCCCATTTCTTATAACATGTTCCACTGTACATCGCTGGATACTACCTCCTCCACTCTTGTGAGCCTCTAAACCTCCACCAAACCCCAAAAAAATGATCGTAGATCCTTGATAATTGAAACCCAATCTACATTGATCCGACATTGGTTGTCGATTTTACAAAGATATGGGGTCTGATAGAATTCGTATCCTCTAGGGAAAATCGATCTCGGACCAAGGGGATCCAACAACAGAGAATGGAGAGAAAAATTAACAAGAAAAAATGTTTATCATTTTTATAGAATAATTATTGTCTAATGACCAAGAATAGGGGAATAGGGTTAGAAAACATGATCAAATAAATCATGATAAACCATAAAAATTATTTCATCTCACAAATAAGATCAATCCATGGGCTAATATTTTTGTGGATTAGTCTGAGTTCATCATATACATCATTTCAAAGGAAGAAAATTTTTAATAAAAATCCCCACCTTTATTTGGATTAATCATTGATGAATAATGAATTTTCATCTTCATCATTATTGAGGTCTGTAAAGATCAGTGTTCGTTAATCACTGATTCGAGGATTCCTCATCGCTGACTCTAGATAATTCTCTAGATATATCCCACGATGGTTATAATGGATTTAAGGGTCGTGATATTAACCCTATATTTCTATAAAATTATTTAATAAATATAATCCTCTCACAGCATCACAACATTGATGAATAAATTTTAAAAAAAAATCTTAATTTATTTTATTATTTTAAAACACCCAAGATGACATTCCACAATCAACCAGCACAAACCAATGATAGGTCACTCTTAATATAAATCTAACATTTTCCATTGGATTTATTATCTGTACATCTGATTAGGAGTTATTCCACTTTTTTAGAAAAACTATCCTTGCATGTAATTAAATATTTTAATATTTTTTAACCATTCTTTCTGAGAACACCAGGCCTCAAAATCGTACACCGTATCAGTACGCAGTCTCAAATTCAAAATTTTTTTTTTGAAAATAATACAACAAAAAGTTTAGGTGTTAAAGAGATAACTAAAATATATAAATACTTGATTAAAACAATACCTCTTCTTCAGACAATCTTATTTTCTTAACACATTAAGCGCACTAAGGGAGGTTTTATGCCTAAACTAAGAGATCTAGAAAGTTGGTAGGGAATAATTTATGGGATTTTGGAAGATATTTTCTAAATCAAATATATTTTTATGTTTTATGATAATAGAATAATGGGATCCCTTCTATAAGAGTGGGGAGGGACACTCTTTGAATTTTTCAAATAATTCAATTAATATTAATTCATTTTATATTCAAAATGGATCCAAAATGATTTATTTCCAAAAATGTATTATTATAGGTTGAAATAATTTCGTAATATGAATATGAAATAATATTTTATAACTTTTTAGTCTGTATCTTTTTGTTTTAACGCTGATTTTACCAATCTGACTCTTACTATGATACCATGTAATTTATTGTTTGAGGGATAATATATTTACTATAAGATTGAAAAAGACCAATAAATTAGTCATTTATGAACTTTTATGATGAATCCAAATAATTTTAATGAATTTTAGATTTTATAAATTTTGTATCATTTAATAAGATATTAATTATTTTAATATTACATAAATGTCAATTTTGACAATATTCATTAAATGTTTTTTTAAAATATCCTGAAAAAATTATCTCTTCAAACCATATAATTTAACTAATAAATAACATTTCAATGTATTCTATAAAATTCATTGATGAAACTAATTATATAAATTATATTTGTTTTTATATTTTTAAAACCATTTATTTGATATTTCTATTAATTTAACAATTATTGCACCATCATTGTACAAGCCCGGAATTTTATTATTTGAAACCTATCAATTAAAAATAAATTATCATGATGAATATAAAAATATTATATTTATAAATAAAATTATTTTCGAACATATCCCTTTTATAAACCCATATTAAAAAATTTTCACTTTTTATAAACAAAAGTATTACAAAATAATCTTTTCAATGATTAAAATACTATAAATGAATTAATGTAAGCCCAATGGGACCAATAACTCATAAAATCGTCTCTAAGAGAATTTTGGTGTAAAATTACTCATCCCATAAAATTAGGACATGTTTTAGGGTGATGTCTATATATTTATAATATTATTTTTACCCTTAATTTTCTTATTTATTGTTAACAGTGGTAATAAAAATGACCAATGCTACTATTCATATATTGATAAAAAATTAAAGGGATCAATTAAACAAATTTGTACTATTTTATTCCAAATATTAAATCATTTTATCAAAATTCAAATCATAAAATTGGATAAAAATGAATTAAAATTAGTCCCATTGATGGAATGAGAAAACAAGTTTTTAATGTAAAAACATTCAAAAGTTTACAATGTTTCAATATCCAATTTAAATGTGAAATTGATTACATTGTCCTAAATTTGAATTAATGAAATAATATTTATCTAATTATAATTTAAAATGAATAAAATATATAATTTTACACTATTAATTATATAGTTGAAAAAGATGTTTTCTATTAAAATGTAGTAATTTTCACTATTCAGCAATACATAAATCTTCCCAGAAAAATACCATAAATTAAGCCAATGTAAAATTTTATATTTCTCTTAAAAATAAGAAGTCTATTTTCTCATATAGAATATATAATATTTTCAAAAACTATATTTAATAAAATTGCACTGTCAAAAGGGGAAAAAATTATTTTTTATAAAAAATAATATATTAACCATAAAACTAAGTATATTATATATGGTATTGAACATAGTGTCCTTTTTTATTAAAAAATAACATTTAATTAATAAATACTAATACATATAAAAAATACTTATTATATCATTACATGGGTCATCATAGTGTTTGAGAATTACAGTTTCAGAAAAGGGTTCATCATAGTGAGTCCATCATAATGAGTTAATCAAACTAAGGTAATTGGACCGAGGGACATCAGAAAGTTATTCCAGATTGATTTTTGAATACCAATAGTTTTTGTATTATTTTATTTTATGGAATAATTTTTCTTTTGAAAACAATGTAAACCAACATGAGTGGTTATAATCATTCATACTGGGAGACTGATGTTGTCTAATATGAGTTGACATAGGTTTTATTTACATCCAAATTATTGTGAATTTCCATACACCCAAAGGAGTGGATATAAAAATGATTTAGGTTCTCACCCTATGTTTGGATATTGTAAATAAAATATTATTTATTTTTATTCTTAGGTTTTCACACCTAGGTATTTACAAAAAGACGAAAAAGAAAGAAAAACTAAAAAGTTTCAGGGGTTAAGTTTATAAAAGTATTGAAACTTATAAAAAGTTAACAACTGATTCCTCCCCCTTTTTAATTTTTATTTGATCCTTTGGAACATAAGGTTGGTAAGAAGACTTCTGATTTGTTGGTAAAAGGATCTAAATCCATTTTTCTTTCTCCACTATATCACTTTTAGACTTGAATTCAAATCTATCACTTGAACAAGAAGCTTGTAACATGTTACTAGCTCAAAAAATAATCTATATAGAAGAATTATCCAATATACTTATCCTATATAAATAGGTATATATAATATAAGAATTATTCTAATACTATTTTATATCTTAAATGTAACATTATGGTCATAAATATTACATGATCACTAACATAATAGATAATCACCTCAACATGTTGTCGAAAAAATTATAACATCATGCCCTATACCAACTAATCTATAAAAAAATTTACTTCTTCTATTAAGTATATATATATTTTTAAATCATTTTATTACTGTGAAAATATTGAAAAAATGATTAGAAAATAATTTTAATGAAATTATAATTACCATTGGAAATTACCTATTTGGGGATGCTAGTATTCTAAAGGAATATGATATATTTCCTAAATATTGAAACACAATATCCACAATCATTATTATAATTTTTATTCAAAAATTGTTAAAAAAATTGTCCAAAATAATTAAATTGTTTTGAAATATGTATTTATAGTAAAATATTACTATATATTACATAATTTGGTTCTATTTGAATAAATAAATAGGCTTATTATGTTCTTTCACCGAACATATACAATGACTTAGCATATAAATTTAGACCATCCTATAATAAAATTATTCTTATTAAAACACAAACTGAATCATGAAACTTCAGTTTTATATCTAAAATGTGGGTTGTGGTGACTTATAAATTCACAATTGGCATCACGTGTGGCTAGATTAACGAAAATCCAAGTATTGGATCCAAAAAATCAATATTTGGGGTATCCCAGTTTATTTTATTAATCACCCAATGCTTCCTAAAAAAGAAAACATATATTATTTTTCTCTAAAAATTCCAAAAAGGTAAATATTTTTTTCCTTCAATTTCTTCTAAATACATAGAATTTTTATGTGTAGAAATGATATAGTTATTTACACTTTTAAATAGTGCTTCACATGGGTTTCCATGTATATAGTATTCATATATATTCCTATATAAAACATTAATAGGTATTAACTTTAATGAATAATGTAGATCATTTTTCAGATAGATGGATTTTGAAAATATTCAACATGTATGTATTCACAATAGTGACTCCCAACCATTCAACCTTGATAATATTTGTTATACTCTCCAGAACAAAATCATTTCAAATCAAATATAAAAATATTAATTCTTCATATTAAATGTAGGACATATTTCCTTCATTGGGGTTTCTTCTACATGAACATGTAATTTTAATATATGCAGCACTGGAATTAGCGGGGTGAAGGTACTCTCAAAAAGCCTTTTCGAGTTCTTCATTGACTCACTGAACTATCTTGTTTTGACCATCTATTTCCCTAATGATTTACCCTTCGTAAAAAAATCTCTCATTTCAGAATTTTTTTATCAATAGTTAATGTTTTATATTTTGAAAAAAACTGGTATGGACATACCTCAATTATCATTACAATATTACACAACCATTCTATGAATATTGGAATATCATTATCGGCCATACAAATATCAAGATCAATAAAATGAATATTAAACTTGATGCTCATATTATGAGATAGATTAATACCCAGTCTCACATGATAATATGGGAATTATTTTTTGTTTAGCATGTCTCCTAGGATATTTCATGCCACACCACTCAAAACAAGGTGATGTGTGGGTGTTGATAGATATAAATCACATAAAACATCACCCTGTAGAATATCAATAATATTAAATAATCAAAATCAATTTGATCCACATTTAGATTAATGTGTAGTAAAAAAGTCATTACCTTGGGTACGGTAGGTGGTTGTGGGGAATGACTAGCCTCAAATCTAGTGGGATTATGTGGAAATTCATGTACTAATCATAATTTCAATACTGGTTTTCTTTAATACTTTCACATATACTGGTCCTCTAAACTATACCTGAATATATTATCTTTAAAATAATCCATATTCATTTTCTCATCTATCATCATATCATAGTTATCTATTTGTGGCTATTTATTTATTAAATATATTCTAGGTAAAACTATAAAACATACTCCTCTATTGTGTAAATATTTATCTGGTCACATTTTGTCTTCTAAAAGTTGTTTTTCTTTAGGCACATTCAATGTCAATTCTTGTATCTAAACCATATAAAAAATTCTTAAATAAATATATATTTTTATGTAATATATTTATAAATCATAACAAATTACTATTATGTAATACATATAAAAGATCCCCCATAATGCTTGTGTGTTTTCATTAACTAGTTTACACTCATTATTTAAATCGGCCTACTTTTGTAGCACATGAAGTGTTATATAAGAGGATTCATAATTTGAATCATCAATTTATGTATAAATAAGGAAATTATGTCGTTTCTAATCACATATAAATTTTATTATTGATAAAAAATAGACACCATTATCTTTTCAAGTGAATCATTCCCCTTACTTTCATTATGGTGGTGGTACAATTGGTTTTTCTATGCATTGATTATTTTTAAAACTCCTTTTATATTTTAAAATTTAACAATATTTACTCAAATTTCATAATAAAAAATTCTTAAACTAAGTCATTATTAACGGAAATTCACATAAATTAATTTCTCATCATGATGACTAATGAAAGATTTCTAGGTTTCTGAGTTTATAATATTTCCATACATAAATTGTGTGTTGGGTTTTACTTTCCCCACCAAATCATAGAGATGTTTCTTTGTAAAAGGTGTCTATAAGCCTCTATGAGATTTTATAGTGACCATTATGACATTTTTCTTAATTAAATAATCTAAAATTAATAAATCGGTAAGGGATAATAACAATAAAATAAATGTTTTATTAAATAATTTTTAGTAAAATAGAGAAAGAATATCAAAACATTACCGTAATATAATCCCTTGGGATTATTTCAATGTAGGAATGAAATGGTTCCTCGTATCAATATCAATTTGCACATGTATTTTTTTTGTACGTCCAATAGAACTAATGATAATTGACTTTTGGGGGTCAATTAGTTAGACACATTGATTCCATCCAATGTAAAATTTAATACCTTTTATTCATTCATTGATAATTTTAGTTAACACACTGATGTTATGTAGTTATTATTTTTTTTCTAAATCATGTCATTGGTCCCCTAATAATTCCACAGTTTCAACATCAATGATGCATTCTTTCATGGGATTGGTAACATCATCATCTGTCAAAGTCATTATCGTCATGAGTAGTCAATAATTTAGTTAACATTACATCAATGTAGTAGAGAACATATATTATTATAATAAGATGAATTTTATATTAAATAACACATAAAATTACTCATTCAACTCCCCCCTTTTGTTTTTAAAGGATTTAAGGATTTAAATTCTCCATCGTGAATCAAAATAACATCTTTTTGGACCCCTATAACTTAAAAGGAATTTTTTACAATGGGACCACCATTAAATGATTTTGATCTCCGAATGAAAGGGTGATTCTCTACTTAATTTTCAATTGACCCCTTTTAGTTTTTTTAGCGTCCCATAAAAAAATTGACTAATTCTTGTTTACTAGATATGATGTATAAAATACCTTCACCGATTGTGATGTAATTATGAATGAATTTTCCTTATACCCATCCACACTAAAATTGACCTTCACAAATACCAATTCATTGTGTTTTACTACACCCCATTTATCAGCCCATTATAAATATAAAATAAGTCCTAGAAATGTTTCATAATCCAACTTTTATATCCATTTAATGATGAATAAATATGTCATATTCACATAAATTTTATTTTTATCTGTAGAACGAGATATGTGCATCATTTTCTCTATAAGATTAACTCCACTTTTATTCATCGTAATATGTTTATCTTGTTCCTTTATATATATTGTATAACTACTAATTACAAAACTTGTTTAGAATATAACATTTTAATTTGGTCCCTTGTATAGCCATCAATGTTTTTCGATAATTAAAATTTGACCTTTTTATAAATCCTAATAAATATAATCTTCAGGCCATCATATAACCTATTTATTATGTGTATCTAATATTCATCCTTCATCCCTTGATGGATTCAAATGTCTAATAAATACTTTTTGGGATTTAACACATGGACCAACCTCTAATCTATTATGTAATATGTAAATGTGATCCTTCTCACACTCTATAATGGTTATTTTAACAACATATCTTATAGAAATCCGTTCACCCATAAGGCTTCTGTGGTGTTGGTATTTTTGGAGACCAATGCTATGAACATATAATACGAAATTGGTACAGAACTCAACAACTTCTTAAACGATATATCATTTTATGAGACAAATTTCAATCCTGCTTTTATTTATTAAATACCCTTTAAAAATATTTATATGCAATTAAATGGGGTAAAAACATATCTAATGTACATGGATACGTGTTTTAAACTCTATGAGAATCTAAATCATCATGTGATCCATTATAAAAAAATTGATAGACTGAAGAATATACCTAATTAACATAATAACGCTGAAATATCCTTATTCAAGATTAGAAACTTCACTGGGCCTATAAATTTATAGAAAATGGATTTGAAAAAGAATCAATGTATTGTAAATTTATTTCATACATTTTAGAAAAAATACAATATAATGTGTCATGCATCAGATCTTGTAACAAAACACAGAAGTATTGTGATTTTATACAATATAACATCATACTAGTCTTTAATGTGACATTATTGATATGTTATAAATAAACGTATGGAACTTTTACACCATTAAGGAAATTCAAATTTTTTATTTTTTATTGTCTGGGTAGAGTGTAAGTTGTTGGTGGAAGAAAAATTTTCATTTCACCATTCGCTAGTGAACAGTGTAACATCCCACACCACACCCATTCTCTTAAGAAGAGGTGGTTGGTGTAACAATTTTTATTTGACATCCCCAGGACACCAAAGGATATAAGAAAATTTTAAGGGCCTCATGAATATTAGGGGAAATATTTTCCTTTTAAATATGAAATCAATAAACCAAGAGAACCATAAACAACCAAAACTCTATATGATTCCTTAATATAATATAAACTCAATAAAAAATAAAACTATGTTCTAGTAAAAGAGAAACATCAAATAATTACTCAATGAAAACTAAAAGAACCAATAAAATCAGGGAAACCAAATTTCAATCAACCCAAAAACTCCCAAACTACTCCAAGATACAACTCGACAAGCCACATACATTGTTTCAAGAACCATCACTAATGAGCTGAGATAACATTTATTTATTTGTGTATCGATAGATGACATATGTAAACGAACAAGAATTCATTAGAAAGTGGTGGGTATAAACATAATAGTATTCCCACAAGGACTTCCAAAATCACAATACAAGGAAAAAACATGGTTGCACAATTATATAAAATGGCTTAAATAATTTAAAATATTTCATATAAAATCCAAATTAGTTTTCCATGGAACGAAAGAAAAAAACATTTATGAACTTTATCTAATCAATTTTCAATACCCATTCCATGATTATACACATCCACACATATACACATGAATTTTGAGGATACCATTGCATACTCATGAGCGGTCTCTTGTTGATCTACCATGTAGTAAAAAGGTAACCAATACTTGGTGCCCCAATGGCACACACTCCTTCGAAAGGGTCACGTCTATGGAAAATTAAATCACACCAAAAAATTATTCCAAAACCTATTCCATGACATTTCACATAAAAATTTATTTATTTGGAACAATTTAACGACCAATTTCTTTATATCAAATAAAAACCGGAATTTTAAAATGATTATTTTAAAAATTTTATAATGGAAGATTGCTACAATACCAACCAATTTCTAGATTTTTTCTGAAACCTCACTAATGAAGTTTCCAACTATGATCACACCATAATATCCCATTCATTTTAGCTATAACATTCATTTAAAATAAATCCTTCATGTTCTAATCAAGTGGAGTTATGAGAAAATCCACCTACATCTGAATGATGAAAAAACAAATAAAGTTGCAACAATTATCCTGATCAGATCATGAAGAACCATTGAATCCCTATATACAGTCATGAATCATCAAAAATTACCTCAATGAATAAGGATCCATCCCCATAAGATTAAATATAACATTATGATAATGATATTCCGAAGATAACTGATAAGAATGATCATGAACTAAGAATTACCAACGAATAGAAGCCCCTTCAAATCACATTGATTCTCTTACATATCCCTTCTAGAAACAAGGAAAACATCATTCACACTATGCGAATATAGATTCCATGTTATGAGATAAATAGGGGAAAACAAAGTATAATATAATTAAATCTAATTATATCCCCAAAAAATTGATGGGCCAGCTATACATTGCATGGTTAGAAGGGAGGGTTTGGACAACTGCACACTAATAGTGTGGCTAAAACTATCCAAATACAAACCCTTTCTTGGATAAATCATGTGGTTAGAAAAACCATTCAATAACTATTCAGGATCTAATGTCTTAATCCATCCCTTACATGGTTTTATCTCACAGTTAAGAAAACTATGTTCCAACCGTGCATTTCCCATTATTTAAAAGTGTGTTCTTTCTCTTAGGTATTCACATGATTTTTCCCAAATATTCACTAACTATGAACCAAACAAGTTCCAACTATTTTCACATATATTGTATCATTGTGTTTTATCATTGTTTTTAGTAAAATTTCTCAAAATATGAACCTACATAAATTTTTATGAGGCATGAAAAAACTCTATTGAACCACAAAAATATTTAGTGAATCATTATATTGACATAAAAACAGAAAGAGAGGATCAACACAATAAAACCAGGGGTTTTAAATTCTACTAACCATTGGTATTTCCTTCCTTAAAAATTTCATAACCTGTGATTTCCTCGAAGAGTTTTTCCCACTACTTAATCATTTCTTTTTAATGCTCTAATAGTTCTTCTGGAATCTGACAATGTTTCCCAAATAGAAATATTAATCCAATGAATTTACAATTTAAAGACTATATATTTATTAAAAAAAATAAATATATTCAAATAAACTAACATAGCGTATTGTAATAGGTCAATGTGGTTCCATTTAATCACATATCCAAGATCAGGTTGATACTTCTCTAATTGAGATTCATGAAACTTGTTATTCACAGAACTGAACCATGGCGGTAAATCCAACTGATATGCCTCCTCGTTAACTCTTTAATATATCCTAAAAGGCATATGTATCGATGAGATAAATTTCCCTAATTAATAAATTTTATTTCACATGCCCATAAGAGATTCTAAAAATGACATGATCAGTCACCTCAAATGACAACAACAATTGACGATGATCCACATACAATTTTGGATGACTTTTAGTTATCTCCACTATCTTCCAAATCAACTAAATATTCTACATTTTCTATTTACAATTTCTTAGTCAAACTAGGGAATTATCACCTCTTTCCCCACAGTAATGTGGAAAAGGGAATTATTGCTCATAAAGTGCTTCAAAAAGAGTCATATGCATTGAGTCTTGATGATTTTTTTATTTAAGTAATATTCAAATGGTATTTTCTCCTCCCATGGCCCACCAAAATCCATTACACAATCCATGAGCATGCACTCCAAAATTTGAATCATCCTTTTCAAATATCCTTTCATTTTCACATGATAATGCACACTAATAGACAACACTTTACCAAGTTATTTCTATAAAGATTTTAGAAAATAATATTTAATCCTAGGGTATTTATCATATAAAATGGAGACTTGAATATTGTTCATCTTCAAAAAATCTCAGATATATATATTGGATAAATCTGTCACCATATGGGATTCATGAATTTGGGAAAAATGGGCAAAATTCAGGATCCAATACATAATTTCCCATATTGAATCATGTTTCCTAACCGTTTTTGTAAGATTCACACAAAATCATGCCTATCCACACCCATTCCCACTTTGGAATCAGTAAAGATTTATACATGGCCATTGGTCATTGGTGTTTTCCTTGACTTACTAACAAGTGAGGTGTCTCAAAACATAATCTTCAACCACAATTTTTATTCCAAACCACAACTATTATTTATTAACTCTATCCATTTTTTTAAAACATGGATGAATATATAGTTTTTAATGGTGGTAACTATTTATAATGTGTTCCTAACAAACCAATGGAACTGTAATATGATATCAAAACTAAAAAAAACCAAGATTCCATACATCATTCATCGGTTAATAGTATAACAACAATTGATTTTTGACCTCATAAAAACACATTAATCATCATATATCTAATAATATTTAATGTGTTAACCCAAATAAACAAAAATTAAACAGGTAAGAAAACTACAACATCACCTTGGTCAGTATATTCTAGTTGCATTTATGTTTGAACTAACATCAACTGCTAATGATTCAATGCTTCTTTTAGAAATTGGTTAATGAGATTTGTACTTAATATAGATGACACTAAATTTCCTTTATCTGATGTATACATCAAGTTGAAATCGATAATTTGAAGGTATTTCATCTAATTTTTTTTCCATAAACAAATTATATTTTCTAGAAAATTTATTTCAAACTATTATTGTTTGTAAAATCTATAAATTTCCCTACAAAAAGATAATGACACTCTGTTTTCAATGTTTCCACTATAGTAGATAATTCCAAATCATGTGTTGGGTAGTTCTTCTCATGAAACCAAAACTATAATGACAAATAAAAAACAATATTTTCTCTCTTCATGGGAACATATCCCAATCCAAATACCAGTTCATCAAAACAAACTAAATAGCCTTATCAAGACTATTGATACCCATGGATATGCATTAATGTAAGTATAACCATAATCTCTTAGTATTATTTCTTAAATTCATCATTAATTTATAAAGAAAACAATTTTCTCATCAAAGTTATCATATTTTATGGAAAACGTTGAAAATAACATACCAAACATCTATAGTATCCTACCAATCCAAAGAAACTATGTATATCAAATATATTATTAAGTGGATTCCAACAAAAAAAATCTATCATTTCCAGATCTATAGAAACTCTGTTTTTAGAAATTAAATGGTTAAAGAGACAGTCAAATTTTATTAAGAAATCAATATTTCACAACATGGAATATATATAATGCTCTCAAAAGATACCCAACACTATTTTCATATGTTGCTCATTATCCACCATTGTCATTGGATACAATTGTGTATCATCCATAAACACCACCATAAATGAATACAAATACCTTTAAATTATATGATTCATTAATTATATAAAAATTTATAATACATTCATAAGACGAAAATTCTGAACAAATTATCTATATTGTCCATATCTATTTTTAGGGGATGTTTTGGAATATCCTTCTTCTAAACCCATAGTTACTGATATCTCACATTATAGTAATTTTTTTAGAACCACTGACCTCCCCTCAATTTGTTGAATAAACCATCAATGAATGGAATAGGATAAAGATTATTTATCATTACATGGTTAGGATTATGATATTTTATAAAAATCGTAAGAGTTCAATCCACATTATTCACAAAAAAAGAACCAGTGCTTCCCATGGAGATTTACTCGGTCAAATGAACCATTTCTGTTCAATCTCCTCATACTGATCCTTCAATTCCATCAATCATTCTAGTTCCATCCAATAACATGAATGTAATATAGTATTAGTCCCTATTAAGAGATCAATCATATACTCAACTCCTCTATTGGACAGAAATACCAGAAACAAATAAGGGAACAATCATTCAACTAGTCCACTATGATTGGAAAAATTATACACCTGATCTCTTTTACCAATAACAAAGAAACATTGATCAAATTTTAAGATATAGTTCTTATCACTAGTAACAAGGGTCTTTATCTACTTTCATTCACTTTCCAATCTACATTAAAGATATGGAGAAACCCATCTAATGTTTTTATCCCTAGATTTCATGCATAACAATAAACATGGGACTGAAATTTATGTATCCAATTCAGTCTCAGGATCATGATATAAAATCCATCTCTATCATAGATAAATCCCATACCAAATATTTCTTATTAATTATTTTCAATCATGTTTCTTATTTCAAGGCTCGAAACTCTAATTTTCTCAATGATGATTGTAGTTTCAAAAGAAAATGCACAGTCTCAACATGAAAAAAAATCAGATAAAAAAATTGAGTAGAAATAAATGAATGGGATGAACACATATAAAAAATCTCGAATAACGGTAAAAAATAATCTTACCTATCACCATAGATGATTCCGATTTTCATCCATGATCACTTTCTCGTATCCATAAAATTTCTTAATCACATCACTTTTCTCTTTGTTATGATGTTGAGGATTTCATAGGATGAGGAATCACGGTGTTCCTAAAATCACAATGTATTTCTCAGTACTGTAGACAAGATCTATTCGACAACACTCGTCCCATAAAAAATATGATTATTGAGAAGAAAAATATGTTCCCCTCAAACCCAACCTTGGAGCACTGTGGAAATGGTGCTAATGATGTCTTATATGGTTTCAGTTGTGATAATCTCTAGAAGGATAAGTATAATATTGTTTCATATTGTCAATAGAATATGATTGAAAGCATCGATGATTAATTTTTAGTCGAGGATGTATGTTGAACAATCCAAGAGTATAATTCTAATATATACCTCCCCATTTATAATATGTGTCCCTCCACTTATTTCAATAATAGATGATCCCACCTATTCATGTAGGAATAACCATGCCTCCTTCGATCGTGTTTCCAGAGATTTATCTTTTTTCCACCATTACTATATTTACTATCTCTGTATAATCCATTATAAAAATCCTGAAAATCAATGCCTATACTTCTAATTTCAACCATGATTCAATAAATGAATGCCTTCAAGGAAGAAAATTATAATACATTCTATGGGAAAAAGAAATAAATTCATAAATTTAGCTACATAATATATTATTGAATGATTCTCATAATTCAAATTGAATATGTACATTATTCTATAAATTCACAAAATGTAAGGATATAACTATTTTTTAGAAAATTCTTTATAATCATTCCATTCCATGCCTTGGACTCATTAATCCTAAACTACTAAATCCCACTATTTTTGTTCTAAATTGTATAGAATATATGTTTCCAACATCAATTTCAACTCTAAATTTCTCCCAAGGAAATCATATATTTTATTCATCATATTTAGCCACACTCCTCCTTTTTTGTCACTAGATCATCCAGATAGATAGATGGATTTCTATTTTATAATTTAACTCAATGATCCAATTGCCTTGGTTCATTATTTTTTAAACCTATCCATGACCTAAAAGTCCTAAATAATTCACTAGACCAACTATTGGTTCACTTATGGCTCACATCCAACCACTTTCTCAGTAGCTTCATCTGGTAGGTTCTTAAGGTTCCTACCCACTGCCATTCACTATAAAAACTCCATTTATACTCACTCTATAGAAATTGAATTTCAAGCTATTTCAATTGCCATATTTAATTATATCACTGCACTTCATTACTTAATCATATTTATTCACAGTAAACAATTTTAACCATTTTTAAGATATAACCATCAATATTTTTCAAAATACCACCATTTAAAAACATTTTCATAAATTTTCAAAAAGAATTACATTTCTAATTTCATTAAATTATTAACTCAATAATGAGAAATTACGTACTATTTTTAACTCATACTACAAATGCATTTCATGAAACTCTCATTAACTAAACCCATGACAGTGAGGTTAAAACTTAGTAAAACATTTCTAAAAACACATATATACCCAAATCCCCTTGTAACCTGACGTCTAGTATAAATAGGTTAGATACACAATTTATGATAAATATGTCATATTTTTAAAAATCTTACTCATTACTAATATACAAAGATATAAACAGGCTTATCAAGGCTGATACTTGTTCCAACTCTAGAACTAAACTAAACTGATACCAAATGATCGAACAAAAATATTCCATTTGTTAGATCACACCACTCACCCACAGGCTTGGGAAGAGGCATTGGGTGTCACTACAAATAGGTGACATCCCCAATACAATAAATGATAACAATAAATTACAAGGGTCACATGAACATTTGGGTGATGGTTTTTTCTTTAAAGAAAAAACAAACAAAATAATAAAACCATAAATAACCAAACCTCTATATGATTCATTAATATAATGTAAACTCAACATATATAAATATATATATTTTAATTTACAAGTGGAAACCAAGATACATACTCAATGAAAATGAGGAGATCCCATAAAACTCAAAAACCACAGAGTATTATCACCAAAGATACTCCCAAAATACTCCAAAATCTAACTCGACAAGCCACATCCACGATATCAAGATCCATTACTAAAGAAATAATATACATTTCTTTTACCAAAGTCTCAATATATGACATGAATGAATGCACAAGGGCACCAATGTAGGGTGTGATTATATACTCAATAATATTTCC
Source organism: Viscum album (assembly GCA_963277665.1). Classification (NCBI taxonomy): domain Eukaryota; kingdom Viridiplantae; phylum Streptophyta; class Magnoliopsida; order Santalales; family Viscaceae; genus Viscum; species Viscum album. The sequence continues at coordinate 908,991,560 of OY728133.1, read as the reverse complement.
CTAATGACTTCCAAACTCACACCACTATGAAAAATGTTTGTCGAACCATTATAATAGTTTGTTCAAAAAATTAAAAAATATTTTTTATCAAATCCAAAAATAGTTTTCTATGGAAATAAATAAAAAATAAACATTATAACATACATTAAATACATTTGGAATACCCATTCCATTATTCCAAACATCCTAAAATCAACACATGCATGCCAAGGTGACAATTTCATGCTGATGAGAGTTCTTTCATTGATATAACTATTTATAAAAATGTAACTAATACAAGGTGCCTGAATGGAAAACTTTCCTTCCAAAGGGTCAAATTTAATGTCAATAAAATCACACAAAACATGTATTCTAAACTTATTCAATGAAATTTCACTTAAATAATTATTTATTTAAAAAATTTCAACAACCATTCTCCCTGAATCAAATCAAAACCGTAACTTTAAAATAACAACATCAAATCTGTTATCAAAGAGGATTTCCAAAAGAAATATCCAATTTCCCTAATTTCTCTAAACAATTATTAAAATGGTTTAAAAATATTGTTACATGAGAATTACATATTAATTTTATACATAATATTCATTTAAAACCATGCCTTTATGTTCTAATGAAAATGTGTCAGGTGATAAGTCATCTACCTCTCAATATAGGGATAAAAGGAAGAATAATACAAAATTCTCTATATTTGGTCATGAAAAAGAATTCATTCCCAATATCCATCCATAAAACATCCAAAATATCATCATGTAACAATTATAAATCGCTATTGGATAGAGTCCATGTCATTGGAAAGAAGAAAGTGAAGTGATCTAAGATGAACAACCAAGAATGTAGACATACACATAAATCCAAGCCTTGAATGCACTTTGATTCACCTATGGATAATTATCAAACACAAGCTAAATGTATCTCATTACTTGGGATAATGTTCTTTTGTGTTATTAAAGATTTAGTGAAAAATAAAGCTTAAAATAATTAAATTTTATTATATCTAGTTATTTTAGAGGTCCAATTATACATCGTATGGTTAGGTCGCATGGTTTGGAAGAGCGTATGTCTGTCACGTGGGTGCTACTATCCCATCCCAACCCCTCACTAGGATGGCTCACATAGTTAGACAAACAATGGGGAAACCGAGAACAATCTACTATCATAATCCATCCCTTCACATGGTTAGACAAACCATTCTCCAACCGTGTATTTTACATTATTTCAAGGAAGACTTTTGCTCATATGTGTCTGCATGGTAAGTCCAAAATGTGTGCCAAATATACACCTAACCAGTGCCCACTATATTACAATGATGGTTTTATGGATGTGTTGAATGATTTCAACTGACCATTCTCAAATGGTGGGCCTCCTTAAATGCCTCTATTTCATTCTAAACCACTTCAAAACTACCTAAAACATAACCAAATAATTATATAAATATTAAAATCATAAACAACGAGTCATGTACCTGAAACCTAGGGTGTTACAAAATATTCCCTTGTCCCCATGTAAATAATATCTATCCTACCCTTTATTCGATCTTTTTTTATGAATAACATTTAGTAACGTTCCAATAATACCATCAAATATATTGTTTTCTATATTCATGACATAATGACAATGTAATATGTAAAAACAATTATATTACAGTAATTAAAATTAAATTGTATTATTTTTATAACATTATTTGGTAAGGTTTTGCAAAATTGATTTACCAAAAATAGTGACAAAAAATTTACATTCTCGAACAGTTGATCACCTGTTAGTCTAGAAAATGTTACACCTTGTTTTGTATTTCCATCAAAAGATACCATGAAATAACAATGTTATTGTCATAAAATAAAAATATTATGATTTACTAAAAACAATATTAAAGGAATGTTTAAATCTAACTAAATGTTTTCATTTTTCACATATTGGACACCCCGTCATTCTTTAATATTGTATCATAATAAAAATCTATAAGCATTAAAGGAATTTATCAACCCATAAAAAAAGGATATAAGTGTAAATTCATCACATCAATGAGATTCATAAAATGTAATGCCTGAATCAGAAATAAATTTAAGATATTCAATAAATATATTCAAATAAATATCAATATCATTACCACATTATATTGGTCTACATATAATAAGATACACTATTATTTATTTGTGTTTAATTAAAAAACATGGTGAAAAGTTATAATATTCTAACATGACTAGCCTTTTTCTATGAGTACTACTTTTTACACTAAATTTATTTGATCTATATGTATATATTTCAAGATAATGGTTTCACGGAGCATTTCCAAATTCAAAATACACATAATCTATTTTCTTCCACTGAGGAGAGACCACTGGGTGATGTAGTTTCTCATATTCAATTCTTGTATGGGCATTCTAGTTCATTTGTCTAGAAATTTCATAGTATCCTTATAGTCATATAAACATTTGAATTATAGGAATGTACCATAATTATTTTTAAGGACTTGATTCATCCTTCTTATATAGATTTAGACCACTCTTAGGGCATTTTTTGACTAATTCATGGTCCTTCTGAAACGATACAAAATCCATAGGACAAACATGTCTTTTTGAAAGACCATTCCAATTGAATGAATCATTCCTTTATTGTGATATATTTTTACAATAAATCAAAATGTCCCTATAGTGGCATATCATTATAGATACAAAGTAGTTCTATAAATCTATTGCTGCTCCATTCACTTCCAACTCTATTATTTTACAACATCAATATGTAAAATAATATTGTATATTTAGTAAAACTAATATACAATGGTCTATTTGTAAAACTATTTAAATTCTCAAACAACTTTGGAAAATAATGAATTCCATCTTTAATTTATATTTTTAATTACTACATATGATATCTATAATCATTTACACTAGTATTCTTTTAAAAGGATCCCTAAATCATAGTATCATACATATGTTTTTACATTCTATTTCATATCTTGTTTAGTCCAATATTTATAAACTTGATCCATTACATGAAAATTAAAATGTTGTTACAACCCTTTTGGATTTATTTTTCTTCAATAAAAATAACATAAACATGGAAAAAGAATTTGAGAAGATTCATATGTACTCTCTATTACAAACATAGAGAAAAACTATAACTCTTTCCTCATAAACTTTTTTCATATGCTTATTTTCCATCTATTTTATGATCCATTTCCATCCTATTAGTATCATGAAATATTATTTTTACAAAAAATAAATAAATACACATAATGTATTCATAATCAATGAATAACTTATATATACTCTTAAATTTGGTAATCCGATATTTGAATGTTATTAGTGAAGATTTCGAACAAGTTATCATTTTAATCATGTGTGAAATGAAAAGAAAAAACCTAGGGTAAATATGTGGTTGTAGGTCTAGTTGGTAAATTTGATGTTTTTTTGGGATAAAAAGGCGATAATTATTAGGTATATTTTGTATATTTTCTATGTAGGTGAACAATAATTGGGAAGAGTTTATGTTTATTCATTATTCACTTTGTACATATAGGTCCATGTTGTGATGTATTTATTGGGTTATTAGGAATGAATGTTCATAAAATCATATCTAATGATGAAACAATAAACATCAACACATAGTGAAGAACTGTCCTAGTGGGATCATCAAAAAACATCTTTACAAACTAATTATTTCTGTATAATATCTTAAAAAAGAAAACCCATCCTCAGCGGAACCAAAATAGAGAATCAACTCTGAAAGGATGTCAGATTAGTATTTGTGAGTGAGGTTTAAACATGATATAAGATGATATAAATTATTTTATTTTGGGTCATGATACAAATTAAATGAGTGAAGGGAATCCTTGTGTGTTCTTTCAATAATGTTTGAGGAGTCCTCATCTCAAACGATAATTGGTCACAATTCAAATTTTATTTCATTGGAATAAATATTACTTCACCTCAATCAAATAAAATTTATCTCAATAATCCTGGCATAGTTGATTTAGTAACTCTCTGATTATTTTTATAAATATTCAATGTTGTATTAAAAAATGATGGGGGATTCAATGTTTAATCATTTTGTAATGAAATAGGTATTTATAGAATAATACTCTTATAAATCTATTAAAACTTATGAATAAGATATTAATTTTAGGTTAAAGCGGATGATTTTTATGATAGCTCTCTCGACACGCAACAATGGGCTTCTCCAAAATCTTACATTTCACACAACATTGAGTTATACTAAAAAATAATACAATATTATTATTATTATTTTAAATGGTAGTTAACACCTAGATGTTGTAATAGAAGGAATGAATAGTATCAACATAATTTTGAAATATGGTTTAAACATGTTTAAATAATGAATCATTAATTACAAAATTTATTATATATGGAAATAAAAAACCAATTGAATATTAAGGATGTGTTTTTATGAAAACCTATTAAAAAGATATTAATTGTGTTTTTATATCTTTCTATATGGATATTTATTTTAATGAAAAATATCATATATATATATATATTCTGTAATGTTCAGAATTCATCTTATATGTTTTCTAGATATGATATAATAATAAATTCATTGTTTTTGAATAAAAGAAGTATTTTACTAAAAATGTAGTTTTACTGCCTTCTCTTAGAGAACCCTTTTAAAATGTAGTTTTTTACACCTTTATATGTTTTATTTGAAAAAATAAACATTTTATTTATAAGTGTAACATAAAAATTTATTTGGGTGAAATTTTGTTATTTTTCTGCTAAAGTTCGTTTTTAGTGAATAGTGAAAAATATAGCATTTCAATTCAAAACGTCCTTTTAATATAATTTATTTATATAGTTATATTGTACATTTAATTGGTTTTAAAATTTAATTGGATTATATTTTTATCATTTAATACAATTTCTTTAATTGGAAGTAATTTCACATGGAAATTGGATATAAAGCCATGTCAATCTTTTGGTAGTTTTTAAATCTTAAAAAAACACTTTTTGGTTTTGATAGTGGGAAATTTTTTTAAATTATTTTCTACTACATCTGTGTTTTGAATTTTTCAAAAAAAGGTTCTCCATTTCATTAATTGAGAGGTAAAATTTTTATAAATAGGTAACATTTATTTTTAGACATTATGAATAGTATCTTGAGTAAATATTTTGTTTACCATGGTTAAAGGGTAAATTTGGTAAATAAAAGTAAAATTGTAATATAATAATAAAATTAAATTAACATAAAATATTTTATAAAACAATTTTATGAGATATTTTTTACCATGGTCATATTTGGGTCGATTTTAGGACCCCATAGAGCCACTTGTTATTGAAAATTACATTTAATAACTTTTAATTTCAGGTTAACGAAAATATAACCTAAACATGTATCTTTTAGTGAAATAAATTTATATAGGGTTATATAAGTTATATTTATGACCATAAAAAGTCATTAGAAATATAAAAATATTTCCTAAATCATGGAATTTTATTTATATCTTTTAGACATCAAACAAATAAATATATTTTTGATACAATGACGACGTAGTGATTAGCTTATTAATGAAAGATTAAAATAAATATGATTATAAATATTAAAATAAATTTATTTTTAAACTTTTTATGTCATCCAAAAAATTTAGGGATGTTTATGACTTGTTAAATTTTAATTTATGATCTTATTTCGAAATATTCATGTTTTCATGGATTTTTAAAAAGTCATGATATGAATAGTATGAAAAGTGACATAAATGAGTTTTAAAAACTAATACTATTTTATTAAATAATATTATAGTCTTAAAAAACTATGATCCTGAAAAATGACTTATATGACGTTTTAAATATAATTAATTAACCACTTTAGGTTCTATTGTAATTTTATAGTAACTATAGTTAACATATATTATGAAAATAAAGAAGACATTGAAAGAGATAATTTATTTTTCTAAGGGTTAAATAAAAAAGATAAGGTTTCCTCTATGACTTAAATTTGTAAAAATACCATTGGATGAGAGGATTTCGACACATACTAATATTATCTTCAAAATATATAACTTTTTTGTATTTATAATTTGAAAATAAATTAGTAATAAAATAATATTTCAAGACATTCCTAAAGTGCCCCTCCATAGAGAATTACCTGATTTAGAGGTAACATCTTCTCTCAAATTCTTTTCTATTATTTTACTTCTTCACTCTCTATTATATTATTATTAATTTATTACATAACAACACTGGTATCCTAAATATTCTGGTATCTATTTATGGGAAGTATTATAACTACACTTACATACACCATCATCTAATGGGTATAGAACATAATATTTCTGAGGACGGCGAACTACTGCCCGACGAAACGATGATTGTTCAATATTCTACTACCACCTATTATAGTGGAAAATAAAATGGAACTATAATTATATATTATATTTATGATATTTATTTTATCTCAATTCTTATGTAATTATCTTTTAGAACATTCTTTTATTCTTTTCATGTTGTATAAGTACGATAATTTCACTTGAGGAAGTGAGGACTACGACCCCGTCAAAGTGACATGACTCGTTCATTCCATACATAGAAGTCTTAAAGGTTGGAGTTAATGAAATTATGTAACAGATATAAAATATGATATTATATTGTAATTATATTATACCTATTTATCATTACGTTTTTGTTCCTTTAAATATTAAATTGAATTGAAAGTATCATCCATGCGTACATATGACTTACCGTCACTATGAATGGTGTGTTTCATTTCTTATCTCTAAATATATGGACTATTAAAAATTAATATAAACTATATTTATAAAATATATATATTATATTTAAATAATTAATATAATTCTATAGATAATGTAATTTTTATCCCATGGGAAATTTGTAGTTATAACATGTTCATTTTTTACTCAAGTACCAAATATTTACCAAATGAAAGATATTAACATAAATAATTATGTAACCTTTATAATTTCGTGATAAGTGATATAAAAAGAATTATAAACTTGATAAAATTTATAAATAAATTATAAATTAACTTAAGTTTATTATTTAGGAAGAATAAGGAACATATGTGATGAGTCAGACACAATGTTAGGGAACTTCTAAACCCAATTTCTATTCTTTTGGTTGATCTTATAATTCTTGATTTTGTCTGCTATGATTAAGTGAGAAATTAATTTTGATATCATATATGTAATTTATACTTTCGATATGTGTAATTATAATGAATACACATAATTGATCTATTTTATTATCAAAATAATCTTTGTAAGGGAACCTTTCACCATCCCCTTTTAGTCAAAGACTTCTTTTATGTTATGTCTTTTAATTTCCATTTTTGTATGTTGGGATATGTTCTTATATATCCTTAATTCTGTAAATTTTATTTCCAAGTGATGATAGACCCTTTTCTCTCTCATCAACTCATTTTCTGAATTTTTATGTGACGTCATTAGGCTGCTACATTTTAATACGGGAATTGTTAAAATCAATTTCCACTCAGTGGGTTTTACGCATACATCGTTGATTATAATATGCCAAGATTAAGTGTGGAATCATTGTTTGTTTATTTATTATGTAATTTCCACTTAATTTTTTTTGGATATACCTTTTCAACACATAATCACTCCATTGATAAATTCTAACGTCATTTATACGAACATTGTATGTGAAATATTATCTCAATCTCCATTCATTGAGTTAAATATTCATGTCATTGGTTTTGTTTTTACTAGAATATGTTTGAAGGTCCTATGACTATTTTACACATAACATCCAATTATATTGGGTTTATTTATATTTTTCACACATAATTATGTCATTGAATTATCCTTAATCTAATGATTCAATATTTGTAAGGGTCTTCATCTGAAACTCTTTTCGTTGAGGCAAACCTTGATTTAATTCACCTTTATTATCTAATATGGTGTATATAAAAACCTTTTGATACCTAATATCTTGAATTATTATATTCCCTTAATATTACAATTTTTCTTAATGTTATTCTTTAATGATTTTTATTCAAGTGGTTCTCAAGTGGTAACAGACTCTTAAACTAAAACATCATTTTAAATATTATAAAGATTTATTCATCTAAAACAATCTATTTAATATATATTTCTTAAAAATGGATTTAAAGTATTTATTTATATGTAAATAAGTGTTTTAATGTGTAAATTACATTCAAATATTTCAATGTGGTATGAGAATATTTTCTAAAAAATCGGCTTTATAAAATGTTTTAAATGGTTTTAGAAATGGGTTGAATATTTCTATATCTTATAAGTTTCTCTTGTGGTTGTAGTGTCAAAATTTTAATTTTTCTTTAGGCTTGTTTTATGTGTTATGATTAATAAATGGTACATGGACATTTCTTGGGTTGATACTTGATAAACCATGATGGGTGGTTATGTGATAATCCAAATTTCGGGTAGTTCTGTGATAAACCATGGACAAGTGGTTACGTTATATCCTCCAATTAAATGGGTATTGAAATAGATCATATGACTATTCAATTTAGTGATATGTGTGGAAGTCGGCCGTATGGTTATTCCATTTCATTATGATTATGTACCAAGTTATCTTTATATGCTATATTTTTTTTTTCTATGGGATTTTTTGTGATCTTTTGGTTACAAAAATGGTATGCAATTAGCTTATATCTAGTGAAGTGTTTTTTCTACTTTTTAAAGGTGAAATGTATTAATTATGATAAAGTATTCATGGTTTACATATTATTTTGAATAACTAATTTTTTTCATTCTTTATGTATCCCTTACTGCAATTTTTATGCTAATCCCATGTTTTTAAATGTTTTTCAATGGACTTAAAGATAAATAGGGTCAAGGAAAAGTAATGATGTTTAAATCATGGAACAAAACATGTCTCTTGTTTAGAGTTTTTGTTTTCCAAGAAAATATATATTGAGTAGAAGTGTCTACTTTTAATATTCAAGTTATTATGTATAAGTTATGACATAATTCTCTAAAGATCTAAACCTGAAAAGATCTTCTATGTGAATTATTATCATAATTAAAGATTAACTAATGGTTATAGTTAGGGCCTTAAAGGTGGTATTATATGTTTATTTAGATAACTTTAGAGGTTAGGGTGTTATTTAATCATAAGTGACATTACCACAATGGTTAGCATATTAGAACGATTCATAGTTGTTTTAGATGAATTGAATATGGTTAAAATAATCTGAATAAGTATATCATAGTATTCACCCTCCTCATAAGATATTATGTGATGATTTTTTTATATAATCACACTGAAATTTTTGGTTTTTGTAAATTGTTTGATCTAATAGGCTCAAAAGTATCAATGTATGTGAAGAAAAATATGATGGTTTTCTAAATAAGCAACTGAATGAAATGGGCTATGAAATGAGAAATCTTGTGTTAATTCTTAACTAACTTTCAAGAGTCATGATTGAACACCTAAACCTTGGTGATTTTTATAAGGTATCATATATGAGAGAAACAAATCCCTACAGAAGTTCATGTAATAATTCTAATGGTAATTATATTAAAAAACCTATGTGCTAAGGATGTGGAAAGAAACACCTATGAAAATGATTCAAATGGAATGGAAGATGCAATATATGTGGAAAGGAAAGTGATAATGAAATAACATGTCATGGGAAAAGGAAGCATCAAATTGTCTATAGAAAAGTTAAGAAGTTCATTCTGAGGGATCAATTGAATATTTTAAATGTGGTGTGTATGGTCATTACACAAGTAGATGTCCTATGAAAAAGGATCGGGAATGGTATCAACTGGATCATAAAAATATATGTCTACCAACACCTAATTCTATTCTAATTTCAGTTGAGGAAACTGAAAATGACCAATTAAAGGTATGGATTATTTCTTAGCAGATGTTTTGACATTATTGAATCTTAGGATATTCTTCATGAATTTGTTTGTAGGAAATAAGTATTATATAATAAGATAGAAACTAATGGTTAATGGATCATGAAAAATGTTTAATAAGTAAGAAGTATGCATATATGGGATTCATGAGTTATGGTATATTTTAGGATGATGAAATGCATAAAAGTATTAAGGATCTTTTGATAATGGTATTACATTGGAAGACTTTATCTATTATGTCTAAACATGATGTTCGGTATGTGAAAATGTTATTCAAGAAAGAATTACCTTTTATTGTTTGGACATAATGGAAAGCCATAGGGGTTTATATGATCTTTTGTTTTGAGGTGATAAATGGTTATTATATTTCAGGACGAAAAATGAAATATACTAGATAACATTTGAGAATAAAATATGTTATGGTTATTTTAATTGAAAATTGTATTATTTTTTATAATTTTATAATAATGATCTTGTTTTTAAAAATTTACAACCCATAATATAGCTGAAAACTCATTGAATCCTTCATGGACATCGGAATCAATCCCACAACTAAAGGGTGACAAGGGTGCATCACCTACCACTGGCCTACATGATGTCTCTAGTTAGTATAACTTTTTTTTAGTTATATGATTTTATTGATGAAGAATAATTTGATTTGTGATCTTATATTTTATAAAATGGATATCCTTTTTATTGGAAAATGATATGGTGATTAAGTGATAAAGGTTATTGCTCATTTGGTAACACTATATGCCTAAGTAAAATAGAATACTTTTGGATTTAAATTGTGCAGTAATGGTAGAATTTTATTTTGGAAGAATATATATTTCTATTGTGGTGATATATAATTTTTGGTTATTTATGGAAATTATTAACCTATTATAAGTAATATGTGATTAAGTTAACTACTTTTTCGTATGAGAATTTAAGAGTAGCTGATGTAATTTTGAGATAAATTTTAAGAATTTTGTGGGAGACTATGTGATTAATTCCATCTGAATATTGGGTTTCAAACTTATTTGGGATTATTTTGAATAATTTTAAGTAAAAATGTTTATTTATTGGTCCTTCTGAGATTTCGGCATTGTTTGTTCAATTTTGGAGATTAAGTGTAGTATTTATTTTTATTAAAGATTCTGATTTTCAGGGATTATCTGATCTAATACAAAACATTTTGGTTTTGGATAACGTATAAAGATAATGGAAATATATAGTTCATCCTTTCTAGAATATTTTATTCTCTATAATTTTATTCTAGAAATTCATTGTGACGAAATCATCGTGAATACTAATTGTTTGGAGAAAAGATGTGTTTTTAGTAGAAACTTATTAAAGGATGAAACTCTACTTCAAAACTATATATATTTCATTATGTTATTAGTCAATCACATAAATAAATTCACCAAAATTATTAGTGGTAACATAAAAAAAATATGGTTATCTATATACATTTCCTTCCGAGAAATCAATGACCGTTTAACCTATCACAAATTTCTGTTTTTCTGGTGGTTAACTTTCTCAGGGTCATGTTTTGTATCACTATCCATCAGAATGTGATGGGTAGTTTTTCCCCCATATACATGTTTTCATGGAATCCTAGTATGTGTTATCTCATGTGACCACTACACTTCTCCTAATTTATTTTATAGTGATGGTTTTATTGACTCTTTTTCCGATGTGGGTCTTTCAACGATGTTTCTGAGCCTAATTTTAAAATTCTGAGGTTGAAATTTCAAAAAGGGTAAAGGATGTAACTACATTGTAATTTATAATATAATACTTTTGATTTATATTAATACTTATGAACAATATATTAATTTTAAGTATAAGGTGAAAATTGTTCTGATAGCGTACTCAACAGGAAACAACAGGATTCTCCAAAATCATACATTGCAAACAACATTGAGATATACTAAAAAATAATACAATAATGTTGTTATTATTTTAAATGGTCGTTAACGAATAGAAATTTGAATGGGGGGAATGAATAGTATCAACTAAATTTTAAAATATAGTTTACTCATTTTTAAATAATGATTCATTTATTAATAAAATTATTTGAAATGGAATTAAAAATCCAATTAAATATAATGGTTGTGTTTTTATGATAACCTATTTAAAAGAGAATAATTGTTTTTTCAAATTAATCTTTATTGATTTATATTTAAATAAAACATTTGATATATATTCAATTTAATGTTTTAAATTCATCTTATATGTTTTCAAGATATGATATAATAATATATTCATTTTTTTCAAAAAAATAACTATTTTACTAAAAATGCAGTTTTACCACCATTTGATGGAAATCCCTTTTTAAATTTTGTTTTGGTCACCTTATAATGTTTTATTTGAATAAATAAACTTCTTATTTAGAATTGTAACATCAAAATTTACTATGGATGAATTTTTTTTATTTTTATACTATAGTACATTTTTTAATGAATAGTAAAAGATACTGCATTTTAATTCAAAACTATCATTTAATATAATTTATTTATATAGTTATATTGTATGTTTATTGGTTATAAAGTGTAATTGGATTGTATTTTTATCATTTAATCCAAATTTTATCAATTTATGTGATTTCATTTTGAAATTGGACATAAACGTATGTCTATCTTTTGGTAGTTTTTACTTCTTAAAAACACGCTTTTTGGTTTCGACAATGAAAATTAATTTAAAATTAATTTCTGAAAGATCAATGTTTTAAATTTAGAAAAACGGGTTCTATATTTATAATATTGTTGTACAAATTGATTAAATAGATATTTTTATTTTTAGACAATATGAATAGTAACATCATTAAATATTTTATTAACAATGGTTCAAAGGTAAATCTGGTTAATAAGGGTTAAAAAATAATAATACAATAGTATTAAATTACCCAAACACAAGTATTAAACCAATTGGATCCAATATTACTGACCCTGGGAATCCATGGGACTATTTTAGGACCCCATGAAGCCACTTTTGTGTGAAAAAGAAAATTTAATAACTTTTAATTTAAAGTTAATGAAAATACAACCTAAACATGTATCCTTTAGTAAAACAATATTTATATGGGGTTATATAAGTTATATATTTTACTATAAATATTTATTATAAATTTAAAAATATTTCCTACATCATGGTATTTTATTTAAATTTTTATACATCATATATATAAATATATTTATGACACAATTATGATGTAGTGATTACCTTATTAATTATGGATTTAAAAAACTGTTATTATTATTATTAAAATAATTTTATTTTGAAACGTTATAAGCCATCCAAAAATTTTAGGGATGCATTTCAATTGTTATATTATAAGTTATGAAGTTTTTTTTCAAATGAATCAAGATGTTATGTTTTTTAAAATAGTCAGGATATGAAAAGTATAAAAATTGACATAAATGAGTTTTTGTAACAAACACTATTTTTTTTAATTATATAATATCCCAAAATATATAATATTCAGAATAAAGACTTATATAATGTTAGATAAATCATTAATGGACCACTTGATGTTCTATTATAATTTTATAGTAACTATAGTAACAATATATTATGAAAATACAAGAAGAAATTGTAAGAGTTAATTTATTTAACTAAGGGTTTGAGCTAAAAGATAATGTTAATTCTACGATATTAACTTTTCTGAAACCCATTGGATGAAATTATTTCTACCCATCCTTATATGAGATCTAAATTTATCACATTGGTGTTATTATAATTTGAAAATCAAGTTAAAATAATATTTCAAGACTTCTCAAAAGTGCCCCTCCTCCCTCTTATAAAAGGACAACAACTCTAACCCATTACTCATACCTCTCATGCCCCTTTTATCGTCACAAATCATACTCATTAACCTCCCAACATCCTAATATTACACCTACAAGTCGAACCATTGGCATAAGGCAATTCAATAACTCCTTTTGGTTCAAACCAAATTTAGTTACCCGATTTAGAGCTAACGTCTTCTCTCATGTTCTTTTCTTTTATTTTACTTTTGACATAATATTTTGATTTAATATTTTGATTTAATAACAACACCAGTATCCTAAATATACTATAATTTTTTTATGAGAATTATTATAACTACACATACACACACCTCCATCTAATTCATATTGAACATACTGTTTCTGTGGACGACAAACTACTGCCTCACGAAACGATGATTGTTCAATATTTTCCTGCCACCTCTTATTGTGGAAATTATGATGAATATATAAATATATATTATATATTATATATTTATATAATATATATTTTTTGTTATTCTCATTTAGAACATACCTTTATGCTTTTCATGTTGTATAAATATGACAATTTTATTTGAGGAAGTGCGGACTATCACCCCTCAAAGTGATATGACTCATTAATTCCATACATGAAACTTATAAATTATGGAGTTAATGAACTTATGTATCATATATAAAATATTATAATATACTGGAATTATAATTTACCAATGTATCGTTATGTTTTTCTTCCATCAAATATTAAATAGAAATGAAAGTGGCATTCATGCGCATGTACGGCTTACCATCTCTATGAACAATGCATTTCATTTCATGCCTTAAAATTATATGGACTATTATAAATTAATAAAAAATATATTTATATGATATATATGATATTTGAATCCATAATATAATTCTTTAGATAATTGAACTTTTTTTTTCATGGAAAACTTTTAATTATAACAACTTCATTTTTGACTCAATTACTGAATATCGACAAAATGACTGATATTAAATTAAAGAATTTTGTAATGTTTATTATGGGGTAATAAGATATATAAAAGAAAAAATAATCCTGAAAATTGTTATGAATCATGTATAAATTAAAATAAGTTTATTATTCTGGAAGAACGACGAACATACATGACAAGTCAGACGCAATGTAAGGGAATTTTTTAACCCAATTACTATACTTTGGGTTGATCTTTTTGTTCGTGATATTGATGTGCTATGATTATGTGACAAATTAATTTCAAAATTATATCTTGTATTTTTACTTTCTTGATATATAATTATATTGAATACACATAATTGAAATATTTTATTAACAAAATAAATTTTTTTAAGGGAACCTTTCACCCTCCTATTTTAGTCAAAGACTTCTTTTATGTTATCTCTTTTAATTTTCATAAGATGGGATATGTCCTTATATATCATTATTAATGTAGTTTTTATTTCCAAGTTATGATAGATCTTTTTCTCTCTCATCAACTCAATTTTAAAATTTTTATGTGACGTCGTTACGCAGCAGAATTTTCATAAGGGAATTTCTAAACTCAATTTCCACTAATTTGGATTCACATATACTTAATTGATTATATAAGGCCAAGAATATGTGTGGAATCAGTGTTTATTTATTTATGTTGTAACATACAATTATTTTGTGTGGATATACTTTTTCAACACAAAGAAACTCCATTGATAAATTCATACGTCATATATATGAACTTTTTTAGTGAAATGTTATCTCAATCACTATTAATTTAGTTCAATATCCATGTCTTTGGTTTTGTTTTTAACGGAATATGTGTGAATGAAATATTATTTTTTAAAATATTATATCCACTTATCTTGGGTTTATTTATATTTTTCAAAGATAATTATGTCTCTAATTTATCTTTAATCTAATGATACGATCATTATAGGGGACTTCATCTCAATATCCTATAATTGAGGCATACGTTGATTTTATGCCCCTTTATTATCCTATATTATAAGTCCTCAGCCTTAACCATTACTTAATCTTGAGTTGTATCAGGAATTCAAATTGAGGATATTTTCAGGTTTAGAGTTTTAGAGAATTTGGACTTAACTATTACATTTCAAAAGATTACAAAGCGGACACATCTACTCAGTTTCCATTTTTTTCACAAAAAAAACACTTTGAAAAAAATAGACATGTCTAGTTCCATGTTTTAGACAACATGTATTTTCCTTGATCCCATCTTTGACCCTACACATCTTTAAGTCCTGTGAAAAACATTTCAAAACTTTGAATGATCATAAAAAGCTCAGTAAGGGATATAACAATAAAAAAAGAATACATTAGTATATGTATACATAAAAAAACAATGAAATCATACTTTACTCATAAAACATATGAAATTTAACAGACCTCATGAAATCATAAGACATAAAGGTATCTTGAGGCATACAAAACATACATACATTGTAGCTATCACAGCTACATATGGAGTCACATTTGGAATACCCATCACAGTATATTCCCTAAATCTCTTAGGAGAAAAATTCACATTTACCTCTGTCATGTTACCAAAGGCATTGGAGAGCTATATCAGGCTCACCCGCCCTTATTTTATCATGGAACCACCCTTCTTCATAAAAAATTCCCAAGAACCATAACATAATCGTATCATATAAAACATGCATAATGGAAAAAAAACATTACACATTTCAATCATAAGATATCAATACACCACATTGATATAATAAAAACTTTATCAAAAACATTTTCAATAACAAAATAAAAGAAAAGTAAAACATGGTATTTATATTTCATTTAAAAAAATCTTCTGGCTTGTAGAGGATGCCGAAACTCAAATAATGGTCACGGCAGCGAAGAAGTCATTGTCACCGCATACGTAAGACAAAACAGTCCTTTTGTCATTTAGTATAATGCTTCTTATAAAAAGATTACTTTTGAATAAAAGTAAAAGTAAAAGGGATTTCCACACCTTATAAAAGAATTTTGTGTATAAAACAAAATATGGCTCAATGAAAGGAGTTTGAGACAATGTCCCTTACAAAGACGGTATCCTTTGATTAAGGATAAATCAGTTACATACTTATGTGTGAAAAATAAAAATACACCCAATATATGTGGATATTAAGTGTTAAACAACCATATTCATTCACACATATTCATATAATGACATATTCAATGATTACATGTTTAACCCAAAGGATTTAAATATAGTTAAGAAGTTCCTTTACAAAAATTCAACAGCCTAACGTCGTCACTTTAAAATTTAAAAAATGAGTTGATGAGAGAGAAAATGGTATCTCATCACTTGTACATATAATGTACATCAAAAAGGATATAGAAGAACATATCCAGACATAATAAGATGTAAATTAAAAGTTAGAACAAAAGAAGTCTTTTAAAAAAAGGAGGGTGAAAGGTTCCCTTACCGATTTGAGTAACTTTTAAAAAGTACAACCCATGAAAGAATGGTCATAAAATTAAGATATAAATACCCAAAAAATAAAGTATATTACACAAATAATACAATCATGGGAATTACACACACCACACAAAAAGAAAATAGTGGCAAATGTTGCATGAATCTCACAGGAATAAAAGTGAGATGAAAAATCCCTTATGAAAACTCGCCAGCCTAACGGTGCCACTTAAAACTTCCAAAAATGGTTTGATGACATCAAATAGGGTCTCTCATCATATGAAAATAATAGGACAGTATGATGGATATAGATATCATACCCCAACATAAGAATAAGTAAATTTAAAGACTTTTCATGGAAATAGAACTTTGAAAATGAGAAGGGTTAAAGGATCCCTTACGAAAATTTGGTAGCCTAACGACGCCACTTAAAAATTATTAAAATGAATTGGTGAGAGTAAGAGGGGGTCTCTCATCATTTGAAAATAAAAATTACAGTAAGGTGAATATAAAAGAACATCCCCCAACATCAGAACATGGAGCATAAAATAAATGGCATAAAAGATAGTTCTTGAAAAGAAAGAGAGAGGTAGGTTCCCTTACCTCGTGTCTGACTTCACTCGATCGTTCTTTAATCTCCTTTAAATCGGGCAACTCCTCTTGGTTTGAACCAAAAGGGTATCCTGAAGAAATTTATGCCTAATGTGAGGCTTCTAGGATGAATAGAAGGATAATGGGAGCTTATTTGAGTAGAGTTTGGACGAGCCAAATGGATTGAGAAGTGTGAGAGATGGGTAGGAGGTGGGGTCTTTTTATAAGGGAGAGGAGTGGCTCTTTAGGAAATCTTCAAATTATTATTTTATTATAAAATGAAATTCGGTTTCTACAGCTTCTAAATTCATTAATGTCGAAGATAAGGTGGTCCATGTTTGAAAAACAATCATCCAATAATAATTGGACAAGTGTTGGATATTATTTTAAACATTATCTTCTTATTTATTTAAATCATTCATTAATGACGTAAACAATGCATCATCATTGTCTCATAAATAATTTTATTATTTTCATTTATAAAAAATTAAAAAAAATTATCATGTTGTAAGAAATCTTTTTATCTTTCTAATGAGTATTTATAGTCAAAAATATAACTTAAATATCCCCATGTAAAAGTTCTTTTATTAAAACAATACATGTTTGTGATATTTTTAGTTTTACTTTAAATAGAAGGTATTAATGTCATTATCATACCCAAGTGGATGAATGGGGTCCCAAAAATTGGCCCATGGTTTTTATTGGTCGGCTATGACTCAACCAATAAGGTTAGGACATGTGTCAAGATATTTTTATATTTTTATAATATCATTTTTATCTTAAACTACTCTAATTACCTCTAATCGCGGTTAACAAAACTCAAAAGTTACTATTCAGAAAAAAAATATTTTAATCCCATTAAACCAAATTTTACTTACTAATGCCAAACATGTATGTTGGATTTTTAAAATTCAAAACACATAAGCGGTAAACTTTCATTTAAACGAAATATCAGTTTGTTTAACTACCACTTAGTGGTTTCACTATTCATCAAAAATTGAAGTTCATCAGAAAAATACTAAAAATTCACCCTAAGCTATATTTGATATTCCAAATTCAAAAATGATGTCTATTTTAAAAAATTCAAAACATATAATTTGAATTAATTAATTATATATTTAATTGGTATTGTCAAAAAAAATAGAGTGTTTTCCTGAAACAATATCTATCAAAAGTCTGACACTTGTTTATGTCCAATTTCAATGTGAAATTAAATAAAATGACCACCATTAGATTAAATGGTAAAAATATATTCTAATTAAACTTTAAAACTAATTAAATATATAATCTAACCATATAAATAAATTATATTAATAGGAGTTTTTTAGTTAAAATACAACATTTTTCATTAATTCATTAAAAATAGACTTTATCAAAAAAATAACAAAAACCAACACATGGTAAATTTTGATATCCCAATTCTAAATAAGTATTTTATTTGGTCCAATATATCATATAAAATTATCAACAAGTGGATTTAAAAATGGTTGTCCATCAAAAGGGGGTTAATCGACCTTTTAATGAATATTAGAATATTTATGCTTAAAATAGGATTCATTCACATTTTAAGCCTCTAACATTTATTGGGTAATTGTTAAAATATTCAAAAAACATATATATTCATTTTGTAGTTAGTTCTGTTCATTCCTACCATTACAACGACTAGGAATTAACTACTATTTAAAATTTATTATTATTATATTATTAGTGTGCAACTTAAGATTTCGAAAAAACTCATTGTTTCGTATTGGGTACGCCATCGAACATAGCATCCCCATTAACGTGATATTAATATTTTATTCAAAAATATTAATAAATATGAAAATTTAATATTCTTTATTTACCTGGGATGTTACGTCCTTCCCCCATTTTGGTAATTGCGTCCTCACAATTTTAAAAAAAATGGGCTCGAAAACTTCATTGAAATCCCCACATCGGAAATGAAGTAAATAAAATTATCAACTTAAATGAAAGAGAGAAAAGTAAAAAGGTTACCCAAGACAAAATATACTAGGATTCCATGAAAACATGGATATGGTGGCGAAAAAAACCATCATGTTCTGATGGAGAGTGATAGAAAACATGTCTAGGAGAAAGTTAACCACCAGAAAATCACAAACATGTGATGGGTTAAATGGTATTTGATTCCATAGTTGGAAAATTTAACAGAAAACGTTTTTGTTTAAAGATACTTATCCTTGAGGAATTTATTTATGGACTTAACTAAAACACAAGGAAACATACCTACTTGTCGTGTAGACTTCATCTTTTACTAGATTTATAACACAAACTCTTATTTTCTCCAAATGATGAGTATTAGTGATGACATGTTCACATTAAGAGCACTAAAATCAACATCTAAAGAATCACATAATCCACAAAATATGGACTAAATATTTCCAATTTCTTTAGACATTAACCAAAACCAAAATGGGTAGTACAAGATAAGATAATCCCCAAAAAGGATAATATTTTACATAAATAAAAACTACTCTTAATCTCCAAAATTTATCAAAACCCAAAGTTCATCAAAGACCATTCAATAAACAGTTGTCCATAAAATTACTCAAAGTAATCAAAACTAATATTGAAACCCAAATCACTAATGGATTTGATCACATAGTCTTCCAAAATAAATCTTAGCATTTATCTCTAAATAAAATCCGTTGCTCTTAAAGTCTCGTATTGAAAAGTAATTAACCTAATCCCATATTATCTATGATAGGTTAATCATTTTCATATATAAAAAAAATAATCATATTTCCACAATAAAAACATATATTCTTCCAAAATAAAATTCCATCGTTTCTACTTAAATGAAATCTAAAAAATAACCCTAACATGTTTTAACCTCAATGGTTTCCATATACCACTCATTTTCATCCAAATTCATTATGATCTCAACATCTGAATTATTTAAGTCTTACTTCACCATCATAAGTTAAAATAAATCGATCCCCAAAATTAAGAACATCATACCTTGATCATGGTGTCCATTGGGTTTCATTGTCATATTGTTCACGTAGGTAGAAGGTCCATGCATCGCAACAATGATTTAGAGATCATTCAAAATCATTTTCTTCCTCCATCCAAATACACTCTGTATAACATGGGTCATATGGGTGTTCATAGATTAATAGTTCTGGAAAATAATCATGTATGGAATATAATTTGAAAACATTTGATAAAACATGATTTTTATAAAATAGTCGGACGGAAATTGAGTTAAAACATTCAATTAATGGTCCTTTTAAAACACTATAGTTATGTGCTGAGAGACTATATTTTAAAAGAAAATATAAATAGGTTGCACAAGGGTCTCCTTCTTCAGCACAATTTTTAAAATAATAATATGCCTCAAAATCATATGATAATGTAAAATATCTGAAAATTCCTTGATAATATTTAACTTTATTGAAAATATGGGAATATTGTGAAAATGGGATTTGATTAAATACAACCCATGATCCACGATGATAACGAGGAATAATGGAGGTGTTTGATATCTGAAACAACTACTTGGAAGTGAGTTTTATGCTAAAAAAATGTTTCACAATCATCCGAACATGACTTTGCAATAATTATTGCGAGAATGTCCTCAGGAAGAGATAGGAATGTCTTTTGAGATAATCTTCCTCCCATTTGTAACTGCCTTTCCTTGATCTTAAAAAGATATAAAACAAAGATATAACTGAAATAATAGACCTAGGGACTATCCATGTGTTTAACGAAAACTCCTAATCCCAAAAGTTGTCTAAACTGACCTTTGATACCAACTATAAGGCCCTAGCCTTAAACATTACTTAATCTTTAGTTATAACAAGAATTCAAATTGAGGATCTTTTGAGGTTTAGAGTTTAAGATAATTAGGACTTAACTATTACATCTCAAAATGTGAAAAAGTAGACACAACTACTCATTTTCCATTTTTTTTTCACAAAACAAAAACACTTTGAAAAAAAGATTCATGTCTAGTTCCATGTTTTAGACATCATGTCTTTTCCTTGATCCCATTATTGAACCTACTCATCTTTAATTCCTGTGAAAAACATTTCAAAATGTGGGATGAGCATAAAAAGCTCAGTAAGGGATATAAAAATTCAGAAATAATACATTAGTCAATGTATATATAGAAAAATCAATGAAATCATACTTTACTCATAAAACAGAAGAAATTTAACATACCTCATGAAATCATAGGACATAATGGTATCATGAGGCATACATAACATACATACATTGTAGCTATCACAGCTACATTGTGAGTCACATTTGGAATACCCATCATTGTATATTTCCTAAATCTCTTAGGAGAAACATTCACGTTTACCTCCATCACATTACCCAATGCATTGGAGAGCTATATCAGGCTCACCGGCCCTTAGTTTATCACTGAACCACCCATATTCATAAACAATGCCCAAGAACCATAACATAATCATATCATATAAGACATGCATAAAGGAAACACAACATTCCATATTTCAATCACAAGATATCAATACACCACATTGATCTAATCAAAACTTTATCAAAACCATTTTCAATACCATAATAAAATAAAAGAAAAACGTGGTATTTATTTTTCATTTAAAAGAAATTTTCTGGCTTGTAGAGGAAGTCAAAA
The DNA here is from genome assembly GCA_963277665.1 of Viscum album. Lineage (NCBI taxonomy): Eukaryota > Viridiplantae > Streptophyta > Magnoliopsida > Santalales > Viscaceae > Viscum > Viscum album. The sequence continues at coordinate 908,969,348 of OY728133.1, read as the reverse complement.
CTCAAATAATGGGCATGGCAGTGGAGAAGACGTTGTCGCCACATACATAAGAAAAAATATTCCTTTTATTGTTTAGTAAAACCATTCTTATAAAAATATTCTTTTTGAATAAAAGTAAAATTCAAAGGGGTTTATACACCATATAAATGAAAGTTTTTTATAAAACAAAATATTCCTCAGTGAAAGGAGATTGTGATGAAGTCCCTTACAAAGATGGTATCCTTAGATTAAGGATAAATAAATTACACACTTATGTGTGACAAATAAAAATACACCCAATATAAGTGGATATTAAGTTTAAAACAACTAGAGTCATTCACACATATTCATAGAATGACATATTCAAGGAGTACGAGTTCAACCCAAAGGATTAAAATTGATTTAAGAAGTTCCATTTCAAAAATTCGATAGCCTAATGTCGTCACTTTAAAATTCAGTAAATAAGATGATGAGAGATAAAATGGTATCTCATCACTTGTACATAGACATTAAATCAAAAAGGATATAGAAGAACATATCTCAATATAATAAGATGTAAATTAAAAGACATAACAGAAGAATTATTTTTAAAAAATGAGGGTGAAAGGATCCCTTACCGATTTGAGTAACTTTCAAAACATACAACCCATGAAAGAAGGGTCATGAAATTAAGATATAAATACCCATAAATTAAAGTATATTACACAAAGAATAAAATCATGAGATGTACACACAACACACAAAAAGTAAATAGTGTCAAATGTTGAAAGAATCTCATTGGAATAAAAGTGAGATGAAAAATCCCTTACCAAAAATCGGCAGCCTAACGACGCCACTTAAAACTTCCAAAAATGGATTGATGAGATCAAATAGGGTCTCTCATCATATGAAAATAAAAGGACAGTATGATTGATATAGATATCATACCCCAACATAAGAATAAGTAACTTGAAATACATGACATGAAAATAGAACTTTGAAAATGAGAAGGGTGAAAGGATCCCTTACAAAAACATTGCAGCCTAATGGCGCCCCTTAAAAATTATTAAAATGAATTAATGGGAGTAAGAGGGGGTCTCTCATTATATGAAAATAAAAATTATAGTAAAGTTAATATAAAAGAACATCCGAGAACATCAGAACATGGAGCATAAAATAAATGATATAAAATATTGTACTTGAAAAGAAAGAGAGAGGTTGGATCCCTTACCTCGTCTCCGACCTGACTCGATCGTTCATTGATCTCCTATAAATCGGGTAACTCCTCTTGGTTTGAACCAAAAGGGTTTCCTGAAGAGATTTATGCATAAGGTGAGGCTTCTAGGATGAAGACAGGGATATAGGGATCTTATTTGAGTATAGTTTGGATGAGACAAAGGGCTTGAGAAGTGTGAGATATGGGTAGGAGTTGTGGTCTTTTTATAAGGGAGAGGAGGGGCTCCTTTGGAAATCATGAAATTATTATTTTATTACAAAATGAAATTCGGTTTATAAAGCTCATAAATTAATTAAAGTAAAAGATAAGGTGGCTCATGTTTGAAAAAAATCATCCAATAATAATTGGATAAGTTTTGGATATTATTTTAAACATTGTCTTCTTATTTATTTAAATCATTCACTAATGACGTAAACATTGCATCATCATTGTGTCATAAATAATATTATTTTTTTCATGTCTAAAAAATTATAAAAAAATTACCATGTTATAGGAAATCTTTTTATCCTTCTAATGAGTATTTCTAGTCAAAAATATATCTTATATAACCCCATGTAAAAAATGTTTTAGTAAAACAATACATGTTTGTGATATTTTTATTTTTACTTTAAATAAAAGGTATTAATGTCATTATCATACCAAAGTGTCTCATTGGGTCCCAAAAATTGACCCATGGTTTTTATTGGTCGTCCATGACTCAGAAAATAGTGTTCGGACATGTTTCATGATATTTTTTTATTTTTATAATATCATTTTTATCCTAAATTACACTAATTACCTCTAATCGCGGTTAACAAAACTCAAAAGTTACTATTCACAAAAAAAAAATATTTTTATCCCATTGAACCATATTTACATACTAATGACATCCATGTATGTAGTATTTTTAATATTCAAAACACAGAAGTGGTAAACTTTCATTTAAATGAAAAATTAGTTTGTTTAACTACCACTTAGTGGTTTCACTATTCATCAAAAATTGAAGTTCTTCAGAAAAATACCAAAAATTCACCCAAAGATATATTTCATATTCCGAATTAAAAAATTATTTCTATTTTACAAAATTCAAAACATATAAGTTTCATTAATTAATTTTATAATTATTTCCCGTTGTCAAAACAAATAGCATTTTTTAAGAAACAATATCTATCAAAAGACTGACACTTGTTTATGTCCAATTTCAAACTGAAATTAATTACAATAACCACCATTAGATTAAATGGTAAAAATATATTCTAATTAAACTTTAAAACTAATTAAATAGATAATCTATCCATATAAATAAATTATATTAAAAGGAGGTTTTGAATTAAAATACAACAATTTTCACTTATTCATTAAAAATGGACTTTATCAAAAAAATAAGAAAAACCTACACAAAGTAATTTTTGATATACCAATTATAAAGAAGGATTTTATTTGGTACAATATAAAATATAAAATTTTCAACAAGTGTATTTAACAATGGTTCTCCATCAAAAGGCGGTTAATCGACCTTTTAACGAATATTAGAACTTTTAGGCTTAAAATTGGATTCATTCGCATTTTAAGCCTATAACATTAATTGGATAATTGTTAAAATATTCAACATACATATATGTTCATTTTGTATTTAGTTCTGTTCATTCCTGCCAATACAATGGCTATGCATTATCTATTATATAAAAATATATTATTATATTATTAGTGTGCAATGTAAGATTTCGAAAAAACTCGTTGTTGCATATTGGGTACGCCATCGAACATAGCATCCCCATTAAAGTAATATTTATATTTTATTCAAAAATATTAATAAATATGAAAATGTCATATTCTTTATTTACCTGGGATGTTACATATATAGTATATATAAAACCCTTTTGACATATTATATCTTGTATTGGTATATTATAATAATATTTTATGTTTTTAATGTTATTCCTTAATAATTTTTATTCATGTGTTTCTCAAGTGGTAAGATACAATTTATCTAAAACTTCATTTTAAATGTTTTAAAGTTTTATTCTTCTAAAACATTCTATTTCATATCCATTCATTAAAAATGTTACTAAAGAATTTATTGATATCTATATGAGTGTTTTAATGTGTAAATTCCATTCAAAATTTTCAATGTGGTATGGGAAACTTTGATTCAAAATTATTTTTACTAAATGTTTTGAATGGTTTGTGAAATGGGATAAATATTTCTATATCATAAAATTATCTCTTATGGTTGTAGTGTGGAAATGTTATTTTTCCTTTATGCTTGTTTTATGTGTAATGATTATTAAATGGTACTTGGATATTTGAATGGTGGTTACGTGATAAACTAAGACATTAGGTTACGTGATAAACCAAATGACGAGTGGTTTTGTGATAATCCAAGGAGAAGTGGTTTTGTTATAACCTCCAATGCATTGGGTATGGAAGTTGGCCGTATGGATATTCCATTTAGTGATATTTGTGGAAGTCCACCATATGGTTATTCCATTTTTGTATGTTTATGTCTCATATTACCACTATATGTTATATGTTGCTTTCTATGGGATTCATGAAATTCCTTTGGTTACAAAATAGTAAGCAATGATATTCTATTTAGTGAAATGTATTATCTACTTATTAAGTTTAAAGGTATTATGTTATAATTATGTATTCATTGTTTACTTATAGTTATGAAAAAAAATAGTTTTCTTTCTTTATGTACCCTTTACTGAGATTTTTATCCTCATCCCATGTTTAGAAATATTTTTCATAGGACTAAATGATAAATAGGTTCAAGAATGGTATCAAGGAAAAGTATTCGTGTTTAAATCATTGAAGTAAACAAGTTAATTTCTAATAGATTTTGTTTTATGAAAAAAATTGATAGTGAGTAGAAGTGTCTACTTGTAATATTCATGTTGTTCTGTATACGTTATTACCTAATTCTCTAAATCTATAAACTAGGAAATATCATCAATTAGAATTTTTATCATAATTCAAGATTATGTAATGTTTAAGGCTAGGGCCTTACACATTTCCTCCCTTGGTACATGGTGATCACAATGGTGTTTTAGTGATAGGATTCTTTGGATTTTAAGTTGTAATTTTTTTTGTTGATGAAAATGCTGATAAGGTCCAATCACATGGTATTAAAAATTAAATTTCTGGATAATATCTAGTATTTAAATCCAACTAATTAGATTAAACCTGTTGGGATTATCAACATACCAAAAAATTGATGAAAAATGTTATTTGGGTGTTTTTAATTCTTCAAATTAAATAATTTATATAGATATGATGAAGAATAAAAAATGTGAATGGACAATTTTTTTGAACATAAAAGGAAATACATATTCCATCCCAAGTAATATATTTTTCTTAGTATTTTAATGACACATCACAAACAAATTATTGATGTATAAGTTCAACAACATTGTATAACCTGAAAAAAAAATATAGCCTTAGTAGAACTGATAAATAAAATTGGCTCTGAAAATATGATAGATTAGAAACTATTAGTTTTGTTTAAACAAGATAAAGTTAGATATATAGACTGATTGAATGTTAATGTAATCCTAAATGTGGTTATTAGTGGGAAATAACTATTAAAAGAGGAAATTTATAGAACATGTGATTTATATTTGAAAAAGAGGGTGAATGAACTTACTTAATAATGATATGAAACTTTTTATTCTATATTCTCATTTTTTATCATTCTTACAAGAATTTGTTTTTATTTGAACACAAATCTAGTAGTATATGATGCAAAAATCCAAATATAGATGTTCATAGTAATGAAAATATTAAAATTATTGGGGTACTTTGGTATGTTAAATATATAAAATAGGTTCAATTATTTGGTTTCAATCCATGGGAGAAACAAGGATACCTTGAACATTAATTTCAATCCCTCATATTTGATGTCAAATCCCTTATTTGACTATAAAATTAACTTAGGATGTGGAAGGAGTGGGAGAGTTTGTGTGAACCACACCTGTCAATGGCCAAATTCAACATATGATTAACTCAATGATATCTCGTATGGTTAAATAGAAAAATAATATCTATAAAATAATTTATCTATTTAAATCATTTGAGAATTTTGTTCACTGCTAAAAATTGACCCCTCAAACAAGAAATCAAGAGAAACCCTTGAGACTGAGAAGAATCAAGCAGAGCAAAAAAGTGTGAGTTTGGTGCTGAACCATGTAATAAAATTAGTTGATGAAGAGGTTTTCAAGACTATAAGATGTAGTTTGTGATGGTGGATTGATACCATGTATATGTGAGGTTGGTTACATGTATCTGGATAATATAACAAGGTTAATGACACTGTTAAAGGTCAAGAGGTGATAAATTAGTAATGAAACAAGATCTACAAATATTTTTTATATGTTAGGTATTTTTGGAAAATGAATTAACATAAAAAATAATATCATATAAAATTCTTATGAAATTAATAAACCTGATAGTAACAAATTATCTTAATCCTATTTAAATATAAACTCTATATAAATTAGAAAAATTATAATTTAAGACTATTTTTTATAATGTTTGATGCCATAATCAATAAATATATTATCTAGTATAACATAAATTAATATGACAAATTTAATGGTTGGAAATATTAAAAAACATCATAAATATTTTATATATTCTTAAATTATCTTGGAAAATAATTTTCTAAATATATCAATTGTTAAGTTATATAGATACATATTATAGTAAAAAATGAATCAAATATTTGGCTTAATCTATATCTAATCAAAATTATTTGGATTTGGAAATGGTTATATAATTATAGCATCCAATTAGAGTCATATAGAGTAGTGGATTAGAGATGGTGAGAATTTCAGATTGTAAAGTAAGGAGAAAGTATATATGAACCAATGAGATGGGTAGGTATATATTGATTGTGGAAAAATAAATGTGAGGGTGAGGGAGAGGGTGAAGCAACAACAGATCGAGGCGAGGGAGATTAGGTGAAGAATCAGGGAGGTAGATTGGGAAAAAATAAGATATCTTGTGGCATTTTAACCCGTTTGGAAAATTTAAAATTCCTAAAGATGAACAAAAAATACAGAAGAGATTTATATTATTGAATGAAAGATCATAAGTCATATACATTGGGATTTAATGTATTGATTCATTCGATATGTTTGAGTGGGAGTGACGGGAAGACATCATTTCTATGGGGTATTGAACAACATGAGTGATATGGTCCTCAATTAGGGTTCTATTTATAAGATTAAAATGGTTTTATTATGGCTTTATAGAAACTGTGAATAAATTTTGATTTTGTCAGCTCTATAATAGAAAGAATTAAATAATATTATCATTATTTGTTCAAAATAATTAGCATTGGTAATACCAATCTTTTTCATTGCCAATATTTTTGTACTGATAAATATATGTTTTGTTGGTTGATTCAATTTTAGAATTGGGAAAACATATATAAAACATAGATCTTGGGAGTGTTCTGATAAAAACTATATAAAAAATTTAATAAAATTATAAGAATATATAATAAAATCAAATAATGATAAAAAATGCTAAATTTTTTAACATTATTAACTAAAAGGTAATCATAAATATACGAATTATATAAATGAGGGATATTTAATAAGAAAAATAAGTAGACTTCAAAAATTATAAAAATATGAATGAGTTTTATTAATTATATAAATTATTACTAAAATCAAATATTAATATATATTAAAATGATATAAATACATATTAAATATTTATATTAAAATTTCATTAAAACACATGAATATTAATGAACAAATATATAAAGATAAATTTATAAAATAATGATATTATAAAAATATGAAAATAATAAATATTAAAACTAAATAAATTACAATGATGAATAAAAAATTAATAACAATATTAGTGAATAAATATTAAAAAAATATATTTAATGGACAAATAATAAAAACGAGTAAAATTTAATAATGAAAAAATTAATAGAATGATAAAATATTAAAAAATTAACAACTGTTTTTAATTATACATATTAAAAATGAAAGAAATGAATATATGTAAAAATGAGAATAAATACATTTTAATTATATAAATTACAACAATATTAAAAAACATAACGTTTAATGAATAAAAATATATGAATAAATATTAAAATTGTGTAAAATTAGAGAAATAATAAGCAATTAAAAATTAAAAATTTATAAATTACATAAATATTTTAAAAAAGTAATATAATTAATGAATTGATAATATTATAAATTAATAAATTTTAAAAGATATTAAATATTAATAAATATTATGTCTAGAATAAAAATATTAAAAATGAATATAATATACAGATAAAAAACATAATAAATATTAAATGTATTCTGTTAATAAATAAAATTCTAGATATAATATTGAAAATTGAATAAATTAGATAAATATTATGTATGTGTGTGTCCTATATAAAATTTTATTAAATATTATATTTATATATGAAATTAATGTCACACAAGTTGTATACAAATTATACAAGAAAAAAACATTTAATTAAATATTCATTACTCGATACAATTAGTCAAAAAAAATTAATTGAGACCAATTTATTAATTATGAACAATTTCTCACAAAATATATGAATTTTTTTTTAAATATAAAAATATTGTATTATATAAATCATATTTATGGGATTAATATATACACTGATATATATATATGTTTGTGAGTGCTTTTCTTGAAATTTTTGTATATATTTAATGTATATATAGAATTATTTCGAGACTACAAAACTAGAAATCATGTGATTCCGAGGCCAAGTGGGCCTAAAATGATCCGTTGAAAAATGTTATTCATTAAATATAGAATGTGAGGGGTTTTCCTGGAAAAGAGGAATAACTCTAAAATGGGAGCCTGAGTTAGAAATTTGAGGGCACCATTGCGTTCAGGTTGGCGGGTTTACCCTAGGTGCGACTTATGTTTAGTCAGTGTAGGCCTCTATTGAGGAAACCACAAAATGGAATAACTGTAAATAAAATTATTAAATAATTTTTTTATTTTTCAAATTCTTATAACATACGAATAAAGAATAATATTTTAAATCTGAGACCACTACTGAACTCGTGAGGGTATTCTTTTCTTAGGAAGATCTTAACATTGTCCGGCACGTGTAAGGACCCGAGTCCGGAGCCCCTCCACTGGCTCCCTGTACCTGGTTCGCCACATGACCTCAAGCGCGTTTCCCCAAACTCCAGAGGCTGCCAACTAGCAGTGAGGGCCTTGGTAAGTTATTGGGAAAACTATGCACTCATTCGGTAAGGTATACAAGGTAATAAAACAACAATAAACAGCGGATGCAGTAAACAACATGCAAAACAACAGAAACCAAACAGCGGAAGAAATGTTGATATATAACCATGATATAAATGATGTAGCATGTACAAAGTATCTAAGGAAAATAGCAAACACAACAACGTGCTGAAATACAACTAAAACCAAGTGCAAAAGAAAACAAAGTAAGCACCTCAGCATCGCGAGCCACGGCTCGGTCCCATGCTCCCCAGCTCCTAATGCAGTCAAGATCCTGAAGTAGAAGGGTTCTTTCCCTTGTCTATACCTGCAACAACATAGTCTGCTTGGTCCCAAAATCATGGACCAAACTGGGTGTGAGATATAATCCCAGTAGTCAATCACCCAAATATTTGTGCCTAATAGTCAAAGAATACATGGAAGTAATAGAACAAGAAGCAGTAAACAGAAAAGCACAAGCAACTACAATCCACAGTTCTAACAAGTAAAGAACACAAGTAAGCAGTCAGCAACAAGAAGGAAACAGGTAACCCTCTGGGTATCTCTCATAGCCTAACCCATATTCTTTAACCTATAAGTACTAGAAACCCTCTAGAATGCACACACAGTCTCACTCCTCTGGTTCAGCTACATAATTATGCAGAGTCTCTGGGTAAGCACTCACCATAAATTCCCCATATTGTCTCGTATCGTGCTAAAATACCTCTGGGGAAGCACCCAACGTCAATTCCCCATGTGGCCCACGTCAATGATCTACATACTCTCTGGGGAAGCACTCAACATCAATTCCCCCTATAGTCTCTCATTGTAATTAAAAGACACTCTGGGGAAGCCCTTCCGTCAATTCTCCCTTTGATCTGCTACTCTATGTTCTGACAGTCCGGAGTACAACGAAACATTCTCAGCGCGTGTATATCATCCAAGTAAACCTCAAGAACTACTTGGCTATCATTCTATGGCTCAATAGAAATAACAAAACAATAGTTCTGATATCCTACAACTAGGAATGGCAACTGGAAAACGCCCAATAGGAAAAACATGCATGGAAAAGCAAACTGAGCACAAAATGAATTACACTACCCACAAGCAATAACCTCTACTAAATCAAACAAGGAAAGTAGGAAAACAGTAGGGGAAAAACAGGAAACATGCAATACCCCGTTCATGGGTATTGGTGGAATTTTCACATAATATTCATCAACTTTCTATAGAAAGGCACAAACCACCTACCTCGATCTGAGGAGTTCGATATATGTGAGCCACAAAGAAATATTCCTCTTAGAACAACGTAGATCTGGGAAAATGCAAAAAACGTTCATCCCACAATAACTTGGAAAGGAGGAGGAATCAAGAAACAAGGATAAATCAGGAGGAAGAACTCGCCGTTGCGATTCCAATGCAATCGACCGTGCTCAAATCGGAGAACGGATGGTGGGGCGGAAGCTCGGAGAAGATTCGGTCGTACGGTCTATTCCGGGTGGACGAAATCTAGAGAAGAAGATGATTTTGGGGGTTAGGCATGACCCCGGTCCGTTTAATGAAAAAAAAAGAAAGTACATGGAGTGTACCTCTTGAGTAAACGGCGTGTACTTAAATTTTCCATACTCCGAATTAACCGGCCTCCACCTCATCCTTACACACCGTGTGCGTGGCCCGGGCACATCCAACACACGGCTTCGAGCCAGGAAGAGTACACAGCATGTACTCAGAAAGTACACAATGTGTACTTCTGAAATTTCCTGAAAATTTACTTTCCTTAAAAACTCCAGAAAACGGGAAAATGTACTTGAAAAGTGATCTGGGTTCTTACAAACATCCCCCCTTAAAGAAATTCGCCCCTGAATTTCCCAAAAGAGGCGGAGAATGAGAAACACCGAACAGCTCTGGCCACTACGATCGTACATTGGTCTCCCTCTCCCAGGTCTCGTATTATACTCACCCGTGATGCCATAGCACTCATACCAGAGGAACAGACCGCCGGCAGAGAACCTTCATGTTGTGATCGAAAATCCGGATAAGATGCTCCTCGAACGATGCATCGGCTTCAAGCTCGACTTCCTCGGGCTGAAATACGTGAGATGGGTATGAAAAGTAACGTCGGAGTTGTGAGATGTGGAAGACGTCATGCATGGTCCGATACCTTTGAGGTAGCTGCAACTGGTAGGCGATCGACCCCACTCTCTCCAAGACCTAAAATGGCCCGACGTATCGCGGTGAAAGCTTACCCTGTCTCTGAATCCTTTTGTGTCCCAAACTCGGTGCGACACACAATAAAACCTGATCACTGACCTCGAACACCAGAGGTCGTCTCCGCTGATCAACATAAGGCTTTGGTCGAGACTACGTTGTAGCCATCCTATTCCGAATCAGCACTATCTGCTCTGAAGTCTCCTGAACAAGACGAGGTCCCAGCAAAGCTGCCTCTCCTGCCTCCAGCCAGCATAAGGGTGATTGGCATGGCCTACCATACAAAGCCTCGTATGGAGCCATCTGAATGGTCTCTTGGAAACTTTTTTTGTAGCCAAACTCCACCAGAGGGATATGCTTCTCCCATGAACCGCCAAAATCTAGGATGCAAGCTCGGAGCATGTCCTCAAGCACCTGGATCGTGCACTCAAACTGGCCATCAGTATGGGGATGCTATGTGGTACTCAAAATTACCTGTGTACCCAAGGCCTTCTGAAGTCCCTGCCAAAACTGAGAGGTAAAACGCACATCTCTCTCTGAAAAAATAGAGCATGGAACTCCATGCAGAAGAATGATCTCTCTGATGTTAAGTCATCCCAGATCATCAACAATGAAGGTCTCCTTGATCGGCAAGAAGTGGGAAACCTTCATAATCCTATCGAAGATAACCCAAATAGCATCATTTCCCCAAGGTGACCTCGTCAACCCAGTCACGAAGTCCATCGCAACATCGTTCCACTTCCATTCCAGAATGGTTAACTACTGTAAAAGACCCGCTGGTCGATGATGCTCTACTTTCACCTACTGATAAGTAGAATATCTCATGACAAAACTAGCAACATATTTCTTCATACCTGGCCACTAGTATTGGCGATGAAGGTCCTGATACATCTTGGTGATGCCAGGATGAACTGCCCAAACAAATGAATGGAAATCCCGCATCAGCTCCTCACGTATGTCTGCTGGCACCCATAAGTGTCCTTAGAACTGCAAGATGTCATCCTCGCCCACTGTCCATCCAGGAAGAGTGTCCTATCCTGACACACTCTCACGCAGGACTAAGACTTATAAGTCTAATAGCTGCCTCATCCGTACTCGATCGAGTAGCATGGAGGTAATAGCTATAGAAGATAGGAATGTTGCTCCCCATCTGTTGTGCACCTCTAGATGCATCTCATAGAATAGATCCATTAGCTGCCACTCACTACTGGCCTCCTGAACTGCCTGAATCTAAGTTCTCCTGCTCAACGCATCTTCCACGGCGTTTCCCTTTCTCGGCGTATAGGCAAGCTAAAATTCAAAAGACTGAAGATACTCAACCCACCTGCGCTGCCTCAGATTCAGATCACCCTGAGTGAAGATATATTTGAGACTCTTTTGGTTGGTGAAGATGACAAAGTGCTCTCCTAACATATTGTGTCTCCAACAGCGTAAGGCATGAAAAACAGATGCCAACTCCATATCGTACTTAGGGTAGTTCCTCTCATGTGGCCTCAACTATGAAGACCCGTACGTAACGACTCCATCTCCCTGCATAAGCACATCTCCTAGCCCGATAGCTGAAGCATCACAATAAACAGTGTAGCTCTTTCCTGGCTCCGGCAAGACTAGTATTGGTGCCGACATCAACCTCCCTTTCAGCTCCTGAAAGGCCGACTCACAAGAATCTGACCGTGAGAACTTCACCCCCTTCTTGGTTAGTCCTGTCAAAGGTGCTGCTAGGTGCGAAAAGTCCTGAATGAAGCGTCTGTAGTATCTAGCCAACCCTAGGAAGCTCTGTACCTCAAAAACGTTCTTCGGATGCTCCCAGGAAACTACAGCTCTTACTTTCTCTTGGTCCACAGATACTCCTACCTCTGAGATGACGTGACCCAAGAAGTGAATCTGATCTAGCCAGAAGTGGCACTTCGAGAGTTCAGCATAAATCTGATGCTCTCTCATTGTACATAGAATGATCTAAAGATGTGTGGCAATGTATTTTCAAGTATGAGAGTACACCAAGATATCATCCACGAAGACCATGACAAAGGGGTCTATGTAAGGATGGAACACTCGGTTCATCACTGCCATGAAAACTGCAGGTGCGTTTGTGAGGCCGAACGGCATGACTGTATACTCATATAGACCATAACTGCTCTTCAAGCCTGTTAGAGGTATATCTGATGGTCTAACGCGCAACAGATGATAACCGGACCTCAATTTGATATTCTATAACACTGGAGCTCTTCGAAGATGGTCGAAAAGGTCATCAATCAGCGGAAAGGGATATCGGTTCTTGACCATCAACTAGTTCAGCTTCCGATAATCTACACAAATTCTAAGGTTACCGTCTTCGTTATTCGCAAACAGGATAGGAAACACCAAGGAGAAGTACTGGGTCAGATGAAACCCTTATCATGTAGCTCCTCCAACTGCTTCTTGAGCTTCGGCAATTTAGGTGTGGCCATCCTATAGGGAGGAATGGACACTGGCTCCGCTCCTGGCACGAGCTCAATAGAGAAATCTACCTCACGCTCCTGAGGCAAAACTGAAAAGTCTTCTGGAAATACATCCCTAAAGTGATCCAACACTAGATAAAAGTACAACTGTGGAGTCCCTTGATCATCCAGAGAAAGAATAGAAATCTGGCCTGTCACCCCTCCTAGCCCAAGATGCTCGAGTCCCGCCCGACTCGCCCGAATGTCCCATTCTTCTCTATGAAGGAAAGATTCACCCTCTAGTGAAATGAAACTGACTCTGCAGCGATAACAGTCAATGACTGCCTGGAAGGGAGTCAACTAGTCCATGCCGAGGATGACATCATTGCTTTCCATCTCTAGGACATAAAGATCCCATAAGAAGTGATACCCTACCACCTCGAGAGGGCACTCTCTACACTAGTGTACCCTAGATGTCTTCATTCCAAAAGGTGTGTCTAGTGTCAATGAGTCGACAGAAAAATGATGAAGAGTCCAAACTCTCCACAATAGCAACAAAGATAAAGCTATGCGTAGCACCAGTATCGAAAAGGGATGAAGATATAACTGAGGCTACTAAAATCGTAACTCGAACAGTAGAAGGGCCGGGATCCTGCTCATGATAAGTCTACTCCACGACAAAAGACTAGCCTGTACCGCGGCCCTGCGCCCCTGGCTGACCACTCTGAGCTGAACCTCCCATCTGGTGCTGAGGAACTGGTGGCTGACTGCCACGGCCTCGACCTCCACCTCAGCTTGAACGGCCGGAAGCACTCTAGTTTCCTGACTGGTGAGAAACTGGTGGGGCTGCTCCTGAACGAGGATTCAAGGAAGAACCCCAGTCACCAGCTGCTGGTGAAAAAACCTGGCAGAAACGCTGAAGATGACCCATCTTGCCACAAGATCAGCACTCCATGGGGTCCCTTTGGAACTACGTCCTCGTGTGCCCTGTCCGGCCACACTGATAGCATGTCACCTGGCTGCCTGATGATGTGTCTCGCTTTTTCGAATCACCGCGCATTGGCTCCCTACGACACTGCTTGCTGTCATCTACAGGAAAGCTAGCTTTGGAAGCAGAACCACCCAGACTCGTAGCTCCAGAGTCTCTCAGATTGCGCTCTGTAATCAGTGTCTGATTGACGATGGAAGTAATGGATGTCAGCTGGAAGATGTTCACCTGCGAGAGGATCTCCCGCCTGAGTCCATCCTCAAAATTTATCGCCAATAACACCCCACTCCCATCCCGAAGGGGTGTAAAGCACTGCATCTCGGTGAAACAAGAAGAATACTCCATGAAAGATAGTGTACCCTTCTCTAAGCTCATGAACTCCCAGGCTCGATCGGCCCTCAGGGTCTCCAGGTAGAAGTAGTCGTAGAACACGCGCTGTAACACCTCCCAAGTCATGGCCTGCTGTGGGCCCGACTGTGAGACGACGTCCCACCACCTCTTGGCAGAGACTCGGAGCATGTAGGTGGAGAGCTTTTCCCGCCTCTCTAGAGGTGTCTCCAGATGCTCGAAGATAGTCAGCATTGCTTCCAGCCATGACTCTACACCCTGAGGTCCTCCATCCCCCGATAACGTGGTAGAATGCTGCTACTGAAAGACCCGCGTCAAGTCTGCCATAGACAAGGCAGGTGGTGGTGCTCCCTGGAAGGCCTGCATCATCCTCATGGAAACCTTACTTGAACTTCGCATCAGCGCCCGCAACTAGTACAACAGCCAGTTCCAAGGCTGGCTCGGCTGGGGGATCGATAGGAAGTCCCTGATCAGCCATGTCTAGCATCTGATCATTTCCTGACGATAGACCTACGATCTTAGGACGTCTCGGAGGCATAGCTCTGAAAGATCAAAAGCACACCTTAGATCAGTAAAACAAGGACGGAGAACACAAGGGTACAAAATGGGAACACGGGAAGAAAAACACAAAAGTTTACAAAACATGACTACACGGCGTGTATAAAACTACACGTCGTGACTTCTTAACCCACTGACATGGGTGTGTACTCCTGCCCTACAAGTCGTGTACACTTCAATCTACACGGCGTGTTGCACCCACACACGGCGTGTACTTGAAAACTGTTCCCCTTCGCGAGTCTCCTTACACGGCTAACCCACACGGTCCGACTTAACCCGAGACTACACGGCGTGTTCTTAACACACACGGCGTATACTAGGAAAGGATTTGGCGACTTGTGTTTGTGAACCACTCGTCCGTCTAGACGGATGAACCTTACACGGCATGCTCTGAATAAACACTATGTTCATAGGCAAGGTGACCCCGTCCTGTGTTGTTCGTGACATGGTCGGGTACCTGGACAAGACTACACGGCGTGTTCCAAACAAACACGGGGTGTGGAAAAGAATGTAACACCGTCCCATGTTTGTTCATGACAAGGCCGGGTACCTGGGCAGGACTACACGGCGTGTTCCCTATGGCCATGACGTGTTCTACCCGAGCATCCCCAGCCCATGTTTTTAGTGACACGGCCGGGTACATGGCTCCGAACTCGCACTGTGAGTACCAATGGTACACGACATGTTCCCGAAGTTACTCCCATGACACCGTGTTCTGCTCACATGGTCAGTGACACGGCCTAAAAACTACACGGTGTGTATCCAAAAAGTACACGCCGTGTATTCTGGATTTTTCTGGGCAGTATCTCAGAAACTGCTCAGACTCCCAGAAACACTGAAACAGGGGAAAGAGGTGTCAAATATCGATTCGTGAGGGCCCATACTCCCCACGAATCAAAGCTTGGAATCTCTTGTAGTCACATACAAAGGAAAAAATAGCTCTCTAACATAACATCATGGATTCAATCAAGCGTCTATCACAAAAACATGCATAATCTACACAAAGCCTCTCACAACAGCATGAAATCGCTAATACACCCTAGATGGCATGTCAAGAATGCATGGCATGTGATTTCTAGAAGTTCCTATATGATGCATGAGATAGAATACCCTCATCTCATCGGGTTTCAACAGAAATAGAACGAAAATATCAAAACAATAACCACACAAGTCATGCGAATCACTCTAGGTGAAAACATATCAACCATAAAACTCAAAACCAGCAAACTGAAATTAATGAGGTAGTATGGACTTTTTCTATACACGGGTTAGCTACTCCCGAGAACAGCTTAATTCCAAGTACCGAATCTGTCCTATCCCTGGATAATGTCTCCATACAGAAAAGCAAGATAAATGAACTCCTCTGATACCACTTTGTAATGACCCGAGTCCGGAGCCCCTCCACGGGTTCCCCGTACCCAGTTCGCCACATGACCTCAAGCGTGTTTTCCCAAATGCTAGAGGCTGACGACTAGTAGCGAGGGCCTTGGTATGATTTCTGGGAAACTATGCCCTAATTCGGTAAGGTATAAAAGGTAATAAAACAACAATAAACTGCGGAAGCTATAAATAACATGCATAACAATAGAAACCAAACAGTGGAAGCAATGTAGATATATAACTATGATGACAATGATGAAGCAGGTACAAGTATCTAAGGAAAACAGAAAACACAACAATGTACTAAAATAAAACTGAAACAAAGTGAAAAAGATAACAAAGTAAGCTTCTCAGCATCGCGAGCCACGGCTCGGTCCCATGCTCCCCAGCTCATGATGTTGTCATGATCCTAAAGTAGAAGGGAGCTTGCCCTTGTCTGTACCTGCAGCAACATTGTATGCTTGGGCCCAAAAGCATGGCCCAAACAGGGTGTGAGATACAATACAAGTAGGAAGTCACCCAATGATTTATGCCTAATAGTCAAAGAATAAATGGCAGTAATAGAACAAGAAGCAGTAAACAGAAAATCACAAGCAGCTACAATCCACAGTTCTAACAAGTAAAGCACACAAGTAAGTAGTCAGCAACAAGAAGGAAACAGGTAACCTTCTGGGTATCTCTCATAGCCCAACCCCTATGTTTAAACCAATATGTACTAGCAACCCTATGGGAATCACACACAGTCTCACCCCTCTGGTTCAACTACGTAATTAAGCAGACTCTATAGGGAAGCACACACCGTCAATTCCCCCTATAGTCATGTATCATGCTAAAGGATCTCTGGGGAAGTACTCAAAGTCAATTCCCCATGTGGCCCATGTCAAGGATCTACATACTCTCTTGGGAAGCACTTAATGTCAATTCCACCTATAGTCTTGCATCGTAATTAAAACCCATTCTGGAGAAGCCCTTCCGTCAATTCTCTCTTTGGTCTACTACTCTAGGTTCTCACAGTCTTGAGTACAACTAAACATGCTCAGAGTGTGTATATCATCCAAGTAAACCTCAAGAACTACTTGGCTACCATTCTATGGATCGATAGCAATAACAAAACAACAATTCCACTCTCCTACAACTAGGCATGGAAACTGGCAAACGCCCAACAAGGAAAACAAGCATGGAAAAGCAATCTGAGCACAAAATGAATTACTCTACTCACAAGTAATAACATCTACTAAATAAATCAATAAAAGCAGGAAAAGATCAGGGAAAAAATAGGTTACACGGAATACCCCGTTCACGGGTATTGGTTGAATTTTCACATAATACTCATCAACATTCTATAGAAAGGCAGAAACCACCTACCTCGATCCGAGGAGTTCGATATACGTGAACCACAATGACAGATTCCTTTTAAAATACGTAGATATGAGAAAACACACAAAATGTTCATCCCATTATAACATGGAAACGAGGAGGAATCAAGAAACAAGGCTAAAGCAGAAGCAAGAACTCACTGCTATGATTCCAACGCAATCAACTGTGATAAAATTGGAGAACGGACGGTGGGGTAGAAGCTCGGACAATATTCGGCCATACAGTCACTTCCGAGCGGACAAAATCTAGAGAAGATGATGATTTTGGGGGTTAGGCGCGACCCCGGTCTGTTTAATGAAAAAAAGTACATGGCATGTACTACTTGAGTACACGGCGTGTACTTCAATTTTCCGTACTCTGAATTAACTGGCCTCCACCTCAGCCTTACACACCATGTGTGTGGCTTGGGCATGACCAGCACATGGCTTTGAGCCAGGAAGAGTACACAACATGAACTCAAAAAGTACACGATGTGTACTTCTGAAATTTCCAGAAAATTTATTTTCTTTAAAAACTCCAGAAAAAGGGAAAACATACCTGAAATGAGATCCGGTTTCTTACAGTGCGTGGCAATAGTGTAAGTCAGCATTTGCCCATAAATAAAATAATTAAGTAACAATTATTTTATTTTAAGATACTTTAAATTCTAAACGGTGACTTCGATTGAATATCTTAGAGTACAGTTGTGCTCGTGATGGCGTTATTCCCTTCGGTGGAGCAAATCCTCGATTGGCGTAGGTCTAGGGTGACTGTTAAATATTTTGGAACTTTTTTAAGGTACATATATTAAAATTGTGAGTTGGGATTTCTCTCTCTTGATCTGGTGCTTGGATTTAAAATCTATGTGAACCATTGAATTCGCAATGCTGGGATTCTCTTAGGTAAAGGATTACATTGACCGATAACGGTCACACAAAAATTTTAATTTTTGGACATTATGAAATAATAATAAAATAACTAAATTTGTTGTTTTATTCTTTCTCCAAACATCTAGTGGTAGTTATTAGGGACTTTGTGTAACACATGTCATTGAATAAGATACATTTAATCGCACGACCCTTCGGTTGTGTGACCGCGACACTCGTAGGATTAATGGATCGTTAAATTGTAGTTCATTAATAGAAAACATTATTGAATGCAATGTGGGTGGTTCATTTTCTATTATATAAATAATACATTGGCTTGGGATTTGGAAACCATTGAGAGGAACCTCTGGCAAAAGGTTGACGTCGACTTCCTTTAATAAAGATTGGAGTTTTGATCAACCATCATTGGAGTATTTGAATAATTCATCAACAGGCGACAGTGAGAACCAATGAACATGGAACTTCTAAAATCTTGAATCTTCTACTTAAAAAACTACATCGTTTCCAGGTAGGGGGTTTAAATTCTATGATGTTCCCTCAATTTTTGTTCTTGGAATATACAATGAAAGTAGACCAACCGACAAATGAGTTGATTTGTGTCTCGTCTATTCGTGTGGGTGGTTGTTTCGGGGTCTAAAATTGGGGAAGGTTCTTCCATTTTGTTTATAAATATCACATCATGATAGAAAACTAGCGCAGAGGGTGTGGGCCAATCCAAACAAGGTCCAGACCCCCCCCCTTCAATTCTTGGTTTATGAGCCTTTCTTATGCGTGATCGGGCAACATGGATACGTAGAATTTATGAGGGATTTGCAGTAGAGAAGGAAACCAGGGAGGCCCGAAGATGCAGACAAAAAGAAAAACCGACCATCAGAGCCTCTCTGGTGGTCCGTGGAGGAAACTGATAGCGCAGTGCGAAAACTGGCACTGGTGACCGGCTGAGTCGGCCACATGGAGGAGCGATGCCCACAGGTACTGTGGTGGTAGGATCCACGACCAACCAGGCCACAGTGGTGGATGGTCACAACGCTGATGCACCACATGGAGAGGGAGGACTTTCCCACTCAGGATTCTCAGCTAGACAAAACGTATGACTAAGTTGGTTGTTTCAGATGAGGGGGCACTGACAGCCGGCCACACCGGACGCTCCGCGTCCTATGGGTGTTCCAACAACTAGCCCGCATGTTTTCCAGGTTCTTCCAGGCGGTCAGAGCCACTAGTTAGACCGGACCCACGATCCGGGCCCTACCCGCAAGCCAGGTCGTACCCATGATCCGGGTCGTACCCACGAGCCGGGCCAGACCCCTACCGACCTTGACCCAACCTGCCCCGTTTCACTAAAATAAGGTGAATCTCACATGTCGGGTGTCCATTTGATCTGTCATCAGTGCTGTGAGGATCATTAGGATGCGAAGATCCGTTTGAGATAATTTATTGGGGGTTTGGAGGATGATGGAGTATTGGCAGGTTGGATCAAGCTTGAATCCAACTGGTCCCTCGGTACAAAAATGTATATAAATTACAGACCAGGCATCTGATTTATGTGTCTTTTGTTTTTTTTTGAACCCTTATGTCATGGTGGTTCATCAAGCTACTTATTCGTGGGACTTTGTGGCAGTCGAGGTACGAATAATGGCTTACAGGGCAGATCCTTCTGGAATCAAGTGTGCTAAGTGCGGGAATCCAGTGGTTGTGTGTGATGTGATGAAGTACCTAGTGATTCTCTAGGAGTCTACAGATTGGAATCCTCTCTTGGTCAGCACGTAGCAATCCTCTGGGGGTTAGCAGTTAGCGATCCTCTATGGGTCAGAACTTTGTGATCCTCTGTGGGTCAGTATTTAGTTATACAATGTGGGTCAACACATAAGGATTCTTTATGGGTCTGTAGTTAGTGATCCTAAGTGGTACAACACCTAGCGACCCTCTACGTGTCAGCACAAAACGATCCTCCACGGGTCAGCACCTAGTGATCCTCTCTGGTTCAGCACATAGCGATCCTTTGTGGTTCAGTAACTAAAAATCCTATGTGGGTCAGCAACTAGCAACCTTGTATGGTCTTGTAGAAAAAGCCACTCGATAGAATAAGATTATCTAGTTTTATGACTATTCATATTTATTCATATTCATTATGTTATATACCTGGTGTGATCTATCTTTTACATTGTGCTTTTTGATTGAGATCATGTTTTCTGGTTCTCTTTGTGGAATTTTGATAGACCATTGTGGGTCTCATGGTCCCTTCTATGTATTTTTAAACTCACCCCAGCATGGGCTTCACCAACACCTTGTTGTGTCTTCTCTAGACGACACACGGTTTGACTATGACTTAGGGAGATGGGGATAGACAGTGCTCAGAGGTAGTTGACAGAAATGATGAGTTGTAGGGAAGACAGGCGATGAGTTATACCAACCCTTCAGGTAGGATCCTTGGTGGATGACCATAGGAGAATGTTTTAACCTTTTTTCTGTACATTCATTATAGTTGGGATTATATACTATCCCCTTTACTTGTATTACTTACTTTTAGTCTCAGTGGTGGTTTTTAGTAGTGGTTATAAATTACCTCTCCCATCATGTTTTACTTGTATTAAGTGTGTCATGTCTATGTGTGTACAAGTTTAAAGGAAATGTCATCCATTTTTTGGGTTTTTCCATTCCAGTGCTAGTCACCACCCCTTGGCCAATGGAAGGTAGTCTAGGGGTAGCTATGACACGGGCTCCGAGTGATGGGTCATGAAAAAGTGATATCAAAGGGCGGTCGGTTATACTAGAAGAAAAAATAGTCTTTATTTTCAATTGGGGAAATAGTGTTAAGTGTATTTACTTCGTATTTCCATCCAGGGAGTCCAGTGTTGGTGCAGTGATCGACGTATCCATACACTAGGTCCCGGAGATCTATTTATCATCTTGTTACATGAAAATAGTAATTGCAATAGTTTTTAAATTTTTTTATTGATCTATTTTGAGTAGCTTACCAGGTATGCCCTATTGAAAATGGTTCATCGTGATTCGCAATCAAGAGGCCTCCACATAGACAGTTATCTAAGATTACAATTTGTGACAATGAGGATGGTCCACATAGTGATGAGGGTTTAGTACAATGATTGTTTCCCGAGATGGTACCGTCAAGCGATGTCCTATAGATACCACTGCCCGTTGGCCAGCTGTTACTACTAGAGATACCGATAGAGAACACATGTAGGATCAATGCCATATACGTATTTCAGTGACAGATACCACTTTGGTTCATGGGTGAACATGACTCACATGCAGCTATGGAATTTCTTGAGGAGGTGCCTAAGGTTCCATCTAGCTAGGGCACCATAAAATCTGATATAGGACCTTGTATTGACTATTTTTTATGGATCATCAGGGAAATTACAGATTTTAGATTACCCTTATCTTAGGATGAAGTGACTTTTCCATGGAAAAAGGTTGAGAAACTTCCTTAGAGAAGGGGTCTCTGGCCATAAAAATCTAAGGGTTATGTGTTCCCAAGAGATTCAATAGCTTTAGTAAGACGAATTTTCGGTAGCTGTGTATTCATCAAGGCATACTGACAGTTCCAGATCCTTAATGAATACGATATGACCAATGCTTCAGGGCTCAGAACTCCAAGCGAGAAGTGTTTAGGGACATCTGAGTTGGCACTATTCTTTTGTGCATTCCTACATATGTTAGGGTTCTAGAGAGAAAATTTTTTGTTGAAAATTATTTCGCTGAGTAGATACTGGAAGTGAATTTCTACAGTGGGAAATTAGAAAAATGATGTCAGCCTCAGAGACTTAGATGTGTAAATGTTTCAAAAATATGAAGTGATATGTAAAAATGAATTTTCATGGTTCAGTATGTGGAATAGGATATATGAGAGCCGTAGGAGGTGGTGTTCATTTTGATATACTACAACTAGCACCCATTGTGGTCCCCACCATGCTCAATGAGCTAGAGGACAGGGGAAGGGAGTAGCTACATGTTGTCAAGGAGTTAATCCAAGGTCTCCAAGAATGACTCAATGTATGGTCTGTGTCTACTACATGTTTTCATATTAATAGACATAGTTACATATCATTCCTTCTTGTCAAAAATCTTGTTCAAGACCAAGAGTTTTTTGTTAAACCGTTGACATGACCCTTACATTTTGAGATACATATGGGAAGACAGTAGATGATCAGACTAATGATGATGGTGTGATCTGCCCCTTGAGGTGATATTTTCAGTTGGAACCTTTTTGTGGTAGCATCAAGGCATTACGACATTAGTTTTGGTATGGAATGTTCATCCATAGTTCATGCTCAGATTGACTATTTAAGAAATTGGATGTTGAAAATCTACAGTGTTTGAATGGGGTTTTCCTTGGTTGACGAAAAAAGAATCCCAGGCAGCGTGGGATAAACTCATGAATAGGATGGTGCATCCAATCACTCTTGAGTCTGCTAATAATACCCACATGGAAGTAGGTTTTCTGAGTTTTAAGTTCCTAAAAATAGTGGCAGATTGTTGGAACATCCTTTCAAAATATTTTTCCATGATTACCTCCCTACAGGGTGAGGGACTATGGATTTGGATTGCACCCATGGATGAAACCTATATCTACAAATACATATCGAATGGATCTTATGGAGCTATGGGATCTATGACTATAGTTGGGGGACTTGCAGATGAAGGGATTAGTAAGACCCATTGTTTGTGGTTATGTGTGGATTTCTGGCACATTAACTAAGTCATCATTGAGAATGAGTAACCACAACCAAATTGTCTATGGGAACATCAATAAGTTAAGAGGGGTAGAAATTCATGTGGATGGAAAGGTTTTTGTAGACCTTACCACAGTTGAGATACATTTGATGGTTGGAGTTCCTCCAGAACAATGACTTTGATATAGTCTATACTCCAAGAAAGGGGAACGTGGTGGCAGATGTACTCAGCAGGAGGTCTAGTTTATTGTTTCTGAGTGAGGTGACAGAGTAGTTAGCACGATATAGATATCCTTCATGGATAGTGATGGAGCATCTTACCTTTATTCTATGATTGTCACTCCACCAATCTTACAAGAATTTCGGGACGTGTAGCTTGTGAATGTTGACTGTGAGGCTCAACATGCTCAAATATCCTCATTACATTCTCCTGAAGGATTTTTTATAGTTGGGGGGAATTTAATTATATTTTGAGGATGTACCATGGTGTTAGTGATGTTATGGGAGGAGGTGTTGAGTTAATACCATACATGACCTTTCGCGGTGCATCCTAGTATGATGATGATTTACCAGGACCTCCAACATCATTTCTGGTTGTCAGGGATGAATGAAGTAGTGGTTGAGTTCATTTCATGATGCTCACTTATTATCAAGTGAAAGAAAAGAATCAGGTTCCATCACATTTGAGCACAGATTTTAACCTCGATAGATGGTTAGATGGAGTGGACCATACAGACGATGAGGTCATGCATCGTGCTTGCATCCTTTATTTTTGCTACTATTGGGAGGACCACCTACCACTAGTGGAGTTTGCGTACATCAATAGCTATCACTATGACATTGGCATGGTTCTATTTGAGATCTTGTATGGGAAACATTGAATATCACACCTATGTTGGACATACCCAGGGGAGTCATCACTTATGGGTCTAGAGTTGGTACTGGATACCACCGGGAAGGTGAAAATCATCCAGGATAAGATGCAACATGCACAGAGTAGGAAGAAATATTATGATGATAGAAGATGAAGAGCCTTGGTGTTTCAGGATGGTGATTATGTTTTCCTTCGGGTCTCACCCCAATGTGGATTACTGATATTTGTTCGGGGCAGCAAGAAATCTCTGAGGGCCATCAAACATTTTCAGATTCTCATCAAATTTAGAGTGGTGGCGTACGACACCACTTTTCCCCATAGATGCACTAGGTTCATAATTTATTCCTTGTTTTACAACTGATGAGGTATGTGCATGATCCATCACAGATCAATAACTCTGGAAAGTTGTACATTGGTGATGGGGTGACATTTGGGGAGTTCCTAGTGGAGATAGAGTATCGACAGGAGAAAGTCCCTCATATACAGTTGATTCCTCTGGTGCACATTTACTAGCAGCATGGAAATCTCTAGAAAATCACAAGGGAGCGGTAGGCTCAGATTCATGTTTAGTACCCCAACTTGTTTGTTTTACCATTTTTTTAGCTTTCGGGGATGTAAATCCCTAATGTGGGAAATTATTATGTGTCAGAATTTCCGTATAATTTATTTTATATATGTGTAATTATTTTGAGAACACAGAAGTTGATAGAATGTGATTTTGAGGCCTAGAGTTCCCAAAATGATTTTTCAAAGGTGGATAAGCTTTAAGTAGCACGCGTGAGGGGTTTTCCTGAAAAAGTGGAATAAATCTTAAACGGGACCCCAGATCAGAAATATGAGGGAACTGTTGTGTTCAGGATGGAGGTTTTACCCATGGTGTGAGTTTTGTTTAGTCATCACACACCACTAGTGAGGAAACCCGAAAATGGAATAACCATAAATAAAATTATTTTATAAAATTATTTTATTTTTCAAATGATTATAAATCAGGAATGGAGACTTGGATTAGAAATCTGAGACTACCAAAGAACATGTGAGGGTATTCCTTCCTTAGGAATATCCTAACATTGGCTAGTGGTGGCCAAAAATAGAAGTTAGTTTTTTGTTGTAAATACAATAATTAAGAAAATATTATTTTATTGTTAAATTCTTAAACGTCTAAATGGGAACTCAGATTTGAAATCTGAAAGTACTGTTGAGCTCGTATGGTCATGTTTCTCTTAAGTGGAGCCTAACCTCGACTGGTGCGGGTTGAGGGTGACTGTTAACAATTTTTTAACTTTTTTATGGTATGTTCAGTAAATGTCTGAGTGGGTATTTCTATCTTTTGAACTCGTTCTCAGATTGAATATCTGAGGGCACCATTGAATTCGCAGTACTGGGGTTCATTTAGGAGATACATAACATCCCCCAGCAATGGTTGGACAGAAACGTTAATTCGTTGAAATTATGGAAAAATAATAAAATAACTATATGAGTTATTTTATTCATTCACTAAATGTTGAGAGTTAGTTGGCGATATTATTGTGTAACATCGATCATTTAATAAGAGACATTTAATCACACGACCCTTTAGTTGCATAACTACGACACTTCTATGATTAATGGAAAATTAAATTATGGTTCATTAATGAACCACATTATTGAATTCAACATGGTTGGTTTCTATTCTATTATTTAAAAACCATTGGCATGGGTTCTGGGAGCCTATGAGAGGATCCACTGATGAAACACAGGCTACGACTTCCTCCAAAGAAGAATGGAGTTTTGATCGACGACTGTTGGAGGATTCGAACCAGAGATCGATGGTCAATAGTGGTTCCAACAAACATGGAACATTTATGAACATGAATCTACTCCTTTGACTACAACATCATTTCCTGGTAGAGGGTTTATGTGCATTAATGTTCCCTCTCTTTCTATTCGTGTAAAATACAACGAATTTGGACCAACTGACTAACAGGTTGATCCGCGTATCATCTGTTCATGTGGGTTGTGGTTGAGGGGTCTTAAATTAGGGATTGTTCTTTGGTTTTGTTAAATGAGATCACTTCATGTTAGAAAACTAATACAAAGTGTGTGGACCAATCCAAATATGCTTCGGACCCCCCACCGTTCATGGTTTATGAGTGTTTCTTGTGCGTGATCAAGCACTATAACTACAGGGATTTTCTGCGGGCATCACAATGGAGGAAACAACCCGAGAGGACTGTAGATGTAGACAACAAGAAAAACAGACAACTGAAGCATCTCTGGTGCACCATAGAGGCAACTGTCAGCAAGTCACCCCCGACATAGCGGCACCGACATCCAGTGGCAGTGGTTGGATGAGTTGACCATGTGGAAGACCGATGCCCGCATGCACCATAGAAACAGGAGACCCGACCAGCTGGGCCATGAAAGTGGAAGGGTGTGGCACTGATGCGATGCATGGAGGTGGAAGAGCGGCCTACTAGGGCCGCTCGGCTAGACCAAACAAATGGTTGAGTAAGTCGTTTCGGAAGAGGGGGTGGTGGCCACTAGAGCTGCCCGCAAGCCACACCAGACGCTCTGTGTGTGGTCGGTGCACCTACAACTGGTCCCCATGTGGGTCAGGTCCTTCCAGGCTGGCCAGACCCACCGGACAGGCTGGACTTGATGGCTGGGCTGGACCCACCATTCAACCCGAACCCCCACCTGACCCAGACCCGATCTCGACCATTTCACTAAAATGGGTGAATCTCGCATACCAGCCATCCGTATGGGGAATCATCTATGGAATGGCAACCCTCTCTACGAAGCGGACATTTTGAGATACTCCACATTGGTTTTGGAGGATGTTGGAGTATGAGCGAGTTGGATTGAGCTCGAATCCAACTGAGCCTTCCGTACTAAAATGGATATAACATACACACCGGGCATCCGATTGACGTGAAATCTATTACATTAGAACCCTTATGTCCTAGAGGTTCATTTAGTTACTTCTTCATGGGACTTTGTGGATGTTGATGTATGAACGATGAAATGAGGAGCGGATCCTCCCAGAATCAAGCATGCTAATTGCAGGAATCCAGTGGCTGGTTGTGACGTGATGAAGTACCCAGTGATCCTCTGTGGGTCAGAAGTTATCCATCCTTTGTAGTTCATCACATAGAGATCCTCAATGGACCAGCAGTTAGTGATCCTCTATGGGTTAGCACTTAGCGATCTCATGTGGGTCAGCAGTTAGCGATCACCTATGGGTCATTACATAGCAATCCACTCTGGGTCAACAGATAGCAATCCCCTTTTGGTAAGCACCCATCTATTCTCTCTAGGTCAACACCTTGAAATTCTACATGGTTCATCAAATATCCATACTATGTGGGTTATCACCTAGGGATACTCTGTTGGATATCACCTAGTGATCCCCTGTGGGTCAGCACCTAGAAACCATGCGTGGTCTCATAGAAAAAGGCTCTTGCCAGAATAATATGATTTATCTTTATGACTAATCATCTTTTTTCATGTTTTTTATGATATATACCTAGTATGAGCTGTCTTTTACTTTTTCTTTGTGATTGAGATCATGATTTTTGGTTTTTTGTTGTGTAATTTTAAGAGTCCTTTGGGGGGTTTAGGGTCCCTACTAAGTATTATTATACTCACCCTTGCACGGGCTTCGATCGCACCTTGTCGTGTCTTGTGCAGACTACAAACAGCTTGACTGAGACTCAGGGAGCTAGGGCTAGACGGTGCTCAGAAGTGATGGACATATGTGGTGAGTGATAGGCACAACATACAATGGGTTGTACCCACCCTTCAGGTAGGATCTTTGGTGGATGACCACTGGAGATCATTTTCCAATTTCTGTTGTACTTTCCTTCTAGTTGGGCTTGTATACTAGCCCCTTTACTTTCAGTACTTAGTTTTACTCTCAGTGGTGGGTTTTAGTAGTGGATATACATTCCTCTTCCATAGTGTTTTACTTTTTGAAGTGTTCCATGTCTGTGTGTGTACAGGTTTAAAGGCAATGCCATCCTTTTTTGGGTTTCTCCTTTCCGATGCAAGTCACCAGCCCCTGAATTATGTAAGGTGGGCCTGGTGTAGTCATGGAACGGGCCCAAGGGGATGGTTTATGAAAATATATATATGAATATATTTATATATAAAATATATAAAATATATTAATTAAATACTATGTATAAGAGTAATAAACATGATTATATTTTAAAAATATTAAATGATTATATATTTAAAATAAATAAATTAAAAATAAAATAAAAAGTACTATTAATTTTTAATGGATAAATTATATTAAAATAATGCATGTAAAAATTAGTGAACTATAATTAATAGAAGAATATATTAATAAAATAAGTGACTAATTATATAAGTTTTTTTTAAAATAAAATATGAATATATGCTTAAATGAAAATTAATATATGTTAATTATGTAAATTTCAATTGTGATAAAAATAGTAAATGTTAATTAGGTTATATAGATAATTATCCAAATTTAATACAATTAAAAAAATAAACATATAAAAATTAATAAATTTAAAAACATATTAAATTTTTATTAATGACACTTTTTTTAGTAAAATTGAATTGATTTAATATACATATCAATTAAATATTAATAAATAGTATATACTAAATATTAATATTGAAAAAAAGGTAAATTAATTAGTAAAAAATATATTATATTGGATATTTAATGTTAAATATTAATAATAAAATATAAAACACTAACATTAACAATTATATTTTATTTGTTGTTGTATTTCATTATAATATTGAATTCATTTTTATATGTTAAAACATCAAATTATTGTTTGATATATTAAGTGTAATACATTTTGACCATTTTTTAATTGATATTTTAATATATATTGTTTGATATGTATGTCATAATGAATAAACAAATGACATTAACAAAATAAAATATCTATGTAAGATAATATTTTTTAATTAATATTTTATAATTTTAGTAAAATTTATTAAACATATTAACTAAATATGTGACATATAAATATATATTATTTTTAATAAACATTATGTATTATATAATTAAAAATGGTGAAATATATATATATATATATATATATGAACATAATTTTTATTTTGTATTCCATTATTAACAAAATAACTTATATATTAAGTGAAAATGTATATCCAGTCGTATGTAAATAATATTTACTAAAATATTTTATATATTTATCATCATAAATATATTTATATATTAAGATATTTTTTTTAATTATATAATTTTATTAATGAGATATACACTTTATGAGTGATAGATAAAAGTGTTGATAAAGGGTACCATTTATTAATTCTTTTTAGCACCGATAATGTCTACCATTATTAGTGATTTTATCTAGAACTGATAAATTGAACTATTGTTATTTGTAGGTTTTGTATTTTTGGATTCTAGGTTGTCTAGATGGGAGAGGCGGGTGATGATGACTTTTGAGTGGGAGGCAGATGAAGGTTCTAGTGTGTCTAGAGGAGTGATGATGAGTTTGGTGGTGCTTTTGATTCCATGATAGAGTGATGGATTATGGACAAGAATGGATCTAATTCTGATTTAGAAGTATGGAGGTGTTTGATCCCCAATTATGGATTGGTGGCTAATGTTAGTTTAGTGGGGGAGTTTGGAAGAGGGTGTGTGTGGTCTTGGAAATTGTGTAAATACATGTGATGTGGGATGAATATTCATACGTAGGATGTAAAGAAGTATAATTTATAAATTAAAGATGGTTATTGGAACATGGAGATGCATGTGGGGCTACCAGTTGGACTCATTTATATAATATGTGGTATCTTAAATTTTATGCTTCTCACAGGATGACCCATATCTGTATAGGTTTACCCACTTGGGTCAGATTCCCATGCAGGATACTCAATCATTATTGATAGTAATACATGGTTTTATTTATTAAACTAGACTCACCCCACGACCTCGTAGCCTATGAACCAACACCTAGCTTCACACCACTAGTAGAAGAAAAATTGTTTTTGGTTTAGTAACATATTGGAGGATTCCATATGGGTATGACTCAAAAACATCTATTAGAATCATGCAACGAATGAACAATACCAATTCAAAGTGATATGGGAAATGAGCGAGAAGAAAAAATTAATGATTAGAAACATAGATAAGATAATAAAACATGGAACACGATAAAATAAATAGAGTATTTAACATGGATCAATATAATTTATGTTATAATCTATATAAATTACACTAAACTACTACCTATCATTTATTAATGGTCCAAAACATTACAAAATAATGAGAGAAAAACTATAACTCGCCAATAAGAATATGAAAACCATAAGGAAGAAAAATCAAAGAACAAATTGGAATATATTTTAAAAATTAATCATACTAAACAACTGATTCCCACACTTGGGATTCTATAGGTTCTTTCTAAAGTTTCCGAGCAATAAAAAACTCATGATCTTGGGGAAAAAAATCTCCATACGAACACGATAATGGGTATAACTCCA
Source organism: Viscum album (assembly GCA_963277665.1). Lineage (NCBI taxonomy): Eukaryota > Viridiplantae > Streptophyta > Magnoliopsida > Santalales > Viscaceae > Viscum > Viscum album. The sequence goes on along the minus strand of OY728133.1, from coordinate 908,938,751 downwards.
ACGATCAGAAAAATGGGAAACATTGAATCAATTAGGTAACAACACCTCTATATCTAGTCAATATCATTTGATGATATATCTGACATTCTCTATAATATATAAAAAAATCTTGATATTTTTATAAGAATGTTCTCCATTAATGAGAGAGATCAATAATTGAATACAAACATAATTCCCAGGTCATTCCCAAATCACTAGACAATAAGAGAGAAAAATTTGATGGATGTAAATATGTGAGCCCTCTATCCCAAAAAACTAGTTAAATACAAAAACAATTCCATCAAAAATTTGAAACATAAATCACTATGTAATGGTCAATCGACAACATAAGAAAGGAAATCAACAACATAACCAATACACAAAGGTCAATCGACCACATTATGAACCAAAAATCAATCACACAACCCATGTAATCGTAGAACATCCAATTCAGGACACACAAAAATCTCTTCAAGAAGTCTTGTATGGAAAAAACAAGAGATATGTAATTGTAAACATTATGAGTAGTGAAAACAAAAAAAAAGCATGATAAAAACAAGCACATTAATATAATAACGATGAAAATTGAAAAATTCATACAGAAAACTAATAAAGAATTATTTTCATCTTTGAAATCTATTTCCATGGTAAATAAAAAAATCTCAACCATTTAAAAAAACTTATACAAAAAAAATTAATTTTTTTTCACAAAAATGTTATTCGAGAAGAACCATGTTCAAAATATCCAAACAATTCTTGAATATAGACAAAGACAAACCCATTGTCAAACAATCTCTTGGGTTATTATCTATGTGAACCTTAGTGACACATGCCATTCCACTTTCAAAACACACTATATGAAAACGAATCATAATTCCTCTATGTTATGTCCTACTTCAACATGCTATTTTTTTAAAGACTTATTGGGAAGATTGAAAATCACAATGTGCAATTATAACAAAATTAAATAATTAAAGTTTATGAATAAAACCCTTAATCCAACTATAAAATTTAATGGCCTATATTAAGGCTATATATTTATCCTCAGAGGTTGAGAGGCCCACTATTGGTTTCATATTTAACATCCATAAGATATGTCCTCCACATTCAGTGAAAACAAAACCATTCAATTATTTCCATTTGTCAAAATTTCCCGAATAATCAGAATCTACATAACTAGCAACTAAATCTCTATAATTAATATTGATATCATAAAAATTTGAGAGATATAAAGTATATTAAATGTAGCTAAATAGCCTCTTAATGGAATACTAATGTACCATACCAAAATTTACCATATACATTACTACAAAATTGGGTTTTTCTAATTCTACATATTTTACACCACCAGTTAAAATTGATGTTAAATACCACTGTTATCAGTGATTTAAAAAATAGTATTAAAGCGGGTATTATTCAATGACTTTTTATAATTGTTAAAGGTGTATTTAACAGTTCTAAAAATCATTTGTTAAAAGGATCCCTTTATCATCACTAGTAAAAAACAGATAATAATTTGTGCCACTTTATCAGTGCTAGTAAAAAATCACTTATAGAGGGAGCCTTTATTAGCTCTTGTAAAAAATCACTAATAATTGGGGGAGGTAATCAACATAATTTTAGATTTTTTGATAAATCCCCACCAATTATCATATTTTTTTACTAGCACTGATAAAGGATATATTTTTAAAAAATTATAAGTCATTAAAAATAATAAATTTTAATATTTATAAATTTATATTGGTATAATTATAATATATATTATTAATATATGTCTTAGATATGTCTAAATAGACCTTTAAATATAATATAGAATATATTTATCGAATTTAAGTTTGAAAATAAGTAAAGAATATTATTAATTAATGATTTTCTAATTATTATCGACTAATAGTCATTTCATAAATAATTGAAGAAAATAAAAATAAAAAAATCCATAAAATATTTAAAATAAGTTAAAAACATTAAAAAACTTCAAACAAATATATCTATTGATTTTAGTGTTCATTTGGGTTCCACTTCATATCAAATCGAATCATGTGATGTGTTCTATCACTAGGTGACCTGGGGGAACCCGCTTTAAATTTTCTTTAAGGACTAAAAAGTCCAGAAGGCCACCACAAGTGAGTTTTAGTTGGTGTACCCCAATTTTATAAAATTTTATGACATTTCAACCTCGATTAAGGTGGTCTTTCTCCCTATTCATAGTGGGGGATTAATTTATTCTTAGGTATTACATAAATATTGTTATCATGGTTTTGGAATTTTATCACTTTTCACAATTTATATTTATTTTTAACTAAATATATGCATATATTGGTATATTTATTTATAATAAATTGCCTATATTAATACATATTTAATCCTTTTTACATAAAAATTTATTTTAAAACATGTATAATAAATAATTATTATTCATTTTGTTTAATGTATGAAAATTATCCATTATATTCACCTTAAAAAAATCAATATTATGTATATATATACTTGTAGAGATATTTTTTATATATAAACATATATGTTTTAATAATTGGAATATATATATATATATGTATGTATATTTAAGCATTTGTAGATAAATAAAAATTCTGAAAATTTATTTATATCTATATCTAACCATTTTTTACGTTATAAATACATATATACATATATATAATGTCTATATATACATATATGAGTCTATTAATTAAAAAGATATATATTTATATTAAATTATATTATAAATGAATGAATAGAATATGTAACATATTTAAAATTGTATTTAAAAATAATTATATAAATATATAAAAAATATGTATATATATAAATATATCATTAAATAGAAAACAAAAAAAAACATGGTGTATTGGTAAATGCATTCCATTTTTTAAGGAGAGGTTCATGGTTCAAAACTAGGTGGACATAGGAGCCTAGAAATTCATAAAGAGTTCTCAAAGGGTTGGGGGTTAAAAGTGTTTATAAAAGTGTTGTGGAGCACTATTAAAGGGGTCCTTGAAGCATTAATAATTGGAACATGCACATAAGGATCCAAAAATATTTAATTTTACTCATATAATATGGCTAAAAATATTTTTATTAGATTCCTTTAACAACCCTAAGAATATAAATATTATTGGGGGACTTTAAAAACACTTTGTAAGCGTTGTTAAAGTCCCCTTTTAATAGTGCTACTTGATAGTGTTGTAAAAGCCTATCGTTTAATATTTCTTCTATAGACAACTCTATATATGCTCAGTTAAAAGACCTTTACTAACACTTTTGAAAACCGTTTTGATGTAGTGAAACCTCTTAAACATACAATTAGAGAAATCAACCTCTTACATGGTATAAATCATAAGATACATACTAATACCAATAATTACTAATGAGCCTATACATATGTTGTTTAGGATATATCTTTTCATTCACATGGTCATGGGTTGAACTCCCTAAAATATGTGGTTACTATATCCATTCAATGGGAATGTACTAATGTAGTACAATATCAACCACATCACTGTGCATTTTTCATACTTTCTGCCATTTATTGGGCCTTCATTCCACTTTGACATTTCGGTCATTCATATAGATCCTTTGATCAATCATTTGAAGGTAATTTAGACACATGATATGAATATTATTGATCCTATATAATCTAGAAGGTAACACAAGCATGGTAACACACATACACTACTATATGATAACCTCAAAAGAGGTATGAGTGTCCTGACCCATATCATCTCACCATGTTCCCAATGTTGTGGGACAGATGGGTTCCCTATCAAGTGATGCTCAGTAAATTGGGACTAATCTGATAGTGCTGAGAAATATGACGTCCATGTATCAGAGAGCTACACAAGAACTGTCTATTTGGTGACTCAAAATAGAGAGAGGTTGTTTTGAACCTATTATAATACCCGCCTCCATCATTCCATTGTAAGATAGAGGAATCCATGTCATGATGCATCAAACCAACATAATGTAACCAATTTGATAGGGGAAACTATAAGGACCCATCCTTAAATAAATTAATAATATTTAATTTTAGTCAGGAACATAAATTCATACACAATGAGGATATTTTTAGTTATAGTTTTTTTTGATAATTTGTTCTTAACTTTTATATATCGAAAAAAATTGCAATGTAGACACATGTAATCACAATCCACTTTTTTCCAAAAAAATATTTAAAATAAAACATGATTTACATTTGTTGAAAAAAAACTTCAAACATTAGTCATGACTTCCTCCATTATCTTACGCATAATTATAACCTATAAAAAATATTTTTAAAACTTGTGGAGAGCACAAAAATCCTTGTATGTTATATAAATAAATAATCACTTAGTCAAGTGATAACATAAAAATAAATAAAACCCATTACATAAAAAAATATTAAAATTTATTGAATCATCCATCAGTTGACATTTGAAATAATTACCATATCACTCTTACATTCACCCTTACACAAGGAATTACCATTCAGTGCACTTCATTCTTCAGTGTAACCAATGCATTAGAGAGCGATATTAGGTCTCACTCGTCATATCATGAGCTATAATAGGCTCAACACAATATATCTTGAGCAATAATAGGGATCAACCAATCAGATCCTGAGATATAATGGGATCAGAAAAACATAAACTATATAAAAGGAACATATAATGATAAAAAGACTTGGAAACCCCATTAATCTCTTGAGAAAAACATAATCAGAGGTTCAAAATACCATTTTTCGTAAAACAAATCACTTTTAAAAATATTACAAATGTGTACATAATAATGAAAAAATATACATAAAAATTAACTATGAAAACATATGATGGAAATATAACAGTAAAAATAAATACTTAGTTCAGAATAAACCACTAATTCTATATAAGAAAACATTATTTTGGAATTTTCTAAAAAATACTTTTAAAAATGGATTTAAAAAGGAAAGTCCCTTATATCAGGTTAGAATTCATTAAAATTCATTCAAACCATCTATATAATGGTTTTTATAATTTAATTATTATATAATTGAACCAGAATGATGTTATTATACTTGAAATTATATTCTTATAACATTTTTCACCCATTTAGTAACAATATTTTGTAATTTGAGTTCTTTTGGGTGCGTTATTTTCATGGTTTTCAAGGTCTGTTTATTATTGGACATCCATGTTAATATGAAATAATAAACAAAAAATCATAAAAAATATATATTTATTTAATTTTAAACATTTATGTGTGAATTTAACTTCTCCATGCTTTCAAAAAAAGGGATATGGAAAATCAACATCCACGAAGATTTTGAATTAATGCACCGCACCTGGTGATTTCATTATTTTTTGTAATAAAGGAGAATATATGAGATTTTATGATGAATATATGATAAAAACCAAAAAAAATAATGTATATCTATGATACTGGAGTTTTCATGAAACATTGGATTAGAGGTGAGTATAAGGTAGATGTGAAAAATAATTAAAAATGACTTGGACAATGAACCTTTCTTCTTTAAAATTATTCCTTTAGAACCTCTTTATGTATCCTAGAGTTGGTATTTTTGTGAGGATAGGAGCTTAAGAATGTGGCTAGGAATGAGGAGGATGGGATTTGGCAGAGGTTAGCTGACAAAGAAGGCTTATGGTTATGAAATATTTTGATGAAGGGAGCCTTTTTTTATAAATTAGGGGATTGGTAACATAATAATTACAGAAATTACTAAAATATAATAATTTTGTTATAGGCATGAATAATTTAAAAAGGGATAAAAAATATTATTTCAAATTTTAGAAAAGATGATTTCCTTTTGGGCCATGTTTAACAATATTCATAACATTTGACTTTAATAACATCAAAAAAAGGTTTCTAATTAGTATATAATTTTTTATCATCCCATATAATTATCATGTTAATCTAGGCAATTATTTAATTACCTTAAAAATATCAAATTATATTTTTTTAAATTTTTAATATCATTAAATTGATTTAATCATTAATAAAAGAATTATTCAATCATAATTGTTCAAGCCATCAAGGGAATCATTTATTTCATAAAATTTTGAAATAAAAATTCATGATAGATATAATATTATTTTATTTCCAAATAATATTTTTTCTCAAAATACACTTCTAGAAGACCTCATATAAAAATATTACACAAATTGAAAATTATAGTGCGAACAAGTTGTCTTTATTTTTATTAATTTTTTTATTTTTCAAATGCTTTAACAAGAACTACATTAGCATTGAACATGAAATAATATTAATTATTTAAAATTAAAAAAAATTACCATCATGAATATATATTAATTATGTTCAAAATAATCACTTTGAGTTTATTTGATGTATTTTTACTTATATCTATGATAAAGAAAATTCATTAATCTGTTATATTTAATTTTCATTGAATAAAATACTCTAAATGCATTAAAATAATCCAAGTGGATCAAATGTTTCCTCAAATAGTACTATTTAATCCTTTGGTGAAAACATACTCATATAATGAAATTAGTAATAGTTTTAGGGTAGTTTTTTTAATATTTATAATATTATTTTAACCCTTAATTACTCATTTTACCCTGAACCGCGGTAAACAACCTAAGTTATTATTCACCAAATATTAAGTTGTTTATTTTATGCCGAAAATTTCAAAATAATTTCAACCATGCCTAAAGATTTTCAAACATTAAAATATGTGAGTTAGTTAAATTTAATTTGACGTTTATATTGTTGAAAAACCATGAAAAATAGTTTTTATTGTGAAACTTTTGAAAACATTATAATGGATTTATATTAAATTTCAATGTGAAATTGATTCCAATAAATTTAATTGTATTAAATAATAAAAATATGACTTAATTAACCCTTTAAACCAATTAAAATAATAATATAACTTTATTAATGAATTTGATGAAAAAGTAATTTTGAAATAAAATGATGTGTTTTTAACTATTCGTTAAAAATAAAAAATTTTCAAAAAATTCCCAAAATTTCGTAAAAAGATAATTTCACAATGATGAATTCAGAAATGAAATTAGTTTTGTCAAATTAATATTCTATAATTTTAAAATTAATTTGTTTAAAATTATAATATAATAAATTATTTATTTTATGAATTTCTATTTAAATTAAATATACTAAAAATTATAAAATAACATATTATATAAATACTTGGGTTGTTATACTCTCCCTTTTTTTTAAAATAATAACCTTTCAAATTTTTTAAATTTAAAGAAATGAGAAAACTTATCCCTTATATAATTTTTAGATTCCCATGTTAGTTATTCTACTACGTTGTTTCTCCGTAGAACCTTAACATGGTGAATTACCTTGTTTTTAAAAAAATATTCACTTTAATCAATAATATATATTGAATTCTCTTCATAAAAAAGATCTCTTATATCTGAACTACTTTTGGGCTCAAAACACGAGATAAATTTGACACATACTTTCTTCACATAGAAACACGAAATTGTATGTGTACCTGAGATAAATTCAGAGGTAAATATACTCAGTAGGTAAGTGGTCCAACATTATCAAATATTTAAAAATGTCCATTGATCTAAAGAATTAACTTTCCTTTTTTTACCGAAACTGGTAACAATTTTACAATGAGATATTTTAAAGAAGACATGATCACATAGCTCAAATGAAAGGTATTTCCTCCTATTATCTACATAACCATTCTATCTACTCTAAGCTATCCTCGTGTTTCGCTGAATAATCTAAAGTTTTCTTCCATTTCCTCTACTAATTTTGATCACATTAACTTCCTTACCTAAATTTATGTAAAATATTTGGATTTCAGCACCACTTTCCACATAATTCCTCAAAAGGTCCTATCTGTATTCTGGAATGAAAACTTATTTTCTAATAAATATCCAAAAATGAAAGATGTTGATCCCAACATTCCTTGTAATACATTGAAAAATATATTAGCATGTCCTCAAATTTCTAAATCTTTCATTCTAACAGCCCATCTGAATATCGATGAAACGATGTAATGAAATATTAATTTTATTGCAAATTAGTTTTGAAGGCCTTTCCAAAAATAATATGTAAACATGGAATCATGATTTGGAAAAATAGATATAGGAACTCAAGTAAACCTACCAATATATTTTAGGTAAAGTCAATAATGATTAACTAAAGACAAAGTATCTCAAATATAATGAAAATGATATGATTCAGTCAAATGATCAACAACAACACAAATTTTATTTTTAGCTTGAGATGTCATTGGAAGTCCATCCACAAAGTCCATGGATTTATTTTACTATTTCCACATTGGTACTAGAAAAGGATGAAACAACCCCTTCAATAATTGTTACTCTACATTAACCTGTTGTCATGTCAAACATTTCATGGTAAAATTTGCAATATCACTTCTCATTCCATCCCACCAGTAATACTGCGGAAGATCCATGTACATCTTAGTACTGTAAGGATGAAATGAAAATGGAGAACTATGAGATTCTCATTATAATTCATTATTAATATCCAAATCATGAGGAACAAATAATTTTTCCAAAACAAAAATACTCAATCTTTATAAATGTTAAATTCAAGTAACATACACTTTCGAATCAACTAAACCTTTTTCTGCAACTCACGGGCTTCCTTCTGAGAATTAATTATTATGTCTGACAAATATGACTGCACTGACACCTAAAAAAAACATAGTCACTTCCTATGCTATCAATTTCCAAGATAGAATTTATCAAATCATTAATATATGGGTTATGTTCTAAATGCATCATTGTTAATTTAGAATTATTTTTCTGACTCAAGTCATCACCCACACTTTTTTCTTTTCATTTATGGTCAGTATATATTTCACATTTAACTCCATACAAGTGATGCCTCAATTTTTTTACACAAAAAATGGCATCTATTTCCAAATCATGTGTAGGGTGATTCAACTCACGATGTTTCAACTATCGTGAAGTATTTGAAATTACTTTTTCAGTCTGCATCATAAAAAAACCAAGAAACTTCAATGATAAATAACAATAAATGAAAAACTCCCCTCTTCTAAAACATAGGGTCATAACTATATCATTCAACAATATTCTATTAAATTCCTAAAAACAATCATCACATTATTTTGTCTATATAAATTTAGATCATTTTTGAGTTGACATAGTCAGTGGGATATAGAACTACACAATGTTTTCATCTAACCATTGGTAATATCCTGCTAAACCATGAAATCTACAAATCTCGGTTATATTTTTGGGGCCTGTCCATTTTTTATAAAATTTTTTGTTATCATGATAAATTTTTATTCTATCTTTAGAAATTGTGAGACCATTGAATAAAATTTTACCTCCAAAATTTACATATTTTGAATTTTCCATATATTTTTTTCATTTATGGTTTGAAAAACAACCCAGTTACTTTTTATGCTCCTCTTTACTCCTAGAATATAAAAAAATGTCATCAATAAAAACAACCCCAAGCTTATCAAAGAACTCATGAAATATTCTATTCATTATATCCCAATTAAAGAGTGTCCATTTGTTAATCCAAATGGAAGCAAAAAAAATTCATAATATCAATATCTACTACAGAACACAGTCTTCAGGATGTTTTCTTCTGTTACATTCAATTGATGGTACTTCAACCTCGGTTCAACCTTCAAAAAATATTATGCTTCCTAAGGCTGATCAAAAAAATATACTATATGAGGAAAATTGTATTTATTCATAATATTTGTATTATTAAAGGATCAATAGTTAATTAAAAGTATCCTTGAAACATATTTTTAAGAAAAAACAAGACAGGGGATCCCCTTGGTGATGTGCTGGGTCAGATGAAGCATTTATCTATTAATTCATGTAGCTGTTTTTAAGCTATAAAATATCCATTTGATCCATTTGATCAGGGTGATTAGAAATATTATTAGCATAAAGAGTTAATTAAATAATAAACTCAAACTATTGATCGGTAATAACACCAAGAAAATCATTAATAAATACATCATGATACTCAATTTCCATTGGCACATCGTTAATCTAAACAGTTATCTTGTTTTCAAAAATGTGTGAAATATAAAATTCATTTCTATCGTTAACTAGTTCGGTAAATTATTGATATTTTATAAATTTTATGGGTTCATTGTTGTACACAAACTGAAACACTTTATGAAAAACAACTTCTTTTTCCCCATAATCTATCTTAGCATAATAAAAAGAAAGCCAGCCCATACCCAAAATAACATCAAACACTACTTGAGGAAATGAAACAAGGATAATATGAAAACTATTTCAACAAATAAAGTTAGTTATATTCATATAATTTCATTTTTTCCAAAATACTCTTTCTATGTATTTTTACCATGATGTTTGGCTTCATTTCATGACGTACAATTTTCAATTTACCAGCTAATTTATCAGAAATGAAGGAATATGTTGACCCTGAATCAAAACACACATTTAAAAAATCTATAAAAAAAATAAATGTACCTAATATCACCACATTTGATGGATCAAAATCTTTTTAAGTTGTTTCAAAGTAATTTTTCACACCCTTCTCCTTCCAATCATGTTGTTTTCTTTCCTGAGTGGCTAGCCTAGGACACAAACATTAAAAAAATGAACCCATATTACACAATTAAATCTTCTCTACAATGACTACTCATTAATTTATGGATAGTTTTTCATTCACTCCTGAGACATGTTCCCAAACATCCCACATCGTTAGTATTTATATGAATTTAAAATTCATTTTATAATATATTTTTACTACACTTTTCAGAAGAAGTGTAATCGATTTTCTTACCCCTAGATTTTGTTAATGAATTCTTCCCAAAATCCAGCCAACCCGACCTCTTTTTATTCTAGAAATAATAAGCAAAAACATGTCAGCAAACTCCATCTCAATCTTTTACGAAAAAATGAACTAGTTTTTCATAACATTTAGACTCTCATGAAGAAAATTATCTTTGTAAAATGGATTCGAACCAGAGTAAAATCTATACATTTCACGATCAATTTCCTGAGTAAAATCTGGTATGTAACTATTCAATCTTATGAAATTCCCTTTATATTATTCCATAGAATTAGCATCTTTCTTCTTCATCTCCATGAATTTTGTCTCTATTCTAGGTCGAATAGTTTTAGGAAAATATTTTTCAAGAAAAAGACTCTTTATATCATCATATTCCAGATTTTCAATATCATCTCTTTCTATCATATTCTTAACCAGAGACCACCAATGATCAAATTAACATCAATATAATAAATTTATAATGTTATATTTTGGAATTCATAATATCCCCTAACATCAAATAGCTTTTTAGAGCCTTGATCTATCAATCATCTATCCCTGGATATATGGTTCCACTAAATTTTGGATGATGTTTCCATATAAAATTATTCAAAAAAGAAATTATTCATTATTATATATCTGGTTATTATCTATAATAGATACTACCTTCATTTATATCCTAAGTCAACTGATCCATTACAATCCCAAACATCTCGGTTCCAATTCCCACCATTCCTAGCTACAGATTTGGAAGTACATCATTCTATGAGTGCCTTTCTACTTATGTTTCCCCACTTCTTCAGTGGAAAACCATTAGGAATAGATATTTTTAGACAATTATAGATGGTAATATTTACATTTTATATCATTTCAAATCAACCATAAATTCAAAATCACATACGGTATTCTATTAATATCATTATAACCCCTATATTATCTAAACAAGACGTTGATACGAACTATAAGGACCTAATAAAAAAATCCATAATCTTAAATTTCAGTCAATAACAAAAATTCATACACATTGATTATCTTTTTTAGGATAAGGGTTTTAATGAATTAGTCCAAAACTATTACATTACAACTCAAAAATTTTAAATTAGACACTCGTACTCACTATCGATTTTTTTCATAAAAAAAATACATTAAAAGAAAACATAATTTTATTTTATTGATAAAAAACATCATAAAATTTATCTAAAAATCCTCACTTTTCCCACCCATCCTTATAACCTATGAAAAACATTTTTAAAACATTGTATGAGCACAAAAATATTTGTAATGGATTTAAATATAGAAATCGTTAGTCAAAAGATAATTTAAAATCCAATAAAACCCATTACATAAAAACATATTAACATGTATAGAATCATCATGATTTTTAAGTTTGAAATATTTAATATACCAGCCTTACATTAACCCTTACACATGGAATAACCAATAAGTCTACTTCCATATTTATATTACCTAATTCTATAGATAGATATAGTGTGGCTCAACTGTCATATCAGGAGCAATAATGGGCTAAAATCCACATATCGTGAGTTATAATGGGGATCAAAAAATAATATCTTGAGATATAATAGGATCAACCCAATATAAAAAAATTTCATGGAATATATCATGAATAAAAAACATGATTACTCAATTAAACCCCTGAGAAAAACAAATTCATATTTTCAAAATAATCTTTTTTATAAAATAAATCACTTTGGAAAATATAAAAAATGTCCACATAATAATAAAATAATTTTCATGAAAATTTAATAAGAAAACATATAATATAAAAAGTCAAAGTAATAATGAAAAATAACATAATTATGAAAAACTCATTCAATTTTATTTATTGGTAATTTCATAAAACAAGTAATTTAAAAATGGTTTTAAAAGGAAATCCCCTTACATCAGGTTCAAATTCCTTCAAGTGTATTCAAACCTCACGTTTAATGGTATTAATAGTGTTGTTAATATATTAAAGAAATAAAATCATGTTATTATACTTTTTATTATCTTCTTATAACATTGTTAACCCATTTACTAACAATATGTTGTTTTATTTTTGTAGTTTGAGGTGTGTTCTTTTCATGGTTTCCAATGTCATTTTATTAATGGTATTTCTATAAATAATGAAATAATAAATTAAAAGTGAAAACATGTATATATTTAAGACATTTAAAAAATATTCATGTGAACTAAAAAATGCCATGATTTTAGAAAAGGGTAAGGAAAACTCATCATCCACGAAGGTAGTGCATTAACGCACCACAGACGATGACTTCATTATTTTGGAAATAACAGAGAATATAAGATATTTAATGACTCATATACAATAATAAAATCTAATATATATATTATTTTTTAGTTTTTAGGAATCATTGGATGAGAGTTGAAAAAAAGGTATACGTGAAAAAGAATTATAAAGAGAAGAAAAGCAACGTTACTTTTTAATAATTCCTCCTTGAGAACCTCTTTAAGAATTTTATAAGTGGTCCTCTTGTGATACTAAGAGCTCAATAATGTGGAAATATATAATTATGAGGGAATTTTTTAGATTTTTGATGATAAATATGTTTTATGGATATGAAAATTTGATAAGGATGGAGCTTTCATTTCTTTATTAAGGGGATGGGTAAAATAGGAATTACATAACTTATTAAAATATAAAACATTTACAATAGGCTTAATGACATAAACAAGTGTTAAATATGCATATTATATCACATTTTCTAAAATCAATATAGTTTTGGTCTTTTAAATAATTTTTTTATTTATAAATATTTTAATAAAATATTTATTTACAAAAAAAAGATTTTTTTTAAATTAAACACTATTCATATTATTTATCATCTAAAACATCAAAATAATGAATCAAGTTAGGATATATTTTATTAATATACATGATAAATACCATATTAATCTATTAAATTATTTAATTATATTAAAATTTTCATATTTTAGAGATTTTATTATTTTTAATATCGATAAATTGATTTATTCATTAATAAAATAATTACTGAATCATAATTGTTCAAGCCATCAAGGTAATTATTTTCTTCCTAAAAATTACAATTTAAATTTCATAAAAAATATAATTTTTAAATTTCCAAATAAAATCGTTGTTTAAAAACTAATTTTCGGAAACCTCATATAAAAATATTATAAAAATTTAAAATTGTACTATGAAAGAGTTGTATTTATTTTAAACAAAATAATATAAATGGACTAATCTGATTCTTGTGAGTCCAAAATATCCCCAATTCAAATAAAAACAGTATAATGGTCTATATTTTCTTATATAAAGTGTTTTAGTAATAATTTGTGTCATTTATTAATTTTTATAATATTAATAAAATCATTCTATTTATTTCTCTTATGCCTTTAAAGGCACTACATCAGTTTTTTACAAGCATTAATGTTAATTATTTCATATATAAATGTAATGACCTATGTATTTATAGAAGAATTTTTTTTATTTCTACTAATAATTATGAATAAGATAATATTTTTTCATTAAAGGGGATGTTTTTTATTATATCATACTCAACACGTAACAACATGTTTCTTTAAAATCTTATATTGCACACAATATTGAGTTATAACAAAAAAATGATATTTTTTAAAAAGGATGGGGCCGAAGCCTTTTTTTATTATTAAAAAAAGGACATTTTTAACTAGCTAGAGGGAGACCGAATACATAACCTGAAGGCCCAATGGGTATATAGCCCATTAGATGGCATGTAAGTCCAAATATTTGGCATAAGACCCATTATGTGAATAATACTTCTACATTACTTCTCAGCTACAGTACTTGTCCCTACTACAGGGCCCTTCCTCTACTACAGTGTCCTTTGGCTACTACAGTCCCAGCTGTAGCTACAGTACCTCCTCTACTACAGTACTAATGTAGTACTAATACAGTACCTACACCTAATGTTTTTTGAACCCCCATTTTTATGTAGTATTACAGGGTGCTTGCCACTAATCCAGACCCCAACTAATACCAATGAATAATATAATATTATTATTAATTTAAATGGTAGTTATCGCCTAGACATTGAATTGGAAGGAATGAATAGAACTAAATAAAATATGATTATACCACCTAATATTTTTAGAATAAATCAGATTTTAAGCATGAAATACTCTAATATTTTTAAAAGGTCATTTTACCACCTTTTAAGGGTGAAACATTTTTCAATATTTTTTTCACTTTTATATATTCTATTTGAAAAAAATAAACTTATTATATTGAATCATAAAATCAAAATTTACATTGGATAATTTTTTGGTGATTTTTTAATAGAGATCATTTTTACTGAATAGTAAAAACTATTGCATTTTAAGTCAAAATGACCTATTCATTTAATTTATGTATATAATTATAAACTACTTTTAGTTGTTTTTAAAATTTAATTAGATTATATTTTTATCATATAATGTAATTAGGGTCATTGGATGTAGTTTGTCAATTACATTGGGCATAAACACATGTTAATCTTTTGATAGTCATTACTTCTTACAAACACGCTTTTTAGTTTTGGCAACGAGAATTAATTTTAAATTAAAATTTTCCAATTATGTGTTCTGAATTAGGAAAAATGGATTCCAAATTTTGTATCAGGAGGTCTATATTGTTTAAATATGTATCTTATATTTTTAGTCATTACGAATAGAAACTCTAGTAATTTTTTTATTTGTCATGATTAAAGGGTGTGTCTGGTAAATAATGATAGAAAGTAATATTATAATAATATTTAATTACCCTAGCCCTGTACTAATTTTGTTGGATGTGTTATTTCTGAACATGAGAATGTTTTTCTCAATTTAGGGACACCATGGAGCTACTTGGATGTGAAAATGACATTTTATAAAAACTAATTTAAAATAATGAAAAATATAACATAAAAATTTATCTTTTAGTAAAAAAATTTTTTGTCCAGTTATATAAGTGATAATTTATACTATAAATAGTTATTATAATGTTAAAAATATTCCTTACATTATGTTTTTTAATTTATAATTTTTAGACATCATATAATTTAATATTTTTATGACTCAATTATGATGTAGTGATAACTTTATTAATGAATGATTAAAATAAATGAATTATAAATATTGAAATAAATTTATTTTGAACCTTTTTGTGACATATATGAATTTTAGGAATTATTATGACTTTTTATATGATAAATAATTATTGTTTTTGAAATAATCAAGTTGTTAGGGAATTTTAAAATATCATGATATCAATTGTATAAAAATTAACATAAATTAGTTTTTAAAAAAAAGAAACTATTTTATTAAATGATATAATAGTCAAAAAATCAATCATTCAAAAAACTGACTTAGATAATGTTGAAAATGTAATTAATGAACAAAAATAGGTTTTAATTGAATTTTACAATTATTATATTAACCATAATGTGTGAATATATAAAAAGACATGGTAAGAGTCAAATTAGTTAACAAAGTGTTAAAGCTATAAGATAATGTTAAATTTGATACCTATTCTTTTCTAAAACATATTTTTTTCTATATTTTCAACCCAAAATAATATTATATTTGATATAAATGAACTTTTGACTATTTAAAACCGATTTTTTATAATAAATTAATATTTTAATACCTTCCATAATTGACCCTCCTTCCTCTTATAAAAGAGAATCACCTCTCCCTTTTTATTTAAACCTATGAAGTCCCTTGGATCATCCAAATTATTCTCAAATATTCCTTTGAACATCCTCCTCTTCCTCTTATAATCCTTACCCTATGAATAAGGCAATTCAAGAAATCCTTTTGGCTCAAATCAATGGGAGTAACAGGTTTTTAGAGGCCGCATCTTCTCAAAAGATCCATTACATTATTTTACTTCTTCACTCCCTATTATATTATTATTCTTTGATTATATATCAACACCATTATCATATATAATCTAGTATTTTCTTATTAGAATTATTCTAACTACACTTACCCACACCACCATCTAATGGATATGAACATATTATTTCTATGTAGGGTGATGTGCTTCCTCACAAAATGATGATTGTTCGATTTTATCCTACCACATATCCTGGTGGCCATTATTATTACATTGTATTTAGATATGATATATATTATATTTATATATTATTTATTATATTGTAATTTAAATTTAAAATTATACCTCTATGCTTTTCGTGATGTGAAAATAGGATAACTTCATTTGAGGAAGTGTGTATTATCGCCCCCTCAAAGTGACATTACTCATCCATTCCATACATGGAATATATAAAGGATGTATTTAATGAACTTATGTAATATATATATAATATTATATTACAATGTAATTATAATATACCTAGGTATCGTTTATTTTTCATTCCATTAAATATCAAAAAGAAATGAAAGTAGCGTTTATGCGTACGTGCATTATACTGTCTCCATGAATGGTGAATTTCATGTATCATCTCCAAATGTTATTTAATATTATAAATAAATATATATAAATTTTTTATATGATATTTAAATCATGAATACTATTCTCGTGATAATGTATATTTGACCACATGGATAATTTGTAATTATAACAAGTTTATTTTTGACTCAAGTACCGAACATCTACAAAACGTCCAATTTGAACTTAAATAATTGTACAATGTTTATAAGATGATAATAAGTGATACAAATGAAATAATAAAAAATAAAAATGGTCTTAAGAAATTATAAATGAAATTATTTTTATTATTCTGGGAGATAAAGAATGAAAAAGACATGCAAAAATCAAGGTAAGGGAAACTTTCACCCTCATCGTTTAGTCAAAAAATTATTTATTGTTATGTATTTTAATTTCCATTTTTTATATGTTGGGATATGTTTTTATATATCATTATTGTTTTAAATTTTGTGTCCAAGTGATGAGAGACCATTTTTTCCATTATCAACTCATTTTTTTAATTTTTAAATGACGTTGTTAGGCTTCCAATTTTTTGTAAGGGAACTTCGTAACTGAATTTCCATTCATTGGGTTGATCTTCTACTTCTTGTTTATTTCATGAATTAATTATGTGGGGAATGAATTTTGATATCTTATCTTGTTTTTATACTTAAGTTATGTGTATTTTTGTGTAATATGTATAATCAATCTATTTGATTAACAAAAAGATCTTTATAAGGGAATTTGTCTCAATCTCCTTTCATTGAGACATATTTTGATAATATACACCTCATTCTTCAACACAGTGTATAATAAAACCTTTTTAAATTTAATATTATTGAAATGGAATATTTTTTCTACGAACTTTTTTACTAAATGACATAAGGAATGTTTTCAATATATATGGAGAAAATGACCTCTCAAACACTATAATCGTTATATATCTTCCTCTATAAGCCTAAATATTGTTAAAAGGAAATTAAATAAATTATTCCCTTTTTAGGATTTTTGGTTTTGAAAATGGTTTTTGAAATTGGTTGATTATTTAAATATATTCAAATGATTTTTTGAGTTGGAAAAATGAAATTTTATTACTGAAATGTTGATATTTTAAATATTTATATGTTTTGTGGTTATATAATACTACATGGACATTTGATGGGTAGTTATGGGATAAACAAATGATGGGTTGTTACTTGATAATCCATATGATAGGTGGTTCCATGATAAACCAAGGATGGGTGGTTATGTTATAACCCCAAATGCATTGTGTATGGAAGTCGACTGTATGGCTATTATATTTAGTGATATGTATAGAAGTCGACCATATGGTTTTTCCATTTAAGTATTTTTATATTCCAAGATTCATTTATATGATATATATTAATTTCTATGTGATTTATTATAATCTTTTGGTTACAAAATGGCATGTAACGATTTTATATTTAGTGAAATATATTTACTAGTTATTAAAGGGGAAAAGTATTACATTAGGATAAAGTATTCATAGTTTTCATTCATTATGTATCCCTTAATGATATTTTTATTCTTATCCAATGTTTTGAAATGTTTTTCACAGGACATAAACAAAAATAGAGTCATGGATGGGATTAGGAAAAAGATATGATGATAAAACATGAATTGATGTCATGTTTCTTTTTAAAGAGTTTTTTATAAAAAATGTGTTTTTACTAGAATTTTCTATTGGTAATATCCAATATATAATTATTAAGTTATGACCTAATTCTAAAAATATCTAATCCAGAAAAGAACCTCTATGTGAATTAATGTCAAATCATTGATGTATCTCAAGATTAAGTAATGTTTATGGGTGGTGCCATTTAATAAAAATAAAAAATAAATTATTATGGTTTAAAATAATCACATAGTGTCCTTGAATATGTTTAGTTACTTATATCCATGATAATGAAAATCCATTAATTTATTAAATTGTATTTTCATTTAATAAAATACTATAATTTCATTAAAATCATCCTTATGGCTCAATGTTGTCCTAAAATTGACCCATGGATGAATTTGGTTGAATAATTATCTTGAAATGAAATTAAGAACACTATTTCGGTAGTTTAATAATACTTATAATATTATTATAATATTTAGTTACCTTATTTACCCTTAACAGCAGAAAAAAAACTAATGTTACTATTCACCAAGAATTAAGATGTTCCTATTAGACGATTAATTTCATATGTATTAAAACCATGTGTGTCCATTTTAAAAACTACAGTTATTTATAAATTAAAACAAATTAATAGAATAATGTAAATCTATAAATTTATTAGATGAAAATGTAATTTTGAAATAAAATCCAGTGTTTTTACTATTCATTAAATATTATACTTTCTAAGAAATTCTGAAAATTTCATAAAAAGATAATTTCAACATAAATAATTCAATAATGAAAATATTTTTTTTCAAATTAATGTTCTATAATTTAAAAATAATTTTTTTCAATAAATAACCATATAATAGTATATTTATTTTAAGAATTACTTTTTAAATAAAAAATCTAATATTTATAAAAAAAGATATAAATACCTAGGTTTTTACAGAATCATAACAATCATGAATTGTATCATGGATCTAATGAATTTGGGAGGGGGTTATATGGATAATGATCAAGGGAGTGACATGTCCTATACTTATCATGAAAGAGGAAAAACATGAATTCAGCCTTTAATCCATTATGACTTTCAACCACTGAACATAAAAATTCTCTATTCTAATATCCCATTAAGTCATGTTTTTGAATAAAATATATAATGTTGGTGATTACATTTCCATGTGGGTAAGGTTCAGTCTTTCCACATTAAGGTTATTGGGTGTGTGCGTTTGGTCTCTTGAAATCCACTTTTCCTATAATAAATAAATACTCCCAAAAACATTATCTTATGGAATAATACATATGTGTGAAATGTAATTATGATTGGAAGTGGACTAGGATAATTAAAATATCAAATATGGAGAAAATGTAACAATTATAATTTTAAAATCATTAAACTTATATCACTAAATTATTTTAATGAAATAAAAAATTTATCATAAATAAACCCGTGAAAGCTATCCCTAATTATTTACATACCTAAGATATACATAACATAGCCTAAATATTTATTTCAAAATTACAATTCAACTGTATTTTAATTGTGGTGATTAATCTCATATTATTACACAAGAGAAACAAGTCATCAAAATAATGTAGCAGATAAAACATAAAATTGTTAAGAGATTTTAAAAATAAAATTCAGGAAAATCACTCCTTTCAAACCCATTTTATAATTTGAATGAATCAAAAAAATTACATTTTCCTAGAATAATTTTTAAATCCTCCAAATGATTTATATTGTGAACAGACTTTGTTGGTTTAAAATCTATGTTAACAACTAGTAGGAGTATTCATGTATAATTTCTCATTTAAATCACTATTAAATAAGGTAATTTTGAATTCAAGTTTTTTTATACATAGATATAGATAAGTGAAATAATAGTGAATAATTTTTATAGAAGTGTGTTTAACTAAAATATAATTTTTTTTAACATAATAATTTCCCAATCACTGAAGAAAACATTTATATGAAAATCTAGCATTATGTTTGATTTTATTTCATGATGTGTTTTCTTATTTTAGTTTATAGATCTATTTATATCCAATCACCTTGAACATATGTGGTTCATTGATAATATAATAGATATGGTTCTTTTTAGCTGATTCTATCTAACAGTCAATTGTATAAATATAGTTTGTGGAGTTATTTAAAAAATCTCCATGTAGAATTGAAGATCCTCATCATCAAGATCATGGGATACCTATTGAGAAATGGAAACCATATCAGCCTGGATATATAAAAAAGAAGGTATAATGAATCTTATATTCCTATCATTAGTAAGTACGTAATTTTTAAGGTAAATGGGAGCAGTAGAATTTGAATCATTATTAGATTATGATCCACATCATGGATCATGAAAAGGAACATGTTGGGATATCTAAACTGGAGACTCAACATCAGTGGGCGACTAACCTCAAGATACCTACTTGAGAAGTATCACTAATATCCTCAGTGGGATTCATGAATCAAGTAAGAAAAGACTTTTAAAACACCACATCCTTGGTTACAAAACACTTATTAAAGTTAGTTGTGTTTACCCAAATCTTATAGGTCTTTACCACCTCATGGTAGAGAATGGAAATACATTTGACATCTCTAAGATCAAGGATTTCAATCCCGACAGGATCATATAAATTGAATCCAAACACTCTAATATGTCAATAGAATGGGGGATAACATCTACAAATCTCCTTAAGAGACTAAAATTATATAGATGATTCAGAACACCTATTTATCATGTAAACAATTGTAGTCACCTCCTCAGCCCAAAAAAACGTGTTAATGCCCAATAATTTTGGAATTATTGGAACCTGATGAAGAAAATTTTAGTTCATATGGTTAGCTATACCAATTTACCTAGGAATATGGCTCATTATTTAGTGTTTAATAATTACTTCATCAACACAAAATTTAATAAGCACGTTATTCATGTATTCAACGATATTGCCTTTCCTTAGAGTCTTTAATTACATTAGTATTGATTCTCAATTAAG
Organism: Viscum album; assembly: GCA_963277665.1. Taxonomy (NCBI): domain Eukaryota; kingdom Viridiplantae; phylum Streptophyta; class Magnoliopsida; order Santalales; family Viscaceae; genus Viscum; species Viscum album. The sequence goes on along the minus strand of OY728133.1, from coordinate 908,916,999 downwards.
TATTTCAATGTTTTAGACTCCTCAATGAAATCATATATATTTAAAATCACATAACTCCAGATTTTATTATATTTTTCATATATAAATGTATAGAAATATGAAAATCAATTATGATAGGTGATCCTAGTAGGTATCCACATGTCAGAGTGATCATAGTCTAGTGGGTGAGCAGTTTCCATGATAAATTTATAAAAAATTACTCTTCTAGAGTTACCAAGGACACACTCCACCCAAATTTAGTGTTACTTGTTGTAGCATGAGTATGAAACCTATTATTACTGAATTATTTTTAAACTTTAACACTCATGTTCCCCATCCTTACGTGGAAAATATTAGTTCTATCATGATTTGTGACCTAGGGGTTGTCTAATTATGTGGTGTATGTATTTAAATTTATGATATAAAACCTATTCATTAATGAACCACTAAAAAACATATGAGAACCTATAATGATATTGAGGAAAACAAACTAATATTTAATTGTAAAACCACTCTTATATAACACAAATAATAAAATGGGATTCCAATGAAAATTAGTGACCCATCTCAAATCTAATAAGATGACAATAGATTAGTTCTCATGTATTATCATAATCAAAACCCAACCCATTACCCTTTATCTATTATTTTTTTCTAAAAATACATAACTATTAGTCCCCTCAGTTATCCGAGAAAAAGAATCCCTATTTAGGCACCTAGGGATAAAACACCATATGTCTAGAACCAACTTCATATATAGGGTGTCATGAAACACTGTCAACACCTACACACTCTGTAACAACCCAAGATTTTATGAGAATTATTCCTTTTAATTTTATTGATATCTTTTGTTATATGGTTCACCAATATTATCTTGCACTATACGCAACACCATAGTAGCTTTTAGTGTATGCAACACTATTCTTGGCTTGTGATTCACACAATTTCTAGTTCATTCGAATAAAATTCATTTTACACAACACCAAGTATAGATTTAGATCAATTTATAACTGAAATATATTTTGAGTACATTATACGCAACATCAAATGAAGCTTTCCCTACACGCAACCCTGACTTGGCTTGCATTACACGCAAGAGCGACCTTCCTTAATACCGTGTGTTGTACGCAATACCGAGTTTTACTAAACAATTATATATGGAGCTTTCATTTCTTTATTAAGGGTATGGGTAAATTAGGAATTACAGAACATATTAAAATATAATAAATTTACTATAGGTTTATTGATATAAAAAAGTGTTAAATATGCATATTATATCACATTTTCATAAATCAATATAGTTTTGGTCTTTTAAATAATTTTTTATTTATAAATATTTTAATAAAATATTTATTTACTAAAAAATATTTTTTTTAAATTAAACACTATTCATATTATTTAACTTCTAAAATATCAAAAGAATGAATCAAATTAGGATAAATTTTCTTAATATACATTATACATACCATATTTATAAGGCCCCGGCCTTAAACATTACTTAATATTTAATTAAATGAATAATTTACGTTGAGGATCTTTTCAGGTTTAGAGTTTTAGAGAATTAGGACATAACTATTACATCTCAAAAGATTACAAAGTAGTCGCTTCTACTAAATTTCCATAAAATAAAAACTCTTAAAAAGAAACATGTATAGTTCCATGTTTTAGGTAGCATGACTTTCCCTTGATCCCATCCTTGACCCTATTCCATGCTAAGTCCTGTGAAAAACATTTCAAAAACTTGGGATGAGCATAAGAAGCTCAGTAAGGGATACAAAAAGAATGAAAACTGTTAGTTTTTCAAAACAAAAAGTAAACCATGAATACTTTATCAATATAATACTTTTCACCTTCATGAAGTAGTAAAACCTCTTCATTGAAAAAAAAGTATCATTACTTACCATTTGTAACCAAAGGATTACCATAAAACCCATATAAAGAACACATAACATATATAAAGGTAACTTGGGACATAAACATACTTAAGTGGAATAACCATACGGTCGACTTCCACACATATCACTTAATAGAATATCCATACGGACAATTTCCATACATACTTAATGGAATAGCCATACGGCCGACTTCCATACCCAATGCATTGGAGGTTATAATGTAACCACCCGTCCTGGTATTCACCGCACCACCCGTCATATGGTTTATCACGTAACCACCCTTCAAATGTCCAAGTACCAATATAAAATCATAAAACATAAAACCAATATAAAGGAATGATAACATTTCCACATTTCAATCAAAATATATCATAATAGAATCCTTTATAAAAACCATTTTCAATACCAAAATACATAAAAGAGTATATCGTATTTATTTTATTTTAAAAACATTATGGCTTGTTGAGGAAGCCAAAGACCAAATAATACTCGCGGTGGCGGAAAAGGTCGTTGTCACCGCGTACGTTAAAAAAACATTCATTTTTGTCATTTAGTAAAACTCTTAATAGAAAAAGATTCCTTTTGTATAAAATTAAAAGTCAAAGGGGTTTTATACACCGTATAAAAGAAAGTTGTGTATAAAATAAAATATGCCTCAATGAAAGGAGATTGAGACGAAGTCCCTTACCTCGGGTCTGACTTGACTCGATCGTTCTTTAACGTCCTGAATAATAAACTTGAGTTAATTTATACTTGATTAAGAACCTTTTTAAAGTTCAGTATTCCTTTTATATCACTTATTTCCATGTTATAAACATTATGTAACCATTTAAGTTAATAATGTTTGTTTTGTCAATATTTGGTTCTTAAGTCGAAAGTGGACTTCTTACAATTACATGTTGTTCGTGTGGTCAAAAGTTATTTATATCCAGAATGAAATTCCCGATTTGGATATAATATGTATCATATATATCCAGAATATACATGTATTTATAATATTACATAATCATTTAGAGGTAAGAAATGAAATGTACTGTTCATGGAGACGGTAAGATGTACGTACGCATGAACGCTACTTTCATTTCTTTGTCATATTAATGGAATTAAAACTAAATGAGAGGTATGTATATTTTAATTCCAGAATTATATTCATCATTTAGATATATCATTAATTATATATATCCATTATATACATGTACTTTTAATAGTACATTACATTTGGGGATAAGAAATGAAATGCACCGTTCATGGAGACGGTAAGCCGTACGTACGCATGAATGCTACTTTCATTTCTATCTCATACATTAATGGAAAGAAATAATAATGATATAGAGGTATATTATAATTCCAGTATAACATCATAATAACTTTAAATCCATCCTTTACACGTCCCACATATGGAATTAACGAATCACATCACTTTGAGGGGGCGGTAGTCCGCACTTCCTAAAATGAAGATATCGCGTATACCCATAATGGAAGCCATAAAGGTAAGACACAAATGAAAAAAAAGAATCATAAGTAAAACATAAACATATTATATATCATATATAAATAATAGCGACATCATAATGGCCACCTTTGAAGGTGTTAAATGTGTATTGAACAATCATCATTTCAGGAGGTAGAATTTCGCCATCCACGGAAACCGTATGTTCTTTAACCATTTGATGTTGTTGTGTGAAAGTGTAGCTCGAATAAATCTTATAAAAACATCCTAGTATATTGAAGATACTGGTGTTGTTACAAAATAAGTAAATAAAAAGAGTTTAGAGGGTTGTAGAAGCAAAATAAAACAAATGAACAAGAGAGAATGAATTACCTTTAAAAGTGTAACACCTTTTGATTTGAGCCTAAAGGCTTCCTTTGAAAGGATTCTGCCCAAAGGGAAAACTCTAGGATGAGGATAGGGATGTGGAGAGAGTAATTGGGTAGGGGTTGGCCGAGCCAAAGGCTTGAGGAGTGTGTGAAATGAGGTAGAGGTGGTGGCCTTTTATAAGAGGAGAGGAGGGGCACTTTTGGAAAGTAAAGAAATATTACTTTATTTGAAAATGTGTTTCGGTTTTAAAAGGTCCCACATTAATATAATTCATGGATAAGGTGATAAGGGTTCTAAATCCACTCATCCAATTGGTTTTGGACATGTGTAGTTCATAGATTTTACATTATCATTCCATTTTATTTAAATCATTAAATAATCATGTTTGTGTCATTTTTACTTTTACATTAAATAAAAAGTTATTTATGTCAATTCCCAACCAAAGTGGCTCCATGGGGTCCCCAAGTTGACCCATGGCTTTTCTTGGTCTTCCATGACACAACCAATGAGGGTAGGACATGTGTCAAGCTCATCTTATTTTATTAAAGCATTATTTTTACCTTAAACTACACTAATTACCACTAATCACGATTAAAAACTTAATAAGTTACTATTCACAAAAAAATTATTTTAATCTCATTGAACCAAATTTTACTTCTTAATGACAACCATGTATGTTGGGTTTTTGAAAATCAAAACACAATGATGGAAAAATTTCATTTAAACGGAAAATCAGTTTTTATAAGTACCACTTAGTGGTTTCACTATTCATCAAAAATTGAAGTTTTTCAGAAAATTACCAAAAATTCACCCTAAGCTATATTTGATATTATGAATTCAAAAATAAAGTCTATTTTACAAAATTAAAAACATATAAGTCACATTAATTAATTTAATAATTAATTCCCGCTGTCAGAGAAAATAGCATTTTTTTATGAAACAATAAGTATCAAAAGATAGACACTAGTTTGAGTCCGATTTCAAAGTGAAATTAATTCCAATGACCACTATTGGATTTAATTGTAAAAATATCTTCTAATTTCACCTTAAAACCAATTCAAAAGATAATCTAATCATATAAATAAATTAGATTAAAAAGAGGTTTTGAATTAAAATACAACATTTTACACTATTCATTAAAAAAATGAACTTTATCAGAAAGGTACCAAAAATTTACACAAAGTAAATTTTGATGTCCCGATTCTAAAGAAGAGTTATATTTGGTCCAATAGAATTTATAAGATCGATCAAAACTATATTTAATGACGGTTCTCTATCAAAAGGTGATAAGTGGACCTTTCGTGAAAATTAGGGTATACATGCCTAAAATTGAACTCCTTCCGTATTTTAAGCCTTTATCTTTTATTGGGTAAATGTAAAAACATTTAAAAACATATATAATCATATTTTAGTTATTTCTATCCATTCCCGCCAGTATAACGGCTACTGGTTAACTAACATTTAAAATAATATTATTTTATTACTTGTGTGCAACGTAAGTTTTCGAAGAAACTCATCATTGCGTACCGAGTACGCTATCGAACGTAGAAACCCCTTTTAATTAAAATTAATATTTAATTTGTAAATATTAATAAATATGATTATTATTTATTCTTTATTTACCTGGGATGTTATATCCTTCTCCCCTTTTGGGAATTGCGTCCTCACAATTTTATTCACTTATCAAAATAAGTGGGGGTATTTATCCCTCATAGCATTTTCAGATTCCCACATTGCCTCTTCAATCACATGGTTTTTTCACAAAACCTTTACCTGATGAATCACCTTATTCCGTAACACCTGCTCCCTGTGGTCAAGAATTTGGACTGGTTGTACTTCATAAGATAGGTTCTCTTCCAACTGAACTACCTCTGGACTCAAAACATGAGATGGATCTGGCATATACTTTCTCAACATCGAAACATGAAAGACATTGTGTACCTGAGATAAACTCAGAGGTAAATCCACTCGGTATGCAACTGATCCAACTCTCTCCAGAATTTTGTATGGTTCAACGAACCTTGGACTCAACTTTCCTTTCTTACCAAATCGCATCACACTTTTCCAAGGAGAAACCTTGAGAAAAACATGATCACCTACCTCAAAAGATAGATCCTTCCTCCGGTTATCCGCATAACTCTTCTGCCTGCTCTGAGCTGTTCTCATGTGTTTCTGAATCAACTGAACTTTTTCTACCATCTCTTCTACCAATTCTGGTCCCATCAACTTCCTTTCACCCACTTCATCCCAGAAAGCTGGAGTTCGACACCGCTTCCCATATAATTCCTGAAATGGTGCCATCTGTATACTGGAATGAAAACTGTTATTATATGAAAATTCAACCAAAGAAAGATGTTGGTCCCAACTTCCCTGATAATCCATAGAACAAGCTCGTAGCATATCCTCCAATGTTTGAATTGTTCGTTCTGACTGCCCATCTGATTGAGGATGAAAAGCTGTACTAAAATTTAATTCAGTACCCAACGACTTCTGAAGGCCTTTCCAAAAGTTAGAAGTAAACCTGGGATCACGATCCGATACAATGGAGAGTGGAACTCCATGTAACCTTACTATCTCTTTAAGATACAAACGGGAAAGTTGATCTAGATAGAAAGTATCTCGTATAGAAAGGAAATGAGCAGATTTGGTCAAGCGATCAACAATAACCCAGATTGCATTATTACCTCGAGATATCCTCGGTAATCCCACAACAAAGTCCATGGATATGTTTTCCCATTTCCACTCTGGCACTGGTAAAGGCTGAAGCATCCCTTTCGGTAACTGCAACTCTGCTTTAACCTGTTGACATGTCAAACACTTCACAGTAAAATTAGCAATATCTCTTTTCATTCCATCACACAAGTAATACTCCCGCAGATCTCTGTACATCTTAGTACTGCCAGGATGAACTGAAAATGGGGAACTACGATCCTCACATAACAACTCATTCTTCAACTGTGAATCACAAGGCACACATAACCTCTTCCCAAACCTCAAAACACAAAAACAAACTTATCCAAGAACTCATGGAAACTTTTATTCATAATGTCCATGAATACAGCAGGTGCATTGGTTAACCCAAAAGACATAACTAGAAATTCATAATGGCCATATCTAGTACGGAACGCAGTCTTTGGAACGTCTGCTTATTTTACTTTCAACTGATGGTACCCCGACCTCAAGTCAATCTACGAAAAATACTGAGCTCCCTGGATCTGATACCACTTCATTCGATGGCCCAACATCTGCTGAAGTTGTTGCAAAGGATTTCACCACCCCTTTCTGCTTGTAGTCTGGATGATTTCCCCCAGTTGAGTTCTTTTTTGGACACTCGTTTGCATAATGACCCATTTCATTACACTTAAAACATCTTACCGTTGGCTTTTCATTTCCTGTTTGATCATCTTCCTTACAGTTACGATCAATATGACCAGACATACCAAAACGAAAGCACTTACCAGACTTGGATAAACATTCTCCAGGATGCACTTTACCACACTTCTCATAGGATGGATATTTGGTTTTCTTACCTCCTTGCTTCTTTGATGAATTCTTCCCCTTTGCCTGCCAACTAGACCTCTTATTCTGTTGTTTGTCATAGAACACATGATCATCGTCAAACTCCATTTCCACCTTCTCCGCACATCGAACAAGTTTTTCATAACTTTTGAACTCACGAGAAGCTAATGCCCTTCGATACTTTGTCTTTAACCCTGAGTAAAAACGGTTTATTTTACTATCAATATCTCATATGAAGTTTGGAGTATACCTTGCCAATCGAGTGAACTTTTCTTCATAAGCAGCCACTGAATCATCCTCATGCCTCAATTCTAGGAACTGTTTTTCCATCCTAAGATGAACCACCTTAGGAAAATATTTTTGAAGAAACATACCTTTGAATTCGTCCCAGTGAAGATCCTCAATCTCATCACTATCCCTTATATTTTTCACCATCGATCACCACTGATCAGCTTCACCTTCAAAACGGTAAACAAAAAGACTAACCTTTTTATGTTCTGAACACCCCATGACATCAAAAATCTTCCCGAGTGCTTTAATCCACCCTTCAGCTTGCACAGGGTCAGATGATCGTCTGAATGATGGGGGATGTTGCCTCATGAAATGTTCCACCACTGACATGTTCCTCCGCGGTTGATCAGGCTGATCTCGTGGATGGATACCACCACCATTTATAGCCTGAGTCAACTGTGCCATCACTGCAACAAACTGTTCAGTTCCGATTCCAACCATCTCAGGTTGCTGATTTGGAAGGTTATCCTCCTCCTGATGTCGTCCCAACATAGCTACTTTGTTTCCTCTGCGGAAAACCATTATGAACACTGAAATATCTTAGGTGAAGCAACATGGTAATCCGTAAATGCTATATCATTTCAATCATATTATAATTTATCACTTTTCTAACCCCTAAAGTTGTCTAAACTGACCTCTGATACCAACTATAAGGCCCTGGCCTTAAACCATACTTAATATTGAATTAAATGAATAATTCACGTTGAGGATCTTTTCAGGTTTAGAGTTTTAGAGAATTAAGACATAACTATTACATCTCAAAAGATTACAAAGTAGTCGCTTCTACTAAATTTCCATAAAATAAAAACTCTTAAAAAGAAACATGTATAGTTCCATGTTTTAGGTAGCATGAGTTTCCCTTGATCCCATCCTTGACCCTATTCCATGCTAAGTCCTGTGAAAAACATTTCAAAAACTTGGGATGAGCATAAGAAGCTCAGTAAGGTATACACAAAGAACGAAAACTGTTAGTTTTTCAAAACAACAAGTAAACCATGAATACTTTATCAATATAATACTTTTCACCTTCATGAAGTAGTAAAAATTCTTCATTGAAAAAAGTATCATTACGTACCTTTTTGTAACCAAAAGATTACCATAAAACCCATATAAAGAACACATAACATATATAAAGGTATCTTGGGACATAAACATACTTAAGTGGAATAACCATATGGTCGACTTCCACATATATAACTTAATGTAATAGCCATACGGCCAATTTCCATACATACTTAATGGAATTGCCATACAGCCGACTTCCATACCCAATGTATTGGAGGTTATAACGTAACCACCCATCCTGGTATTCACGGCACCACCCGTCATATGGTTTATCACGTAACCACCCGTCAAATGTCCAAGTACCAATATAACATCATAAAACATAAAACCAATATAAAGGAATGATAACATTTCCACATTTCAATCAAAATATACCATAATAGAATCCTTTATCAAAACCATTTTCAATACCAAAATACATAAAAGAGTATATCCTATTAATTTTATTTTAAAAACATTATGGCTTGTGGAGGAAGCCAAAGACCAAATAATACTCGCGGCGGTGGAAAAGCTCGTTGTCACCGCGTACGTTAAAAAAAACATTCCTTTTTGTCGTTTAGTAAAACGATTCGTAGAAAAAGATTCCTTTTGTATAAAAGTAAAAGTCAAAGGGGTTTTATACACCGTATAAAAGAAAGTTGTGTATAAAATAAAATATGCCTCAATGAAAGGAGATTGAGAGGAAGTCCCTTATCTCGGGTCCGACTTGACTCGATCGTTCTTTAACGTCCTGAATAATAAACATGAGTGAATTTATACTTGATTAAGAACCTTTTTAAAGTTCATTATTCTGTTTATATCACTTATTTCCATGTTATAAACATTATTTAACCATTTAAGTTAATAATGTTTGTTTTGTCAATATTTGGTTCTTAAGTCGAAAGTGGACTTCTTACAATTACATGTTGTTCGTGTGGTCAAAGGTTCTTTATATCCAGAATGAAATTCCTGATTTGGATATAATATGTATCATATATATCCAGCATATACATGTATTTATAATATTACATAATCATTTATAGGTAAGAAATGAAATGCACCGTTCATGGAGACGGTAAGCCGTACGTACGCATGAGCGCTACTTTCATTTCTTTATCATATTAATGGAATTAAAACTAAATGAGAGGTATGTATATTTTAATTCCAGAATTACATTCATCATTTAGATATATAATTAAATATATATATCCATTATATACATGTACTTTTAATAGTACATTACATTTTGGGATAAGAAATTAAATGCACCGTTCATGGAGACGGTAAGCCGAACGTACGCATGAACGCTACTTTCATTTCTATCTCATACATTAATGGAAAGAAATAATAATGATATAGAGGTATATTATAATTCCCGTATAACATCATAATAACTTTAAATCCATCCTTTACACGTCCCACATATGGCATTAACGAATCACATCACTTTGAGGGGGCGGTAGTCCGCACTTCCTAAAATGAAGATATCGCGTATACCCATAATGGAAGCCATAAAGGTAAGACACAAATGAAAAAAAAGAAGCATAAGTAAAACATAAACATATTATATATCGTATATAAAAAATAGTGACATCATAATGGCCACCTTTGAAGGTGTTAAATGAGTATTGAACAATCATCGTTTCAGGAGGCAGAATTTCACCATCCACGGAAACCGTATGTTATTTAACCATTTGATGTAGTTGTGTGAGAGTGTAGCTCGAATAAATATTATAACAACATCCTAGTATATTGAAGATACTGGTGTTGTTACAAAAGAAGTAAATAAAAAGAGTTTAGAGGGTTGGAGAAGCAAAATAAAACAAATGAACAAGAGAGAATGAATTACCTTTAAAAGTGTACCTCCTTTTGATTTGAGCCTAAAGGCTTCCTTTGAAAGAATTATGCCCAAATGGAATCCTATAGGATGAGGAGAGGGATGTGGAGAGAGTAATTGGTCAGGGGTTGGCCGAGCCAAAGGCTTGAGGAGTGTGTGAAATGAGGTAGAGGTGGGGGCCTTTTAAAAGAGGAGAGGAGGGGCACTTTTGGAAAGTAAAGAAATATTACTTTATTTGAAAATGTGTTTCGGTTTCAAAAGGTCCCACATTGATATAATTCGTGGATAAGGTGATAAGAGTTCGAAATCCACTCATCCAATTGGTTTTGGACATGTTTAGTTTATAGATTTTACATTATCTTTCCATTTTATTTAAATCGTTAAATAATGATGTCATCGCTGCATCATTATTATGTCATAAATAATTTAATTTATTTAATGTCTACAAATTATAAAAAAATACTATGATGTATTAAATCTTTTTATCTTTCCAATTACTATTTATAATAAAAAATCTGACTTGTATAACCCCATTTAAAAATTGTTTTAGTAAAACATATCATGTTTGTGTCATTTTTACTTTTACATTAAATAAAAAGTTATTTATGTCAATTCCCAACCAAAGTAGATCCATGGGGTCCCCAAGTTGACCCATGGCTTGTCTTGGTCGGCCATAACACAACCAATGAGGTTAGGACATGTGTCAAGCTCATCTTATTTTATTAAATCATTATTTTTATCTTAAACTACACAAATTACCACTAATCACGATTAAAAACTTAATAAGTTACTATTCACCAAAAAATTATTTTAATCTCATTGAACCACATTTTACTTCTTAATGACAACCATGTATGTTGGATTTTTGAAAATCAAAACACAATTATGGCAAAATTTCATTTAAACGGAAAATCAGTTTTTATAAGTACCACTTAGTGGTTTCAATATTCATCAAAAATTGATGTTTTTCAGAAAATTACCAAAAATTCACCCTACGCTATATTTGATATTACGAATTCAAAAATGAAGTCTATTTTACAAAATTCAAAACATATAAGTCACATTAATTAATTTAATAATTAATTCCCGCTGTCAGAGAAAATAGCATGTTTTTATGAAATAATAAGTATCAAAAGATTGACACTAGTTTATGTCCGATTTCAAAGTGAAATTAATTCCAACAACCACTATTGGATTTAATGGTAAAAATATTTTCTAATTTCACTTTAAAACCAATTCAGAAGATAATCTAATCATATAAATAAATTAGATTAAAAAGAGGTTTTGAATTAAAATACAACATTTTACACTATTCATTAAAATAATGAACTTTATCAGAAAGGTACCAATTATTTACACAAAGTAAATTTTGATGTCCCGATTCTAAAGAAGAGTTATATTTGGTCCAATAGAATTTATAACATCGATCAAAACTATATTTAATGATGGTTCTCCGTCAAAAGGTGATAAGTGGACCTTTCGTGAAAATTAGGGTATAAATGCCTAAAATTGAACTCTTTCTGTATTTTAAACCTTTATCTTTTATTGGGTAAATGTAAAAACATTTAAAAACATATATAATTATATTTTAGTTATTTCTATCCATTCCCGCCAGTACAACGGCTACTCTTTAACTAACATTTAAAATAATATTATTTTATTACTTGTGTGCAACGTAAGTTTTCAAAGAAACTCATCGTTGCGTACCGAGTACGCTATCGAACGTAGAAACCACTTTTAATTAAAATTAATATTTAATTCGTAAATATTAATAAATATGAAAATTCTTTATTCTTTATTTACCTGGTATGTTACAATATTAATCTAGTAAATTATTTAATTATATTAAAATTTTCAAATTTTATATATTTTATTATTTTTTATATCGATAAATTGATTTATTCATTAATAAAATAATTAATGAATCATAATTGTTCAAGCCATCAGGGTAATTATTTTTTTCCTAACAATTAAAATTAAAATTTCATAAAAAATATATTTTTATTAAATTTCCAAATATAATCTCTGTTTGAAAAGTAATTTTGGAAAACCTTATATAAAAATATTATAAAAATTGAAAATTGTGCTGTGAAAGAGTTGTCATTATTTTTAACAATATAATATAAATGGACTAATGTGATTCTTGTGAGTCCAAAATATCCCCAATTCAAATAAAAACATGATAATGGTCTAGATTTTCTTATATAAAGTGTTTTAATAATAATTTTTGTCATTTATTAAGTGTTATAATATTAATAAAAACATTTTATTTATTTCTCTTATGCCTTTACAAGCACTGCATCAGCTTTGCACAAGCATTAATGTTAATTATTTCCTATATAAATGTAATGACCTAGGTATTTATAGAATGATTTTTTTATTTCTATTAATACTTATGAATAAGATAATATTTTTTTATTAATGGATATGCTTTTTATTATATCGTACTCAACACGTAACAACATGTTTCTTTAAAATCATACATTGCACATTATATTGAGTTATTACGAAAATGGTATTTTTTTAAAAGGTTGGGGTCGAAGCCTTATTTTATTATTAAAAATACATTTTTTTTACTGGCTAGAGGGAGACACAATACATAACCTGAAGGCCCAATGGGCATGTAGCCCATTATATGGCCTGTAAGCCCAAATATTTGGCATAATACCCATTGTTTGAATAATACTGCTACAGTACTTGTCCATACTACAAGGCCCTTCCTCTACTACAGTGTCCTTTGGCTGCTACCATCCCAGATTTAGCTACAATACCTCCACTACTAGAATACTAATGCAGTACTACTACAGTACCTACACCTAATGGGTTTTGAACCCCCATTATTTATGTAGTATTATAGGGTGCTTACCACTAAGCCCAACACCAACTACTACCAATGAATAATATAATATTATTATTATTTTAAATGGTAGTTAACACCTAGCCATTGAATTGGAAGGAATGAATTTAACTAACTACAATAGGATTATACATGTTTTTTAAATGTATTTACATTTATCTATTAAATTTTAGGGGCTTAAAATTAGAATGAATCTAATTTTAAGAATGAAATACTCTAATTGTTTTAAAAGGCCGGTTTACCACATTTTAAGGGTGAAACATTTTTAAATATAGTCTTGTATCTTTTATATATTGTATTTGGAAAAAAACTTATTATATGGAATCAGAAAATCAAAATTTACATTGGATAATTTTTTGGTAATTTTCTTATAAAGTTCATTTTTTTAATGAATAGTAAAAGCTATTGCATTTTAAGTCAAAACGACCTATTCATTTAATTTATGTATATAATTATATACAACTTTTAATTGTTTTTAAATTTTAATTAGATTATATTTTTATCATATAATGTAATTAGGGTCATTGGATGTAATTTCTCATTTAAATTGGACATAAACACATGTCAATCTTTTGATAGTCATTACTACTTAAAAACGCGATTTTTAGTTTTGACAACGAGAAATAATTTTAAATTAATTTTTTCCAATTATGTGTTCTGAATTATGAAAAATGGATTCCAAATATGGTATCAGGTGTTCTATATTGTTTAAATATGTATCTTTTATTTTTAGACCTTATGAATAGTAACTTTAGTAATTTTTTTATTTGTCATGATTAAAGGGTGTGTCTGGTAAGTAATGATATAAAATAATATTATAATAATATTTAATTACCCTAACACCTATACTAATTTTGTTGGATGTGTTATGTCTGGCCATGAGAATTTTTTGCACATTTTTGGGACACCATGGAGCTTCTAGGATGTGAAAATGACATTTTATAATAACTAATTTAATGTAATGAAAAATATAACATAAATATTTATCTTTTAGTAAAAAAAATTTATGTCTGGTTATATAAGTGATACTTTATACTATAAATAGTTATTATAATGTTAAAAATATTCCTTACATTATGTTATTTTATTTATAATTTTTAGACATCATATAAGTAAATATTGTTATAACTCAATGATGATGTAGTGATTACTTTATTAATGAATGATTAAAATAAATGAATTATAAATATTGAAATATTTTTATTTTGAACCTTTTTGTGAAATATATGAATTTTAGGAATTATTATGACTTTTTATATGATAAATAATTTTTTTTGAAATAATCAAGTTGTTAGGGAATTTTAAAATGTCATGATATCAATTGTATAAAAATTTACATAAATGAGTTTTTTTGAAAAAAATTACTATTTTATTAAATGATATAATAGTCAAAAAAATCTATGATTCAAGAAACTGACTTAGATAATGTTGAAAATGTAATTAATGAACAACATTAGGTTTGAATTGAATTTTATAATTACTATATTAACCATAAAGTGTGAATATATAAAAAGACATGGTAAGAGTCAAATTAGATAACTAAGTGTTAAAGCTATAAGATAATGTTAATTTTGATACATATTATTGTCTAAAACATATTTTTTTCCTATATTTGAAACCTAAAAGAATCTTATATTTGATATAAATGACCTTTTGACTATTTAAAACCAATTTATTTATAATAAATTAATATTTCAATACCATCCAAAATTGACCCTCCTTCCTCTTATAAAAGGGAATCACCTCTCACTTTTTAATTAAACCTTTGAATCCCCTTGGATCATCAAAATTATGCCCAAATATTCTTTTCAAAATCCTCCTCTTCCTCTTCTAATCCTTACCATATGCATAAGGCAATTCAAGAAAACCTTTTGGCTCAAATCAAAGGGAGTTACAGGTTTTTAGAGGTGGCATCTTCCCTAAAGTTCCATTACATTATTTTACTTCTTCACTCCATATTCTACTATTATTATTTGATTATATATCAACACCATTATCATAAATAAACTAGTATGTTCTTATTAGAATTTTACTAACAACACTTTCCCACACCACCATCTAATGGATATGGACAAACTATTTCTATGTAAGGTGAAGTGCTTCCTCACAAAATGATGATTGTTTGATTTTATCCTACCACATATCCTGGTGGCCATTATGATTACACTATATTTAGATATGATATATATTATATTTATTTATTATTTATTATATTGTAATTTAAATTTAAAATTATACCTCTATGCTTTTCGTGATGTGTAAATAGGATAACTTCATTTGAGGAAGTGTGTACTAGACCCCTCAAAGTGACCTTGCTCGTTCATTCCATACATGGAATATATAAAGGATGTATTTAATGAACTTATGTAATATATATATAATATGATATTACCCTGTAATTATAATATACCTATATATCATTTATTTTTCATTCCATTAAATATGAAAAAGAAATGAAAGTAGTGTTCATGCGTACGTGCGACATACTGTCTCTATTAATGGTGAATTTCATTTATTATCTCCAAATGTTATTTAATATTATAAATAAATATATATACTTGTTTTATATGATATTTAAATCATGAATACTATTCCTGTGATAATTTACATTTGACAACATGGATAATTTGTAATTATAACAAGTTCATTTTTGACTCCAGTACCGAACATCTACAAAACGTCGAATTTGAACTTAAATAATTATACAATGTTCATAAGATGATAATAAGTGATAAAAATTAAATATTAACAAAGAAAAATGGTCTTAAGAAATTATAAATTAAATTATTTTTATTATTCTAGGAGATAAATAATTAAAAAGACATGCCAGAATCAAGTTAAGGGAAAGTTTCACCCTCATCATTTAGTCAAAAACTTATTAATTTTATGTCTTTTAATTTCCATTTTTCATATGTGTGGATATGTTTTTATATATCCTTATTAGTGTAAATTTTTTTTCCAAGTTATGAGAGACCGTTTTCTCCCTTATCAACTGATTTTTTGAATTTTTTAGTGACGTTTCTAGCTTCCAATTTTTATAAGGGAACATCGTAACTGAATTTCCATTCATTGGGTTGATCTTCTACTTCTTGTTCATTTCATGAATTAATTATGTGGGGAATGAATTTTGATATCTTATCTTGTATTTATAATTAAGTTATTTGGAATTATGTGTAATATATATAATCATTCCATTTGATTAACAAAAAGATCTTTATAATGGAATTTGTCTCAATCTCCTTTCATCGATGCATATTTTGATAATATACTCCTCATTCTTCAACATAGTGTATAATAAAACCATTTTAAATTTAATATTATTGAAATGTAATATTTTTTCAATGAACTATTTTACTGAATGATAGAAGGAATGTTTTCAATATATACGGAGAAAATGACCTCTCAACCACTATAATCTTTATATGCCTTCCTCTAAAAGCCTAAATATTGTTAAAAGGAAATGAAATGAATTATTCCCTTTTTGGGAGTTTTGGTATTGAAAATGGTTTTCGAAATGGGTTGATTATTTAAATATATTCAAATGATTTTTTGTGATGGAAAATGAAATTTTATTAGTGAAATGATGATATTTTCAATATTTATGTGATTTGTGGTTATATGATACTACATAGAAATTTGATGGGTGGTTATGGGATAAACAAATGATGGGTTGTTACTTGATAATCCATATGATAGGTGGTTCCATTATAAACCAAGAATGGGTGGTTATGTTATAACCCCAAATTCATTGGGTATGGAAGTCGACTTTATGGCTATTATATTTAGTGATATGTATAGAAGTCGACCGTATGGATTTTCCATTTAATTATATTTATATTTTAAGTTGCATTTATATGATATATATTAATTTCTATGTGATTTATTATAATATTTTGGTTACAAAATGGCATGTAACGATTTTATATTTAGTGAAGTATATTTACTACTTATTAAAGGGGAAAACCATTACATTAAGATAAAGTATTCACAGTTTTAATGTTATCCTAAGACTTATAGTTTTCATTATTTATGTATCCATTAATGAGATTTTTATTCTTATCCCATGTTTTGAAATGTTTTTCACAGGACATAAAGAAAAATAGAGTCATGGATGGGATCAGGGAAAAGTTCTGATGATAAAACATGAATTGATGTCATGTTTCTTTTTAAATAGTTTTTGTTTTATAAAAAATGTGATTTTAGTAAAACTGTCTATTGGTAATATCCAATATATAATGATTAAGTGATGACCTAATTCTCAAAATATCTAAACCTAAAAAGATCCTCTATGTGAATTAATGTTAAATTATTGACTTATCTGAATATTAAGTAATGTTTATTGGTGGTTCCATTTAATAAAAATAAAAAATAAACTATTATGGTTTAAAATAATCACATAGTGCCCTTGAATATGTTTAGTTACTTATATCCATGATAATGAAAATCCATTAATTTCTTAAATTGTATTTCATTTAATAAAACACTATAATTGCATTAAAATCATCCTTATGGCTCAATGTTGTCCTAAAATTGACCCATGGATGAATTTGGTTGAATAATTATCATGAAATGAAATTAAAAACACTATTTCAGTAGTTTAATAGTACTTATAATATTATTCTAATATTTAATTACCCTATTTACCCTTAACAGCAGTAAAAAACTAAAGTTACTATTCAACAAGAATTAAGATGTTCCTATTAGACGATGAATTTCATATTTATTAAAACCATGTGTGTCCATTTTACAAAATTTTATAAACAAAATTAATTAAATTTAAATAAATTTCATTTTCGTTGACAAACTATGAAAACACATTTTTTTAGTAAAAACATTCAAAATATCATAATGTTTTTATTTCCAATTTCAATGTGATATTCATTCCAATGACCTAAATTGGATTACATGATAAAAACTAAATTTATTTATAAATTAAAAAAAATTAATAAAATAATGTAAATCTATAAATTTATTAGATGAAAATGTAATTTTGAAATAAAATCCAGTGTTTTTACTATTCATTAGAAATTATACTTTCTAAGAAAATTCAGAAAATTTAATACAAAGATAATTTCAATATGATTAATTAAAAATGGAAAATATTTTTTTTTCAAATTAATGTTCTATAATTTAAAAATTCATGTTTTCAATAAATAACCATATAATAGTATATTTATTTTAAGAATTACTATTTAAATAAAAAATCTAATAATTATAAAAAAATATATAAATACCAGTGTTTTTATAAAAATATAACAATCTTGAATTGTATCACTAATCTAATGAATTTTGGAGGGGGTTATATGGATAATTATCAAGGGAGTGACATGTCCTATACTTCTCATGAAAGAGGAAAAACATGAATTCAGCCTTTAATCCATTAGGACATTCAACCACTAAACATAAAAATTCTCTATACTAATAGCCCATTATGTCGGGTTTTTGAATAAAATATATAGTGTTGGTGCTTAAATTTCCATGTGGGTAAGTTTCTGTCTTTCCATATTAAGGTTATTGGGTGTGTGTGTTTGGTTTCTTGAAATACCCTTTTCCTATAATAAATAAATACTCCCAAAAACATTATCTTATTGAATGATACATATATGTGAAATATAATTATGATTGGAAGTGGACTATGATAAGGAAAATATCAAATATGGAGAAAATGTAACAATAATATTTTTAAATCATTAAACTTATATGAATAAATTATTTTAAGGAAATAGAAAATTTCACATAAATAAATCCGTGAAATCTATCCCTAATGATTTATATACCTAAGATATACATAACATAGCCTAAATTTTTATTTCAAAATTACAATTCAACTTTATTTTAATTTTGGTGATTAAAATCATATTATTACACAATAAAAATAAGTCATCAAAATAATGTAGCAGATAAAACATAAAATTTTTAAGAGATTTTAAAAATAAAATTCAGCAAAATCACTCCTTTCAAACCCATTTTATAATGTGAATGAATCAAAAAAAATTACAATTTCCTAGAATAATTTTTAAATCCTTCAAATGATATATATTGTGAACAAAATTTATTGGTTTTAAATCTATGTTAAAAACTAGTAGAAGTATTCATGTATAATTTCTCATTTAAATCACAATGATAGAATGTAGTTTTGAATTCAAGTTGAGTTATACATGGATCTAGATAAGTGAAATAAGAGTGAATAATTTTTATAGAAGTGTGTTTGACTAAAATATAAATTTTTTTAAAATAATAATTTCCCACTCACTGAAGAAAATATTTATCTGACAATCTAGCATTATGTTTGATTTCATTTCATGATGTGTTTTCTTATTTTAGTTTATAGATATATTTATATCCAATCACATTGACCATATGTGTTTTAATGATAATATAATAGATATGGTTCTTATGATCTGATTCTATCTAATAGTCAATTGTATAAATATAGTTTATGGAGTTATTTAAAAAACCTACATGTATAATTGAAGATCGTCATCATCAAGATCATGGGATACCTAATGAGAAATGGAAACCATATCAGCCTGGATATATCAAAAAGAAGGTATAATGAATCTTATATTCCTATCATTAGTAAGTACGTAATTTTTAAGGTAAATGGGAGTAGTAGAATTTGAATCATTATTAGATTATGATACACATCAGGGATCGTGAAAAAGAACATGTTTGGATGTCTCAACTAGATACTCAACATCAGTGGGATACTAACCTCAAGATACCTACTTGAGGAGTATCGCTAATATTCCCAGTGGGAGTCATGAATCTAGTAGTAAAAGACTTTTAAAACACCACATCCTTGGTTACAAAACACTTATTAATGTTAGTTGTGTTTACCCAAATCTTATAGGTCTTTACCACCTCACGGTAGAGAATGGAAATACGTTTGACATCTCTAAGATCAAGGATTTATATCCTGACTGGATCATATAAATTGAATCCAAACACTCTAATATGTCAATAGAATGGGGGATAACATTTACAACACTCCTTTAGAGACTAAAATTATATAGATGATTCAGAACACCTATTTATCATGTAAACAATTGTAGTCACCTCCTCAGCCCAAAAAACATGTTAATGCCCAATAATTTTGGAATTCTTTGAACCTGATGAAGAAAATTGTAGTTCATATGGTTAGCTATACCATTTTACCCAGGAATATGGCTCACTATTTAGTGTATAATAATTAATTCATCAAAACAAAATTTAATAAGCTCATTATTCATGTATTCAATGCTATTATCTTTCCTTAGAGTCTTTAATAACTTCAGTATTGATTCTCAATAAAGTATTTAAATGTTTTAGACTCCTCAATGAACTCATATTTATTGAAAATCACATAACACCAGAATTTATTATATTTTTCATATATAAATGTAGAGAAATAAGAAAATCAGTTATGAGAGGTGATCCTAGTAGGTATCCACAAGTCAGAGTGATCATAGTCTAGTGGGTGAGAAGTTTCCATGATAAATTTATAAAAAAGGACTCTTCTAGAGTTACCGAGGACACACTCCACCTAAAATTAGTGTTACTTGCTGTATCACGATTTTTAGCCTATTATTACTGAATTATTTTTAAACTTTTACACTCATGTTCCCCATCCTTACATGGAAAATCCTAGTTCAATCACTATTAGTGACATAGGGGTTGTCTAATTATGTGGTGTAAGTATTTAAATTCATGATATAAAACCTATTCATTAATGAACAAATAAAAAACATATGAGAACCTATAATGATATTGAGGAAAACAAACTAATATTTAATTGTAAAACCACTCTTATATAACATAACTAATAAAATGGGATTCCAATGAAAATTAGTGACCCATCTCAAATCTAATAAGATGGCCATAGATTGGTTCTCGAGTATTATCATAATAAAAACCCAACCCATTACCCTTTATCTATTATTTTTTTCTAAAAATACATATCTAGTAGTCCCCTTAGTTATCCGAGAAAAAGAATCCCTATTTAGGCACATATGGATAAAACACCATGTGTCTAGAACCAACTTCATATATATGGTGTCATGAAACACTATCAACACCAACACACTCTGTAACAACCCAATATTTTATAAGAATTATTCCTTTTAATTTCTTTGATGTCTTTTGTTATATGGTTCACCAATATTAGCTTGCACTATATGCAACACCATAATAGCTTACAGTATACACAACACTATTCTTGGCTTGTGATGCACACAATTTCAAGTTATTTATAATAAAATTCATTTTACACAACACCAAATATAGATTTAGATCAATTTATAACTGAAATATATTTTGAGTATGTTATAAGCAACACCAAATGAATCTTTCCCTACATGCAACCCTGACTTGGCTTGCATTACACGCAAGAGTGACCTTCCTCAATAGCGTGTGTTGTATGCAATACCGAGTTTCACTAAACAATTATATATTGTTATAATATTATTATGAACTAGAAATTATGATTAGTATTAACTACATTTTGAATTTTATTACATAATAATTCATCTTACCCATATTGCAGAACATGGTATGAGAACAAAATAAAATTTTCAGGTAAAATAAGTATTTTTAAAAAAATGCAGTTTTTCCACCTTTTGAAGGTGCACCCATTTTAAATATAATTCCTAACAAGTTTATAAGTTCAATTTTACAAAATAAACTTCTTCTTTTGAATTAGGATATAAAAATTTATATTTGATAAGGTTTTTTTATTTTTCTGATAACGTTCATATTTTGATGAATAGTAAAAACATGGTAAATTTTATTTAAAAACAAAAATTTTTATTAAGATAATTTATCTAGTTAAATTATAATATTTAATTGTTTTAAAATATAAATAGAATATATTATTACTATTTCATATAATGTATGTTAATATCATTAATTTTACATTGAATTCATAGGTAAAAATATTTCAATCTTTTTTAATGTTTTAAATAAATACCCATTTTTTCGACAACAAGATTAATTTTAAATTAATTACTGCATATTATGGGTCTTTAATATGGAAAAATGTATTCCATAATTTGAATTAGTAGGTCCAAATTATTTTAATAGGATACTTTTTATTTTTGGGCATTATAAATAGTAACTATAGTAAATTGTATTTACCACAGTTAAAGCTAAATTGGGTAATTAAGGATAAAAATTGGGTTATAAAATTACCCTAAAACTTGTCTTAATATAATTGGATGATTACATTTCATCCTAAAATATACTTTGGTCGAAATGATATTTATTAGAACCCACTTTTATGTGATTAAGACATTTAATTTATTTTATTTAAATGAAATTGAAATATGTCTCACTCAATCATTAATAATTAAATTATTTTTAATATAAGGTTATACAGAATATAAATTTAATTATAAATATTAATTTGAAAGTTAAAATATTTTTCTTTATAATGGTAATTTATTTTTAATTTTTAAGAAATATATAATTACCTTAACAGCTTATACATTAATGATTCTAAAATAATTTATTTAGTGAAAAATCAAAAATATAGTTTTTATTAAACAAATAATACCCATTAAATGCCCAAAAACCTGACCAAAACTTATTGGTCGTGTACATGTAATCCAAAAGCATCCAATGGTATATTATTTGACAATTTGTAGACTTAGAAATGCGATTATGAAACTTATATTATTTTATTTTAAATGATGTCAATGTTGTCACCTTCATAATTTAATAAATATAAGAATTTAAATTTTTTGATTTTTAGATGATAAATTCGAGTAAAAGAATTATTATGGAAGATATTATATTTATCTAGATCATAGTATTTTATTTTTAAATTTTATTCAACAAATGATTATGTTAATTAATTATACTAAAATGTTGTAGTAATTATTTTATTAAGGGAAATATCAAATAAATGGTTTTAAAAATATTAAAATAAATGTTATATTATAAAAATTAATGTGCTCCATGAATTTTTTAGATGAATATGTCATTTTAGGAATCTATTAAATATTTTGGTTCGAATATATCATCTTTTTGGATTTTATTTAAATTCAAATAAATTAATAGTTTCAAAATTGACAATATTGTTATTTTATAAAAACAATATATTATTAAATTCATTAAAAATTACATAAATATTTAAAAATTATAAAATAATGTTTTCATGGTCTAAAATTACATAAAGTATCCAATTATGGACAATTAAAAACACATAAGTAATTATTTATAATAATTTCAAATTTAGATTATTATTACGACAAATAAAATTAAATAGATTAAATTAGGATAAATCAAGTTGATAAGGTTTAAAATAAATTACCCTGATGTATAAATCTTATTGTTTGATGAGATTACGACCCTATCTCATCTAATATTCGAATTTAAGTCATTTTTGGAGGTTTTTAAGTGGGGATTGAATTTATTATAAATTAATATATTTGAGGTTTCCAAAAGTGCCCCTCTCCTCTCTTATAAAAAGGGGCATCCTCCCTCTTCTCCTCACACAAATTTGTGCCCTAAAACTTGGCCAACCCTTTCCCATTTGTCTTTCCCACTTCCCTAGAAACATACTAGAGGTCTTGGTCTTCTTCAAATACCAACATTAGTTCCTTAAGATGAGGTTTAGAAGGGGCACATCGAAGAAGGGGAGTCTTGGACACATACCGAAGAAATTCGACATAAGGTAAGGGATTATTTCGTCTAACTTTTATTTTTTTGAGAAAAATGACTTAATCGCCATATATTTCTTTTGTATGGTGTTTATGATTCCCATTAATTTTTTATTATTTTTATTATGAAGGATATGATATTTACATATGCATATAACATTATTTAATTTATGACGCATATGATTCCACCGATCGTAAAAGGAAAGGGATAATTTTGCAATATCATTTTTATCTAGGAATACTTATATGAAAGTATTTACTGGGGTTATATTAATAATCCATGTCCATAAACATGTATTTCTTAATGTGTTTAATATTCTTCCATGTATTATTAAAGTCATGTTTACCCCTCTTTGACTTTTACATTATGTTATGGAAGGAATATTTCTATTGTTTACCATACGTTGTACTTTTTGACATTTTCGGTAAAAGTATGAGGAGAATGTTTTCTTTAAATTATACGTCATGAACAGATTTTTACAGTTTTATAAAACCTTTTCTTCATGAAGCTTACTCTACAAGATTTCATGATTATTTTCAATAAAATCCTTTTCTTTTAAAATTACGGGGCATTTTGTGAAAAGAAAATGATTTTGATGAAGAAAGGATATTTTTCTCAAGAATTCATTTCAAGTGTTTTATCAAAACATTTTCCTATCTATAATGACATTATTTAAAATGTTTATTTTTAAAGTATAAAGTCTCTATCATTTACATGATTTCATTTTTATTATGATGAAATGATATCCATTTGTTTTATATGGATTATGGCATGATGGGATGAAGTTTATGAAACCCATTTTATTCTTTGGTTTATGATGAATGATTTATGATTGTTTTGTAGAACACATAAGAATGATTTAAATATGAGATTGGTGGGGACTATATCTCCCTCCCATGCATTGGGTAATTATTTATATCTAATGAGATAGACATGACTGTAACGACAAGTGAATCTAGTTTAGTAATACTAGGCTAGAACGACAAGTAAACCCAGTTCTGTAATGGACTTTGTCCACTATGATGGTCTTGGCAGCAGTGCCTTGGCTACTATGGAAATCCTAACATGTGCATAATGTTTTTCCACAATTACATATTTTATTCCCATTCTATTTTATCATGATTAATTTTCCATTATGATCTATGCCTTATGTACTTCCAAAATTCGTGTCATTGCTCAAGATTTTGATGTCTTATGTTCATGTTTTTACGTTCAAATGTTTATGGATTGTTTTTATGTTCTTCATGTTTACCTTTACTGAGCATTTAAGCTCACCCTTTTTATGTTTTCTTTTCCCCAGGATTAAAAGAATGGTTTTACGTAAAAAACAAAAGGGAAAGATCTTTATGGGAGATGTTGAAGATCTTTCACCATGATTATTTGATTATGTTCTGAGTTTCCAAAGACACTAAACTAATATGGTCTTTGGGCATATGCTTTTTTCATGTTTTAAGTATTCCACAAAAGTAATGTAATTTCTATTTACATCAATATTTGGGTATCTATAGTTGGTATTAGAGCAAAGAAGGTAGGAATGAATCTGATCCTTGGGAACTCTCACATGTGAGCATTGGATGAAGCATGGCTCTCTGCCCAAGGGCTTTATGAAGAAATTGCTACCACTGGGGGATGGTGGTGTTTCCCACCCAAGGGTGTACCCTCTCATGGAGTTCCTTGATAGGTATCAATTCTAGTACACTGGTTATAACTCCAGACCACTACAGTTGGTATTATAGCAAAGGTTTAGTCAACCATTGGAAACTAGGATGCGAAAACATTAGTGTGATCCCTAGAGATATTTCTAAGGTACATCTAGGGATGTCCCTAAGGTTATATATAAGTATATTTTATAGTCCTAGAATTATGATAATCATAATGAATAACCTAGTATTAAACCTACGATGTTAGAGATTGAATGTACTCCGCTTGATTATGTTGTTTTCCTAGTATGATTTCTTCCTCTGACACTATTCTTTTGGGTTTCAAAAATGGCTGGAAATAGGAGGATTCATGATAATGGAGGATATGATATACAATTTTATGATATTATACATGAGCAACCAAACGAAATGGGATTTAGAAGTCCAAACATCGTTATTATGCCTAATCAGCAATCTCATAATATGATCAATAATATCAACTTTGGTCAGTTTCCTGACTCGGATAATAAGAGAAAGATAGAGTTTCATGATGATCATAGAGGGAAGAATGTTCAATTTTATATTATGAAAATCATGTTGTAAGAGGCATCAAGGAGAATGTTTCAAAGGAACTGTAAGATGCTTTGAGTGTGGAAAAGAAGGAGACAAAACTAGTAATTGCAAAGGAAAAAGGTTCAGTTAACACCATGGACAAGGATAATGGTATTGCTAAGACATCAACAATAGTTAAATGTTTTAAATGTGGAATATACGGGCATTATAAAAACCAATTACCTAAAGGAAAATCTCATGAAGATAATCAGCATGGTCGTATGGGTAGTATTTATGTTGATGATGATGAAGAGACTACAAATGATATATGAGATGAACGAAGTTTTGAGGAATAAAATAATGAATCTCATCCAATGGTTTAAGAAGGTAGTGGAATGATTTTGTGTTTATCAAGAGTTATTTTGTATAGGTAATTTAATGGTACTATGGAATAAAGAAACATCTGAGGATTGTTTCACTATTATTTTCCAAAAT
Organism: Viscum album; assembly: GCA_963277665.1. Lineage (NCBI taxonomy): Eukaryota > Viridiplantae > Streptophyta > Magnoliopsida > Santalales > Viscaceae > Viscum > Viscum album. Next base: position 908,890,430 of record OY728133.1, on the reverse strand, counting down.
TATTTGAAAGTATATTTTGAATGGTATCGGTAACCATGAATGGTTATTCAGATATTTTTGGAAAGAAGATGATATACGCATAATAAATGGATAAGGAGAAAATAATATCTTTGATAGTACTAATGATATCATTGTTGATATAAGAACAATGTGACATCATGGTTTGAGTAAATAGAAATTTGGGGATTTTTTTATGTGGAAAGAGTTAACTTTTGACAACATTCATGTTTTTTCACCAAGGTTCAATGGGTATTAATCTTTCAAGAGAATACATGATTAAGGTATTCACATGTTTTTAATGTGACCAACAACAAGATATATCGTATTATATTTGGGGGATAAATTAAGCTAATCAAATTAATAGTAGATGACCTCTCTAGTAATATTTTTCTTTATACTATGAGATTGGATAGATGTATTTTGGATAAGACTAAAGATTTGAATGAATTATGTTAGACATCAGATAGCATTGTTTAAGGATAGAACATTTCAATACTATTTATGAAATGTTATAATAGTATATAAATTTATTAAAAGAAAAACCCGTAGGATGGGTGACAAGCCGTTGCGTTGAACAAGGATGCGGGAATCAAACCCCCAACCGAAGTGCGAGAGGCCTTTATCGCCTACCACTGGCCTACAGGAAGTACCCGGATAGTAGAAATTATTTTTATTTTATTAAGTTGTATGATAGTTGGAGTCTAAGTCCTTTTTTGGAATCATATATTATTAACCTCACCCTATATGGACTTATGTATATTTGATAACATTTCTTAACCTTTTGTTTGAGACAGATGGAATGACCCATCATTCTGTCATAAGATCTACTAACACTTCATGAATGACCAATTCAATATCATTTCTTTAAGATATGAAGTGGAAATTTTTCATTGAATGACCAACGACGATATTGTACCAAAATCAAGTAAGTATTTCTTCTAATTCAAAATTTTCAACTTTAGGGAAATGATTTTGAAAACCAAAAATGTTGCCTTAGTGCTATCATATCTGATGAATCAGAACATGCCTTAGATCATCACAAATTTATGGTTTTGTGATTGTTGGTTTTTTCATAGCCATGTTCTCTGCCACTCTTCATTAGAACATGATGGTTATATTTCTCTTCCATATCCATATTTTTACCTATATTCTATTATGTGGAAGCCCAATGTTGAGTTACATTAGGTGATCGTTAGGTTTTTAACTTCCCTTTTTAAAATTGATTTTTAGTATTCCTTTTTTCGATATGGTATTCTATGAAAAAAAATCATGTAGAAAACCATTTATAACCCCGACGAATTTTGAGGGCGAAATTCATTTTACGAGGGGTAGAATATAACACCCTGAGATTTTATGAGAATTATTCTTTTTAATTTCTGTTATGTCTTTGTATGTAGGGTTCACCAATATTATCTTGTGTTATATGCAACATCGTATTAGCATGCAGTATACAGATAACAATTCTTGGCTTCTGATGCACACAATTTCAATTTCATTCAAATAAAATTCATTTTACACAACACCATGTACAGATTTTGATCAACTTATAACTGAAATATATTTTGAGTATGTTATACGTAACACCAATGGAAGCTTTCCATACACACAACTCTAACATACCTTGTATTACACGCAAGAACGACCTTCTTCAATAGTGTGTGTTGTACGCAAAACCGAGTTTCACTAAACAACGATATATTGCTATAATATTATTATAAACTAGCCATTATGAATATTATTAACTATATTTTTAATTTTATTATACAATAATTAATCTTACACATATTCTAGAACCTAGTATGAGAACAAAATAAATTTTTAGGGTAAAATAAGTATTTTTTAAAAATGCAGTTTTGCCACCTTCTGAAAGAGAAACCATATTAAATCTAATTTTAACAAGTTTATAAGATATATTTTACAAAATAAACTTCTTCTTGTGAATCGGGATATAAAAATTTTTGTTGCATAAGGCTTCGTTATTTTTCTGATAACGTTCATATTTTGATAAATAGTAAACACGCGGTAAATTTTATTTATCACAACTTCTTCATTAAGATTATATATATGGTTATATTATAAAATTGAACGGTTTGAAAGTATAAATAGAATATATTTTTACCATTTATTATATTTTATGTCATTATAATTAATTTTACATTGAATTAATAGGTAAAATCATTTCAATCTTTTGCAATGTTTTAAATAAATACACATTTTTTTTCGACAATGGGATTAATTTGAAATTAATTACTGCATATTCTGTGTCTTGAATTTTGAAAAATGGATTCTATATTTGGAATCAGTAGGTCCGAATTATTTTAATAGGCTAATTTTTATTTTTTGGCATTATTAATAGTAACTACGGTAATTTTTATTTACAATAGTAAAAGGTAAATTAGGTAATTAAGGGTAAAAATAATATTAAATAATTACCCTAACAGTTGCTTTAATATAATTGGATGATTATATTTCATCCTAAAATATTCTTGGGTCAAAATTATTTTTATTAGAACCCACTTATATGTGATCAAGACCTTTAATTTATTTTATTTAAATGAAAGTGAAATATATCTCCCTCAAACATTAATATTTAAAATATTTTTAATATAAGGTTATATAAAATATAAATTTGATTATAAATACTCATTTGAAATATAAAATGTTTTTCTTTATCATGGTAATTTATTGGTAATTTTTCAGAAATATATAATTACTTTAATAGCATATACATTAATGATGCAGAAAATAATGTTTTAGTCAAAAATCAATAATATTGTTTTTATTAAACTAATAATACCCATTAAGGCACCAAAATCAGACCAAAACTTATCGGGTGTGTCCATATAATCTATAAGCTTCCTATTGTATAATAGTTTACCATTTGGAGCCTTATACATGCGATTATGACACTGATATTATTTTATTATAATTGATGACAAAGTTCTCACCATCATAATTTAATAAATATATCAACTCAAATTTTGTGATTTTTAGATGATAAATTTGATTGAAAGTATTCTTATAGAAGATATTAGATTTATCTAGATCATAGTATTTTATTTTTTATTTTTAAGAAAAAAATTTGTATGTTAAATAATTATACAAAAATGTTGTAGTAATTATTTTATTAAGGGAAATATCAAATAAATGGTTTTAAAAAATTTAAAACAATTGTTATATGAACAATTTAATGTTCTACATGAATTTTTTAGAAGAATGTTACATGTTAGGAATCTATTAAATATTTTATTTCGAATATATTCACTGTGTAGATTTTATTTAAATTCAAATAAATGAATAGTGTCAAAATTGACAGTATTATTATTTTATAAAAATAACATATTATTAAATTGTTTCAAAATCACAAAAATATTTAAAAATTATAAATTAAAATTTATATGGTCTAAAATGTCATAAATTATCCAATTAGTGACAATTCTCAACACATAAGTAATTATTTATAACATTTTAAAATTTAGAATATTATTACCACAAATAAAATTAAATTGATTAAATAAGGATAAATCTAGTTGATAAGGTTTAAAATAAACTACCAACATGACTAAATCAAATTGAATTATGAGATTAAAACCCTATATCATCTAATATTTGAATTTGTGTCATTTTTGGTGGTTTTTATGTGGGTTTTGAGTTTATTATAAATTAATATTTTAGAGGTTTCCAAAAGTGACCCTCACCTCTCTTATAAAAGGGCACCTCCTCCCTCGCCTCCTCAAATTACATTGAGCCTTAATGCTTGTCCAACCCCAGCCCATTTCTCTTACCCACTTCCCTAGAAACATACTAGTGGTCATGGTCTTCTTTAAAGACCATCTTTCGTGACCTAAGATGAGGTTTAGAAGAGACGCATTGAAGAAGAGGAGTCTTGGACACATACGGAATAAATTGGACATAAGGTAAGAGATTAGTTTGTCTCACTTTTATTTCTGTGAGACATGTGCCTTAATCACCATCTATTTCTTTTGTATCGTGTTTATGATTCCCATGAACATTTTATGATTTTTATTATGAATTATATGATATTTACAAATGTATATACTTTTATTTAATTTATGACGTGTATGATTCCACCGATCATAAAAGGTCAGGGATAATTTTGCAATCTTATTTTTATCCGGGGTTTCTTATACGTAATTATTTACTGAGGCTATATTTTTGATCCACATCCATAAAAGTGTTTTTCATAAAGTTTTTAATATTCTTCCATGTATTTTTAAAGTCATGTTTACCCCTCTTTGACTTTTACTTTGTGTTATGGAAGGAATATTTCTTTGGTTTACCATATGTGGTGCTTTTTGACTTTTTCAGTAAAAGTACGTGGAGAATGATTTTGTTAACTTATATGGAATGAATTTATTTTTATGGTTTAATAACCCCTTTTATTCATGAAGCTTACTCTAAAAGACTTCATGATTATTTTCAATAAAATCATTTTCTTTTAAAATTGCTTGTAATTTTGAGAAAAGAAAATGATTTTGAAGAACAAAGGATATTTTCCTCAAGAATTCATTTCTAGTGTTTTATCAAAACTGTTTTCCATCTAAGATGACATTATTTAGCGTGATTATGTATCAAGTATAATGTCTCTATTATTTACATGGTTTGTTTTGTATTATGATGAAATGATATCAATTTGTTTTATATGGATTATGGCATGATGGGTTAGTATTTAAGAAACCCATTTTATTTGTTGGGTTATGATGAATGATTTATTATTGTTGTGCGGCACACATAAGAATGATTTCAATATGAGACAGGTGGGACCTACATCTCACTCCAATGAATTGGGTAATGATTTATATCTCCTGAGATAGACATGGCAGGAATGGAAATTGAACCTAGTTTAGTAATACATGGCTGGAAAGTCAAGTAAACAAGGTTCAGTAATGGAATATGTCCACTATAATAGCCTTGTAATCAATGCCTTGGCTACTATGGAAATCACAACATGTGCTTAATGGTTTTCCACAATTACATGTTTTCTTACCATGCTATTTTATCATAATTAATGTTCCTTGATGATCTATGCCTTATGTATTGCCAAGATTTATGTCATTGCTCAAGATTTTTGATCTTTTATGTTCATGTTTTTATATTCAAATGTTTATGGATTGTTTTTAATTTCTCCATGTTTACCCTTACTGAGAATTTCAGCTCACTGTTTTTATGTTTTCTTTTCCAAAAGATATAAAGAAAGGATTTATGTAAGAAAACCAGAGGTGATGATCTTTATGGGAGATGTTGATGATCTTTCCCCATGATTAGAAGATTATGTTCTGAGTTTCCAAAGACACCAAACTAATATGGTCTTTGGGTGTCGTTTTTTTTCATGTATTAATTATTCCTCAAAAGTAATGTAATTTCTATGTACATAAAGCTTTGGGTCTCTACACACTCCCATATCATTGGTCCATAAATAGGGTATGACCACTAAATTATTTAGATGGATTAAGTTAATTATACAAATATATTTTTAGACTAAAATTCATATAATTCTAACAATTGTCGAAAAATCCTCTCTCGATTTTGATTAAGACCCATAATCCCTAGATTGGATTTAGTTCTTACCACCCATGATTCCCACACAATTATTCTTCATAATAATGAATCCTAAAACTCAATACCACTACAACATTATTAACCATGTCTATTCAATGAAACTCATATTAAGAAATTGTAGATTTTGCAACCACTATGTCCAAGGAGAATTTTCTATACATTAAAAAACTATAAGATGCTAATAGAAATTACACATAGAGATTATGTGAATAATAGATTGTCCCTCTTCTTCAAATTTATCATTGATATAGGATACATATAAGAATATATTATTGAACTCATCAGTATGTTCTTAAATGGGAGTTATATGAAACATCATGAATGTAAATTGTTTATATTTCATATGTAGTTATCTTATCAATGATAAGTTTATATAAATTTAATCCACCTTAAAAAAAATCTAGCAGTAATTGTTTAATAAGAATCCTCCCCTATAAACATATCACCCAAGGATAATGCCACAAAACTATGTTAATTCCTCAAGATGTTAGGAGGGAAATCTGAGTATATGTAGATAGTCTTTCCATTCAATAAATGACTTAATTGATGATTATTTAGACTATATAGTTCAACGTATATCATTTTTTAGACTAAAAATGATCTCATATTTATAAACCACAAATTGAAATTTTTATTAACATCTAATTTATTTATCTCATATGTATTATAAGTTATTTTAATTCCCATGAAGCTCTAATGCCACTTGTTGAGATATTATGTCTGGTTATGCCTATAAAACTATTAGAATCATGCACCAATAGAACAGTACCATTTTTAGTGAAATGAGAGACCAAAAGGAACAATCTATGAAAATTGGTAAACAGAGCTAATTGAAGAAAATAAGGAAATATATAAGAGAGAAATAGGATTTTACAAGATTTGATACCAATTTGGTCCTAATACATGGAATGAATTCCACTATACTACCTATCATTTATTAAATATTAAAATTTTTTACATCGAAGCTCTACGGTATGATGAATAAGCTAACAAGAATATGAATATAAAACTGTACAAAATCCAATGAATAGTAATAATAAATATTAAAAATAAAACTGATTTAAAAATTGATAAAATAAAATGGAATTCTATGATTTATTTATGGGGTAACCAATCACCATACATCTCACAATTGGGAGAAACATAATCTCTATTAGATCATAACTTCAGGTTGAACTCTAATGATAAAAAACAAGGGAATCAATGTGTTTGGAATGGAACCACACCTCTATTAGGGTTAAGATCTTCACAATCAATGTATCTATTTTTTGAATTAGTATCAAGAAAACTTATTGAGATATTATAACTAATATTATCTTTAAATATGAGATAACATGATAAGAAACACTGATACGACTCAATGATCATTGAAACAACTCATCCGAACGTGGGAAATTTGAGAAATAGATGGGTATAATTACAACCCTAAAATTTTCGAAAATAGTAAAATAGAACATCATTAACATGATAGAGTTAAAAAATAAATCATTTTATAATGGTAAATCAACTAATATATTAATTATATTTACCAACCCACCATCGCGTAATGTTCAATAAACCGTAACACTACTATGCAAGGGTCAATTAACCCTAAGATGAAAAAAACTAACTGTATGACTCATATAATGGTACAGAATCTAATTCACGATATATGTAATGGTCCTTAGGGACTCCTATAATGGAAAACAAAAAATATTATCGGTAAACAATATGAGCAGTGAAGAAAAAAATGACTAATAAAAAAATAAGAGAAATATAACAAGGATTAAAACTGATAAATGCATTCAAAAAACTAAAAAGGAATTGGATTAATTTTTGAAATAAATTATCATAATAAATAAATGTCAAAATTAGGATACTTCCTTCTAGTGTTCTCTATTGTTATATGAAAAATCCCTCATTTCTCCTCTCCCCACGAGTCTACTCTGCCCTTCCCAATTGTGCATACTCATGTTGCCCCTTCCCCAATTAATTTACCCATGGATACATCCTATAATGGCCATTCCCACCACCATATCTCCTTGAACCATCACATATTTCTCCATAAAACTCTATTCTCTCCTAAATTATCCATTCCCAAACATACCATCACCTCATGGATATCACGCAATGGTGTTTTCTATCACCTGGGTATCATTTTTTGCTCTCCCTAATCCCTTTCTCTACCTCTTTCCCCTATCATAGACTTGTTATAAAAAAAAAATGTGGTGATAACCTTTCACACCATTTCTAACATTTTTTAAGATTCATAATAAATATATCTATTCCTCCACAAGATTCATGTTATCAATGTTTTAGTACACCATCAAAGTGAAATTATTTTTCTATTTCTTGTTTCTTAATGAATGTATCGTATATTATAAAAACCATTGTAAGATATTAATTTTCAATATATTATATAATTATAATGTTCTGGAATGAATGTATACCTATAGATGTTGTTATATGGATGTTTTAGTGTTTGTTTTTTAGATACATTTCTTTTTTAATGTTTTATAATTTCTATGGTTTCTAATCTTTATTTTGATTTAGGGTGTTTTTATGATATTTCAATTATAATTGATATCATTCAGTTTTTTTGTGTAGTTTATATATATTTTTTAAATACATTAAATAATTTTGGTATTTTCTGTTACAATGGTCTAATTATTCAGAATCATGATTATAGATTTTTTGGGCTTTCTTTTTTTTTTCAATCAATTTGAAATTTCATGTCAAATGATGTGTCATAAATATGGAACCATACCATTCATAATGTATTAACTTGGACTAAGGAAATTTGGTCACACATTAGTGTATATTAAAATTCTATAATATGAATTAGTTTTATGATACTGGTAAAATGAATTCATATAAATCTATTAGTGAATTATCAATGAAAAAATAAAATTAAAGTATAATCATAGTAATAAATAATGTATAAACATCTTCATTAATAAAAATAAAATGTTCCAATATAAACACATAATTATATATGATATGTAAGTACAATATTAATTTCATAATAAAATAAATTATATATTGGAATCAATTTTCCAATGAAACTGATAATATTATTGAAAAATATTAATTTTTTATAGGCCATGTTTTATGTCCAATTATAAGCTTAATTTAATATTATGTAATTATTTCAGTTTTGTCAATTTCATTATATTTTAGGATAAATTTTTGTATATACGTAATTTTTTTTTTAATTTGTGAATTTTTTACATTTAGTTTCAAAAAAGAACATGTTTTAATAAAAAAAACTATTTTATAAGTGTTCATAAATAATTTTAATATTATTTTTGAATTTATTGTGTTTTTTAAAAATGTTTCCTCGTGAACATATAAATTATGGGTTTGTTTATTTTTAGTGTCTTTACATTTTCTTGATTTATTTATTATTTTATTTTATAATCGGGGATTCTTGTATCCACATGGAAATTTTTTATTATTTATTTGGTGTTGTATATAATTTTTTTTATTTATTAATGATAGTTCCTCATTTTTTTTTAATTTTTTAAGGACTAAAGGTATATCTATAAATATGGAAAATTTCATTTTTTGAGTAGGCACATGTTAATTTTATGTATTAACATTATCATAATTGTTTATTTAGTTTTTGAATTCCATATTTGGATATTCATTAATCTATTTCTATTTTTTTATAAGAGATATTAATATATTTAGAAAATGAAATGTATTTGAGTGGGATTGATTTTTTAAATAGATTTTCTATGGAATATGTGGATGAGATTTACCATTCCATTACATTTACGAGAAGGGTTGATTGTGGATATATTTTATATCCTTCTATAAAATATAAAAATATAGAAAACTTCAAAATGGGATACTATGAAGGAATTTTTTTTTATTAATGGATTTTAATTAATTGTAAGATCTTAACTCAACATGGAGAATACTATGTTTCATGTCACTAATAAGGTACCATTTATGTAGTGGAAAACATTTCAATGAACAATCATGTCATAATATTTATAAATGAACTTGGAAAAGAGTTCATACCTAAAGGTAATGAAATGGGAACTGATGGGGTTGGTTGAAGTAAACCACTTTTATTTACAAAACTGGATATAACTAATTTCGTTGAAATAATTGATGACACTTGGATAGAATATTACCATATTCATACTAATTTCTCCAATTTTTCAATTACTATTAATGTTTTTTAATTTAATAACACTAAATCATTAGAAAAACATATATTATAATATGTTACATCAGTTCTAGTACATTTTCTTTCTAGTTGGGGTTATGATTCATTGAATCATACTACAATTCTTTCATGTTAGTAGAAAACATTAATTTAACAAATAAGACCTTTAATAATTATTTAAAAAATTACATGTTGTTAATAAATTATAATTATCATCAAAAAAATTTCTTTCTAAAATCCATCAATAAAAATTTATAATTATTCCCAAAAATGTAAAAAACCCATTACTCTGAAATAAACAAAAAAATTTCTATTAAAACAAATATTTATGATATATTTTATCTCCATTAAAATTTTAAAATTATTAAGTTGGAATAAAAAGAAGAATGAGTAAATCGATAAAATTATCTAGTATTTGAACACGGTAACATTGAATGATTTTAATAGGAGGAACACAAAATTTTCCCAAGATATTTTAAATGATGATTTTTATTTAGGAGATGATTGTTTTAACCCTTTCAAGTTAATGGATGTGGAAAATCATAGTACATGGATAATTTTTCCCTATATAATATTTCTTTTGTTTTTTGAAATAACCATTTTTCATATCATCAACCTTAATTAAAACACTAAGAGGATCCCTTGATAAGATTGATGTGTACTACTAACATTTGATTGAGGAATTAAATGATTAATTATCCAATAGTATTCTGAATATTCATATTAAGGATAATGGGATTTTTAGTCATCAGGATTCATTGATTCATACAATTAATTAAATCCATGTTATACATATTATACATAGTGAAGTAAAAAAGGGGATTTTTCATGCCTATACAATAATTATAGTATTATGTCAACATGGTTGAAACACTTTAAATAGTCTTCATGCATTGGTGATATAATTTTATTCCTTTGAAATATTATTTCTAAAAATGTAATTTTATTTTATTTAGAAATAGAATATGGTTAAACAAAAAAATAAATTATAGGTGATTAATTTCTAGCACAACTTACCTTCACAAAAGTCCAAACTATTTTTATATTTGAGGACATTTTCCACGTATGACACTTTATATTACTATAAAGATAATTCATCATACTCCTAATTGGATGACTTAATTTTTTTTGTTCTATATTAGATAGATAACTTATTGATAAACAACAAAAAATTCATTCTTATTGAAAAAAATTATGGAATAATGAAATAAAGATAATTCGTTGAGTTATAAGGATGTAAAAAGATATTTTAATTTCCAGAATTTACATAATGGGATTGAGAAAACTACTACAAATAAAAACACCTTATGGAAAAAAGGTATACATTATTCTTATAAAATACAAAATAAGCAAGGATGATAAAGATATATTCCTGGAAATTTGAAAAAACGGAAAGGTGACTGATGGTTACTACTATAATTTATCCAATAGTGTTAGTAGGGATCAAATGAAATTAATGGTTTTAAGATCCATAATAATCAAATTAAATTATAATAATTTATTCTTGGGTAAATTCATAAAACATAAAAAATGTTGTTGAACGATTGATTTATCATGTATCTTATTTAGGAAATCATGTTCAATAAATATTTAAACCAATTATTTCCACGGTTTATAGGATAAGAAAACTCTTACTATTTTTCATAGGGACATGCTTTATCTTTTTTTATTTGATGTTCTATTTGATTGTATATTTAGTTGATGAAGTCATAATTTGAGGACTATTATAGTTCAGGTGGACATCCCGATTGAGGGGTACATTATTAAAATTGATTGGTATTTGTGTAAAAACACATACAGAGCTATCAATTTCAAGATGATATTTGATGAATGAGGTTATAATTGTTTTGTGTTACATATATTTATGATTATGGAATTAAATTATATACAACTATAAAGTATTATAATGAAACAATTAAATAGGGAACATTATTTACTCTTAAATAATTAGATTTGATAATTATGTATCAATAAATTATACTAAATGTTAAATGAGGTACCACAGTGATTAGGTAAGCTTTTTTGGATGAATATCATTTAATATCCCTTTAAACATTTGAATAAATTTTTTTGTAATTAACTATATATATAAATTTGTCAAATACATATTTCTAATCATAAGAGAAAATGTACCATTTCAATATTCATTAAAATAAGAAACCAAATTAAAAAATATATCCAGATGGTTTGAGAAATATCTATATAGTTTCTTTTTAAAAATTGAAATATAAAAAAAATATTATTTATAATAAATAATTTTCTCTCATATGTGATGAATATATATGTCAATAATCTATGATATTCAATTGATCATACATGGCTTGTTAAATTCAACAAACTAGTTAGTTTACCATTCAATGGAACACATCATTGTAAATATTACGTCGGACATGAGTTTTTATTTAAAAATAATGATGTAGATGATAAATGAGGATCAAAAAATTATGGTTCATATTTCCCATCAAATGATAACATATTTTATTATAGGAAACTAAGAGATTTTATTCATGTAATATACATCCACGGGATAAAATTTTATTATTAATGCCTGATGGGGTAAACAATGATAGTGGGAAAATATTATACTATTTAAATTTATATTAGTGATTTTAAATATATTACTATATTGAGTTGATGTGGAATTAATGAGCCTTTTTTATTTGAATCTCAAGATGTGCATGTTTACATTATCTCTGATATGTAAAATCTTGGTAAAAACCAACTAAACATATAATATATAAATTTTATTTTTTTTAATATAAATTATATAGATTGATATTAAAATTTATTATTATAATCCTATAAATTATTTTATTAATTTATAGAGCTAGAATTTTATTTTTCTTTTGAAAAGAAAATATTTTTTGTTATAAATAAATTGTTTTTCATATACTATATAGTTTTATTCAAAAGTTAATTTTATATAATTTATGATTTGAATTTGATAAAAGAAACATTATTTTTTAAAAAATATCAAAACATTGTTACCGTGAATTTTAATTATTTTTTTGATCATGTAATTATTTTAGTGAATAGTTAAAAGTACAGTTTTTAAATATACTCTATCTTTTTTGAAATTATCATGATATAAATCTGAAAGAAAAAATTACTAAACCTAGTTAATATATCTTACATAATAATATAAATTAATTATCATAAAATAATTATCAAATGATAAAAAACTAATTCTTATGACAAGAAAATTTTGAAAACATTTATTAATGTTGAAGTTATTCTCACACATTATTAAAAAAATCAAAATTGGTGTATTTATTTTTAGTGTGCGAGGGATTAAACTTATATTACAGTATTAAAAGATAAATATAGACAATAATAAATAATTTGGACATATATTTCTGATTTTTAAAATTATATGGCAGGATAATTTTTGAAATACCTATCCGATACTTGCATAATGTTAGAAAAGTGAAAATTACTATCTTAAAAATATTATCTAGAAATAAATGAAAAAATAACAAAATTTATATTTTTAGATAATTATATTAAGTTTTAATAAAAAAAATATTTATTTTAGTGATTTATTTTTATTATTATGTAATAATATTCTTATCAAAAACTCATACACAATGTCAACGTAGCACATTCACACAAAGAAGAAAAGTTAAAGAAAATGGTCTTAAATTATTTAAAAACATAATATTTTGATTATTTATGATCTATATTTATTTTTATCAAGAAAAATGATACAAAATATATGATTTAGATTTCAAATTCTATATTACATAAGTATCATTTTTTTAAAATGTATTATAAGAATTAACCAAAATGTAATTAAAGGGTATTTAATTTTAAAAAATATTTTATGAATTGATACAAAAATTAATTAATATTATCTTATGTAAGTTTGGTTGGGAAATTGTCTTTCATATCATATATTTATTATTTGATAATAAATTTATATTTCAAATTACATTCGTGTCCCTTTATAATTGAATATTTTTTTAAATTCTATTGAGGGTTTTTAATAAAAGGGGAGTCATTATAACTTTACTAAGATGAATCTAAAGTTGATTTTTATATAAATATTATAACTAAATACCTCTTTATACTTAACTATACATATTTAAATGTCTTAGGCATCACCAAATATACTTTATTTGAGGTCTTTGTCTCCAGTCCAAAGGAGGTGGTTCTAAGAGAATGGTAAGAGTTCCCAAGTCACATTTCTCTTTCTTATTTATGACCCATTGTCTTAAAACTCTTTTAAAAAATATCATAATTTTCTTCCAATATTATATTTTCATGTTACTAGTATATTTATGATCTATTAATAATTATGTCTGATCTATTACCCCTCATTAAACTCTTTTACATATATTGTTAATATGTTAAAACACGTGTTCTTAAAAATGATTTCTTTCCATATCAGTTATAATTTTACACTTTTTAATTAAATAATTAATCATTAAAAGTAACACTTAAATATTACCATATTTAAAATATAATATTTTTATAATACTTAAATATTTACTATGTTTTTATTTCTTTTTAAATCTTGAAAAACAATTCACGCCATAGATGTTTTGCACCATCAAAGTAAATGATGATGTTTTAATGTACTTATGTATTCCATATATATTATTTAATATAGATTATAAAGATGACTTAAACATTTGTGTTAATTTAAATTAATTATTATGATTCTTTAGTTATAAATTGTCTATCTTGACAATTTATGTAAACGTAAACAATTATAGTTATTTTTAACCATAAAAAACAATATTTTCCTTGAATATTCTATGAGTAGTGAATATTTCTTAACTTATTGTTCTCAAATGATTATAAAATGATATGTAAATAAAAACATAAAAAAATATAGTGCTTATATAACCCATGGAAAAATATATTCTACATTTACCATTATTCTATAATAGTTTGTGATGTTATGAATCAAACTATCACAAGACAACCGACGTAAAATATACTAGTTTGGTAAATTAGTGAAAATTGAAAATAAATTATATAAAATGATTAATAATATGTTAATAAACAAGGAAAATATTTTTTTCATAGTTTTGGTTCTAGATCCTTTTTATGTACATGAAACACCTTTTAAAATTAGATTTAGAGGGAACCCATTACATGGATCCTTGGACATGAAACACAATACCAATAAAATACAGGGCCTAAAACCCTTTACATTTTCTAAATAACACATAACCCATTGGACTATTACATGAAATATAACCACTAAAACAAAATATAACCTATGTCCCTTATATGTTGTATTCCCCACCCGTCGTCACCACCTGACGATCCCCGTCACTAGCCCCTTATGATTGAAACCATGACCATTCCCATCAACTTCCTGAAATTTCTTTTCTGATTATTTTTATCCGTCAACTACTTGTTCCCTCACACCTATGATCTACTAACAACTCCTTATGAAAAAAAACTTTTTTATATCCTTCTATAAGCAGTTCCTATCAAGATACCTCCATCACCACTTGAAGAACACAAAATATACCCATATTGGTCCTGATATAACATCCTACTAGATTCTATGGTTTCCAACACACAGCTCCCACCCCCAAATCAGGGAATCCGAAAATAATTTTTTTAACCCCCAAAACTGGATCCAGATTAGCAGCACCCATTCCAAATGAATGGGTACTAGTCTACTTGAAAATTAATATTAATAATGTAAATAAATAAGAAAATATTATTATTCAAGAGGGTATAATATGTACATGGTGAGTATGGATAGGAGGTAACATATTTTATTTTGAAACATACATTAAATATCTTAAATTATTTATTTTAAATTCAACTATTTAATATCTTATATGAACATTTTTTATTATCATTTATTGATCATTAGCTGTATTTTAATCTCCTATTTAATTATCCGCCCAGAAAACAAATTTCAACTAATTAGTTTAATATCATTTTCCTTTTATGGGTTAATTGAATTTTCTTGTTCTTATGGGTTCAAAAGTATATTTATCTGAGTTTAATGGTGAAAAGAAATATAAGAAGTGTTTTATTCATGTTAAGGTTATTTTAAATTATATATGATGAAAAATGAGTCTATTATAGATCTTAAATTCCTTGGGAAACACATTATTATCTAGATAAAATATGTTAGAAATAGTTTAATTGGTTAATTATTTTTATCAGCTATTATACGAAAGATTTTCAGAGTGATTATGAAACTAATGCCCTAAGTAACCATAAAGATTGTTATTTCACCTATTTGTCATATTATTTTTGAGTCGAATATGTTGGTTTTATATGTAGTTATAGGTTTTCGGGTTTTGAATTTTATTAATTAAAATTGAAAATTTTATGCATTTTTAAGTTCATTCAATAGACTAATGGGTTTTTCCCTTTAACACCCCTTATTGATCCTTATTTTCTTATCCCATGTTTTTAAATTATTTTACATGTTTTATATATTAGTAATAAAAAAATTATATAATTTCTCGATAATGTATTTTTTTCATGATTAATACAAGTGTGTCATTTTAAGAACATGTTTTTATGGTAAAAATTATAGACCAAGTGGAATCATGAATAATGTATTGTAATATGGATTCCCATACAATAAAATAAAAAATTTAAATGGTCATGAGAATGTATGTTATGAAATATTTTCTATAAAATAGGTAATTATTTATTAATTATGTATTTGTATTTATAGATGAAATTATTGTATGGTTTAGATACATTTTGGGGTTTTAATGTTGATAAAGAAAACAAATGAATTTAATATTTAGGAATAATAAATCAGTTTTATCTAGATGAATAATTAATTTATGATCAAATTAACATGATATAAATTTTAATTATTCTGATGAATTCCATTTTGATCCTACTAATATATTTTTATTTTAGAATTATTTTTATAGAGGTAAATAAAGTGTTTTATATGTTCATTCTATTATTTAGTAAGTGGGAAAACACAATATTTGTGTGATGTATTATAAATTTAATCAATATGTATAATTTAGGTATATATCTAAAAAATATACTTGAAGTGATGAACCCATATATTATTACTAGACACACATTTGAGGAATATTATGAATGATGAAAATTAAAAATTCTTACATATAAGGGATTAGATTGGATAAAAGATCCCAAAACATTTATTAATGATAAAAAAACAATGGTTTTTAGTACCATTATATTGTGATAAAATTAATTTTGATAGGAATAGTAAACTAGATGGATTTTATACAATTTTTCATCTGTAATAGGATGGATCTCATCCCTTTAAATATTCATTCTTGATGTCTTTCATTTAATTAAATTCATTATCTATAGTAAATGTGTCAACCTAAATTTATTCCCACTATCCTTTATTCATTTATTCCATTCAAATAATATAAAATCAATTTAATCCATTCATAATGGATTATAACTCATGAAACCCTGTCGGAATATGCATGCACCTAATGTTGTAAATAGGTAGAAGATACTTAAACTCACCCTAAAAAATTGGGTGAAACACATTATATCATATATATATTATATAAA
The DNA here is from genome assembly GCA_963277665.1 of Viscum album. Lineage (NCBI taxonomy): Eukaryota > Viridiplantae > Streptophyta > Magnoliopsida > Santalales > Viscaceae > Viscum > Viscum album. Next base: position 908,873,188 of record OY728133.1, on the reverse strand, counting down.
TGTATTTTTATTCCAGAACTAATTATATCTCACATTTACTATGATACATATGTATTTTATTGAAGACTACAAAAAAATATTGGGAAACTGTTCAAAAATATTTTCATATATGTTATCATAAAACCGTATTTATTAAGGATCCAAATATTTATCCAAAAATAATACTTTTTAAAATACATGAACATGGGACCCTATGAGATTTAAAATCATTTTCAAATATGAAATATATATTTCAAATATGTGATAAATGAAGGAACTATAGAATACAAGAAATGTTACTCAATATATTGATGGATATTGTGTTATCTTTATAAAAATACTCATATATCTAAAAAACATTACCATAATAATATGTACCATATAAATAATATTTATACCAATATAAACCCTTTTTATATGACACTGAGTGACCAATGTACATTTAATATATCTATTTCATATATGAAAACTTGTTTTTTCTTATTTCAATTAAGTATACTGACCAAGATGAGGAATACAACACAGGTCACTCATGTAAATGATGATCACATCAAAAATACCTCATCTATATACCTTAGATCATCACCTATACCATTAATTAATAATTTACATTCATTTCCTTAGTATAGTTAAATCATGTTATTGATCTACTAACTATTAATTCAATTGAAAAAAAATCATTTATTTTGGGTTGCATATGACGACAAAATCAACAACATACCCATCCTCCCCCATATTAAATTGGTAAATATTAATACATTTTTACTTAAGGAATCAAAGTATTATATTTCTGAAGCATGGAATCCCACAAAACTAGGATATCAAGTCTTTATAATAAGTATACACCCCTATGTGTATCTATGATCATATGACATTCCTTATGATATACTTTACTATGTTAATCAAAGTAATAAGTCTCTATTTATGACACCGTGAATAAATTGTTTGTTTCATATACAACTCATAGTTATGACCACAAGATTCAATTCATGATTATCATTTTATATCATCCCAACCCATTTTACACTATAATGATCCTTGATTAAGAGAAACCCAAATAATTATTTTTAGTGGATATTTTCCATTTTACAATTTAAGTAAAGGTGTAGTATGAAAACAATTTAATTATTACACATTAATTCAGGATTCATTACAAAATAATAATTATTAAAACTAGGAATATTGACTACTATAGCATCATTTGGTAATATGGTACAATATATTAAAACATAAAAACTGGTGGTACATCGACATTATTGAAAACATCCATAACACTTTCATAATATTCCATCATTCTTAAAACGTCATTGGATAATATGAGGACATACATAAGAAAGGGCTGAGAAATGAATCACATTAAGGGTATAAAAATAGAATAAAATTAAGTCTTTCTTGAAACACAATAGTTATATCAATGAGATATAAAATGGGTGAGAATCTTTATCATGAATAATGTTTCATCCTATAACATGATAACATAAAGGTAACATGGGATAGTGGAAACAACATTAAACATGCCATCATAAACACAGATCAATGATAACTTCCAAGATGTCATTACATGGTGGAAAAGTCCCTTAATGGATTAGTTTCCCTCCTAAACCACATAAATTATGTATTATGAGATGAAACAATTTCCCAACTCATTGGAACACTATATAATTTCAGGTTCACCTATCTTCTTCATATCATGTACATGCATAAGTTTGTCACATATATCATTAAAATAATTATGTCTTTCATAAATTTCCTCACCAACATCATGGAGTGTGGGTTACATACATTGAATAACCCACTTAATTAAGGATGGTTATATCTTGTTGAATAACCTTGAGTAGACATGGAGGGTGGATATTCAGAACACAATATTTTGGCATCAAAAAACATAACGATAGTACTTAAACATTCATAAAATGTACTAATGATAGATAAAGGGTTCACTAATCATTTTCAAAACCAACATAAACTAAAATAAATGATGAAAAACATATCCCTAAATTATTGATTATAAATAAAATTTATAAATTGAAGAAGATTCTTAAATAAAGAGAAGAAAAAAAGACCCCATTTTAAATTTTGGTATAATAATGGCTTAGGTAAATAATATAATGAGGGGGTATAAATATTGACTCATTATTATGAAATTAATTTTATTTTAGATGGATCATTGAAACTTTATGATAACATATCCAATTTATATTCAAAAGGTTAAATACATATAATGTGCTTGATTTGAAAGAATATATTGGTCCCATACCTTGAGAGGGTGACTCTAAAAGATTCGAATGAGATTCTTGAGAGATTGGGCACAGTTCTGGTTGAATCTAGAGAGGTTATGTAAAAATAAGGATGTTATAAAATGTTTTTGAGTAAATAATAATGGGATATTTTGTGGGTTTATATTGGAAATGATACAGGAGTTCTTTATTATTTTCTAAACATGTGTTCTGGACTCTTTATAATAATGTAATAAAAACACAAAACATAACATGTTTCCTTTCCAAGGTTTCTAATAAAGAGGATTGGTTTCCTTTATTTTATATGTATAATGTGATAAATCATTAAAATATTTCCCTTGGTGGTGTGGAAGTGGTTACTGTTCAGAAAAAAATAACATAAAAATCGTGAAATATAATATTGGTTTTTCAATATTCATAAATGATTTATAAATTTAATCAAATAGCCAAAAAATAAAATTATTTTAAAGGGAAAAATTGATTTAGTTACAAATAGCATTTATAAAATGATTAAATCACTATTTGGCCATTATAATGTGATAATACACAAAATATATTTATACCATATTCAATTTTATAATTTAATTCAAGTGTCCTTAAAAACTAAGAAACTAAAGATTTGGTAATTTCAACATGTAGATTGAAAAAATAATATTTATTTTATATTTTTTTTAAATTTGAGAATTTTTACTTTTAAAATAATAATCGTTATTTATTGAAATACGAAGGATTTTTTTCACAATTATAGCTTTGAAAACATTACAAAAATTAAATTTTACTTAATAAAAACTATAGTATCATTTATATTTTAAATTTTTTTATTTTTTATTTTACTAACATATCATTTATTTTTAAAATTCTGAAATTCATAGAAACATAATATCTTAATTGAAATTGCATATTAACAAAAAAAATTATCAATTGAGAATGGATATAAATTACAATGTAATTACAATATGAATTAAATAGATTTATTATTCTATAAAAAATATGTATTTATTTTATCAGGGTCTCAATAAATAGAACATTATTACACCATAAGACCCCCTAGTGGTAAGTTGTGTGATATAAATATTTTAATCAGGTAGTTCGACGTACATGGTATGGAATGTGATTTCAATTAGATTGAATTTATTCCATAAATGGTCGCTTTTAGGATTAGGTTGTTGGATCTCATATTGGGATTGTTCATGATAAAATCTTAGAGATTCTATCTCCATCATATGTTTTGATAAATTAGACTAATATGGTATGATCCTACTAGTTGAGGCCATTTTTTCTCTTCTTTGTGTCAATTAGATTTATCAAATCCTTATATTTATTCTAATCATATGATCACTATTCAATAACTATATTTTCAATGATTATGATTATTAATGGTATTTTAAATTTGATAAGATATAATAAAATAAAATAATTGCATATGATTCCAATAACCATTATAGGTTTTTTACTTCAATCACGAAGATAAATTTACTTATAAATGTTTATGACATTACAAATTTCACCCCTTCAGAAATTTCACACTCAAAATTGTCATTTTAGACACTAAAATTGATTAGGGAAGTTCTATTTCATCACCTCATATAGTTCCGAGATATCTTATTCAAACTTTTGGTTTCTCCATATTACATCGACCAGGTTCATTATCTTATTTTCTGTAACATTGTCTCTATAATCTAATATCCTCACCTGTTACTCCTTGTATGAAAGATCATTCTCCAGAGCACCACCTCGAGATTCTGACCATGTAATTGGCATGGTATGTACTACCTCAAGAAGGATACATATAATAAATCATGTACATAATATAGTTTATGAGGTTGTTCTACTTGATAGGACACCACATTGATGTGATAAAGTATCTTGTACGGACATATGTATCTTGAACAAAGCATTTCATTCTTCCAAAATTTATTGAACTTATTTATTACAAATATATAGTGGAATAATATATATCCAACCTCAAAATATAGGTCACATTTAAAAATTTAAACTTAGAACTTATGATGACTCTTTTTAGCTTTTATGTTCAACAAAATGGTTTTGACCTTTTCCACCATTTCTTCAACAATTTCCAGTCCCAACAGTTTGCGTTCACCAACCTCATTTCTACAAGCATGTGTTTTCTATCTCTTACTGTAAAGGGAATAAAAATAATCCATTTGGATTATTGAGTGGAAACTATTATTATATGAGAACTAAACTATGGTAATATGTTTATCTCATCCTATTTTTATATTCTCTGAAAATTATCCCTATTTTTTATTGATTTTCTAGATTGTCCGACCATATTTCCCATAAGTTTTAGGGTGATAATTTTTGAAAAAGTTCATATTATCATTTATAGAATCTTATAGAATCTATTAGAACAAGGAGTTAATTATTTGTTATTTATTAGATACAATCAATATTGGTGTTACATAAAGCCTCCCCACTTATCTCTTGTATATCCATTCAAGTTGATTGAGTGATAATTCTTCTGGTATTATAATAAAGTGAGCAGTTTTGGAAATGGGATCCACCATAACTGATATAGCATTATTTCCTCTTCATGTATTTGGAATAATATTGAAAATTTCTAGGTTTTTTTTTTGTAATTTTCATTTATTTTGGGTAATTATTTCATTTAACCATTATATGTTTTCCTCTCAGGCTTCATTTTCTGACATAAAATACACATTGTTGTATATTATACAATCTTATTCTTTATATTGTCCCACTAATGGTTATATCATAATATTAATACATATTTTTTTCCTTAATAGATAAGGAATGTTTAGATATGTTCGTTATCCAATTTCTCTATATTCAACTCATGATTTTATGGTGAACATAGTAGTGTCCAAAATATTAATACCCATTCTTCATTAATTTTGAACTTGGAGGATTTCTCTTTACTTATATCTTCCAAATTCATTTTAATTTCCCTATAATCTCTTTGTGAAACATTTTCCTTCTCCAACAGGGATGTTAGATAAATAATTTTTTAATGGATTGAAGATATTCCTATACTTATGATTCCCATATATATCAATTTCAAGTCCATAAAGATTGAATCATTTTCAAGTATAATCAGTGATAAAATAGATTAATCCTTTCTACTTAGAGCATCTACCACTTTATTTTTGTCCCCAAGATGGAATTTGATTAAGAATTCATTGTCATTAACTTGATCTAACTATCATCATTGACTCATATTCCACTCCTTATATGGGAATATATACTTGAGTCTCCTATGATTCATATATATTTCATCATTTTCCATAAAGAGATATTGCCACCAGATTTTGTATTTGAATAATATTATGGATAAATATAGGAAATGAGTTGGGTTGTTCTATTCATGTACATTCTATTATATTGAGGCATAATCAATAACATTTTCATTCTCCATTAGTAAACCTCCAAATCCCTTATTCAATGAAACACTATATACCAAGAAAATATACCTACTTGTGGGTAGAAAAAGTAAATATGAACAGATAAGACTTTTTTTTCAACTCCTCGTATTCATTATTCTAAAAAACATGACTCTATTATGAGTTTTATTGTTATATAATTTAAAAATCATGAAAATTTATTACAAACTAATGATAATATCTATCTAGTCTATGGAAAGTATGGATATTTTTCACATATTTTGGTCTTGACCATCCTTTAATTTCATTTTTCATTGAAGAGTCCCTAGATACCCATTTCATGTGATAATGATCCCCATGATTTGGACTCCCTTAAACCAAAACTCACATTTTCAATTCCTTTCATAAATATTCTCAATTAATATGGTCCTTATCACAATTATAAGAAGCTTATCATTCTCCTCCTTTATTTTCGAGTATATTTGAATTCCATCTATAAAGACTACAAAAATTTTATTAAGGTGATCTATAAATAATATATTCGTCATCTCCATGAATAATTATATATAATTAATAATTTTTATTGGAATATCTATGAACTCATAGTTCATGTACCTTATATATACAATAGACTTGGGGATTTCTTCCGTCTATACCAATTCTTAATACATCGACCTAAGATCCACTTTAGATATGTATTAGGCTGCACATAGCTAATCCATCAAGTCATCAATTTGAGGAAGATTATAATTTTTTTATAAGGATCTTTTTTAGATCACGATAATCAATGAAAACATGAATTGACCCATCATTATATTTGATGAAGTTTATTGATGCACCACATGGTGAAGAACATGGATATGTGAAATATTTATCCAGATTCTCCAATAGTTGTTTCTTTTTCTCCACAAGTTCCTAAAAAACCATTCAATATAGAGATTTGAATATTGTAAAATCCCCAAGTATGATCAATTGAAAATTCAACCTCTCAACTACGAAAAAGATCACACATTTATTTATGAAACACTTCATCATATTCCTTCATAATGGAAATTTCTTTATGGAATATCTTTTCCTTAGACTTAGTAATTTGAGATATATAAAACTCCTCATAAGAAAACTATATACAAAATTTATATATGGTGAAAATGAATATTCATCATCCTCCAATAAAATATACTAAATTGGAGGATGATTAATGAAACAAAAGTGGTTTCCTTATCATGGAAATTTATGTTGGATCTATGTAACTAAATCCAATTTATTCACATAATTACATCAAATTACAATAAAAATATTTTCACAAAGTACAATAAGATGTTCAACCCATGAATCTTGATAGGAGAGGATTTATATACATTGGTTAAAATAATTTTCTTTTTTTCGGTTTTCATCAATATATTTAATTCTATTATTTTTTTGGTGTCTTAATAGTTCTAATAAACATGTGTGATTTGAAGGATTCAATTGAACTATGGTTGGAAACCCTACCATTAACATTTTTTTCTGGTTATAACTATATACTACATCAAAAAATATATGTAGTGATGATTTTATTCAAACTATTAAATGCATAAATGGGAAATCCATAACATTATAGGGATAACTTATAAATAAAATTTATTCCTTAACTTATGTATTTCTAGGATTCAAAAGATTTTATCCATGATTTATTTCCAAACAAAAACTCTTATAGTAACTTTTGTTCACATAACAATGGTTCAAAAAAATAATTTAAAATTACCAAATAATATCCCCTTGGAGAATCAAACTAGGTGTGTATCAAGGAATTTCTTAATGCACTAGTTATTCATTTCTTCTAGCTCAATAAGGTGTTATCATGTGTTAGCCCTATATAAATCTTTTCCAGAGCAACATCCACATGAAGAATCTTAAAATAGAATTATTTTATAGAACCCAATTACTATATACTTTACCTATATTGATGTATGTATTCATATATTTTTTGTTATCTATAATTATTTCTCTAATGTTAGTAATCTTAATCCCAAAAATAAACAAACATTTCTTTGATACAATCTATGACAAACCATACCTTTTGAACACATTAATTCATGATTAATTACACAAGAATACATAATAAAACCTGATATATCTATAATTATTCTTTCTTTGGGTAATCAGGTACATTATATTCCAACATAAAAACCGGTTATATAATGGTATTGTTGATAACATCTTTAACATGCTCATAATATTCCATTATTCTTAAAACTGAATGGGATAACCTGGGGACATACCAAAGAATATAGTGATATATATTTCCCAATAAGTGAATAAGCATGGAATAATATAAATAATGTTTTACATGTTATACAATAGGAATTTAAAATGGATATAAAATGGTTGATATTGATAAACAAGAACAATGTGGAATGATATAACATGATAACAAAAAGGCATCATTGGAATGTGGTAAAAATAAAACATGATATCATAAACATAGGTAAAGGATAACTATCGAGACATAATAACAGGGTTTCAAAAGTCCCATAATGAATTATATTGAATCCCTAATCCTATACAATATTTTTCATGATACTCAAACATTACCGAATGCATTTTTTCCCTATATAATTATGGGCACATCTATCTCTTTCATATCATGTACATGAACAAGTGTGCCACATATATCATATTAAATAAGGTTGTATTTCATCAATTTTAACCCCACTATAATGGACTATATTTTAAATTCAATAAATTAACATTTTAATGAATGATATGTTTATCTAGGTGAATAACCATTACTGGAATTGGGGGGTGGATATTCACAACCCAATCGTTTGGCATTAGAAATTATAGCGATATTTAGGTTTCATAAAAACATAACTTAAAGACTAAAAAATTGCTAAAATAAGAGATAAATTATATATCATCACTCTAAAATCCAATATAAATTAATAAATATGCGTAAAAACGTCTCTGAATATTTAAAATTTTAAATAAGAGGCATAAAATTATGAATATTATTGAATAAAGTGGAGAAGGAAATTGTCCCTTACTAAATGTCAACATAGTAACTACAGAGTTAAATGATATAATGAGAGGTAATAAATGATATCTAATTATTAGGATAGAAATTTGATATTATAGGGATATTTACCAATTTATTATAATATAACCAATTTATATTCAAAAGGATAAATACAAAGAAGGTTCTTGTATATAAAGAATGAGAGAGGTCCCTAACCAAGAGAGGGTGATTCCAAAATCATGGGAGGAGATTATTGAGACCATGGGGAAACTTTAAGGGGGATCTATAGATTGGAGGCTATAGTATGTATATATTCTATGGTTTTTTATTGAAATGTATGGAGTGATTGGGTGGGTTTATATATGAAAAGAGAGGGGAGTTCGTTAATATTTCTGAAAAATGATTTTTGGACTCTTAATCTAAAAGTAATCAAAACCAAACAAAATTCCAATGTTTTTCCCATGGTTTCTTCCAAATAGTTTTTTTCACTTATTTTATAATTTAAATGGCATAACTCATTAAAATATTACCCTTGGTGACATCAATGTGAGTTATGTACAAAAAGACATGAATTCAAATCCTGAAAATATACTATAGGTTTTGGAGGATTCATAAATGATTTATAAAATTAATCAAATAACAAAAAAATCAAATTATTTTTAAATTGAAAATATATAATTTTTTGTGAATACCCTTTAAATAAATTATTAGTTCAGTTTTTGTCATAATGATTTCATAATAAATACTGTATATTTATATTATATTTAATAATTTTTAAAAAAATAGATTTTCTCAAAAAATTATGAAAAATAAAACATTGAATAATATCATTATGATCGTTAAAAATATAATTTTAGTTTTAAAAAATAATTTTATAATTATTTCATTATTCACTTTTTAAACAAAAATGTATGTTTATGAAAAAATGTTTTTTTATAATAAATTTTTTTCAACCCATGTAAAAAATAAATTTTACATGATAAAAAATATATAATAATTTATGTTTAATAAAAAATGAATATTATTATTTTATTAATATATATACTGTGTTTAAAATTTATGTATTCTTAAATATGGAATATCATAATTTAAATTTCATATTAAATAAATAAATAATCTGTGTGTTTTCATATGAAAATCAAAATCATCTAAAATGTAATGACAGTAAGAAGTATGTATATTTTCTATTATATAAAATATTATTATTATTATTACTATTTTATGGATAAATATACATTTACTGAAAAAAACCCTATACGCAAGGTGTGTGATAGTGATATTTTCATGGGGTGGTTCAGTATGCATGGTTTAAGTTGTGATCTCAATGATCATGAACTTCTACCATAAATGGTTTTCTCATGCTTTAGTTATTGGATCATTGATTTTGAATGGTCAAGGGAATATTTCATAAATACTATCACCGATGGATGCTTTGATAATGCGCTTCATAGGGTGTGATCCTACCTTTCATGACCATTTCTTCCCTTGTCTGCGTCAATTCGATTTATCCAAACCCTATATTTGTACTAATAATATGATCACTATTCAATCCTATATTATTAATGGTAATGATGTATAATGGTATTTTAAATACATTAGGATATAATAAATAATATTAGTGTATATTTATTTTTGTAACCATTATAGAGTATTTAATTCAATCACAAAGGGAAATTTTTAACAGAATTTGGGTTGTTGCATGTAGCACACAAAAAATAAAGATAAAATAAAGGATTCATTTATTTTAAAACATTGATAAATTTTATATTCTTAAACAATATTCTAAATATATAACAAAACCATAAATAAGAATCTATTTATCATATCATATATGATAAACAATATATTGAGCCTTAAGTTTACTCCATTTACAAGGTAAGAGATAACTCATTACATTTAAGTAATTCCTTCCACATCTCTTTGTGATAATTTGATAAAACCCTCCCACTAAGTTATATAGTGTGTAATATATATTAACTAATCTAGTTTGAATAATTTTGATAAATTTTAATTGTATTCATGGTGTTAAACTCATTGAGTATATTAAAACTAATCAACCTCTCAAAAAATGTTATGGTGTTATATTTTATAATCCACATAGAAACATTTATAAGACCATCAAAATCTTTATATATGTGATCAATACCATAATATTTTTTCTTATAAATAAATGTAAATATTTACATTTTTAATAAACAGTATACCCTAAACTATTTTAATATATAGAAACATTCACTTCATTGTGCTAAACATATGTACCCATTTATACATTTCATTACCATTAGACCCAATTTTTTTTTGGAAATCTAGTGATTTTAACTATGTAAATATACTGGAATAATAGTGATATTTATTTTAATAAAATTAAAAAATGTCACCATTTAATTTTTTTACAATAATATATCATAAATTTTTAGTATATTATGTTAAGATTCACTCATTAATTTTATGGAATAATATTTTCTTTTTAATGATATGATTATCTACGATAAAATATACTCCCACTATTATCTTAAAAAATAAATTCCATCTCTTAATATTTTTTAAGATTATATAAAAATTTATTTGTTTTATGAAATAAAACTTATTTCCTTTTATTATAAATACATAAAAAATAAACTACTATTTCTATATCATATATGGTATCTTATGTGTTACGAAAATTTTTCTAATAATAATATTTACTCTTTCATGATATGTCACTAATGAGTTATGGGAAAAAATTCCCAATATTTTAAATAGTAATATGAACATTTTTTCCTTGATAAATCAATTTTATCCTTACCTTATTTTCCAAGAATTTTATAGAATCTAATGATTCATATACCATGAATATTCAATCAATCATTTGAAATTATTTATAATAATAAAAATTCAACATACAACTTTTATAATACTATAAGTGAAAAGAAATAAATATTCATATCCTTCAATGATTTATCTGATATTGGTATACTATTTATTTTCAATTCATTTATATAAATAAAACTTTACTCATTAGTTGAATGTAATATATAATCTCAATCAATTGTTTTCATTGATTTCAAAATCCTATTTATTTACCACACATGTAAATTATATTTTTGGTATCTCATATAATTTCCCATTAATGAATTAATTTTTATAACACCAATAATAACTATATACATTCCAATGATCTTAAAAAATTCATTTACATATCACAGACAATTCCATATCATGGAATTATTCACACCCCCTTCTTAATTATTAAATTTTTTCATTCCCTTTGCTAATAGAATAAAAAAATTGGACTATGTGACTAAATTTTCATCTTCATGTTTAAAAAGATTACCCATTTTCAATATTCACACCATAAAATAATTTGAAAAATATTTTCAAAGTTCATTTTTCTCAATATTTTGAGAATACAGTGTATAATTTTCTCAAATAGTTCTATATTTTCTAAAATATTTATTAGATAACAAACTAAATAAATTCCTACACCAGAACAAGTGATAAGGAAAAATATAGTCTCACAAAAGGAATTAGAATAATCAATTTAATTAAGAACAAGAGAAAATAATAAAATTTGTGAGGTTATTTTTCATCAAATGCCTTTATTATTCTCCTAGGAATCCATATATATATTTTAAATATTTTCAACACATTTTTACTCATGGAGCTATTTCTAAAACACAATGAACATCATTTTTATTTTTTTTACTAATTTATCAATATTAGGTGTTAATGATAAGAAACATCTCCCACTCAATGTATGAACTCAAAGTTAGGTGATTATGACATTTTTTATAAACAATAAATTATTTTTCAGATAAGTATAATGTTTTATATATTTTTAAAAATTAATTTTAATGAACATGCTCCATGTAAGACTGATGAACATGCAATCACATTCCTTTAGTGATCCATGATCTATGTTTCACAATGTAATGAACCCGATTTATATTTTCTACCACCACATAGTTAATTATGATTGGAGTTATCCCAATCAAAATAGATGTGACACCTGGATAGTTCAATGAATAACACTTTGTCGATATCCATCATTTGGAATAAACACAACTCTATTCCCCCATTAACCTAAACTTATTAGGGTCTTGCAACATGATTTACACTAAGAAAATGATTAGAAATTTTTGGACAAAGATTATCAATGGGAACAAAGATTTTGAATGACCTATACAAGATTATAATCTATAGTTACTCATAACATTATTTATGTACATAAGATAATCTAAGGGAATCCAACTTTAGTATAAACTACTTGGGTGGATGATCAACATCTTGAAAATTTCTTCTTTAGAAGGAATATGAGGCTTAGTATTTAAAGAGTCCTTTAATGTCAAAAAAATGTAATATAAATCATATAAATACAAAATTAATAAATATTTCATTGAATTTTATCTTAATCATTTCATGTTTTATAAATTTTTTATGCATTATTTTGGTGACTTGGTTTTTGAATCCTTATTCCATCCACCAAATTAATGTGTTCACATTATTTTAATGTGTAATCTTTTACCCAACCAAAAATTTGTGTTACTCACCCAAATATAAATTCCAATCATATTCAAACATAAATGTATGCATCATATGCATAAGGAATATGAAAACTTAATGTAAATATTTACAGTTATATGAGATTCAAAAACACTACATTACTATGAATGGATCTATATATAACCAACCCCTACCTTTATAGTAAAGTAATAATCCTCTATGTTAGTGTGATGTTTGACCAAAAGTCCCTTTACATAGGGATACCGTACTGAATAGAAAATTCAATTAGTGGATTCTATAAAATATAACATACACAAACTATTCCCAAAAACAAAATTCAATTTAATAACATAAATTAAAATCCACAATTAAGGTTGAGGAAAACTATATTTTATAGAGTCGTTCCTATCTTGTAATTCATGGATCTATCTACAAGAAGAAACTTATCACGTAAATAAATCATACACATTATTCATACTAAAAAAATAATTCATAAACCTAAATTAATTAGGGAATAAAATCTAAATTCAATTTTATTTCATAAATTTAATCATGAGAACATGTCAAGAAATGTTCATAATAAATCTTAATATAAATCATTTATAATTAATATTAACATTATTAATAATATATAAACCCTTTTATATACCATTGTTATAGGAATTATCACTTTTTTATTTCTTTATATAGAATTTAAATACAATCCTATGATGGTATATTGATTATAAAAATTTCATAATTAAATTTATGTTATGTATATTTTTTACTTAATATAAATATCATTTAATTTATTTTAACTTTTAATTAAATGAATCATAAAAATATTGATGTCTTTTAAATAATATGTTTAAATAAGTCTATCATCAAATTCTGATCAAATCAAATTCAATAGATTATTTAATATTCATAAATCTAGGTATACACAACTTTATGCTTTATCTGATCAATGTAATTTATAAATCATTTTAACTTACACTCATGATTACTCAATGAATATTCTATTCATCATTATAAAAAATATGAATTATCATATGAAACTTATACATTGAAAACAAATTTTATGAAACCTAATAATTAACATCAATCTTGTCAATCATATTATATAAAACATTAACAATACAGAATAACATAAAAGATTAAAGAATACAAAAATAATTTTATTTAATCATTAGTAATAATTATGAATTTACATATTTATTTTAATTATTATTAAAAATAATTCTAATTAATCACACACTTATGAATTATAATTTAATTATTAACTATAAGATAAATATAGAAAAATATCATATTTAACATTGTCTTATTTTTTTTCAATTAAGACAAAAACTAGTTTTTTATAAAATATTTATAAACAATATGTTTATTAAAATTGAAATTATTACTACTATAACATCTATTACATGCATATTAATACCATTGTATTGTATGAAATTATCTTTTATGTCAAAACTAATCTAATTTGAATGTTACTATTTAAATTACAATCAAATTTAAATATATGATATTATTGTGAATTAAAAACCTTTTATAATCAGATATCTATTATGTAAATTATCTACATAGTTTAAATATCATATAGTTAAATATTATTTAATATATAAATTTTTTACTCAAACGCTTTTTATATGATATAAATAATGTTTTCAAAGCACCATTTTAGTCTAAAAAATACTAATTAATTAATTATTAAAAATTTAATACTTTAAATATAAACACCTTTATTATTTTCCATAATATATTTAATTTATTAATTTTGTATAAATTATTTTATAAATTAACATTATAATTTATTAATAAAAAAATTATTTTAATATTGCAAGGAATTCCATATAATTTTTCCAATGGTAAAACTATTTTTTCTATAACTGATAAACATTTTATAAACCATTTAAATATAAATAAAATTCTTAAAATTAACGCATAAATATAAATGTAGTTTTTTAATAACTATTTAAAAAAATTAAAACATCTAAAAACAAATTTTTTTAATTGTTATTTAATTTATAAAAGACTTTTAAAATTTCAATATGTATTCTAAAAAATATCTCTTCCAATTATTGTTAAATAATTCATAAATAAAATATAACTCTTGATTCTCTGTTTTATGTAATTTTTCCACTCTACTCTACATTATGTAAATTATACTATATAATGCAATGTAATGCTTCTATGATTACGTTACAATATTAGGTAATTTCCAAAGGGGAAAAAATTACAATTTCATAATTCATTTATTTATAGAATTTTAAATGAAACATGTTGATTTGTTAAGGAAAATGGATTTGATACCACTAATAAATGTTATATGTTCATTATAAAATGAGGATGTAGATGAAAAGCCATATTTTTTCAATCTAGCCTCGATGGAATCTACATGTATAATTTTAATAACATATAATCTTATGAATACATATAGTGATGAATCAATCATTTATTCTTTGATGCACGTTTGATAAAGATCACAAGAGTAACAAATCACATATTCTTACCTTATAGGGATTACACCAACCAAAGGATCCAAGATCCATTCATGAGGAGATGATAACCTGAAATAGGTTATTGTTCCACCACACAATGAAATTATATTTTTTGGAAGTAATAGATAATCAAGAGGCTTACATAGTATTTATGTGTCCACAATAGGAGGGATCTCATGCCATTATACAGTCAATATTTAGATGTTTCATTTAATGATGTGCATTATCCAAACTCAAAGAATCAACATATTAGTATTAAAATTTTTATTTATTTATTGAATCCAACCCATGAATATACATTCTATTAAATCCATTCATAATGGATTATAACTAATGAATCCTTTTGGGAAGATTCTAGCACCTAAAGTTGTGCCTAAAAGGAATATACATGCACATAGGATAAAATATTGGGTGAAATGTATTCTATCATATGTATAAGAAATTTTTTTAGTGAATAACCAATAATTATTAGAGAATGAGGTAGGATGTAAATATATTGATAATACCCCTTTTAATCAGAAACATGAACTTGTATGAGGGGGATCTGGGTATTTTTTTTCTTTGTTAACTCAATTAACAAAAATAATAAGCTATGATACCCACAAAAGGGAGTGAAAAAAAATTTCACAATGGTTTAAAAAAATATTATATCATTTCATGTGACAACATCCAGAATCATTTGGTGGGATATCTCATATCATGATCAATAAATTATGGATTAATGATTTTTAGGAGATATTTAATGACTTGGGTTATTCAGAGCATTAGAATGCAACACATATAGTTTGTCATCATTAAGTTAAATTTGACTAGTGGTGTCTCTAGTTAATGATAACACGGATAATAATTATATTGATACCATGTTTTATAAGGTATTTTAAGATCATATTCTTGAATTTTTTTAAAAGGATTCAGATTGGAATAAAGTGTAAATTTTTATAGTTGAAGGATATAAAGAAGGCCCAATTTCTTCTAATAATGAATGTTTTACTAGATTATTATGGAATGAATAAAATAGTACTCTAGAATATGAATTTAAAATTTATTTATTTTAAATAATATTAAAACCAATTTTATGTAACGCTTTGGATACTCGTGAATTTGGATGTTATGGGGAATTTTTATGGCCTGCTAAAATAGTTGAGAGGGAGTTTTTTTGACTCTTATAGATCTAATAACATCAAGGATAATAAGTGAAAAATGTGAAAATATATGGGGATTGAAATAATAAATATATTTACACGTAGTATAATAAAATTTCATTTATGCATTTAATTTGGTAAAATAAATAATGAGGAGTGCCATATATGATCTATAAAGTGTTACAGATATAGTAAATTTTGATAAATCACTAGTGATTTATATAAAATGAGAAATTTTATTCACAGTAAATTTATGAATGTAGTGAAATATTTTAATTATAATAAGATATTCTGTTATGAAAATTTTTATATAAATATAAGTATCAAATATGTAAATTATCATGATCAGAAATAAATGGGTTTGAAAAATCATTTTCTACTAATATGGTTGATATTCGTCCATAAAATGAAGTAGTGATATGTACCATATTTTTTACTCTAATTATCTTAATATCTTATTTAACATTGGATCTACACAGATGGAAAATTAATGTTTTTTTATTTTGAAACTAAATAAAAGGAATGATTTGTTGGACAATGTAAGGGGGGGGGGTCTAAAGTGGGTTAGTCCAAGGAAATCCTTATAAATAATTTTATTCGAATCCAAATAGAATAAAATTACTGTTTGAAAGAATAATCATCTCCTCTTCATAATCCACATTACATGTAAAGAAATCATATTCCCTGTTCTCTTTTTGATATGTAAAAGGATAACCACATTTTAGAGAAACATTCTGTTTTAATCATTAATAATGTATGAAGTGCTCCAATGGTTAGGTATGTAATGTCGTAAATCAAATGGAATTCCATAACATAAGATATGATATATTATTAATAGTGTCATCGAGGAATGCTATATTTTTTATGAATATTATTTTCTAAATTTAATATAGTTGGATCATAATTTTAGATATTTTATGATTTCATTGCTTGTGTAAGATATCATGTCTTCCTAATAAGTAAAAATAATTTATTTTTCAATTTAAATTCATTTAAATGTCTTAAATGGACAATATAATCTCATCATGTGTGTATTAGGGGTGTCTAGGGTTGTTCAAATCATAGATCCATAATTTTTTAAAAATCATTGATAGCCACGTAGTAAGACAAAATCATGGGAAGTACGCCACATGGTTTTTACAAACCATTCAAGGTGTTCCATGCCTCTATTAGGAGGAAAAATATGTAATGACAATCTGTGGAAGGGGGTGCACACCCTGTGAGGTCCTGTATAGTTTCTCCAAGTGGTTGAGACATTGTTTTCACATGATTTGAAAAATAGTGCTTAGTAACCATGTGAGGATCCAATTAAAGTATTTAATGCCACGTGGTTGGTGAATAGTTTTTCCCACCAGGCATTCAAACCCATGGGCCTTATAATTCATGTATATATTAACTTTACCACTTAAAAGATTAAACCTAAAACACCTTTTCAATTTCACTTGTTGGATAACTGCACTCATTTTGGAGATCCTTTGAAACATATTTCATAGATTTTTCTTATTATTCTCAATCTAGAATTATAATTGAACATAATCAATCTTATTTGATTGGTAAAAGTGAATACACTATTCCTTTCACTCCATTATTCATTTTTCATGGTATTGGAAGAACTACTTTTGTGAGAGCTAACATGTCCTGATTTTTTAGTTTTCATCAGCTCATCATTTTTCTTCAAATATAGACCGAATGATAACTGGATATTTGATGATTGGTCGACTACAGACCTATGGTAGGTGGTCTATACATTTACCCATATTTTTTTTGATGTTTTATATTACATAATGCCATTTTTCTGCAATACAAACATTCAAATGATGACCTATAAATTAATTGAATGACTAAATTGAATTTTTGGGACCAGTTATGTTTCCGGTTGAGTACCATTTTATTTTTGGAGGCCATTGAGATTCAACGTAGGCCACCCATAGGATACACAATTTATTTTTACTAATTTTATACCACCTATGGGGTTTTTGTGGGATTTTCTAGTTTGAATGTTAACAAAATAAAATAAAATTAAATAAATTGAGATAAATAAAAGATGTTGATTCCACATTTTCTATGTGGTTACATGATGTTTATCCAATTGAATTTCTTATTTTGATGTTATTGAATTTTTTATATGAGCTGTATGAACTCATTAAAATGTGAATTGATCAATGAATGTGATGAATTGAAATGGCAGTCCATTCATTTGTAAGTGTACCAAGGATTGTGATTCCATTAGATCCATAGATTTTTCCGCGGAGTATTTTGATAATTTCAATGGATGCCTTTGATGAAATTTATAGTTGGTTAATGATTCAACAGGATTCATTATGCCCTAATACCACTTGGATAAAGAATTTTTGGACTCATATTGGTAATGTGTTGTTGACATGATCCGTAGACTCCACCCTTGTCTAACCCAATTTCATCAAGATGCTCGTGAGAGGCAATTTGGATTCCTCTATTGTATATACCCTAGATCGAGGCCTACGAGGTCTTAAATTTATGATCATATGAAATTGTTTTGGTAAAAGTTTTATTGGTTATAAAACATGGCTATGGTGAATAATTTTTCATGTGTTACCAATAGCCTTGAACGAGTATATGATTTCAGTTGTTACACTCGAAAGGGTGATTTTTTTATTTCTACTTATATATTCTTAGTTATTGGAGCTCAACTCTTGTTTTTGGGAGTCCTTGTAGGCTTTTAAGTACCACTAGTGTTTTTCACATTAATATTAGTATTGTCATATTTTTTATATTTTTAACACTACTATCTTGTATTGAACAACAGAAAATTATTATAGACATAGTTTGTAGTGGCCAATTAAGTTTCATCTCATTACTTATTTAGGACGCCATTTTGTACTTGCATAAACTATATGCATGAATTTAGGTCCTAGGAAAATAACCCATTGCACGATGGTAGATTTCTTCCATGCATAGGAAAATAGGAGAACATCACCGACATGAGGGTCATGATTCTATTTGTGATACTTATTTTTTGTATCTTTGGTAATTTGATGCATGTAGTGTAAAAATTCTTGTATTGATTTTCATATTATTTTTAGAGACATGAACTGATCATCATTATATATGAGGATTTAATTTTGTAATGTTTATATACTCTTTTAATGTATGGTTATTTTTTTCTATTTCTCAATTGTTATATATCATTCTGTTGTTGACTGTTATTATTATTCCACTATGTTACACTCTGACATGAGGTAATAGTCTCACAAAAAGAAAAACCTAGTCATTCACTACTAGTCATTGTTCACTAGTGTTGGAGAAGATGAATTTCATGATATGTTACCAACTGACTTATGGCACAATTTAGTGGCATCCAGGTCAGTACGTTAAAATGTGGTATCAGAGCGATTATTTTTATATATGTCTTACTATCTTGAGATTATGGATAGGGATTCTATGGAATTGAAATATTTTTAATGATGTATGATTTTGATTATCTAATCCACTTACTGGAAAAATCCAAATTTCATCTGATGAAAATTGATATTTTTTGGATTTTAGCTGTTAAATTTTATTAGATTCAACTACTAAGCGATGCACTTGGATTGTGATGTTATTATTGATAATATATAGGATATGTTTTACCAATTACAAATGAGATTAGAGTATAAATCTCATGAATCATTTTATGTACTATTATAGGATTCACATGCCATGTATCATGATATAGAATATATAGTGCAATTCTGGACAACATGACTTTGCGATATGAAACTTGTGTGATATACCTAATGTTGTGATAGGTGTTTTGTGTGGACGATTTTGAAAAATTGTTGGAATATAGTGTGTATTACATAACCTAAATTTTTTTCCTTATTAGGATACAACAGACAACTTAAGTAGTAAACCATGGCACATTGAGTCATGGAACATTGGTAACATTGATTGGAATATGTTATGGTATGGATTAACTAGATGCCATATTTCAGTTCATGAGGTGTATGTTCCTGTAACATCCCAAGTAAGTAATTAATAATAGATATTTTTATCTATGTCAATTAATTAATTAGATAGTGTTTTAGAGGCTTAAAATGAAAATAAATACAATCTTAAGCATGTAATACACTAATATTTTTTAAAAGATTATTTTACTGCCTTTTAATGGAAAACCATTTTTAAATCTATCTTTTGACAATTTTATAAGCCATGTTTGTCAAAATAAACATATTCTTTATGATCGGGACATCAAAATTTACATTGTGTGAATTTTTGGTATTTTTCCGATAAAGTTCATTTTTAATTAATAGTGGAAAATGTTGTATTCTAATTCAAAACCTATTTTTAATCTAATTTATTTATATGATTAGATTATCTTTTGAATTGGTTTTAAAGTGAAATTAGAATATATTTTTACAATTTAATCCAATGGTGGTCATTGGAATCAATTTCACATTGAAATTGGACTTAAACTAGTGTCAATCTTTAGATACTAATTGTTTCATAAAAACACGTTATTTGTCATGACAGCGGGAATTAATTATTAAATTAATTAATGTGACTTATATGTTTTTAATTTTGTAAAATAGACTTCATTTTTGAATTTGGATTATCAAATATATCTTAGGGTGAATTTTTTGTAATTTTATGAAAAACTTCAATTTTTGATGAATAGTGAAACCACTAAGTGGTACTTATAAAAACAGATTTTTCATTTAAATGAAATTTTTCCATCCTTGTGTTTTGAATTTCAAAAATCCGACATACATGGTTGTCATTAAGAAGTAAAATGTGGTTCAATGAGATTAAAATAATTTTTTGGTGAATAGTAACTCTTAAGTTCTTAATCGCGATTAGAGGTAATTAGTGTCGTTTAAGGTAAAAATAATGTTTTAATAATATGAGATGAGCTTGACACATGTACTACCCTTATTGGATGTGTCATGGCCGACCAATAAAAGCCATGGGTTAACTTGGGGACCCCATGGAGCCACCTTGGTTGGGAAATGACATAAATAACATTTTATTTAATGTTAAAGTAAAAATGACACAAACATGAGTTATTTTACTAAAACAATTTTGACATGGGGTTATACAAGTCATATTTTTTACTATAAATATTAATTAGAAAGATAAAAAGATTTCCTACATCATAGTAATTTTTTTTTATAATTTTTAGACATTAAATAAATTAAATTATTTATTACATCATGGTGATGCAGCGATGACCTCATTATTTAATGATTTAAATAAAATGGAAAGATAATGTAAAATCTAAGACCTAAAAATTGTGAAACCAATTGGATGAGTGTATTTCTAACCCTTATCACCTTATCCTTGAATTATATCAATGTGGGACCATTTTAATCCGAAACTCATTTTAAAATAAAGTAACTTATCTTTACTTTCCAAGAGTGCCCCTCCTCTCCTCTTATAAAAGGCCCCCACCTCTACCTCCTTACCCACACTTCCAAAGCCTTTGGCTCGGCCAAACCCTGCCCATTTTGACTCTCCATTTACCTCTCTTACTCCTTGAAGCCTCAATTTGGGCAGAAGTCTTCCCAAGGAAGACTTTGAGCTCAAACCAATGGGAGTTACCCGATTTTAAGGAAATGTCTTCACTTGAGTCCTTTTGTTTAATTTTGCTTCTCCAACCCCGTAAACTCCTTTTATTCATTTATTTTGTAACAACTACAGTATATTCAATATAATAGGATGTTGTTATAAGAATAATTATAGCTAAACTCTCACACACTTACATCTAATGGTTAATGGACATACTGTTTCCGTGGATGGTGAATTTATGCCTCCCGAAATGATGATTGTTCAACATTCTTTTAACACCTTCAAAGGTGGCCATTAAGATGTCACTATATTTATATATGATATATAATATTTTTATGTTTTCCTTAAGCTTCTGTATTTTTCATTTTGGGTACACCTTAATGGTTTCCATTATGGGTAAACGTGATATCTTCATTTAAGGATGCTCGGACTACCGCCCCCTCAAAGTGATATGATTCGTTAAATACCATATGTGGGACGTATAAAGGATGGAACTATGATATTATATATGATATTATACTGGAATTATAATATACCTTTATATAATTATGATTCCATTCTATAAAATACGAAATAGAAATGTCAGTAGCATTCATGCGTACGTATGGCTTACCGTCTCCATGAACGGTGCATTTCATTTCTTACATCTAAATGATTATGTAATATTATAAATGCATGAATGTACTGGATATATATGAAATATATGATATCTACATCATGAATACCATTCTGGATATAATGGATACATGAACAACTTGTAATTATAAAGGGTTTATTTTTGACTCATGTACCAATGATCGTTAAAATGACCATTATTAACTTAAATAATTACATAGTGTTCATGACATTGTAATAAGTGATATAAAAGGAATAATGAACTTGAAAAAGGTTCTTAATAAAGTAGAAATTCAGTCATGTTTACTATTCAGGACATTAAAGAATGACCAAGTCAAGTCGGACCCGAGGTATGGGACTTCGTCTCAATCTCCTTTCATTGAGGCATATTTTGTTTTATACAAAACCTTCTTTTATATGGTGTATAAACCCCTTTGAATTTTATGTTTATTGAAAATGAAACTTTTTTATACGAAGCGTTTACTAAACGACAAAAGGGAACGTTTGTTTCGTACGTATGCGGCGACAACGACTTCTCTGTCGCCGTGACCGTTATTTGAGTTTCGGCTTCCTCTACAAGCCATACATTCTTTTTAAAAGAAAAATAAATACCATGTTTTAATTTTCTTTTATTTTGGTATTGAAAATGGTTTTCGTAATGTTTTTATATCAATGTGTTGTATTGATATCTTGTGATTGAAAGGTGGAAATGTTATGCTTCCTTTATGCATGTTTTATGTGATACAATTATGTTGAGGTTCTTGGGAATTATTATGAAGACAGGTGGTTCTGTGATAAACTAACGGTGGGTGATCCTGATATTGCTCTCCAATGCATTGGGTAACGCGAAGGAGTGAAACGTTAAGTTTTCTCCGAAGAGATTTAGGAAATATACTGTGATGGGTATTCCAAACGTAACCAAGAGGGTAACTCCCTACGTAAGAATGTTATTAATGCCTCAAGTTACCTTTATGTCTTATGATTTCTATGATTTATTCATGATTTGATGAGGTATGTTTAAGTTCTTATGTTTTATGGGTAAAGTATGATTTCATTCTTATGTATATATGTACCCATGTTTCCTTTCCATATATTTTTATATCCGTTACTGAGCTTTTTATGCTCATCCCAAGTTTTTTTGAAATGTTTTTCACAGGTCAAGGGAAAGGTACATGATATGATTATAGTGTCAAGGAAGTGTCAAGAAAGAATCCATGTTTTATTTTAAATATGTTTCCATTAATGGGAAAGAAGAATACTATCTTTATGTAACCACTTTGTTTATATGTGGAATGTAATGCAAGTTTAATGATCTAATTCTCTAAAACTATAAACCCGAAAATATCCTCAATGTATAATCTTGTAATAACTCAAGATTAAGTAAGGCTTAAGGCTAGGGCCTTATAGTTGGTATCAGAGGTCGGTTTAGATAACTTTAGGAGTTATAATTCTATTAAATGATTATCCAATTTTTTTTTTGGTCAAATTGAAATGATATACCATTTGAAGATTACCGTGTTGCTTCACCAAATACATGTTTGTTCAGAATTGTTTTCCGCAGAGGAAATAGGGAAGCAGTGCTAGGAAGGCATACAGAAGAAAATAACCTTCCGAATCAGCATCCTAAGATGGTCGGAATTGGAACTGAACAGTTTGTTGCAGTAATGGCGCAGTTGAATCAAGCGATAAATGGTGGTGGTATCCATGCACGAGATCAGCGAGATCAACCGCAGAGGAACATGTCAGTGGTGGAACATTTCATGAGGCAACATCCCCCATCATTCAGAGGATCATCTGACCATGTGTTATCTGACGGGTGGATTAAAGCACTGGAGAATATTTTCGATGTCATGGGGTGTTCAGACAATCCAAATGTTAGTCTTGTTATTTACCGTTTGGAGGGTGAAGCAGATCAGTGGTGGTCGATGGTTAAAAATATCAGGGACGCTGATGAGATTGATGCTCTCAACTGGGATGAATTCAAAGGTATGTTTCTTGAGAAGTATTTTCCTAAGGCTGTTCGACTTAGGATGGAAAAGCAATTCTTGGAATTGAGGCAAGAGGAAGACTCAGTGGCTACCTATGAAGAAATGTTCACTCGATTGGCAAGGTATGCTCCAAATTTTATCCGAGACCTTGATAGTAAAATCAATCATTTTTACTCATGATTAAAGCCAAAATATCGAAGGGCATTATCTTCTCATGAGTTTAAAAGTTATGAAAAGCTTGTTCGATGTGCTGAGAAGGTGTAAATGGAGTTTTCTGATGATCAAGTGTTCTATAACAACCAACAGAAGAAGAGACCGAGGTTGTAGGAGAAAGGTAATAATTCTTCAAAAAAATCTGATGGTAAGAAAACTAAGTTTCCAGTTTGTGATAAATGTGGAAAAAGGCCTGTTGGGGAATGTCTTCTGAATTATGGAAAGTGATACCGATGTAGTAATATGGGACATAAGGCTCGTGATTGCACTGAAAAAGATCAGGGTGATGGTAAGACCAAATTTGATTTACAGTTAGTGAAATGTTATAAGTGCAATGAGATGGGTCACTATGCAAACGAGTGTCCGACAAAGAGCTTGAGTGATGAGAAGCAGTTAGACTACAAGCAGAAAGGGGTGGTGAAATCCTTTGCAACTACTTCACCAGATGTCGGGCCATCAAATGAAGTTGTATCCAGAACTTTGTTTGTTTTTTCAGATTATGCCAGTGTGTTGTTTAATTCGGGGTCTACACATTCATTCATCTCTGAAACCTTTTCTAGTAAAATGGGAATACCATCTCAAGAAATGACTCCTGAACTTTTGGTAAAAACACCTCGGTGGAATGTTTAGGGAAAAAGAATTTATAATAATCTTCCTATCCTTATCTGTGGAATGAACCTACTTGCAATCCTTATTGTTCTACCTCTAGTAGAGTTTGATGTTATCCTGGGTATGGGTTGGCTCTCTATTTACCATGCTAAGATTGATTGTAGAGCTAAATAAGTTTCTTTTCATAACGATTTTCAGTTTGTGTACAAGAATGAACCCTTACTGTTGATAACATAACAAGAGGCCAAGAAACATGTAAAAGATGGAAATGAATGTTACCTTGCACACATCATTGAAAATAAAGGAACTATTCAGATTAATGATGTGCCAGTGGTAAATGAGTATCCTGATGTTTTTCCTGATGAGTTTCCTGGAATAATACCAGACCAGGAAGTTGAGTTTACTGTTGACTTAGTTCTTGATGATAATCTAATTTCAAAACCCCCTTATCGATTGGCTCAAATTGAACTTTTAGAGTTGAAGGAGCAATTGCATGATTTATTAGAGAAAGGTTTCATTCGACCTAGCACATCACCATGGGGTGCTCCTGTTTTATTTGTTAAAAAGTAAGATGGTTCAATGATACTTTGAATTGATTATAGGGCCTTGAATAACATCACTGTTAAGAACAAATATCCTTTGCCTCATATCGATGATTTGTTTGATCAGCTCCAGGGAGCTCAGTATTTTTCAAAGATTGACTTGAGATCGGGGTACCATCAGCTGAAGGTAAAGGAAGAAGACGTTTTGAAGACTGTGTTCCGTACAAGATATGGCCATTATGAATTTGTAGTAATGCCTTTTGGGCTAACGAATGCACCTGCTGTATTCATGGACTTAATGAATAGAATTTTCCGTGAGTTCTTGGAAAAGTTTGTGGTGGTTTTCATTGATGATATTTTGGTGTTTTCTAAAAGTAAAGAGGAGCATGAAAGGCATTTATGGGTTATCTTACAATCCATAAAAGAAAATAAATTGTATGGGAAATTCAGCAAGTGTGAGTTTTGGTTGCAACAAATTTCTTTCCTTGGTCACATTGTTTCTAAAGATGGGATAATTGTTGATCCTGCAAAAACAAAATTTGTGGAAGACTGGCCAAGACCCACAAATGTAACTGATATTCATAGCTTCCTTGGTTTGGCAAGCAATTATCGAAGTTTTTTTAGAAATTTTTCACGGTTATCTAGTCCAATGACTAAGCTAACTCGGAAGGGTGTTAAGTTTATCTGGACAAAAGAATGTGATGATTGTTTTTAGGAATTGAAATGAAGATTGGTAAATGCTCCAGTTTTGGCACTACCTTCCAGGAATGGTGAGATTGTTATATACAGTGATGCTTCATTGAAAGGACTTGGTTGCATCCTAATGCAGAATGATCAGGTAATTGCATATGCTTCACAATAGTTGAAAACTCATGAGGTAAATTACCCTACACATGATTTGGAATTAGCTACTGTTGTTTTCACTTTAAAAATTTGGAGGCATCATTTGTATGGAGTAAAGTGTGAAATATATACTGATCACAAAAGATTAAAGTATATATTCACTAAAAAATAATTGAACATGAGACAAAGGAGATGGCTAGAATTAATCAAGGATTATGATTGTACAATTCATTACCATCTGGGAAAAGCAAATAAAGTGGCTGATGCTTTGTGTCGAAAAAGTAATGCTTCATTAGCAATGTTTATTTTGGAACGTGATCCTTTGGTTAAGGATTTGATGAACTTTGGCATAGATGTGGTTGGTGTAGGAAGTTCTTCTGTTTTGTTTCAGGTATCAGTGAGATCATCTCTATCAGATAGCATCAAGCAAGCACAGAAGCAAGACAGTGAGTTGTAGAAAAAGGTAGAGCTGGTTCAGAAAGGTAAGATTCCTGAATTCAACATTGATAATGATTTCATTTTGAGATTTTGGAAGAGATTGTGTGTGCCTTGTGATTCACAGTTGAAGAGATAGTTGTTATGTGAAGCTCATAGTTCTCCGTTTTCAGTTCATCCTGGCAGTACTAAGATGTTTAGAGATCTACGATAGTATTACTGGTGGGATGGAATGAAAAGAGATATTGCTGATTTTACTGTGAAGTGTTTGACTTGTCAGCAGGTTAAAGCAGAGCGGCAGTTACCAAAAGGGATGCTTCAGCCTTTACTAGTGCCATAGTGGAAATGGGAGAATATATCCATGGACTTTGTTGTGGGATTACCGAAGACATATTGAGATAATAATTCAATCCGGGTTATTGTTGATCGCTTGACCAAATCTTCTCATTTCCTTGCTATACGAGATACTTTTCCCTAGATCAACATTCCCGTTTGTATCTTAAAGAGATAGTTATGTTACATGGATTTCCTCTCTCCATTGTATCTGATCGTGATCCCAGGTTCACTTCTAACTTTTGGAAAGGCCTTCAGAAGTCGTTAGGTACTGAATTAAATTTTATTACAGCATTTCATCCTCAATCGGAAGGGTAGTCAGAACGAAAAATTCAGACCTTGTAGGATATGCTACGAGATTATTCTATGGATTATCAGGGAAGTTGGGACCAACATCTTTCTTTGGTTGAATTTTCATATAATAACAGTTTTCATTCCAGTATACAGATGTCCCCATATCAGGCATTATATGGGAAGCGATGTCGAACTCCAGATTTCTGGGATGAAGTGGGTGAAAGGAAGCTGATGGGACCAGAATTGGTAGAAGAGATGGCAGAAAAAGTTCAGTTGATTCAGAAGCACATGAGAACATCTCAGAGTAGGCAGAAGAGTTATGCAGACAACAGGAGGAAGGATCTAACTTTTGAGGTAGGTGATCATGTTATTCTCAAAGTCTCACCATGGAAAAGTGTGATTCGATTTGGTAAGAAAGGAAAGTTGAGTACAAGGTTCATTGGACCATATGAAATTCTGGAGAGAGTTGGATCAGTTGCATACCAGGTGGCATTACCTCTGAGTTTATCTCAGGTACACAATGTTTTTCACATTTCGATGTTGAGAAAATATATGCCAGATCCATCTCATGTTTTGAGTCCAGAGGTAGTTCAACTGGAAGAGAACCTATCTTATGAGGAACAACCGGTCCAGATTCTTGACCACAGGGAGAAAGTGTTATGGAATAAAGTGATTAATCAGGTAAAGGTTTTGTGGAAAAACCACATCATGGAAGAGGCAACATGGGAATCTGAAAATGCATTGAGGGATAAGTACCCCCATTCATTCGATAAGTAAATAAATTGCAGGGACGCAATTTTCTAAAGGGGGGAAGGATGTAACATCCCAAGTAAGTAATTAATAATAGGTATTTTTATCTATGTCTATTAATTAATTAGATAGTGTTTTAGAGGCATAAATTGAAAATAAATACAATCTTAAGCATGGAATACACTAATATTTTTTAAAAGATTGTTTTACTGCCTTTTAATGGCAAAGAATTTTTAAATATATATTTTGACAATTTTATAAGCCATGTTTTTCAAAATAAATGTATTCTTTATGATCGGGACATCAAAATTTACTTTGTGTGAATTTTTGGTATTTTTCCGATAAAGTTCATTTTTAATGAATAATGAAAAATGTTGTATTCTAATTCAAAACCTCTTTTTAATCTAATTTATTTATATGATTAGATTATCTTTTGAATTTGTTTTAAAGTGAAATTAGAATATATTTTTACCATTTAATCCAATGGTGGTCATTGGAATCAATTTCACTTTGAAATTGGACTTAAACTGGTGTCAATCTTTTGATACTTATTGTTTCATAAAAACACGCTATTTGTCATGAAAACGGGAATTAATTATTAAATTAATTAATGTGACTTATAAGTTTTGAATTTTTTAAAATATACTTCATTTTTGAATTCGGAGTATCAAATATAGCTAAGGGTGAATTTTTGGTAATTTTTTGAAAAACTTCAATTTTTGATGAATAGTGAAACCACTAAGTGGTACTTATAAAAACAGATTTTTCGATTAAATGAAAATTTTCCATCTTTGTGTTTTGAATTTCAAAAATCCGACATACAAGGTTTACATTAAGAAGTAAAACGTGGTTCAATGAGATTAAAATAATTTTTTGGTGAATAGTAACTCTTAAGTTCTTAATCGCGATTAGAGGTAATTAGTGTAGTTTAAGGTAGAAATAATGTTTTAATAATATGAGATGGGCTTGACACAAGTCCTACTATTATTGGATGTGTCATGGCCAACCAAGAAAAGCCATGGGTCAACTTGGGGACCCCATGGAGCCACTTTGGTTGGGAAATGACATAAATAACTTTTTATTTAATGTTAAAGTAAAAATGACACAAACATGAGTTATTTTACTAATATAATTTTTATATGGGGTTATACAAGTCATATTTTTGACTATAAATATTCATTAGAAAGGTAAAAAGATTTCACACATAATATTATTTTATTTATAATTTTTATACATTATATAAATTATATTATTTATGACATCATGATGATGCAGCGATGACCTCATTATTTAACTATTTAAATAAAATGGAAAGATAATGTAAACTCTAAGACCTACACATGGAAAAAACCAATTGGATGAGTGTATTTCTAACCCTTATCACCTTATCCTCGAATTATATCAATGTGGGTTCTTTTAAATCCGAAACTCATTTTAAAATAAAGTAACTTATCTTTACTTTCCAAGAGTGCCCCTCCTCTCCTCTTATAAAAGGCCCCCACCTCTACCTCCTTACCCACACTTCCAAAGCCTTTGGCTCGGCCAAACCCTGCCCATTTTGACTCTCCATTTCCCTCTCTTACTCCTTGAAGCCTCAATTTGGGCAGAAGTCTTCCCAAGGAAGACTTTGAGCTCAAACCAATGGGAGTTACCCGATTTTAAGGAAATGTCTTCACTTGAGTCCTTTTGTTTAATTTTGCTTCTCCAACCCCGTAAACTCCTTTTATTCATTTCTTTTGTAACAACTACAGTATCTTCAATATAATAGGATGTTGTTATAAGAAGAATTATAGCTAAACTCTCACACACTTACATCTAATGGTTAATGGACATACTGTTTCCGTGGATGGTGAATTTATGCCTCCCGAAATGGTGATTGTTCAACATTCTTTTAACACCTTCAAAGGTGGCCATTAAGATGTCACTATATTTCTATATGATATATAATATGTTTATGTTTTCCTTAAGCTTCTGTATTTTTCATTTTGGGTACACCTTAATGGTTTCCATTATGGGTAAACGTGATATCTTCATTTAAGGATGCTCGGACTACCGCCCCCTCAAAGTGATATGATTCGTTAAATACCATATGTGGGACGTATAAAGGATGGAACTATGATATTATATATGATATTATACTGGAATTATAATATACCTTTATATAATTATGATTCCATTCTATAAAATACGAAATAGAAATGTCAGTAGCATTCATGCGTACGTATGGCTTACCGTCTCCATGAACGGTGCATTTCATTTCTTAACTCTAAATGATTATGTAATATTATAAATGCATGAATGTACTGGATATATATGAAATATATGATATCTACATCATGAATACCATTCTGGATATAATGGATACATGAACAACTTGTAATTATAAAGGGTTTATTTTTGACTCAAGTACCAATGATCGTTAAAATGACCATTATTAACTTAAATAATTACATAGTGTTCATGAAATTGTAATAAGTGATATAAAAGGAATAATGAACTTGAAAAAGGTTCTTAATAAAGTCGAAATTCACTCATGTTTACTATTCAGGACATTAAAGAATGACCAAGTCAAGTCGGACCCGAGGGATGGGACTTCGTCTCAATCTCCTTTCATTGAGGCATATTTTGTTTTATACAAAACCTTCTTTTATACGGTGTATAAACCCCTTTGAATTTTATGTTTATTCAAAATGAAACTTTTTTATACGAAGCGTTTACTAAACGACAAAAGGGAATGTTTGTTTCGTACGTATGCGGCGACAACGACTTCTCTGTCGCCATGACCGTTATTTGAGTTTCGGCTTCCTCTACAAGCCATACATTCTTTTTAAAAGAAAAATAAATACCATGTTTTAATTTTCTTTTATTTTGGTATTGAAAATGGTTTTCATAATGTTTTTATATCAATGTGTTGTATTGATATCTTGTGATTGAAAGGTGGAAATGTTATGCTTCCTTTATGCATGTTTTATGTGATACAATTATGTTGAGGTTCTTGGGCATTATTATGAAGACAGGTGGTTTTGTGATAAACTAACGGTGGGTGATCCTGATATAGCTCTCCAATGCATTGGGTAACGCGAAGGAGTGAAACGTTAAGTTTTCTCCGAAGAGATTTCGGAAATATACTGTGATGGGTATTCCAAACGTAACCAAGAGGGTAACTCCCTACGTAAGAATGTTATTAATGCCTCAAGTTACCTTTATGTCTTATTATTTCTATGATTTATTCATGATTTGATGAGGTATGTTGAAGTTCTTATGTTTTATGGGTAAAGTATGATTTCATTCTTATGTATATATGTACCCATGTTTCCTTTCCATATATTTTTATATCCGTTACTGAGCTTTTTATGCTCATCCCAAGTTTTTTTGAAATGTTTTTCACAGGTCAAGGGAAAGGTACATGATATGATGATAGTGTCAAGGAAGTGTCAAGAAAGAATCCATGTTTTATTTTAAATATGTTTCCATTGATGGGAAAGAAGAATACTATCTTTATGTAACCACTTTGTTTATATGTGGAATGTAATGCAAGTTTAATGATCTAATTCTCTAAAACTATAAACCCGAAAATATCCTCAATGTATAATCTTGTAATAACTCAAGATTAAGTAAGGCTTAAGGCTAGGGCCTTATAGTTGGTATCAGAGGTCGGTTTAGATAACTTTAGGAGTTATAATTCTATTAAATGATTATCCAATTTTTTTTTGGTCAAATTGAAATGATATACCATTTGAAGATTACCATGTTGCTTCACCAAATACATGTTTGTTCAGAATTGTTTTCCGCAGAGGAAATAGGGAAGCAGTGCTAGGAAGGCATACAGAAGAAAATAACCTTCCGAATCAGCATCCTAAGATGGTCGGAATTGGAACTGAACAGTTTGTTGCAGTAATGGCGCAGTTGAATCAAGCGATAAATGGTGGTGGTATCCATGCACGAGATCAGCCAGATCAACTGCAGAGGAACATGTCAGTGGTGGAACATTTCATGAGGCAACATCCCCCATCATTCAGAGGATCATCTGACCATGTGTTATCTGACGGGTGGATTAAAGCACTGGAGAATATTTTCGATGTCATGGGGTGTTCAGACAATCCAAATGTTAGTCTTGTTATTTACCGTTTGGAGGGTGAAGCAGATCAGTGGTGGTCGATGGTTAAAAATATCAGGGACGCTGATGAGATTGATGCTCTCAACTGGGATGAATTCAAAGGTATGTTTCTTGAGAAGTATTTTCCTAAGGCTGTTCGACTTAGGATGGAAAAGCAATTCTTGGAATTGAGGCAAGAGGAAGACTCAGTGGCTACCTATGAAGAAATGTTCACTCGATTGGCAAGGTATGCTCCAAATTTTATCCGAGACCTTGATAGTAAATTCAATCGTTTTTACTCAGGATTAAAGACAAAATATCGAAGGGCATTATCTTCTCATGAGTTTAAAAGTTATGAAAAGCTTGTTCGATGTGCTGAGAAGGTGGAAATGGAGTTTTCTGATGATCAAGTGTTCTATAACAACCAACAGAAGAAGAGACCGAGGTTGTAGGAGAAAGGTAATAATTCTTCAAAAAAATCTGATGGTAAGAAAACTAAGTTTCCAGTTTGTGATAAATGTGGAAAAAGGCCTGTTGGGGAATGTCTTCTGAATTATGGAAAGTGATACCGATGTGGTAATATGGGACATAAGGCTCGTGATTGCACTGAAAAAGATCAGGGTGATGGTAAGACCAAATTTGATTTACAGTTAGTGAAATGTTATAAGTGCAATGAGATGGGTCACTATGCAAACGAGTGTCCGACAAAGAGCTTGAGTGATGAGAAGCAGTTAGACTACAAGCAGAAAGGGGTGGTGAAATCCTTTGCAACTACTTCACCAGATGTCGGGCCATCAAATGAAGTTGTATCCGGTACTTTGTTTGTTTTTTCAGATTATGCCAGTGTGTTGTTTAATTCGGGGTCTACACATTCATTCATCTCTGAATCCTTTTCTAGTAAAATGGGAATACCATCTCAAGAAATGACTCCTGAAATTTTGGTAAAACCACCTCGGGGGAATGTTGAGGGAAAAAGAATTTATAAGAATCTTCCTATCCTTATCTGTGGAATGAACCTACTTGCAATCCTTATTGTTCTACCTCTAGTAGAGTTTGATGTTATCCTGGGTATGGATTGGCTCTCTATTTACCATGCTAAGATTGATTGTAGAGCTAAAGAAGTTTTTTTTCATAAAGACTTTCAGTTTGTGTACAAGAATGAACCCTTACTTTTGATAACATATCAAGAGGCCAAGAAACATGTAAAAGATGGAAATGAATGTTACCTTGCACACATCATTGAAAATAATGGAACTATTCAGATTAATGATGTGCCAGTGGTAAATGAGTATCCTGATGTTTTTCCTGATGAGTTTCCTGGAATAATACCAGACCAGGAAGTTGAGTTTACTGTTGACTTAGTTCTTGATGATAATCCAATTTCAAAACCCCCTTATCGAATGGCTCAAATTGAACTTTTAGAGTTGAAGGAGCAATTGCATGATTTATTAGAGAAAGGTTTCATTCGACCGAGCACATCACCATGGGGTGCTCCTGTTTTATTTGTTAAAAAGTAAGATGGTTCAATGATACTTTGCATTGATTATAGGGCCTTGAATAACATCACTGTTAAGAACAAATATCCTTTGCCTCATATCGATGATTTGTTTGATCAGCTCCAGGGAGCTCAGTATTTTTCAAAGATTGACTTGAGATCGGGGTACCATCAGCTGAAGGTAAAGGAAGAAGACGTTTTGAAGACTGTGTTCCGTACAAGATATGGCCATTATGAATTTGTAGTAATGCCTTTTGGGCTAACCAATGCACCTGCTGTATTCATGGACTTAATGAATAGAATTTTCCGTGAGTTCTTGGAAAAGTTTGTGGTGGTTTTCATTGATGATATTTTGGTGTTTTCTAAAAGTAAAGAGGAGCATGAAAGACATTTATGGGTTATCTTGCAATCCATAAAAGAAAATAAATTGTATGGGAAATTCAGCAAGTGTGAGTTTTGGTTGCAACAAATTTCTTTCCTTGGTCACATTGTTTCTAAAGATGGGATAATTGTTGATCCTGCAAAAACAAAAGTTGTGGAAGACGGGCCAAGACCCACAAATGTAACTGATATTCATAGCTTCCTTGGTTTGGCAGGCAATTATCGAAGTTTTGTTAGAAATTTTTCACGGTTATCTAGTCCAATGACTAAGCTAACTCGGAAGGGTGTTAAGTTTATCTGGACAAAATAATGTGATGATTGTTTTTAGGAATTGAAATGAAGATTGGTAAATGCTCCAGTTTTGGCACTACCTTCCAGGAATGGTGAGATTGTTATATACAGTGATGCTTCATTGAAAGGACTTGGTTGCATCCTAATGCAGAATGATCAGGTAATTGCATATGCTTCACAATAGTTGAAAACTCATGAGGTAAATTACCCTACACATGATTTGGAATTAGCTACTGTTGTTTTCACTTTAAAAATTTGGAGGCATCATTTGTATGGAGTAAAGTGTGAAATATATACTAATCACAAAAGATTAAAGTATATATTCACTAAAAAATAATTGAACATGAGACAAAGGAGATGGCTAGAATTAATCAAGGATTATGATTGTACAATTCATTACCATCTGGGAAAAGAAAATAAAGTGGCTGATGCTTTGAGTCGAAAAAGTAATGCTTCATTAGCAATGTTTATTTTGGAACGTGATCCTTTGGTTAAGGATTTGATGAACTTTGGCATAGATGTGGTTGGTGCAGGAAGTTCTTCTGTTTTGTTTCAGGTATCAGTGAGATCATCTCTATCAGATAGCATCAAGAAAGCACAGAAGCAAGACAGTGAGTTGTAGAAAAAGGTAGAGCTAGTTCAGAAAGGTAAGATTCCTGAATTCAACATTGATAATGATTGCATTTTGAGATTTGGGAAGAGATTGTGTGTGCCTTGTGATTCACAGTTGAAGAGATAGTTGTTATGTGAAGCTCATAGTTCTCCGTTTTCAGTTCATCCTGGCAGTACTAAGATGTTTAGAGATCTACGATAGTATTACTGGTGGGATGGAATGAAAAGAGATATTGCTGATTTTACTGTGAAGTGTTTGACTTGTCAGTAGGTTAAAGCAGAGCGGCAGTTACCAAAAGGGATGCTTCAGCCTTTACTAGTGCCATAGTGGAAATGGGAGAATATATCCATGGACTTTGTTGTGGGATTACCGAAGACATATTGAGATAATAATTCAATCCGGGTTATTGTTGATCGCTTGACCAAATCTTCTCATTTCCTTGCTATACGAGATACTTTTACCTAGATCAACATTCCCGTTTGTATCTTAAAGAGATAGTTATGTTACATGGATTTCATCTCTCCATTGTATCTGATCGTGATCCCAGGTTCACTTCTAACTTTTGGAAAGGCCTTCAGAAGTCGTTAGGTACTGAATTAAATTTTATTATAGCATTTCATCCTCAATCGGAAGGGCAGTCAGAACGAAAAATTCAGACCTTGTAGGATATGCTACGAGCTTATTCTATGGATTATCAGGGAAGTTGGGACCAACATCTTTCTTTGGTTGAATTTTCATATAATAACAGTTTTCATTCCAGTATACAGATGTCCCCATATCAGGCATTATATGGGAAGCGATGTCGAACTCCAGATTTCTGGGATGAAGTGGGTGAAAGGAAGCTGATGGGACCAGAATTGGTAGAAGAGATGGCAGAAAAAGTTCAGTTGATTCAGAAGCACATGAGAACATCTCAGAGTAGGCAGAAGAGTTATGCAGACAACAGGAGGAAGGATCTAACTTTTGAGGTAGGTGATCATGTTATTCTCAAAGTCTCACCATGGAAAAGTGTGATTCAATTTGGTAAGAAAGGAAAGTTGAGTACAAGGTTCATTGGACCATATGAAATTCTGGAGAGAGTTGGATCAGTTGCATACCAGGTGGCTTTACCTCCGAGTTTATCTCAGGTACACAATGTTTTTCACGTTTCGATGTTGAGAAAGTATATGCCAGATCCATCTCATGTTTTGAGTCCAGAGGTAGTTCAACTGGAAGAGAACCTATCTTATGAGGAACAACCGGTCCAGATTCTTGACCACAGGGAGAAAGTGTTATGGAATAAAGTAATTAATCAGGTAAAGGTTTTGTGGAAAAACCACATCATGGAAGAGGCAACATGGGAATCTGAAAATGCATTGAGGGATAAGTACCCCCATTCATTCGATAAGTAAATAAATTGCAGGGACGCAATTTTCTAAAGGGGGGAAGGATGTAACATCCCAAGTAAGTAATTAATAATAGGTATTTTTATCTATGTCTATTAATTAATTAGATAGTGTTTTAGAGGCATAAATTGAAAATAAATACAATCTTAAGCATGGAATACACTAATATTTTTTAAAAGATTGTTTTACTGCCTTTTAATGGCAAAAAATTTTTAAATATATATTTTGACAATTTTATAAGCCATGTTTTTAAAAATAAATGTATTCTTTATGATCGGGACATCAAAATTTACTTTGTGTGAATTTTTGGTATTTTTCCGATAAAGTTCATTTTTAATGAATAATGAAAAATGTTGTATTCTAATTCAAAACCTCTTTTTAATCTAATTTATTTATATGATTAGATTATCTTTTGTATTGGTTTTAAAGTGAAATTAGAATATATTTTTACCATTTAATCCAATGGTGGCCATTGGAATCAATTTCACTTTGAAATTGGACTTAAACTGGTGTCAATCTTTTGATACTTATTGTTTCATAAAAACACGCTATTTGTCATAAAAACGGGAATTAATTATTAAATTAATTAATGTGACTTATAAGTTTTGAATTTTTTAAAATAGACTTCATTTTTGAATTCGGAGTATCAAATATAGCTTAGGGTGAATTTTTGGTAATTTTTTGAAAAACTTCAATTTTTGATGAATAGTGAAACCACTAAGTGGTACTTATAAAAACAGATTTTTCGATTAAATGAAAATTTTCCATCTTTGTGTTTTGAATTTCAAAAATCCGACATACAAGGTTTACATTAAGAAGTAAAACGTGGTTCAATGAGATTAAAATAATTTTTTGGTGAATAGTAACTCTTAAGTTCTTAATCGCGATTAGAGGTAATTAGTGTAGTTTAAGGTAGAAATAATGTTTTAATAATATGAGATGGGCTTGACACAAGTCCTACTCTTATTGGATGTGTCATGGCCAACCAAGAAAATCCATGGGTCAACTTGGGGACCCCATGGAGCCACTTTGGTTGGGAAATGACATAAATAACTTTTTATTTAATGTTAAAGTAAAAATGACACAAACATGAGTTATTTTACTAATATAATTTTTATATGGGGTTATGCAAGTCATATTTTTGACTATAAATATTCATTAGAAAGGTAAAAATATTTCCCACATAATAGTATTTTATTTATAATTTTTATACATTATATAAATTATATTATTTATGACATCATGATGATGCAGCGATGACCTCATTATTTAACTATTTAAATAAAATGGAAAGATAATGTAAAATCTAAGACCTACACATGGAAAAAACCAATTGTATGAGTGTATTTCTAACCCTTATCACCTTATCCTCGAATTATATCAATGTGTGTTCTTTTAAATCCGAAACTCATTTTAAAATAAAGTAACTTATCTTTACTTTCCAAGAGTGCCCCTCCTCTCCTCTTATAAAAGGCCCCCACCTCTACCTCCAAACCCACACTTTCAAAGCCTTTGGCTCGGCCAAACCCTGACCATTTTGTCTCTAAAATTCCATCTCTTACTCCTTGAAGTCTCACATTGGGTAGAAGTCTTTCAAAGGAAGCCTTTGAGCTCAAACCAAAGGGAGTTACCCTATTTTAAGGTAATGTCTTCACTTGAGTCCTTTTGTTTTATTTTGCTTCTCCAACCCCCTAATCTCTTTTTATTCATTTATTTTTTAACAACTCCTGTATCTTAAATATACTAGGATGTTGTTAAAAGAAGTATTCGAGATACACTTACACACACCTACATCTAATGATTAATGGACATACTGTTTCCGTGGATGGTGAATTTATGCCTCCCGAAACGATGATTGTTCAACAATGTTTTAACACCTTCAATGGTGGCCATTAAAATGTCACTATATTTATATATGATATATAATATGGTTATGTTTTCCTTAAGCTTCTGTATTATTCATTTTGGGTATACCTTAATGGTTTCCATTATGGGTAAACGCGATATCTTCATTTAAGGAAGTGCGGACTACCGCCCCCTCAAAGTGATTTGATTCGTTAAATACCATATGTGGGATGTATAAAGGATGGAACTATGATATTATATATTAAATTATACTGTAATTATAATATACCTTTATATAATTATTATTCCATTCTATAAAATACGAAATAGAAATGAAAGTAGTGTTCATGCATACGTACGGCTTACCATCTCCATGAACGGTGCATTTCATTTCATACCTCTTAATGATTATGTAATATTATAAATTCATGAATTTACTGGATATATATGACATATATGATATCTACATCATGAATACCATCTTGTATATAATGGATACATGAACAACTTGTAATTATAAAGGGTTTATTTTTGACTCAAGTACCAATGATCGTTAAAATGACCATTATTAACTTAAATAATTACATAGTGTTCATGACATGGTAATAAGTGATATAAAAGTAATAATGAACTTGAAAAAGGTTTTTAAGCAAGTAGAAATTAACTCAAGTTTATTATTCAGGACATTAAAGAATGACCGAGTCAAGTCAGACCCGAGGTATGTTACTTCATCTCAATCTCTTTTCATTGAGGCATATTTTGTTTTATACACAACCTTTTTTTATACAGTGTATAAACCCCTTTTAATTTTATGTTTATTCAAAAGGAATATTTTTTATACGAAGCGTTTATTAAACGACAAAATGGAATGTTTTTGTCGTACGTATGCGGCGACAATGACTTCTCCGCCGCCATGACCGTTATTTGAGTTTTGGCTTCCTCTACAAGCCATACCTTCTTTTTAAAAGAAAAATAAATACCATGTTTTAATTTTCTTTTATTTTGGTATTGAAAATGGTTTTCATAATGTTTTTATATCAATGTGTTGTATTGATATCTTGTGATTGAAAGGTGGAAATGTTATGTTTCCTTTATGCAAGTTTTATGTGATACAATTATGTTGAGGTTCTTAGGCATTATTATGAAGACGGGTGGTTCCGTGATAAACTAAGGGTGGGTGAGCCCGATATAGCTCTCCAATGAATTGGGTAATGCGACGGAGTGAAACGTTAAGGTTTCTCCGAAGAGATTTAGGGAATATACTGTGATGGGTATTCCAAATGTAACCAAGAGGGTTACTCCCTACGTAAGAATGTTATGAATGCCTCAAGTTACCTTTATGTCTTATGATTTCTATGATTTATTCATGATTTGATGAGTTATGTTGAAGTGGTTATGTTTTATGGGTAGAGTATGATTTTATTCTTATGTATATATGTACCCATGTTTCCTTTCCATATATTTTTATGTCCCTTACTGAGCTTTTTATGCTCATCCCAAGTTTTTTTGAAATGTTTTTCATAGGTCAAGGGAAAGGTACATGATATGATTATAGTGTCAAGGAAGTTTCAAGAAATAATCCATGTTTTATTTTATATATGTTTCCATTTATGGGAAAGAAGAATACTATATTTATGTAACAACTTTGTTTATATGTGGAATTTAATTCATGTTTAATGATCTAATTCTCTAAAACACTAAACCCGAAAAGATCCTCAATGTGTAATCTTGTAATAACTCAAGATTAAGTAAGGTTTAAGGCTGGGGCCTTATAGTTCCCTTATGGATTGAAAGTGGTGAACTATTTATTTCATCCATTTAAATGAATATTTTAATATTGATTGAGTTAAAATGGATCATTTAGAAACAGAATATGTAACCTAGATCTTAATTTTGAGTGGGTAGTAGGAAATATCTCTTTTCATGTTTTTTAATATTACTTTTTACATAGTCATGGATTTAGGAGTAGGATAATGGGAATGGCTTTTTTAAAGGATGTTTTTTACATGTCCAACATTTCAAACTATGCCCATTCATTATTGACTTTATCTAATGTGTGTGTTTGTAATTTTCAATGCATTCTACCATGAATAACTAAATCCAAATTCAAAGAGGATATTAGCGAGCATACATTAAAGGTGGTGGGACATTTCCTACATGTAGGTCCTCCTTTCAAGTAGGTTATTTCACTTGCAGTTTTACTAAATAGAGGTGGTAAGGATAAGTTTTTCAAGGTGTTTTTACTCTATATGAAATCTTTTTCCAAAGAACCACATCATGCCTCATATATGAATGATACGATTCATGTTTTCTAGTACCAGAAACCTCCAATGTTCTCAAGGGATTAGGTTTCATAGGTTGCTGAGATGTGGCTTGAGACTAAACTACCAATATTAGGGCATCTGGATACACCTCCTAGGTTGGGAGTGATGCTCACAAATTATATGTATAGTGGAGTAGAAAAGTTATGTTGTGACCTATTGACTCAGGATAATAGGCTATGAGATATGGTTTGGGGTGATTTCCAAACCATATGTTTCGATTACTTTTTCCTAAAACTACGATAATAGCATGGAATAGTGAGTTCATGCATTTAGAGTAGGGTGTTTTGAATGTTATGAAATATTTAGAATTATTTATAGAGATGAAATTTTTTTCACCAATATACCTTATCGATGAGATATTGAGGGAGAGACACATTGAGGAAGGACATAGACATTTCATTCGATCATAGGTCAACATGTTTAGCCAGATTACAATTATTGAGATAATGAATTAGATGCTGATTACATAGAGAAATTAAAGGTAATCTCTAGGCATAGAATATAGTTTTATAGTCACATTGCCCAGTGGTTCAACTTATAGTGGTAAGAAGAAGTTTATTTAGGCTTCTGATGAGATGAGTAAAAACCTTACTACTAGTGTTGGTAGTGAATATTTCCATCATCAGTGTAGAATAAGGGGACAAAAGAAGGATTAGTTTGATTGTGATTTAGTTGAGTGTTGATCATGTAATAGAATGGTCCATGTTAAGTGTTTGGTAGTTCTATCCATCTAGAAGATAGTAGAATGGATTCAAATATGACTGTAGGATAAGAAGTGGGTTTTACAACTCCACATCAGGTTGGGATTTGTAACAGTGTCATTTCGTCAAGCTGAGTTGATGGTCTTGGATGAGGCTTCTATGAACTAGTTTTATCTAGAAAATAGAGTGGGCAATCTCCAAGTAGTGAGTTTGTC
Source organism: Viscum album (assembly GCA_963277665.1). NCBI lineage: Eukaryota > Viridiplantae > Streptophyta > Magnoliopsida > Santalales > Viscaceae > Viscum > Viscum album. Next base: position 908,831,014 of record OY728133.1, on the reverse strand, counting down.
TTAAAGATCCATGAATTATACTAGATATATTTTTTACATCCATCCCCTAAGTAGTGGAGTTCCATACCCTCTATGGTGAATGGTGTGATTTCAGTATCGTCCATGTTAGTATCTACTCTTTTTGATACAACTGCATCACATAGTTTTACATCTACACCTATGGTGTAAATCCGTAGGCTAAATGTTCAGTTTTCTAAGGGTGTATTGACTCTTGAGACTCTATTAGGGATTTTATCATAGATTTTATTCCAGCATAGGGAGATCCTTGTTGATATTGAAAGGTTTAACATTTTATGAGTTCTTTTTTCCTCTAGATGATAGTTTTTTACAACATAATTGGTAAGGAATGGATTATTTATTATCAATCCTTCATTAATATACATCTCTATAGGGTGTGCCTCACACCACCATTGGGAGGGTTTGATATTTTAATGGGTGAATGGGGTGTCCATGAAACCTAAAATGGCCTAATTAATTATGGGATGGGCAAGATGTCATCCTTCATTTATAGTTAATATATGGATGATAATGGAATGCGTTAGGTAAACCTCACTCCAATATTTTATCATTTCATGGATACTTTCATGGATGAATATTCAGTTTCACATCCTAAGAGAGAGGTGGAGTTCTCTATAGATCTAGTTCTAAATGATGCACATGTTTCCCTTCAACATTAAAGGATGTCTACTACAGAGTTGAAGGGGGTATAGAGGCATCTATATGAAATGGATTAAAAGTGTCTTATACGGACAATACATTACAATGGTGATCACTATTCTATTCTATGAAAAATAATCATTGTACCCTCAACATATGTGTTGATTTCTAAAAAATTATCTAGTTAATGGTTTATAAATCTCATCCCATTCCACATACAGATGATCTTTTTTATTACCTCTAAGGAGCTTGAATATTCTCAAAAAATGATTTGATGTTGAGATATCACAAGGTTCTTGTTCAACCTATATATATACCTCATATTTATTTTCATATATATCATTGTTTATATGAGTATCTAGTCATTCTATTTTATCTCACAAATGATCCAAATTTTTTTATAGAACTTATGATTTAATTTTTCCATTATGAGATGGATTATTTTATAGTGGTATTCCATGATGATTCCCTATTGTATTATAAAAATCAACAATACCAAGATAGGAATCTTGATATCATTTTGGATACACTAAGAGAGATTCATTTATGAGATAACCTCATGATGTTCCACTTTTGGATGGAAAGTATTCACATCTTGGGTTATACTATCTTAGAGATGGGACTATCATTGACATAATGAAATTGAGAGCTATTGTTTCATAGGGGTGTCATAATAATTTCTTTATTATATGGATTGACTTAGGTCTAGTTGTATATAATAGGCATTTCATTTTGGATTTCTCACACTGAGAAGCACCACAAATGGGATTGAATAAAAAGGGTGTGAGTTTTTATGGATATATACATATGAGAGAGCCTTTTAAGAGATTAAAGTGAGACTGACATCAGTTCCGATAATGATTCATCTAGAGTGGGGTAAGATCTATACAGTATACATTAAATCATCATGTATTGGGGTATGATTAGTCCTAATGTATGATGAGAAAGTCATGGTGTACACGTCTAGTCATTTAGGGAAACATGAGAGTAACTACCAAACGCATTATCTCATGTTATCTGTTTTGGTACAATCCATGTCTTATTAGAGGAATTATATACTGGGAGAGGTATTAGTGTATTACACCACCCATAAAATCCTCATGTATATATTTAAACAATGTGACACTAATTTTAGATAGAGAATATGGGTAAAAGTAACTTATTTCCTTTGACATCAAGCATATATGTACTCTTGATTAATGCAATGCAGTTTCGGATGCACAAAGTCGGAGGACTCAGATACAGCCTATTATGGATATTAGTATCATGTGGTATGTTATGGATATGTTTTCTAAGAATCAAATGGTGGTGAAAGATGTTCAGAAGAGGAAAATGATTTATTTATTGAATTTGACCTCTTCCCTTTAGGATAGAGTGAGGATAGGGAAGCTAATAGGTTCAAAGGGATTAGTCCTATAATGGAGTGTTGTAAGTGATGACCTACCTCCTATTTGGATTGTGGGTGAAGATGTAATCATTCATATTCATACTCATGTTTTCGTTCTGGTTAAAAATTATCTTTAAGAGATGTGGGAGTTTCATGCCACTATTTGGGTAGTGCATCCTGATGTTACAAATATGTATCATGATTTATGTTCCCAATATTGGTGGTTGGGGATATAATTTGAGTTATTTGGTTTTGTTGTGATTTGTTCCACCTATAAAGAGTTTAATGAATAACATCTATGACCATCTAGTATTTTTCATCATTTACCCAATCCTGAGTGGGAATAGGAAGTTTTTGTGATGGATTTCATGACCAGTATGTTGATGTATCCTCGAGGTAGTGATTTTGTTTGACATTTTGTGGGAATGGTCACAAAGGTTTCACATTTCCTATGAATTAGGGATACCTTATTATTAGATGACCATGGGATTTTTTATATCTGTGATATAGTACATATTCAAGGGTTCCTCGGAAAATTGATTCCAATAGAAACACACCATTTATATCTCATTTTTGGGAAGTGTTTACATAGGAATTGGGGTAAATAACTGCATCTAAAAACAACATACCACCCTTATATTTATGGTCCAAAAAAATCAAATGATTCAGGTTTATGAGTACATGCTATGAGAATGTGTCCTAGTTGTTGAGTTCCCTTGGTAGAGGCTTATACAGCTAGTTTAGTTTTCCTACAATAAATGTAATCAGATTACTATACAGATGGAACCTTATCATGATATTTATAATAGGATGTGTTGATTTCCCATTTTTTAGTTAGAGTATGGTGATCTAGGGTTATTTGGCTCACGTATTATATAAGAGACTTTTGAGTAGGTCTAGTGGATCTGAAATTGGTTGGACATTATAGAGTATGAATAGAAATATTACAGTGATTCTCATTTATTAAAATTTTTTTTTGGAGTTACTGATCATGATTTATTATGTATCTCTTTGAGGCTAGAATGAATATAGGCCAGAAGAAAAGGGTAAGTGTTTAAAATGATATTTTGGGACATTCAAGATTCTAGAGTGAGTTTTACTATAGACTTTAAGTTATGGTTACCTCAGAGGTATAGATCCATGAACATCATATTCTATGTATCTCAGTTTCAACATTATAACTCATATCTATATCATGATATATAATATAAGGAGGCTTATTTATAGGTAGATGCATCCTTTAAGGTAAATAATATTTATAACATTGACAAGAGCTCAAAGGTTCTGTGAGGCTAGGCAATTCCTTTTGTATGATTTCTATTGTCACGACCAGACCAATGTGGGTGCTTGATCTGTAACTACCCCCAAGTCTTCCTCTATATGAAGAGGGGTTATGCCAAGCATCGAAGGCTCATAAAAACATGTAGGCCTTTTTTTTAAGTTCATGTACACAGACACATCTAAATCAATTAAAAATTATCAAGGAAAATGGAAACAATATAATACAATTATATATATATAAACCACAAAAATACATCGATCTCTAAACAATACATGTACAAAAAAGTAAACTAAAAGTGTAAGGAAAAAATATATGCCCAACTAGGAAAGTGCCACAACCCAACAACAAGTAGAAATGTAAATCAGCTAAGAGGTCCCTGCTCCCGGATCCCATACTATGACAACCACACATGGTACAAGCAACCCATATCATTAAGCTATTTTAATGTCATGATCAACCTATCCTTCCTCTATAATGGAACACAATGTGTGGAAAAATAACAAGAAGGGGTGAGTATAAAAATACTCAATATGATGACCTAATGTATCATGGGAGAAAAAAAGATGTAAAAAAGAGGGGATCAATAGACAGAATAGGGTACATTAAAAGGAGTACAACTCAATGCAACAATATAATGAAATAAACACATCCATAAAACAAGGAGCTATAAATGGTGAGAAGAATAACTTCTTGCCAAGTATTATCTACCTATAGTAGAAGTGTAGACTCATACAACCATGGAAATATAGTCACGAAAAGAACATTGAATACCCCATGTGTCTTCACGTATCTAGAAAATATTATAACTGAAACCAAAAGAGTGGGTACAAAAATCAGATACATATATATGCTCAGTCAAATAATCCAAAATGAAAAAACAGTAAGTGGATCTACATCTCATAGCTCATCTTAGTAAAGGATTCTTCACTAGTTCTATAAGTAACCAAAAATGATGCCTATAATCTCTCATGTCTTCCCTAAGCATGCAAGTCAAAGGGACTTAATCACGACACATTGACACTTTTTGCTATTGGTGGGTATGTCTCACCCGCTTGGTTTTAAGTTGCGTCACAAGGATACGTCTCGATGGAATAAGTGTTACTATTTTTCCTGAGTCCAAATGTACATCAAAACATGTCTCGTATCTAATCTATATAATGGAGATATTGTGTCTCAAGGATAAGTACCCACAACCCACCCACACTGGAGGGTATGCTCGGTACTGTCATCGAAAAACACAACTTCCTTGCACCACTAAAAGGTTAATAGACTAGAGGTTATGCCCAAAGGTTTCATAGGTTATCTCCACTACCAAACATAGCTAGTTAGTAAGCCCAAAAAGGTCATAGGCAAACACCACTACCAATCACATTTAGAGGGTAAGCATGAAATCATCATAGATGAAGGCCACTATCTAACCAAACTGATGGGTAATCTCAAAAAAGCCATAGGTGAACGCTGCATCCCAACCCAGCTGGTGGGTATGCCCAAAAGGGTCATAGGAGAACTCCACATCCCTACGAAGCTATAGGGTAAGCCCAAAAGTGTCATAGGTGGACACCCCCACCCAACCCAACTAGCGGGTAAGCCCAATACTACTTTGGCCATCCCTGTAAGATGGTATTTTTGAAAAGTAATGAGGAACTACCCTAAAGTCATTCGGTATCCCCCCAGATAGGATTCACACCCATAACATCTCACATTGTATCTTGAAATCCACTACAGAGAAAACCATCACATTCTACATGAAAAAAAAACATAGGTTAGACTACTCGTGTCCAAAAAATGAGTTCAGAAGGAGATACGATAGGTATAAGATTTGTAATGTTGAACACGGAGCATTTGGGGATGACAGGATATGAACCCTCGCATCATTTCTAGGTTTTGTACCCAACCATACCCGGGTAATAATCTATGAACAAGTACACCTAGGCATGCCATCATACTCCCATAGTATATGGAACCTCTAGCCCAAAAGTATGATGAGCTCATGATCCTCATTTTTAGATCTAAAGGGTGGAATTTTAATTCTACTGATATTCCACTTCAAATGGCCCCAGATAATCAAATGGATCACACTACCATGACCCTTGTGTAAAATATGCACATGTTTGACTATTCATTTTCTCGAATTAGAATCCCAGTGAAGAAAATACATATCTTTGTATTTCGCATGAACGATGCTTCTTGGGACCCATGCCATGATACCAAAACACATAAAATGGATTACCCCATTGTGATTATCTCATAAATGCTCATGTGATTGGCTATTCATTCATCCTAAATGGTCACCTGATGAAAAAACTTCATTTCACTGCAAATTCCCAAATTGGGCCTCGTGGGGACCACACCACTATTTCAGTTTTATCACCTAAAAGCATTTGTGAAAAGTTGACCTCAACTCTTGGGTTACAATGCCTATGTCGGTGTATAAACTAGATGATGTATGAAAATTTATGGTCCGATACAATTTTCCTAAATAGCAATAAGTATATTATTATTATTATTATCAATCTTTTTCTATCACTGATCATTGAACATGAATTAAGAAAATTCAAAAAAAACCTCAAAAGGTCTTCCTTGATGTAAGAGTTGTGTTCCCACCAACAACACATGAATCACAAGTCTATTTTACATGCTAGTTTTGATACAAGATTTCCGAAAAATAATAATTATATTATATTTATCAAACACAGAAGTTTTATAAAACTAATCCATGAAACCAAAAAATAAAATACAGAAACTGATCTAAATAGATCCTTCTCAATAAGAAGTATGTGTGGTTGAGGATGGAATAAAAACAGGTGCTTTGTTTAGGAGTAATCAATATTTGGAACTACCCCAACCCACTTTATCCCTATCTGGCCACTTTGCCCCAACCCAGCCACCATGACCTGGCCGGCTCTGCCACCTACGTGCCCTCGGGCCACCGCGGGTTCCTTCATTTGCCTCCCCCACCTCGCGGACCATCACCAGTGGCCACCAGCACTGTAGCACTGGTTCTGTGCTCCTAGCCCTTCCACATACCACCAAGAACACCCCAGTTGCGTAGATTTCTATCTGAAAAAATATCTGGACTCCTTACGATGAGATATTTATTGAACCAGCCCCTACTTGAATATCCATCAATGTTTCATCATATTAAAAAGTATTATCAACTTCTACTTTCAACTACACCTCCTCCGGTTCATGAAACAAAAAAATGATCACAGATCTGGACTTCATTGATCCAGGTATTCATAGATATATACTTTAACCAATGGTTCATCGACGTTTCAATGGAGTAAAAATTTAATGATGAAGAATGAATAATTAATGTGAAGAACATATGATCTAGAAATTAAACTCGATGACCATTGCTTGATTGTAAATCAACAAAGAATGTAAAATCTGGAAAAATGTCTATAAGTTTGAATAACAACAATTTATTCAATTTTGAAGGTGCATAATCTGAAAGAGAAATCCTACCTCAATATTTGATCCACCATTGTTTTCACTACACCATGATCTACAGGATCCTTCATTTTTATCACGGTCTGATAAGGATTAGATGTTGAATCACCGTCTGAAGAAGAAGGCCATAACTCTGCCGTTCATGAGGGTAATGAGCTAACTCTACCAAATTTCTCTAACCTCGTATTAATATGACACTTCTAGTGGTCGCAAATTCTGAATATCATGTACCCCCTCACCCAATGTCCCCCATAGGGAAACACCCCATTATAAACTCAACGATGGTCTCTGATTTTCGTCCCGAGTCCCGATTCAATATTTCTTCAAATTAACATCCGAGAAAAAATAATTACATGTAATTATTTTATTTATGAAAACTCCATGTATGTATTTTTCTAAATAATACCCATTCAAAATAATTCTATGCCCCACCTAGGGTAAACGTCACATTTCGGACTCATTTGTGACCTCAAATATATGATCCAAGCTACGGTTTGAGAGATACCCAATTTTTTGTGTGCATAGTATAAAATATTCTTATTATTTTGGTATAATTTATTCTTGGCACACTGGGCCTCATAATTTCATGCCATCTCAATTCCTAGCTAGAAAAATATATTTATAGATATTGAAATGTCTTACAATAAAAAAACAAGGTCTGTATAATTCCATTTGTCATGCTTTTCATCCCCTAAAAGAAACACTAGGGAAAGCCTCTCGAGTTACTGAGCTCACACCTGGATCTCCCACTCCCTGGAGGACCAACTTGTTTCCATATTGGCACAACATGTGAACCAAAGATATGGTCTACCCTCTTAAGGTCTACACCTATTGATGAAATTCCTAGGATGATGCATGTATTTTCTCCATTGTGATATGTGGAAAATGTTTTTCACCCCCTCCAATTGTTGTGGGTAGGGTATGGAAGAAGGAAACCTTGCCTTCACTTTTCATGGTACCCAATGGCCTAATGAAATTCATTAGACATTTCACCTCCCTATATGACCATCTACATCCCACGTTGAACCAAGAATCACTTCTTGTACCTGGAATAAGGTCTCATGATTTCTTCCTTCTGAATATCCATTTAGTGAAACACCTATATATATATATATATATATATATATATATATATATATATGTGTGTGTTCATGCATGATTACATAGGTATCAAAATAGAAACTCTATTAAATTTTAAAGTAGAAAATGATTCAAAACCATCAGATGAAGAATCTTCTACCCCCCTACTTTACTAGGTTCATCTATAGAAATGCTAACTGCTCTGAAGCATCACTCACCAGGAAAGCCTGGGAATTCCTACTATGGGAATCTACTACCACATCACCCTTTCCCACTGTATAGAAAATCATAATGTTGTAGTCCGGTAGGAAGTTCAACTAGTGTCCCCACCTCAGGTTCAAGTCTCCCTACGTGAAGACGTACCTAGGATTATGGTGGTATGAACAATCCACAAAGAATTATCCTATATGATAGTGTATCCACACCCTCAGGTTGAAAAAACATCTACAATAACAACATATTTACTCATATATTTCAATTCATGGTGTCTTCATCACCTCATCCTTTACATGTTAATTTTTGTATCATGGTTGATGTTGAGAACGCAGATGTACCAATGAACAGGGTAGGTGCGTAAACTCATACAAATACTAGAATCTACACATAAAAAGCATGTGGCATACCCGTCATGTATTCAATTCCCTTAGAATGAGAGTAATCAAAAAACCAGATAGTATACAAATCTCACTAGTTGCATCTCATGAAAAAAGGGTTTCAAGAAAAAATCCACTAAATATTCTAGGACCTTCTTTGACCCTCCACTACATGGCGCTTCCATGAACGCACAAGTTAGAGGGACTCATCCACCACACCTCAATACTATATTCATTGGACGGAACTAACTTTACCAAAGATTTTTTATCACAATACAAAAATGCTTCTCAATGGGGGAAGAACCCCTATTACTCATGCATTCAATGCTATGTCAAACAACACTGAAACAGGGTTACCCCAAAGGCTTGTGTCACTTTGGTAAAACATTAATCATGAAGAAGAGTAAAAAGAGTACCTCACCCAGTGTCTAATGAGTTCTACTGTAAAAAGTTAGAAAAGGCACAGGGTGTATCTCTTATCATATCATTTGTTGTAGGATTATATACATCCTTAACATGCGGTAGATTATGGCCCAACTGCCAGCTCCCTACGACTGATGTGGGCCATGTGGTGGTGTTGGAATGTTCTCATAGCATCGTCAACCAACCACAACTCCTCCTGGTCCCCTGTCGTGCACTGCCTCCTATGGAAAACTTTATTCCCTCCTGGGAGATCCCTTAGCATGGTGTCATCTTTTCCATGGAAGTTTGATTAATAATTTCTTGGAATTCTCAGCATGTATGGTCTGGAAGTCTCATTCCATGTGACCACACCCATCACAAGAATAATAGGATCCCTCCTCAGGTTGTCCCTATGCTCTATGCTCCCTCGCCCCTTATGACTATGTTCCTGAGACTGATTATGGGGAGGCTTCCTGTGTCAGGATCTTTTCATCTGATGCATGCTAGCTGCGATAGATATCTTTGCTCTGTTTCACCCACATCCACAACCATTTTTATGGATCCCCTCTGACAGAAATCTCTCTATCACTAGTGCATACTCCAACACACTGAAATATGTGGGGATACACAAGGGTACTATAATAGCATGGATCTCTCTATGGATTCCTTTCCTGAACATCTATTCTTAGTAGTAGCTGTCATGGATCATGTTCCTAGAGTAGCATGAATGGTCTCCAAACCTAGTCGTGTAGACTGACACCATCATCCCTCTCTTCTAAAATTGAAGTATCTTTTTAATATGGATAAAGCGTAAGGAGGAGAAGAAGTACTCCTCATGGAATAGCTATGGGAAGTCATCCCATAAGAGTACTCACTCATCATGTATTTGAGAAACTGGACTCCACCAACATCCAGTTGATTTGTGGAAAATATTTCATGCCAAATACACTGTTTTATCTATCAGTGTCCCAAAAATCATGAAGAGGTGAACCACTAACTCAAGATAAGCATCCACTACTTGATGGTATAGATCCCCATGGAACCTAAATGGACTCTAATGCTAGAAATCATGAATCACGCAATTCATCTTCTCATCATCAACCTTTACTGCCAATACTAATTATTTCTACACATGGAGAGGTTCTACTACCTGCCCCCTAGAGAAAGGTGGATCATATAATGGATCCTAAACTATGGAATCATTTCTTATAGGTTCATAATAATTAGGATAATCTAGTATCCTAGTTGGATGTCAGTGCGGGGATATTTTGAAACTTATCTAGAAGTAGCACAATAAAATGGGCATATATATATATACCACAAAGTGGATCTTACTCAAGAAAAACAGTCAATGACCAATCCTAAATGATGCATAAACCAAAGATAAATGAAAAAAACTTATCAATATGATGAGTTGACAAGTGGGTAATCGAGGTCATGGGGAATGGCTACGTTGGATGTCGCACCATCACTGAACTCCCTGGACTGAGAGAAACTTTAGAGACATGTTGACACTATTTACCTAAACCCAACCAATACTATTTTAGGGAAGCATATAAACAATATACCAATGATTTAACCACATATGATACCTCTTTTTCATGACCTAACACATGTTACGGCTTTAGCCACAACTTCCCCAATCCCACCTCCATAGGCCAGGGGTTGCCACAAGTGCTAAAGACACAAAAAACTCAGGTATTCCTTTTTCTGTGTACATGTACACACACTCACATCCAACTCACTAAAAAATTAAAGAGGAATTGGGAAAAAATAGACAACACTACTATATATATATACCAAAAACATGCATCGACCTCTCAATAGTATAAGAATAGAGTAGTAAACTGAAATAAATGGGGAAAAATACATGCCCAACCAAAAAAGTGACACAAACCATCAATAAGTGTAAATTAAAATAGATGATAAAGCCCTCCTACTAGATCCCAAGCTACAACCACCACTCGCGGTCTAAGCATCCTGTATCCCTATGTTCCTCTAAAGTCACTATCAAACTTTTCGTTGTCTACAAGGGCACAAAAAGTGAGGTAAAATCACAACCATTCAATATTATAAAAATACTTAATAGGATCCCCCAAAGGATCAAGGGAGTATTAAAATATTTACTGAAGAGGGGAGAAATATATTGAACTAGGTACAATAAACGAAGTGTAGCTCATCCCAACAAGAGAGTGAAGTAATGTCCTCTAAAACACAAGGACCTAGAGATAGTTAGAAGATTAAATTCTCATTGATTCTTAAATACCTATATTAAGAGAGTGGACTCATATAACCATGATAAACTAGACATATAATTAATGCAGAACGCCCATCACGTCTTCTCCTCTTCTAGAAGGATAGTTTCCAAAACCCAGGGAGTGGGTACTGAAATAGGATACATATATATGCTAAGTCAATGAATCCCAAACAAAAGAGAGTAAGGGGATATCCATCTATAGGATCAGCCTGAGAATATAGTCTCATACAGTTCAATAAGTAACTTCAAATGATCCACAACATCCCTCACATTTTACCTGAACACACATGTCAAAGAGACTCAATCACCCCAGCTTGACCGCATCCTCTTCGGGTGGGCCTGTCTCACCCACACTGTTTTAGGTTGAATCATAAGGACGCATCTGGATGGGAATGAACCTCTCATTAATAGTTTTCCAAAGTTACTACAATATCTGGTCTCTTCAGTGATCATCCTAGCTAAGAGATAGTGTGTTAATTTCAAGCACCCACTCCCCAGCCCCAATGGATGGTATGCTCGGTAATTCCATCAGTGAATGCCACTACCCAGCCCTAGTAAAATGATAATATGATGGAGTGTAATCATGAAAGGGACATAGGAGACTTCCACAACCCATACCAGGTAGAGGGTATGCTTGAAATAGTCATAAGAGAACTCCGCTTCCCATACCAGAGAGAGAGAAATCCCAAAAGTGTCATAGGTGAAAGCCACTGCCCAGCCCAAATGGAGGGAAAGATGGAAAGGATCATAGGTGAATTCTACTACCTATCCCATCTGGACGGTATGCCCGAAACAGTCATATGTGAATTCCACTTCATAGACTAGCCAACGGTTAAACCCAAATGTTTCATTGGTGAATTCCACATCCTAGCCTAGATGGTGTGTAAGCGTGGTACTACGTGGTCCATACCTGCTGGATGGTAGCTCTTGAAAATCATTAAATAACTATACTGAAGTCATTGGGTATCTCCCCAGATAGGCATCACACCTATAACATCTCACATCGTGTCCCTAAATGTAATACAAAGGGAACCATCACATTATACATGAAAAAACAGTAAGGATAGTCCACTAAAGGCCAAATAACTGAGTATAAAAGAAGGAGGCATGAGAGATTGAAGATTCGTAGTTTGGTACATGGAGTGTGTGGGGCCCACACAATGTCTAGACCTTCCTCCTCTATTTCCATTTTACCCACCTATACTCGGGTACGAAAATGTGAACAAGTACCACATTGGCGTGTTAGCGTACTCCTAGAGTACCTAGCACCTCTAGCCCAAAATGCGGATGACCGCACACTGATTGTTGTTTAATAAGAAGTTAAAAGAATAATTATACCGACATTCCTCGTAAATTCAAACCAGATAAACATATAGAATACACAATAAAATTCCTAATAGAATAATGCATAGGTTCAACTATTCATTCACCCAAATGAGACTCCTGGTGAAGAAACTCCATTTGGAATCATTACGCACGAACGATGATTCATGGGACCCATGCCACACTACTAAAACACATAAAACATATTACTCCATTGCGATCCTATTGGAAAATCATATGGGTTTGTCCGTTCATTCGTCCCAAATGGACACCCAAGAAAAAAGCTGCATTTTATAGAAAACGACCATATGAGGCCTCAGAGGGCGCATACCTCCATTTTTTTATAAACTCCCAAAATTAGTCCTGAAAAGTCTGCCTCAAATATATGGTTGCAAAGCCTATGATGTAACATCAATAGGACATTGTATATAGAATACGGTCTGATACAATTTTTTTAAATAATAACAATTCTATTATTATTATTATTATCGGACATTTCATGTCACTGAGCCTTGGGAATGAATTATAAAAATCCTAAAATAGCCTCAAAAAAACATCATTGAATAAAGGGTCACGTTTCCATATAATACATGCGAATTGGATTTCTAGTTTGATAGAAAGATCATATACATGTTTTAGGAATAATATTAATAATTTTATTATCATTATTAAAATCAAGTGTTTCATAGAAATGGTCCACAAAACCAAAAAAATTCCTGATCTAGTGTAAAATGATCTATCTCGATAATATGAATGGGTGGCCATAGATGAAATTGAAAATAGATGCTCTGTTTAGAATTTATTGGTGTTGCAAACTACCTTGTCCCACTCTGGCCCAGTTCGCCCGCTTCGGTGCCCAAATGCGCCGACATTCCACACCGCAACATACTTGTCCCTACGCCACCTCTTATACCTCCTCCACATCAGTTCTATATCACTGGACCTTCGGCAAACAATAGGGAACATATTGATTTCTAAAATATTAGTCTGAGTGTAGATCTAGACTCCTTGTGATGTGATATTCACTGACACATCCTCCCCTCGATGATTCATCGATGTTTTAGAATATAAAAAAGTTTCTTAAACATTATATTACAACCACACACCTTCTGGTGCCTAAAATTCAAAGGTGAGCATAGATCAGGACTCCAAAAATTGAGGGCTTCAATGATCTTTTCTTCGCCCCACATTTTTTCGACGTTTCAACAATGTGAGAGGTTGAAAGTGAAGAATAGATGAAGAATAAAAAGAAGGAGTGATACGTAAATTAAATGGAAGATGAACATTGTTAGTTTGGAAATCAATAAATAATATAAAAGTGAAAATAAATTAACAGAAGTGAAAAATGATATCAAATTCTTTAATCAGGTAGGTGTAGAATCAGAATGAGAAATCGTACATAGATTTTTCTTCCACTATTGTGTTTGATGTTCTATAATATAATAAAGCCAACATTTCATAATTATTTGATGAAGTTTAGATGTCAAATTTTCATCATAAGTAGATGTCTATAAGAGAAATTAGTTAACTCTAACTTATTTATCTAAACTCTTATTTATAGGAAACTGCAAATGATTATGTAATCCAAACCAGTCCCACCCTCTCACCTAAGGTCACTGCTTGGGAAAACACCCCCATCATGAAATCAACTACACTCATGGATTTCAAATATGATTTTCTATTCATTATTTATTCGAATTAATTTCCCAAATAAAATAATTTTATTAACGATTTTATTTATGAAAATTCATATCCATGGAATTTTTTACAAAATCCCCATGTGGAAAAAACTTATTCCCTACAAAGGGTAACCACCATGTTTCGGACTCAACAGTGGCCTTAAATTTATTATCCAAGAAAATTTTTTAGGGTATATCATATTTTCACTGCATTCCTATTAATAAATATACCTAATAATTTTCTACAGTTTATTCTAGGCATATCGGGAGTTGAAATTGCACGTTGTCTCAGTACCTAACCCTAAAAATAAATGTAGAAATATTCCTATGTCATAATAAATGGAAAAGGTTCTCTAAAACTATGGATTCTTGACCATTTATAGGACTAGACATGTGATTGGGAGGCTAATCTACATTCTTAGTGGCCTATGTTAATCATAGGTGATTGTTAACCACCCTTGAGATGAAAATTCGGATATTAATTTCATTAATGGTGTCTATTTTATGGTCATAGTTCTTCTTGTGAGGTACATATCTTTATTTTATTGAAAATAAAATATTTTTTATCATAATGGGAGTTATCAATGTGATCATCTGTGTTTCAGGAGTGTCTTCAGTTTTTTTAGAGCCTAGGTCCCATCTTTATAGAAAAAAAATGTAAGTCGCACTATTAAGTGAAATTTTGCGAGTTTAGTCACCTAGTTACTAGAATCATTACGAGGTGGTACCTATATCATTCTAGGGGATAAAAATTTAAGGAAACCATGTGGAAAGAGGTTCATGGCTATGTGGGATTCAATGTAGATTTATAAAGGGGATGGAAAAGGGTGCTCACATGTCGGAAAAACCATGTGCACTAACTATGTGAGATGTTACTTAATGCATTGAAGGCTGCACGGATGGTGCATGATTTGGCCAACCATAAAAAAACATACTACCCAATAATTACAGAGGAGATTAAATTTTTTTCAATTAGTATTTATTAAAACCTAAAACACATTTTCTTTTTCCTTTTTGGAATAGGAACTCTCATTTTGGTGCTCTTTTTAATGATATTGCATAGATTTTTCTCCCAATTCTTCTTCCGAACACTAAATTGAACACCCATGGTCTTGTTAGATTTACATGGTTCTGTATTACATTCCTTATTCACCATTATTTGTTTTCTCTAGTATCATTTGTGTTATTTTGGTGTTTGAAAATATGCCCTATTTCTATGATTTTCATCCATTCGATGTCTATTTTCCGATCTAAAGGAAATTAGTGATCGATACTGGATTAGTGCTCTCCAAAAAAATAATGGTAGGTGCTATAGACCTTTTACCATATGGTTTGGTGTTTTATAAGTTGTATTACTGATGTACTACACCACATGATTTCTGGAGTTTTGAGAAATATCAATTGAATGATTAAATTGTATTTTTTGGGATCGATTATGTTTCTTCTTAAGTACCATTATATTGTTAGTGGTCATTTTTCCTAAACATCAGACACCAATTGAGTGTAACCTTTCTTTATCCATATGTTATACCACCAATGGGGTGTGTGTGAGCTTACGTAGTTTGATAAAGGCCTAGATAAATTTAATAGACATGAATTAAGATAATTAGAATATAGAGATACCTATTCTTCCATATGGTAATGTGATGATTATTTAAATTAATATTTTATTTGGATTTTATAGTATTTTGTATTTGAGTTGGATGAACTCATGGAAATTGGAATTGAAGAGTGAATGTGATTCATTTAAATGGTAGTGTATACCTTGGATGATATATCATTGATCCTAATTCCATTAAATTCCAGGGATGTTTCCCCCATGGAATGTGGTAATGGTAGTGGACGCCTATGGTGAAAATGATCCTAAGTCCTTGATTCCATGATATTAATTAGTAATTTCAACCTATACAGAACCGTTCAATTCATATATTAATATTAAATAACATTTGAATAAGACTTAAAACATTATACCTACATATGACCAAAAACTGTATTAGTCTAGTGCCTTTGGAAACATGGAAACATAAATACTGATACGTAAGGGAGTTAAATTATCTCCTACTATGTTATTCATAACTAGAAGAATTATTTGACACATAAAAAACAATACATTTGTTCACAACATGGGTGAAGTAAACATAAGAAGGGGTGATCTTTTGATGAATTGTAAGGGTAATCAAGGGAGATACATAAGCATAATTAAAAAAATAAATTTATTTCAACATGATCATGAATATAAAAGATCATACCATACATATCATATATCATAAACATAAATCATCACATAAATCTTGGTAGTCAAAAAGTCCTTAATCATAAGGGAATAAATAATATAAGATATCGAAGAATAACATAGGAATAAAATGTGGAATTGTGGTAGACACGTAAGAATATAATATTATTTTCATATTAGCCAGGGCATTGCTTCCAAGACCATCATGGTTGTATGGTTTCACTCCTCATACCAGCTTGGTAGTCATTGTTCACTCCCATGTATATCTTAATAGAATGTGGTTACTACTCAAACCATCTTAGTAGTATTGGTTCACTCCCATGGCCATCTTATTGGTCAATGTTAATTCCCAAGACCGTATTAGTTCGTTCCATGAGATATTAATCATTACCCAATGAATTTGAGGGAGATATAGGTAGAACCCCTCTCATAATAAAATCATATATACATGTTGAAAAACATCATTAAAAATCATATCATAACCCATGAAATGAAATGGGTATCATAAACATGTAACAATATATTAACATATGGAAAAAGGTATTGGTTTCATAATCATTTAATCAAAACCACTACCCATGAATGAGATGTATATTTCCTGAAAATAGAACATTTGAAATAGAAATTGGTTTCATAATTACCATGAAATTAAGCATAAAAAATTTAGTGAAAGAGTATGAATTGAACCATTATATCATTTATTATAAAGGAATGAGTAACAACAGTGGATGTCATCATAGATGGAAAATAATTTTAAAATACGTTTTGAAAAAACATTTCTATTTTGAAAAGTATTTTTAATGCATAAAACCATTTGAAAATAATTTTCATAGAAAATACCTTGAAAAATTATAAATCTGACATTGAATCATTTTGAAAACCATTTTTCATTAATACTTATAGAATATGAATCATTAATTTTTAAATAATGAATTCTTTGAAAAAACATTGAAAACATTAAAATAAAGATTCAAATTTTTTTAAAACCCATTTCATTGACAATAATTTGAAATGTTATGTAAAAATACTAAAAAAAATGAAATCACTTTTATTGGAAATTCTATGAAAACATGTAAATAAATCATGAAAACGTCTTGAAAACCATTTTATTAAAAATTATTTGAATACATATAAAGAAATATTGATTTTTTTTAAAACTGTTTCTTTGAATATTACAATGAAATAATATATAAAAATCTTTAAAATGTTTTGAAATCCTTTTTACTTTAAATCATATGAATGATGCTTAAAAATTTTTTTCTTGAAAACTTATGAATGATGATTTAAGACATTTGGAAAACCATTTTATTTACGATTTAGTTGAATTTATATAAATAAAGAGGGAAAACAACTAATAAATTTTCAAATTCATTTTCATTTAAAATTATATTCAAGGATCATTTAAAAACATATTTTAAAACAGGGTTTTTCAAGTAAAATAAATTTTCCACTGAAGAGAGAAATACATGCATGTTTTTTGAAAATCATTTTATTAATTTTATTAAGAACTAAAGAGTAAAAAAAATTTAATAATTAATTGATATATCATTAATAAACTCATTATAAGGAAAATCATTAGTTTTCTTGATATATTGATCATATGAGTTTATCAAAGAATCATAATCATTGGCAATCTTGAAAAGCTATGAGATTGTTCCAATATACTCTTATCACATAAAAACTGAGGATCGTACTCTCCATTTATGAAAAAAAAACTACATAATTCTTAGAATTTTATGAAAGTAAATATATTCATTATATAACATGTAAAATGGACTTATATACACCTCTAAAAATAATTTTGGTGTGTAACAAAACATGAATCTCAAGGGATTAAAATTGAGACAAAACTAATGATTTGGTATCTTTTAAAACATAAAAACCATTAAATAAATATAATAAAATGGATATGTAAATACCGATTATTTAATTATAATATAAATGTTATAAATTAATGGGCTT
The DNA here is from genome assembly GCA_963277665.1 of Viscum album. Taxonomy (NCBI): domain Eukaryota; kingdom Viridiplantae; phylum Streptophyta; class Magnoliopsida; order Santalales; family Viscaceae; genus Viscum; species Viscum album. The sequence goes on along the minus strand of OY728133.1, from coordinate 908,812,706 downwards.
TACATCAACCATAAAAAATAAGTGAGTGGTGAATAAGGAATGTATCTCACGAAAATAATAGAGAGATGAAATTCCCAAACTTATAGCCTTGAATATATTCAAACTCATAATGAACACATGTATAATAGGTTTAAATTTTTTAAAAATAGTGTAAAGTACCATATTAATATATATAATACCATATAGGGTTCTATGATGACCCTATAATACCTTTTAGTTGACAATGTTATGTTAAGGCTTCACTTCTGGTATTATTCTCTTTGTTCTTCGTATTTGTCTTAATTTGTTATAACTTTGGTCCTTATACTTATGTAATTATTTATAAATTTTAAATTATAATGAAAATATAATTTCTATTCATTATATGTTCATTATTGTAATTTATATAACATATAATTATCAACTGGAACACACCATTCATGGAGACAGTATGTTGTACGTACACATGAATGTTGTTTCCGTCTTTATTGTCATATTGAATGGAAGAAGGTAAATAAAAAATGTGTGCACATATATATATATTAAATTATATTTTTTGTATCATATATATCATATTATTTCACTAAATACACCCTTAATACATGCCATTTAGTGTGTGAATGGATCATATCGCTTTCATGGGAGGTAGTCCACTCTTCCCCAAACAAACATATCTTATATACTACCAATGAATAATAGAATGATAAGTGTTTAAAAAGAATTAAAGAATATTAAAAACCTAAAAAAATAAAATATATAACATATAAAACCACGTTTCTATCATAATGTCCCCCATGGGAGAAGTACGGAAAAATGAACAATCGTCATTATGTGAGGAAATTGTTAACCATATACATAAATAGTATGCTCATTACCGATTTAATAGAGGTGTGTGTATGTGTAGGATGAACCATTTTAAAAATAACAATTTTATATTTAATATGGTTTTTTATTCAATAATGGATTAAAAAGAGTGGAGTGGGTGGAGAGAGAAAATAAATTATCGGTGCTTGAGTAAAGTTGTTGCCTCTTAATCGGGTAACTCCTTTTGGTATCTTCCAAAAGGATTTCTTTAATTTCATTCTAACCTAGGAGAGGATTGTATTTGTAAGGGGGGATTTTTTAAACTTTATTGGGAATATTTTTTTAAAATTAATTTTGTTTGATAGGTGTGATGAAGAGAGAGGGGTGGTGGCCTTTTATAGGGAGGGGAAAGGAAACACATGGAATTTTTTAAATCATGTTAGGTGTACTGATTCTTTTATCAACCATAAGTCATAAAAAGACAAATAAATAAATAATTTATGCTTCATAGATGATTATTTTTTATAAAATGTGTTTTTGAAATGTTTCTAGGCTGTATAGGGTTTTAACATTATGGTTTAGTACTTTATTGACCTAATTTTTTTCTTAATCGTTGGAAATAATTTTAATGACTTTCACTAATATTTTGGTTAAAAGTAAAATTTGACCCTATTATAAATTAAATATTATTCTTATTAAAAATATGGTATCCATTTTCACAAATTATAATCAATAGTGGAATAATTTAGTTTAAAATTAATCTCGTCGAAAGGACGACACTACTGGTTTTTAATGTGAAAAGGTCCAAATATTTGCTATGTTTTCATGCAATATTTCCAAGTGAAACTGATTCCAATGACATAAATTAGAATAATTGATAAAAATATGACCTAATTAAAATTTTAAACCAAATTAAAATATAATTTATCTATAAAAATAAATTATATGAACAGATAGTTTTGTATTAAAATCTAGTATTTTTCACTATTCATTCAAAAATGAAGTTACTCAAAAAACTCCAAAGAATTATCAGTAATATAATTTATAAATTATTAATTCAATAATAAGGATTATTTAATCATATTAAATTCCTAAATATTTCTACAATTAATGTTGTTATTTTTAACAAAATGACATTAAAAGTAGTTCAGATTAGAAAATAGTACTTTTCATCATATAATGACATTATCAAAAATTATATCTTTCATCATCAATAAGATCTATTTATATAGAAAAAATTATAAAAAATATTTTATAATTATTTATTATTATTCATATTACTATATTTAATGTATAGGTTACAATTATATCATTTAAATAATTACAATAATAAGATGACGCCTCCAATAAACTAAGTGTTGCATGTAATGTATGCAAAGTCAGTGTTGCATGTAACCAAGCCAAGTTGGTTTCATGTGAAATGAATATTTTACTTGCCGATTTAATATAAACAACGTACTTTATTTGTTTCTTGAAATGAAAAATATCAAAATATTAAATTAATTCCAAAAAATCATTCACGTAATATATGGGTGTAACATTCTACCCCCCATAAAATTAATTTCCCCCTCAAAATCTGTCTGGGATATCATAGTTTTAATATTTTAAAGTTAAATTAATAGAAACCTACATCATAAACCGGAAACCTTAAACATTCATTAAAAAATAAATGTTAGAATCATACTAGTTACCCAATGTTACTTTTAACTATGGTACCACATAGGATAACATATGTAGCATGTGAAAACATAGACTTGGTAGAAAAGCATAAATAATTTTAGGAAGTGATTGAGTTCATCAATCTAAAAAATAGAGTGATATATCAAATTTTTTGGGCCTAAAAGTTATAAATCATATATGATTTTAAAGAAAATTGGATCAATAAAAATTAATATATTAAGATAATATTTTTTTATCATTATCATATCGTCATGTAATTATTTTATTGAGAAAGAATTTAGGGAAATATACCTACATGTTATGTTTCTATAAACAAAAATTTAATTCATTGGCTGTCCTTTTATCTATTTATTATTAATCTATTACATAATGAAATTTATTTCCATAAATTAACATTTATTCCCAAAGAAATAAAATAAAATTTTAACAAATCTTAAGGCCTGTAAAAGAATATAAAGCCTAAATATATGAATCTAATAATTATTTAAAATTAATATGTTTAACAAATTATTCTCTGAACAAAAATTGTAACCCTTATATTTATTCATAAATAATTATTCATAGAAAATAATTAAACATTAATTTTAACTACACAAGCACTTTCAATGGAAATTACCATCTTATAATCATGGCATAAAATCACATGAAAACACAAAATAATGAGCTATTATATCCTAAGTGACCATTAAACATAAGTTTGTCACTTCTGTGTTTTGAATTTTGAAAATCCAACATACAAGGTTGCGTTCAAGATGATTTTTGGAGTCTAATGAATCAAAAATATTTTTTAGTGAATAGTATCATTCCCTTATTAATATTAATATGACCTTTATGAATATTAAATCATCCAACATAAGAGTAACCTTACACATGAATAATTAAATAGAATTTTGACATCTTAGAAAGTGATAATTTGACCTTAGTAAATGTTTTGGTATTTTTTTAAGTCATAAATAATTATTTATAATTAATTAATTAATTTAAAATAAAATGTATTTTTTTCATAAATTTTTTTCATTAATTATCAAATCAATGTCTTAACGTTTTTAGATAATTTTATAATACCCTACATAATTTTTGAAAGCACTATACAATCCGTTTTAATTTTAAAAATTGTTTTTAAGTAAATTATGATTTTAAATAAAAATTAAATTAATAATATTTATAAAATTATTTATGAAAAATGGACTTCATTTTTGAATTCTACACATCGAAAAATGGTAGGGGTAAATTTTTGGGATTTTTTGGAAATACTTGATTTTTTGGTGAATAGTAAAATACATTAATTTACCATATAAAAACATTATAATTAAAACCCACTATTCCTGAAATCACAAGTGATGTAATCAAACAAATACCAAACTCACATGCCTTATTTTTTATTCTTGTACATTTATGAATCACTATTCCTTGTCTTAGGGGAAATTAATAATCTAGGTAATTTTATATTAAGGAAACCCCTCTCCCCTCCACTATAAAAACCACCCTTCACACCCACTTTTCCTCACACCTCTCAAGCACCAATCCTTCTCTAAACTCTTCCCAAACATCCTCCCTAGACCCTCTCCCACGTCTGAGAGCATCTAGTCTCATCAAAATACAAATCATAGGCCCTTAAGGAGGATATAAAGAGGAGGACTCAAGAGGTAATTTCTCTCCCTCTTCTCCTTTAATTTCCTTTCACGTTCAAGTTAATTTCTTGATCTCTACCCACCTATCTTTATACAAATGGTATTGTTACTCAATTAATATACATCTACTGGAATTTTATGATGATAATGGGATATTATATCATCCAACCCCCTCTCCCTCTTCCTTTTATTTTATTAAGGGGAACATTGTTTATGAGGTGTTAATTTATCACCTTTAAGAATGAAAATTTTTCTTCTTAAATTTTTACATTCAGATATGTTCATGAAACCATATTTATGGTTTAACTATAACATTTTATATGTATTATATTCTAGTTAATGTTCTGGAACTAACTTATGACAATATTTCTAAGTGATAAGTTAAAAGAAGTTTGTTTTGATCGAAAAAACCGCCCAAATTAACCCAAATAATCATCATTTAATTCTTATCAAATGATTCATCCACATGGATCTATTTGATTCATTATAAGATCATTAAATATCCTGAAATATCATTAATAACATGTAATATCAGTTCGGTATATTTACTAGCTGGGCAAAAATCCTTCAAGGTATCATTGAAGCATTTTTTAGGTGATTGTGTTTGTTGACAAAGTGGACATGTGTGTGGTGATTGTTTGCAAAGAAAACCATGACATAAAAATTTTTGATAAAGGGGATTTCTTGGTGGAATGTAGAGTTCATGAGATGTGGTTAACGATCAATGTTTGATTCAAGAACTTTGCGTCATGTACTTGAAGGTGAAAAAACTTCCGCGCCCATTGTTTTTCAAGATCATATGGTCAAAATATGGAAAAGGACAGATGGTCACGCAGGTATTGGGTAGGTCGCGCAAGTGACTTTCTCACCGAGGAAGGACTTGCGTGTTGATGCTTAGAAGGGTTGGAAACATTCGCGCCATTTGTCCTTCATGATCAGATAATCAAAATATGGAAAATCAAGAAGGGGCGCCCAATTTTTTAAGTTGGTCGCGCAAATGTCCAGGGGAACTGAGGGCTTGCGTGCTGAAACTTGCACGCCGAGGGGAGACTTTTGCGTTGTCACGCAGGTTTTTCAAACGCCTATAAATACAGGTCTACCCCTCATCATTTTCAATGGTGTTCAACACTTATAAAAATCAGATCTCTTGTCGCGCAGGTGTGGTGGTCGCGCAAGTGGTGATGTGTCGTGAAAGTAGGACTTGGGATCTAGATTTGAAGAAGGGATATTGTTGTTTGTTGTATGCCAACATTGGTTTAGGCATAAAGGGAAGTGTGTTGCACAAGTTTGGAGTTGATGAAACTTGTGTAGCGCAAGTGTCTGAGGTGGACTTGCGTGCCAGTTGTGACTTGTGCGCCGAGACTTGTGCGCCGGGTTAGACATGCGCACTAGGTAAGGTTGATTCCTTGGTAATGTTTTCAGGCTGAGTGGAAGCTGGATGTTTGCCCCATACCATCGGTGCAAAGAGAAATTCATCTACGTGTGGAAGTTGGAGTTCAATAGAGCATCCACATACAACAGAGGATGTATTTATTAGAGATAATGATGAGACATGTAGGTCTATAAAATATGAGTGGATCCTTTCTGGAGCAGTGAGAAAAGGAAGAGGAAGAAATTGATCCCCCCCACCGGCAATGAGGCAGAGAGAGAAATAGGGATTGACCCTTGGGAAAGCAGTGAGCAGACCCTAAAACTTGTAAAGGCAGTGATCCTAGGACAGAGTGACTATTCCTGAACCTTGTAATCCATCGATAGTGAAGTTTAGTGGAATTTGGTATGACCGACAACCTGTCGGTGTATGCTCCTTGGACGTATCCCTTAGCGGTGAACCAAGTAAAAATTGTTGTTTCTTATTCTTTCTTTACTTCTTGTTTATATCATGCAATAGGAAAGAGAGAGAAGAGTGTTTTTCTTAACAGCGAAACAAGATCAGAACAGGCTTCAATTATAAATTAGGCATACCCTTATTCACCCCCCCCTCTCAGGGTATTCATCCTTGTGGACCTAACAATTGATATCAGAGGGAAAGGTTTATATTAGTTCTTCTCTCAATGGAGGTCACTAATCATAAACAGATTTTGATCTTCAACAGATGTAATTTTTAGATATGGAGGAATTAAATGCAACACTATTTCCAATCTTTGGGAATGGATGTGTTTTCAGCTGCTATGCATGGTATCACACCTGATACTAATAGTGGTGCATTATCAGAAGCTGAGCATAGAGAGTTGGATGCTGATGCCAAAGCAATCAATGCCTTAGGGGAGAAATTTCCAATCTCATCTATATAAAGGTGATGTCATGAAAAATTCCACATGACATGTGTCAAAAACTATTGAATATATATGAAGGTGATACAAAGGATAGAGAGGAAAAGCTACAAGTGTTGTGGAATAAGTATGAAGATCTGAAGATAACCCGAATGAGTCTGTTGATGCATTCTTTGACAGGTTAAGCATTGTTGTGGAAGATATGCGAGGACATGTAGATGTCATTGAAGACATAAAGATCGTAAAGCACATCTTGAGGAAGCTTCCACCTCAGTTCAGTCTGAAAGTTTCAGTACTAGAAGATAAAGATCCCAAAGAGCCGACACTAGACAATTTCCACAGTACCTTGGTGGCATATGAGATGAGGAACGATGATATAAAGGCTATGGAAATGTGGAAATCCAACGAGATGGCATTTATGGCCATGAATAAGCTCACCATTGATGATTCTCAGGATGAAGAAGAGAGGGATGAGGTTAAGTCAATCCTTTCATCAAATCTTCAAAGAGGAAAAGGAATGTTCAAAGTGAAACTTTTACTTTCTGGTTTTAGATGTGGGAAATTCAATCATCTTGCTACAAGATGCCCTAAAAAGTTTCAAGAAGAAAATTATGAAGATGAAGTTGAAAATCCCAAGAAGAAATCTCCAGCATATGTGAAAAGGAAGAAACAGTTCAAGAGAAATTTCTTCAAGAAGAAGAATCTTCATTCACAAGAAATAGAAAGTGCAGATGAGTCTAAGGATGAAGAGGTTGAGCAGTTTGAAAATTGTAAAGATAATGGAAAAAATTCAATGGTGGTTGTTGTTGGTAGTGCTCAAGAAAAGGAAGAAACTGGCGCTGATGAAGAAGAAGAAGAAATTGAAGGGAGTGTTGACATAGAAGCTGAATTAGAAGAAGCTCATGAAGAGATAAGTATTTGCATAGAAAAAACAAAGAAAGCCAACAAGGTGGTACATGATTCCAAACACTACATTCAACAACAGGAAGAAGAGTAGTTTGATCTAGTAAAAGAAATAGAAAACCCTAAGTCTTCATGGCCAGAGGGCACAGAAAAGGTTGATGAGCATAATCTCAGGATTGAATAATTGAAAAGAGAGATTGATGGATTGAATGGAAAATAAAAAGATCACGTCAACTGTATCGAAGATCATGAAGAGGAAGTTGTTGGTCTGTGGAGAAAAGTGAAAGACTAGTAAAAACCTTTGATTCCTAAAAAATTCTTTGGAAAGCCAGTTATTACGAAGACAAAAATAATGAAAGATGATCCTAGTAGTTCAGCAGGGAAGAAGCAGCAATTGAGCTCAGACGTTAAGGTTGTGTCAGGGCTTAATCAGAAAAAAAATGGTGACAATTGAAGTTAGACCGCAAGCACAAGTCCCAAGATTGAAGGTTTATTTAGCCACAAATTAGAATCATAATATTCAAAGATCCCATGGGGAATCTTTTTATGATAATGTATAATAATGGAATGCACCATATATCTGGTGTTATTGTTACAGGAAGATGGTACAATCACAGTATGTGAGTTCCATATCAAAGAGATATCAAAGGGAACAAGAATAAAGGTGGCAGTCAAATAGAGAACGGTTCACCAGAACATATTTTGAAGGAGACGGTTTTTGGTGTGGAGGATTTGGGCACATGGCTAGGTACTTCACTTCAACCATACAGAGGAATGTTCCAAATAAAAATGAAAATGTTCGCAAATATCAGATCAAACCAACAGCTGTGTTAAAAGTGAAAAATAGATTTGCAGCATTGTAAGATGAAGCTGGTCTATCACACTCTTGGGAAGATCATGTTCTCCAAACCACAATGGGTGTGAAGTTGAAGACATGGATAAAAAAAAGTAAGAAAAGGAAATAGTTGTGGAAATTTCCCTTAAACTGTTAGATTGTTCCAGAATATGGATCCTTGACAGCGGTTGCACATCCCATATGATAAGGAATAAGGATCTCATTACAGACATAAAATATGACAAAGAAGATTGGGAATGATGAAGGGATGAAGATTGTTGGTTCCGGAAAGGCCAAATTTGGTGGAAAAGAAATGAGACGTGGTGATGTCGTGGTAGTAGAGATTCTTAGTCATAACTTACTCAGTGTCAGTCAACTATGTGACTCTGGGAACTCTATCTAATTTACTAAGAAGATGTGTATTGTGAAAGAAAAAGATGGAGAAGTTGTTCTACCAAGAAAAATGAAAAAGGTAAATCTTTACCTTGTAAGTGGGGAAGAAGATATCTGCCTTTTATCCGGAGAGGAATAAAACCAGATGTGGCATAAGCAACTTGGTCACCTATGTCAACCATCCATGGAAGATCTGGTAAAATGTGATGCTGCTAGAGACCTTCCGAAACTATCACGTGATTGTACTCATACATGCGATTCTTTTCAACAAGGGAAGATTATCAGAAAGACATATAGGTCAAAGGAACAGAAATCAACTAGAGTGCTTGAATTGGTGCATGCAGATGTATGTGGACCTATCTCACCATGATCCATAAATGGGAAAAGGTACTATGTCCTTTTCATTGATGATTATAACAAAATGTCTTGGGTATTTGTCATTACCCATAAGACAGAGGTGTTCAGTTGTATCATGTAGTATAGGAGGGAGTCAGAAAGGATGCTTGGGTAGAAAATTTTCAAGTTTCTTACAGATAACGGTACAAAATTTAGAAACTGTGAAGTGAAAGAATATCTCAAGAAACACAGGATAAGGCATCAAGTTTCATTAGTGATAACTCCCCAATAGAATAGAGTTGTTGAAAGGAGAAATTGGATAATCAACAAAATGGCCAAAACAATGCTTATTGAAATGGACCTACCAGAGAAATTTTGGAAGGAAGCAGTTTTGATGTCGGTCTATATTTCGAACAGGACTCTTTTGTGTCCGAAGAAATTGAAGACTCCGTATGAAATGTGTTATGGAAAGAAGCCAACATTGAAATACTTTCAAATATTTGGAAGTAAGTGTTTCACTCTTAACAAAGAAAATCACAGGAATTTTATGTCATTAGGAGGTGAGGGGATATTCCTTGGCTACTCAGGGAAAAGCAAAACATATAAATGTTTCAACAAAAGGCTAGGAACATTTTTTGAGAGCAATGATGTCACTATAGTTGAAAATGAACAGAATACTCAATGACCCAGTGAACAGTTTTTGGATTAATGTAAAGATGAGGTAAGAAACACAGGGGGAGCAGAAGTGGTAGAGGCTAACTCAGAAGAAGATATTAAGGATGAACAAGAAAGTTTCAAGTCTGTGTCTGCAAGGAAGCCAAAGAGTCGAGCTGAAATTGATAGGTAGAATATCATTGGTGATCAAACAACTCCAGTTCAGACTCGAAGAATGAAATCATTACAGCAAACATTGTTTTTTATCTCAGGTGGAGCTGAAATGTTTTTCTGATGCAATTGAAGATAGACACTGGGTTTAGTTTATGAATGAAGAGCTTGATCAGATTGAGAAGAACCAGATGTTGGATATTGTTTTGAGGCCAGCAGATAAGAACGTCATCGGGACTAAATGGGTCTATCACAATAAGATGAATGAATATGGTGCAGTGGTTCGAAAAAATTCATGACTAGTGTGAAAAGGGTACTCCCAGATAGAGGTAATTTATGTTGATGAGACATTTGCACCGATTGAAAGGCTGGAGACAATCAGATTATTTTTTTCCATAGTAGTGAAAATATAGTTTACGTGTTCCATATAGATGCCAAATCCGCATTCTTGAATGGTTTTCTGGAAGAGGAGGTGTATATTGAGTATCCAGACGGTTTTCTCATTCATGAGGATGAGAACAATGTTTGCATGCTGAATAAGGCGTTGTATGGGCTGAAATAAGAACCAAGAGCATGGTACTGAAGGCTTCATCAGTACTTGAAGAAGTTTGGTTTCCAGCGTAGGGGAGTTTATTACAATCATTATTTCAGCAACGATATTATTCAATGTATGACAGTGTTGGTTTATGTCGATGACATAATATTTGGCGGATCAGATGAAGCTCTGTGAAGACAATTTTTTCAAATTCATGAAAAATGAGTTCGAAATGTCAATTATTGGAGAGCTAACATTTTGCCTTGGGCTACAGATGACACAAGGAAGGAATGTAACATTCATTTCTCAATCAAAATATTCCATAGAGGTTTTAAGAAGGTTTGGCATGGAGAATTCCAAGGATATGACGACTTCGGTTTTTACCCAGATGAAATTATCAAAAGATGAGGATGGCAAGGCGGTTAATATTACATAATACAGGAAAATCATTGGAAGTTTGTTTTAAATGACCGTAAAAGGCCTAATATTGTTTCTGGCACATGCCAAGCAGCGAGATATTAGAGTAAACCAAAGGAAAGCCACATGCATGAAGTGAAAATAATACTTCAGTATATCAAAGGCAATGTAGATTTCGGTCTGATGTATACTGACAAGTATCAATCAAGGTTATAGGGTTACACAGATTCATATTGGGCTGGATCAGTAGATGTCTAAAAATCAACGTCAGGAGGTGAATTCTATCTTGGAGGATTTTGTATTTCTTAGTTAAGCAAGAAGCAAGATTTCATTTCATTGGGCACTGCAGAAGCTGAGTATATTGTGGCCACTCAAGTATGCACAGAGTTATTGTGGATGAAACAGCAGCTTGACGATATGAGAGTTGAAGTGAAGTCTCCGATCGGAATCCAGTGTGATAACTGAATTGATATAAATATCAGCAAAAATCCAGTCCATCACTCAAGGACAAAGAACATTGAGATAAAGTATCATTTTATCAAGAAGAAAGTTGAGCAGGGAATCGTGAATTTGGAGTATGTGCCTACAGAGCCACAGGTTGCAGACATTCTAACAAAGGCCTTACCCAAGGAAGCTTTTGAAAGGAATCGACTGGATCTGGGAGTTCAGTCGAATCCCCGCACTTAAAAGACTATGGATGTGGACCACACCTCCCTCTCCCCAAGGTATGATGTGTTTTTCCCTAATGTGTTGATATGTGTTCTCTACTTTGTTACAGACTGCAAAGGAGTGACCATTGGGTTCATTGACAAAGGGGTAGAAAATAGTGATTGTTCAAGGGGGATATAGTGTGGAAATTTGATAAATCATGAATGATATGGGGAGAAGTTGATCAGTGGAGCATCGAGATAGGGGGAGAGCAATTAGAAAGGGGGAGTATATGAAAACTGATGATGCTAGAAGTGATCGATTAAAGAATATATATCACGACAGCTGAGGATCGTGATGAAACCAGACGAGTGCTATTAGAATGCGGTAAGAATATTTCAAACAGTTTGTATAAATTCCATAAAAATCGATACCATTTTAGTGTCAACAGTTAGTGTCAGAGATTAAGTGATTCATTGATGAACTTTTCATTTACTCTTGTTTCTCATGCTGAGCATTTCTCATGTAGGCTTAGAGTATGTTTTGAGTAAATCCTTGATCGTTATTAGAATCAAAAAATGAGAATTGTGGCTGAAGAGTTAATGATGTATCTTTTCATGGAATGGTTGTCAAGAAACCCAAAGGGGGAGATTGTTGGGAAAAAATCTCTCAAGGTATCATTGAATCATTTTTGAGGTGATTGTGTCTGTTGACAAAGTGGACATCTGTGTGGTGATTATTGACAAAGAAAACCATGACATACAAATTTGTTGACAAAGGGGATTTCGTAGTGGAATGTCAAGTTAAAGAGCTATGGTTAACGATCAATATAGTATACAAGAACGCTTACAAAGTAATGGATGATCTGGAGGTGGTACAAAAAGAACATATACAAGGTGGCACCATTTTCTTGTCTTTTTCCTAATATTTGGTCCTGAAAATCAACAAATGAACAAATTGGAAATGGGAATTTCCCGCCGTGTACTTGAAGGTAAAGAAACATAGGCTCCCAATGTTTTTCAAGTTCATAAGGTCAAAATATGTCAAAGGAAATATGGTCGCGCAGGTATTGGGTAGGTCGCGCAAGTGACCTGCGCACTAAGGAAGGACTTGTGCGCCGATGCTTAGAAGTGTTGGAAACTTGTGCACCATTTGTCCTTCATGATAAGATCATAAAAATATTTCAAAGGAAGAAGGGGTGCCCAAGTTTTTAAGTTGGAAATGCAAGTGTCCAGGGGAACAGAGGACTCGCACACCGAAACTTGTACACTAAGGGGAGATATGCACACCATCGTGCAGGTTGTTCAAACCCCTATAAATACAGGTTGACCCCTCCTCATTTTCAATGGAGTTCAACACTTAGAAAGATCAGAGCTCCCGTCATGCAGATGTGGTGGTTGTTCATGTGGTGGTGTGTCCCGCAAGTAGGACTTGCGCGCCAGATTTAAAAAAGGGTGATTTTTGTTTGTTGCACGCCAACATTGGTTTGGGTGAAAAGGGAAGTGTGTCGCGCAAGTTTGGAGTTGAAGAATCTTGTGTCGCGCAAGTGTCTGAGGTGGACTTGTGCGCCAGTTGAGACTTGTGCACTGAGACTTGTGCATTAGGTTAGACCTGCATTCCAAGTAAGGTTGATTCCTTGACAGTGTTTTCAGGGTGAGTGGAAGCTGGAGGTTTTTCCCACACCTTTGGTGCAAAGAGAAATTAATCTACGGGTGAAAGTTGGACTTCAACAGAGCATCCACATACAATAGAGGATGTATTCATTAGAGATAATGAAGAAACCTACAGGTCTATAAAATGTGAGTGGATCCTTTCTAGAGTAGTGAGAAAAGGAAGAGGAAGAAGGTGATCCTCTCCACCGGTAGTGATCCAGAGAGAGAGAAATAGGGAGTGACCCTTGGGAAAGCAGTGAGTAGACCCTAAACCTTGTGAAGGCAGTGAGCCTTGGATAGAGTGACTGTGCCTGAACCATGTAATCCATAACTAGTGATGTTAAGTGTAATTTGGTATGAACAACACCCTGTCGGCATTTTCTCCATGGATGTAGACCTTACCAGTGAACCAAAAAAAATTGATCTGTCCTATGCTTGCATTACTTTCTATTTATATCGTGCAACAGGAAAGAGAGAGAAGAGTTTTTTTCTTAATAGTGAAACAAGATCATAACATGATTTAATTTTAAATTAGTCATACCCCGATTCACCACCCTTATCATGGTATTCATCCTTATGGACCTAACATTACCCATGTTCTAACCAAACATCAATTTAATAATACAAGTGAATCACTCATGAAAACCATGAAATCAAACATTCTCGAACAATGTTTTAAAACTATATAACTCATCCAAAGGCACATAAAATAACATAATGAAACCATAATTAACCATATTAATGTACTCAAGGTTCAATATTTCTAATTAATGTATATAATGTCATTATACAAGACTTTAAAGAGAAGGAAGCATTCAGATACAAGGTAAGGGGAAATTCTCGAACCCAAATTTCTTCCTTTGGGTTCTCCCTCTTTCACTCCATTTTTGATATCGTTACTCCTTAAAGATCATTTGTTAATAATTTTCTTTACTTTTCTAGGATATACATGTTGGTAACTGGTTTTTATGTCAAACATAATGTTTTCCAAAATATCTTCTCTTTTAAGAACACCCCTTTTACTTCTCACTCAAAGTGGACAGTTCTTGTAACAAGTATGTTATTTCTTCTTTCTTTTGGGAACCCAAAGCTTATGAATGAGTTATTAAGAGATGAAACCCATTCCATTACATGGGTATGTTATGTACATTTTTTATATGAGTTCTATGTGTCAAGCATGATGATGATAATGTTATGATGTGACGGGTGTGCTCGGAATTATATAGCCCAATATGAATGTTTCAATGTGACGGGTGCACCCAAAAGTATACAGCGCTCCAATGCATTGGGTAAACTGATGAATCTCATGAGAAAATGTGAATTTATGTGGGAACAAGATTCTAGCTTGGTTCAAAATTATTTGTGGTAGTTAACCTCTAAGGCACGATGTTTCATTTTTATGCATTGCCACATTTCAAGTCATTTATTTATGCTCCTCTCATGTTCATGATCTTTTTCCAATGTTATGATTATTCTCACCCATGATATATTGTTCTTATCAATCCTCTTACTGGGATTCTAGATCACCCATTTTAATTTATATCCTCAGGTGGCTACATGTACTAAGGAAAGACATGTTCTAATAAGAATCTAGAGAAGAAGAAATTAAATAAATGTGTATGCTAGATGTTGTATTTTGTTATGTGTGGTCCCAATTTTCCCAAAACACCAATCCTTTGGATCCTCTATGTGTAATACTATTATGTTTTCTATATTTGAAATGATGTAATAGTAATGTAAGAAAAGGCTGGGTCACTATAGTTGGTATCAGAGGAAAGCTTTAGTTAATTTGGGAAGTAGGATTAGTGAACCCTAGAGAAAACCTATAGCTTGAGACTAAGTAAAAATATGCACAAATGAATATTTACATAGGTATCCCATATGTTATGTTTTTTGTAGAAATTGTTTAAATGAATAAGTTATTCACGAATTTTTTACTTATGTTTTGTTCTAACCTTTTCTATTTTAGAAAATGGTGGGAACCAAGAGAAATCAAGCCAACAACTCGTGTGAGGGACAATGTAATGATTTATCGAACGACATCCCCAATGATTTATGAGGTGGAGTTAAAAACTTCATGGAAATGCTTACCCAATTATCTGAGGTTATAAACAATAACCATAATAATGGTGCACGTCCTCCTTCTCCACAGAGGGAGAAAATGGATATCGAATGTTTTATGCAGCAATGACCACCGACGTTATGTGGATCGTTTGATCCACTAGTTGTGGAATAGTGGGTTAACTCCATGGAGAAGATATTTTCTATTCTTCACTGTTCTGAGATGGAGAAGGTAACACTATATGTTTATCTTCTAGATGGATAAGTCTATCAATGGTGGGATTTGATTAAGAACACCAAGCCAAGGGAGGAAATTGAAGAGATAGAATGGGAAGAC
This sequence comes from Viscum album, assembly GCA_963277665.1. Taxonomy (NCBI): domain Eukaryota; kingdom Viridiplantae; phylum Streptophyta; class Magnoliopsida; order Santalales; family Viscaceae; genus Viscum; species Viscum album. Next base: position 908,797,400 of record OY728133.1, on the reverse strand, counting down.
AATAAGATAATGTGTCTTAATAAGTACTTCCCATGTAATCTTCGCATGAAGATGGATATGGAATCTATAGAGCTCATGAAAAAATAAGGAGAATCTCTCACAACCTATTAAGAGAATTTCACGAGGCCTGCAAGGTACACTTCAGGTTTTGTTATCATCAATGATAGAAAAATTGATAGATTCATTAGGGGATTAAAACCAAACCTCCTAAAGGATCTTGCAATTCGAGACTTTGGGAGTTATGAAGAAGTAGTTTGGTGTGCTCTCAAAGTGGAGATGGAGTTTTATGAATAGTCCCATGGCTATGGTGATATGAAAAGAAAGATGGAGTTTCAAGCTGGAGGATCTAATGACAGAAGTGGGAAGAAAACTCAGTGACCCACATGCCAAAAAATTGGGATGTTGCACAATGGGAACTACCTCAAAGGGACGAGGAAGTGCTTCAAGTGCGGGAATGAAGGAGACCTTGCTCAAGAGTGTCTAAAAGAAACAGAAAGTAAGGAGAATGTAGCTGATGAAAAGAGATAACAACTCATGGTTCAATGCTACAACTGTAGGGAGCTAGGACACTATGCAAACTAGTGCACTAAACCTCAAGCTCTCGAGGGTAATCTACATCAGCAGCCACCAAAGACAAAGGAACAAGGGAAGGTTTATTCCATCACTACTGCGGAGGTGGATCATGATAATGAAGTCGTACAAGGTGCACTTCCTATTCACTCAAGAATGGAAAAATTATTATTTGATAATAGTTCTACGCATTCCTTTATATCTTGGATGTTTTCTAGAACTATAGAATCGATGCCCCAAAACCTTGAAGTAGAGATATCTATAAAAACACCAAGTTGTGAAATCATTGCTACCCAAGTGTTTGACTCTTATCATGTTGGTATATATGGGAATATTCCTCTGGAAAATCTCATAATACTTCCCTTGGTGGAATTCGACTCTATAATGGGAATGGATTGGCTCTCATTATATAGAGCACATATCAAATGTTGAGAATAGGAAATATCTTTTCATATTTTGAACCATCCCATGATCCTCTACAAAAGAAAGGAAGATCATGAATCTCCTTTAAAAAATCCTTCAATGGTGTGGGTGTTGATTCCCTATGAAGAAGAACACCTCACCCAAATGGTTGAGTCAAAGGAATGTGACAACCTTGTAGAAATTCCCATGGTGTGGGAATACGATGATGTATTTCCCAAAGAGTTACCCGGAATTCCCCCAGATCGTGAGGTAGAGTTCTCAATTGAACTCATACCTGGTGCTACCCCTATCTCGAATTGTACCTATAGTAAGGCTCCTTTCGAACTGAAGGAGTTAAAGAAGTAGCAGCAAGAGAATCTAGACAAAGGGTTCATATGCCCTGGTGCATCACCTTGGGGTGCTCCAGTGCTCTTTGTGAAGATGAAGGATGGAACAATGCGGATGTGTATCGATTATATGGAACTCAACAAGATCACTATAATGAAAAAGTATCCTCTCCCAAGGATATATGACTTGTTCGACCAGTTAAGAGGAGCTCAATACCTCTCAAAGTTGGATCTTCATTCTGAATATCATTAGGTAAAGGTGAAGATAGAAGATATTCAAAAAACTACCTTCCGTACAAGTTATGGGAACTATGAGCAATTGGTTATTCCCTTTGGACTTACTAATTCCCCTACAATATTCATGGATTTGATGAATAGAGTCTTTAGACTCTTCCTCGACAAATTTGAGGCAGTGTTTATTGATGAGATTCTCATCTACTCTAAGATGTAGGAAAAACATGAAAAATGTCTAAGACTTGTATTGGCGACATTGAGAAAGGAGAATTTGTACACCAAGTTCAGAAAGTGTGACTTTTGGATGAATCAAGTCACGTTCTTGGGACATGTGATCACAAGTAAGGTAATTTCTATGGATCCTCAAAAACAAAGGCAATCGAGGAATTTCCCAGGCCCTATAGTGTCAAATAAATCCGTAGTTTTCTAGGATTAGCTGGGTACTACAAGATTTTTGTAAAAAACTTATAATTATTGTCAAGACCGCTAACTACGTTAAAAAGGAAAGTGGTAAATTATGTCTGGACCAAAGAATTTGAGGGAAGCTTCAGGGAGCTAAAGATAAGGCTGGTCACTGCACTTGTACTCACACTACCGAAAAGTGGAGAAATTTTTGTGATATACAGTGATGCTTCAAAGAAATGCTTGGGTTGTGTACTAATTCAAAATTACAATGTGATAGCCTATGCCTCCCAACAGTTGAAAATCCATGATCAGAACTACCTGACTCATGATCTAGAGCTAGAAGCCATGATTTTTTCCTTGAAAAACTGGCAGCACTACCTTTATGGTGAGAAGGGGGACATATACACTGACCACAAGAGCCTAATGTATATATTCACACAAAAGGAGCTAAACATGTGTCAAAGGAGATGGTTAGAGCTAATCATGGATTATGATTTCTCTATTAGCTATCATCCTTGAAAGAAGAACAAGGTAGTTGATTCACTAAGCAGAAAAGAACCTGCTACTCTCTCTATGTTATGGACTGAGAAAGACCCTATCTTCTTAGTTATGAAAAGGATGGATTTGGAAATCATGAGGGTAGGGGATACATCATACCTTTCCCAAATCATTGTGAAACCATCCATCCGGTAGAAGATTAAGGAAGCACAAAGGGATGATGTAGAGATACAAAAGATGGTGAATACAGTAAAGGAAGGAAAGCTCCAAGAGATCCATATCGACGATGATGGTGTGATTCGGTTTGGAACATGACTTTGTGTGCCTTAATCACCTGGGATAAAGAAGGAGCTATTGGATAACGCACATAGCTCAACTTTCTCTATTCGTACTAGGAGTACCAAGATGTATGTGATCTCTGAGAACACTTATGGTGGGATAACATGAAGAAGGAGATTGCAGAATATATATCAAGGTGCTTGGTATGTCAGCAAGTTAAATCTGTGAGAAAAAAGTCCAATGGTATGATGCAGCCATTGCCTATACCCATGTGGAAATAGGAAAATTTTACTATGGACTTTGTCATGGGTATCCTAAAGACATCGAAGGGAAATAATGCAATATGGGTTGTGGTTGACCGACTCACAAAGATAGCCTATTTTATTTCTATTCGGGGAGATCTCTCGCTTGAACAACTTGAAAAGATATATGTGAATGAAGTGGTGAGACTGCATGGTGATCTACTCTCAATTGTCTCTTACCATGATCCAAGGTTCACATCTAAATTCTGGAGGAGCTTCAACATGCTTTGAGTACTGAATTAAATTTCAACATAGCCTATCACCCCCAAAATGATGGCCAGTCTAAAAGGACAATTCAGACACTTGAAGATATGCTAAGAGCCTGCTCTCTTGAATTTAAAGGGGGTTGGGATCAGCATCCCCCATTTCTTGAGTTCTCATACAACAATAGCTTCCAATCGAGTATTCATATGGCTCCAGATGAAGCTCTATATGGAAAGCGATGTAGAACTCCAACCTTTTGGGATGAAGTTATAAAAAGAAAGCTACTTGGACCAGATCTTGTTCAAGAGATGACAGAGAAGTTTCAAGTCATCCAGAATCACATCAAAGCTACTCAAAGTCGGAAAAAGATCTATGTTGACAACCATCAAAGGGACATGGAGTTTGATGTTGGAGATAAAGACTTCCTTAGAATATCTCCATGTAAGAGAGTCGTGCAATTTGGGAAGAAAGGGAAGCCAGGCCCAAGGTATATTGGCCCCTTTGAGATCCTTGACTGCATAGGAGTTGTGGCCTATCACCTTGCACTTGCACCGAACATGGCTCAAGTTCATGATGTGTTTCAAGTATCACTACTGGAGAAGTACATACAAGACCCCTCACATGTACTAAACTCAGAGGTGGTACAGCTGGAAGATGATCTCTTCTATGAGGAGAATCCAGTAAAGATTTTGGATCGGAAAGATAAGGTTCTATGCAAAAAGACAACCCATCTTGTCAAAGTGTTGTGGAGGAAAAATAATTTTGAGGAAGGAACTAGGGAACCAGAAGAGGCAATGAAGGAGATGTACCCACACCTCTTTGTGTAAAGTGAAATTTCTGGGGCAAAATTTCTTATGGGGGGAAGAATGTAATTACCCAATGTTTTTCAATGGAAACTCCCTTATTATAATCATGTCATAAAATCACATGAAAACACAACATAATGAACTACCAAGTGTTGAGTGACATTTAAACATAAGTTTTTCACTTTTGTGTTTTGAATTTTCAAAATCCGACATACACGGTTGTGTTCAAGATGATTTTTGGAGTCTAATGAAACAAAAAAAAATGGTGAACAATAACCTACCCTTATGAATAGTAAATCATCTAACATAACTGTAACCTTACTCATGAATAATTAAATAAAATTTAGACATCTTAGAAAGTGACAATTTGAACATAGTAAACGTTTTGGTATTTTCTAAGTCATAAATAATTAATTATAATTAAATAATTAATTTAAAAGAAAATATATTTTTTCTTAAAATTTGTTCATTAATTATTGAATCAATTTCTTTATGTTTTTAGATAGTTTTATAAGACCCTACGTAATTTTGGAAAGCGCTATACAATAAGTTTTATTTTTAAAAACTGTTTTTAAGTAAATTATGATTTTAATTAAATATTAAATTAATAATATATATAAAATTGTTTTTGAAAAATGGACTTCATTTTTGGATTCTACACATCAAAAAATGGTAGGGGTAATTTTTTGGAATTTTTTCTGAAATACATGATTTTTGTGAATAGTAAAATACATTAATTTACCGTATAAATACATTATAATTAAAACCCACTATTCCTGAAATCACAAGTGATGTAATCATCCAAATCCTGAACTCACATGCCTTATTTACTATTATTTTTCATGGATTAATCACTACTCTTGGTCTTAGGGGAAATTAATAAACTAATGAATTTTATATCAAGGAAACCCCTATCCCCTCCACTATAAAAACCACCCTTCACACCCTCATTTCCTCACATCTATCAACGTCCAAGCCTTCTCTAAACACCGCCCAAACATCCTAACTAGACCCTCTACCATGTCCAAGAGCTTCTGGTCTCAGCAAAAGACCAATCATAAGCCCTTAAGGAGGATCTCAAGAGGAGGACTCAAGAGGTAATTTCTCTCCCTCTACTCCTTTAATTTCCTTTCAAGTTCAAGTTCATTTCTCGATATCTCCCCACATATCTTCATCCAATTGGTATTGTACCTCCAATATAATACATCTACTAGAATTTAATGATGATAATGGGATATTATATCATCCAACCCCCTTTCCCTCTTCCTTTTATTTTATTAAGGAGAACATTGTTCATGAGGTGTTAATTTATCACCTTTAAGAAATAGAAGTTTTCTTCTTCAATTTCTACCTTCAGATCTGGTCATGAAACCATTATTATAGTTGAACCAGAACATGTTATATGTATTATCTCCTATTTAAATTTATAGAACTATCTTATGACGATATTACTAAGTGATAAGTTAAAACAAGTTAGTTTTGATCGAAAAACCGCCCAAATAAACCGAAATAATCATCATTTAATTATTATCTAATGATTCATCCACATGGACCTAATTTTATTCCTTATAAGATCATTAAAACTCCTGAAATATCATTAATAACATGTAATAACAGTTCTAGATGTTTACCGATGTTCTACCCAAACATCAATTTAAGAATACAAGTGAATTACTCAAGAAAACCAAGAAAACAAACATTCTCTAACAATGTTTTAAAACTATATAACTCATACAATGGAACATAAAATCACTTAATGAAACCACAATGAACCATATTAATGTAAAAAAGGTTCTTGATTTCTAATTAATTAATATAATGTCATTATACAGGACATTAAAGAGAAGGAAGCATTCAGATACAAGGTAAGGGAAAATTCTTGAACCCAAATTTCTTTCTACTGGTTCTCCCTCTTTCACTCCATTTTTTATATGGTTACTAATTAAAGATAATTTGTTCATAATTTTATTTACTTTTCTTGGATATAAATATTATTCACTTGTTTTCATGTCAAAATAAAAGGTTTTCCAAAAGATCTTCTCTTTTAAGAACACCCCTTTTACTTCTCACTCAAAGTGGACGGTTCTTGTAACATGTATGTTATTACCTCTATATTTTGGGAACCCAAAGCTTATGAATGTGTTATTATGAGATGAAACCCATTCCATTACATGGGTTAGTTATGTATATTTTTTTATATGTGTTATATGTGGAAATCATGATGATGATAATGTTATAATGTGACGGGTGCGCCCGTAATTATATAGCGCAATATGAATGTTTCAATGTGACGGGTGTGCCTGGAATTATACAGAGCTACAATGCATGGGGTAAAGTGATGAATCACATTATTAAATGTGAAATGATGTGTGAAAAAGGTGCGGTCTTGGTTTCCAAGTCTGTGTGGAAGTTAACCACTAAGACATGATGTTTCATTTTTATCCATTGCCACATTTCAAGTCATTTACTTATGCTCCTCTCATGTTCATGATAATTTAACAATGTAATTATTATTCTCACCCATGATATATTTTTCTTATATATCCTTTTACTGGGCTTCTAGCTCACCCCTTTTGATGTATATTCGTAGGTGGCTACATGTACTAAGGAGAGGAAAAGTTCCAATAAGAATCTAGAGAAAAATAAATTAAATAAATATTTATGTTAGATGTTGTATTTTGTTATGTGTGGTCCTAGTTTTCCCAAGACACTAAACATTTGGATCCTCTATGTGTAATACTATTATGTTGTTTATCTTTGAAATGATGTAATAGTAATTTAAGAAAAGGCAGGGTCGGTATATTGACTAATAAATCTTGTTGGCCAGTGGTAGGCGAGAAACCATTATCTTCCATCAGTCGTGGGTTCAAGACCCGCAACATTTCCATACATGATTGGTTTGCAATCGTCATTCAAGATGTCGTTCTATAAAAACATACCAATTTAATTTCCTAAATATGATGAAAATCCTTGAAATATGTTTAATCGCTAATTTTCATTTTAAGTAAGGTTTTCAGTATAATCTCAATAAGTACATACTTCCTCCAAAGGTTAAATTAATATTTATAAGAATGGTTAACATTATAACCCTTTTGAAATATGAAAATAAAATCATTATAAATAATGTCATGAAATCAACATAACATGGATCCAACGTATAACATAAAGTATCACCTAGTGGTTACATTCCAAACATGTGGATACCCTCATCATATATTCTCTTGAAACATGGTTATAACCAGAATTACCATAAATTATTCCAGAAAACATGCATTCTTCTTTATTCAGTAGATTATAATATATAATCCATAAATCGAAGAAGTTGTTAGCTTCATCCATTAAAGCATAAACTAATTTAGACGAAGTCTTTAATAAGTTTCACGGTAATCAGTGAAATCAAATTTACTTATATCCAACATATCTATATCAAAAAAAACATTATTGTAATATAAGGGACATATTATGTGTTATATTTTTCTTAATCACGAGTTTTACATAGACATCACCTTACTATTTAATCACTTTTCTATTCCATATGAATCATTCAATGTGTTCTTGTAAATTTTTAGGAAAAAAACATAAATTTTTTAATCCTTATCTATTTAAACTTTTATATTTCATGAATTCAAATACATAAAAATATCAAATACATCATCCTTATAAAATTGATAAGACCGCCTCAACCTATTAAATAATACATATTTCCTTTCACATTTGATCTATAGTAACATCATTATAGGAAATGTAAGCAACACTCATATCACCAAGTTTATCTTCTTCAATTGAATTCTTATGAGGGCATTGAGTTTCATAATTTCTATTTATTCCACACATAATACACATAACCCTCAATGATATTATAGGGAGGAAATTAGTCTCGTTAATTTTGTTAACCAAACTCTTCATTCTATTCATAATAGTAACTTGATTAATTTATTTCACTTCCAAATTAAAAAAAAATATTCTTGTTCCTCTAATACACTCACTTAGGTGATTCATTCTACATTTATGAAACAACAAAAAATGAATCTTCTTTTATCTGTGGTATCCATTACCTGAACTCATAGAAATATCCTTATTTCTCTTACTTTGTGTGTTTGATTGTTTATTAAGGTATATTTTATTAATCATGTTCCATGAAAACAGATTAGGCATGATCAAAACTTCATTGACACTCGAAAATAATCAATCAGGTACATCGTTAATATAGTTCCTTTTGGATCCCACCATTGACTAAAACTAGAAGCATAGTGTGAGAATTACTTATCACAGAAGAAAACCATATATTTATGACAATAATTACTTACATTATGTCTAATTCATAACACATTTTTTAATCTAAGACTCCCAAGGTTCATCATAGGTTATTCTTAGCCAACATATATTTAAATCCTTCATGATGGTTCATAAAGATTTGTTGAATTCCTAAAGCATATCCCCTGGGAGTGTGACACCGGGTGTACAATAAAGCATGTTTTCAAGTACCAGATTACCCTTAGTCAGGCTCGAAACATCTTGTCGGATTTTTTTAACCCTAGGTACATATGTTCTGTAACCCCATCCATTTTTACTATCGAGAAAAGGATGTATTTCTAGGAAACCACTCACTCTATCCTTTATTGATATTCCAAGACATTTTTCTATACATTTCTTAATACATTAACATGTCACTAGAACCATCCTTAGTGTTCTCACAATGCTTTTATCATCATATCTTCCCAAGATTATCTAAACCTTTGTTATGATACCCACTATAGTGTCCCTCTATATCATACAACAAAATTACATACTATTTTCATAATACATAAAATTTATTTCAAAAAAAACCCCAAAGTCCTTATTAGTATAGTTCGTTTGGAATCATGCAAACCTAAAAACATGTATGTATATGAGATCAATTATCTACCACTATGTTATTCATAACTATAACCTTTCTTAGACACATAAATCATAATACATGTCTTTATAATTTTAGGTATGTAAGTAGAAAAATGGTGGATATTAGATAAATAGTAAGGGTAAACAAGGGAGACATGTAAGCATAATCATGAGCATAAGGGAGTGAGATAGTGACCATGAAAATAGAATATCATATCCTACATATAATAGATCATAATCCTAAATCATGTAATAAATCATGGTAGTTAATAGGACATGAATCAAAAGGAATTAAATAAAATATTCAATTAAATAATATTATAAGAATAAAGTGGGGAATTGTGGAAGAAACATAAGAATATAATATTATTTTCATAGTAGCCAAAGTATCAATGCAAAGACCATATTGGTAGTATGATATCATTCCCCATACCATCTTTGTCATCCTAGTTCACTCCCATTCCCATCTTAGTATCATGAGTTAATTCCTCAAACCATCTTGGTGGTCATAGTTCACTCCCCTAGCCATCTAACTTTTCAAGGATCATTCCCAAGCCCATATTTGTCTATCTCATGAGATATAAATATTTAACCAATGTATTGGAGGGAGATATATGTCCAATCCATATCCTAATGGAATCATACATGCATGTTCCACATGATCATTAAAAATCATATCATAACCCATGAAATGGAATGGGTATCAAAAACATGTAATCATAAGAAAACATGTTGAAAAAGGTAATTGAATAATAATCATTTAATCAAAATAATTAAATGTGAAATAAAATGTATTTGATAAACATATAACCTTTCAAATAGAAATGGGTTTCGTAAAGACCATGAAATTATCATTATTCTATTGAGAGAAATAATATGAATGTAACCTTTATATCATTTCTAAAAAAGTTATGAGTAACATCAATGTATGTAATCTTAGAGGGAAAATAATTTTAGAATATAATTATGAATAGATTTTTTTTAGAAAAATACCTATTATTCATTAGAAGTGATTTTTACGGAATAAATCCATTTAACAATATTTTTCATAGAAAATTCCCTGAATACATAAAAATAATGCAAAGAGTCATTTTGAAAACTTTTTTCCTTAAAAATATATAGAATAAGTTTCAAAACATTTTGAATACATTATTCTTTGAAAACACATTAAAAACCATAAATTAATTATTTAAAATTGTTCAAAAATAATTTCAATAAAAATTCTTGAAACCCCTATAATGAAATACTCAAATTGGTTTGATTTTTTTTATTTATAAGAATTTGAAAAAATATAAAAAAATACTGAAAACGTCATGGAAACCATACTATTGAAAACTCTTTGAAAACATATGAAGAATTATTTAATATGTTTTGAAAAATATTTCTTTGAAAACTAGTTTTAAAAATTACAATTAATTGTTGTAATAATTTTGAAATAATTTTTTCTCAAAAACCAAAGAAATAATCTTGAAAACATTTCAAAACCCTTTTACATGAAAACTTATGAAAGAAGAATTAAAATATTTTTAAAACAAAATTTATTTGAAAATGATTTGAAAACATATAAATAATTCTTGAAATAAATGAAACATTTTTAAACTCTTTGTAAACTGAAAATGATTTTCATGGATCATTTGAAAACATTTATAAAATATTTTTAAAAATATAGTTTTTGAAATACAATATATTTTTGATAGAAGAGAGAAATACGGTCATATTTTATTAATAACATTTTATTAACTACATTAAGTATCACAAAGTTGAAAAAATGGAACTAATATAATAATATATCTTCATAAAGTAGTTTTTAAGTAATCTCTTATGTTTTCTAGAGAAATTGAAAATAAGATTTCATCAATAATGCATAATTATGGACAATATCAAAAAGCTATGAGATTGTTTAAATAAAAGTTTCTCAAATAGAAACATGGGATCAAACTATCCCTATAAAAAGGAAATTACATGAAGCATAAAATATCATGAAATGAAATCTATTCATGATATAAAATGTAAAATTGATGTATATACATCTCAAAAAAATAATTTATGTTCATAACTAAATATTAGTATCAAAGAGAAAAATTTGTGACCAAACTATTTTTCCCATTTGGTAACATTAGAAAAAGAAACACCATGAATGAAATATAATAAAATGAATAAGTAAATACCAATAAAAACAAGTATAAGATACATGTAATTCATTAATGGATAGAACATTCACCAAGAAAATTAGTGAGCGGTGAAAAAGGCATGAATCTCACAAAAACAAAAGTGAGATGAAAATCTCATACCTTATGTCTTGAATATCTTTGAACTCATTAAAAAAACCAATATAATAAATATAAACTTACTATAAATCTATTACAGAGCCATATTATTATATCTAATACATATATGGTTTTATTTTTGCCTTATTTTAAATGTTCGTTAACAATCCTATGTTAAGGATTCACTTTGGGAAATATAATTTTTGTTCACCGGATGTGACTTAGTTTTTTATTTATTTGATCCTTATACTTATATCATTATTTAAAAACTAAAAAAAATATATTAATTTCATTATAATCTATATATGTGTATTATAATAATTTATAGAAGATATAATTAGGAAATTTAACACACTATTCATGGAGATGTTAAACTATACATACACATGAATGTTGTTTCTATCTTTATTGTCGTATTGAATGAAAGATGGTAAATGAAATTTTTGTTTATATATATATATATAATTATTAAATTATAATTATTATATCATATATATCATATACTTTTACTAAACTTGTCCAAAATAAATTCTATTAAGAGTGTGAATGAATAAGGTCACTTTGAGGGGTGGTAGTCCACACTTCCTCAAACAAACTTATCGTATTTACACAAAATAGAAATTGTAAAGATATGTGTTGAAAAAGTATTAAAGAATATTATAAAAATTATAATTATAATATATAACATATATAAAGAATTATTCTATAATAATTTGTACCATGATAGGTGGTAAGGAATAATGAGCAATCAACATTTCTTCAGGTAGTAGTTTTATGTATACATAAATAGTATGTATATTTCCAATAAAATGGAGGAGTTTGTAAGTGTCAATTAAACCATTAAAAAATACTTTTTTTTAATATAAATTTTTTTATAAATTAATGGAATTAAAATAGTGTAGTGGGTGGAGAATGAAAATAAATAACAGAAGATTGAGAGAACTCTTTTCCTCATAATTGGGTAACACCTTTGGGTTTCATCCAAAAGGCTTCCTTGGATTGATTAATGACCTAAGATATTTTTATAAGTGTTAGGGTGGAATTTTGGGAAGTTTATCGGGATGATAATGGAAGATATTATGTCTTTTTAGTGGTTTGAAGAAAAGGGGGAGGTAGTGGACTTTAATAGTGAGGGGAAAGGACACACTTCACATTTTTTAATTCAAGATAGGTGTACCAACATTTTTAACTAAACAAGTCATACCAATACAAAAAACCCCATAATATAATATTCAGGGAATATTCATGGACATTAAATGGGTATTGGAGATTTTTCTCTATCATTTTGGGTTTTAACATTAATGTTTAGTACTTTATTATCCTAATTATTCTCTTAACCGTTGAAAATATTTTTATTCACATTTACTAATATTTTGGGCCAAAAAATGTGACCTTATTATAAATTAAAAAGTATTTTTATTAAAAATATGTAATCCATTTCTCTAATTCATAATAATATAAGTTGCAGAAATTAAGTTAAATTTAATCCTGATGACAAGACGACACTATAGGTTTTTACGTAAAAACATTCAAATATTTTCTAACATTTTATAGAAAATTTCAACGTGAACCTAATTCCAATGAACTATATTATTTTAATTGATAAAAATATTATCTAATTAATATTTTAAAGAAAATTAACATATGTTTTATACATATAATCAATTTATATAAAAAGAAAGTTTTGTATTAAAATCTGTTATTTTTCACTATTCATTCAAATGATATTTCTCAGAAAAATCCCAAAAATTAGCCCTAATATATTATTACATTATAAATAAAAATGAATATTATTTAATAAAATTATATTTCTAAATTTTTCAAAAATTAATTATATTAATTTCAGAGAAGGTCGTTGATATCATTTCTTTTGAGAAATTATTACTTTTAGAAACATAAAAACATTACTTGAAATTATATCATATCATAGATATGTTTTATTTCTATAAAAACATTATAAAAAAATATTTGAAAAATATTTATTATTATGTATATTACTATGTTTAATGGTTAAGTTACATCTATCTCATTTAAATAATTATAACAACATAATGATGTGTTTTTAAAACATGATGTTGTATGTAACGTATGCCATGTGGGTGTCGTTTGTTGCACCAACCATGTTGGTTCTATGTGAAAGGAATATTTTACAAAGTTATTTAATATAAAAAATCTATTTTTTGTGTTTCGTGAAATTAAAAATATCAAAATATTAAATTAATTCCAAAAAAACCTTCATAAAATATCTAGGTGTTATATTATACCACCGTAAAATGAATTTCTCCCTAAAACTTTATCTGGGTTATCAAAGGATTAATATTATAATGTTACCTTCATAGAAACCCACATTGAAAAACTAAATCCTACTAAATCCTTCAAAAATGGAATGTTGGAAGAATATTGATACCCCAATGTGGTATATAACTACTGTTCAACAAAAGATAACATGGGTGGAAGTACAAACCTAAACTTGTAGGAAAATTATAAAAATTTGTAGGGAGTGATTTAGGTCATCAATAAAATACAAGTGAATGATCAATGAAGAGTTTTCAGCCTCAAGTTCATAAATCATTGAGGTTTCAAAATTCCATTTGTTCAGCAAAAAATATGGTAGTATGACTATAAATTTTTTTATTCACCACGAATGTACAGAAATATGCCTACATGATATGTTTCTATAAAAACTTTCATTCTTTTTTGTGCTCTTATCTATTTCTAATTAATCTAGTTGTTCAAAAAAAATATGTACAAAAATTATCCATCATTCCTGAAGCACTAAAATAAACTTAGCAGTTCTTAATGACCATAAAATAATGAAAATTATTACAACATTTGTGTAAAAAATCATAAAAATAAATATAGTCTATAAAATAACATCATAACGTAAAATGTAACAATAATATTTCATAATACATAATTATTCTTCAGAAATAAATTTATATTAACCAAGACATCGTGTGGGCCAATTGTATGGGTGAAACCCATATCATTCATTATTCACGAGTTCAAGACCCGTGTCCTTTCTAGACTTCATTGGATGTCACCTGACATACTTGAATTCCTTCTCTAAAACTATACTAATATAATATCCAGAATAGGATGGACATCCTCTAATTAACGTTAATTAATAATTTTCTTTTTAACCATGTCTATTAGTACAACATCAATTCATACATACTTCCTCTAAATATTAACTTAGTATTTTCGTGAATGGTTAACGATATAACCCTACTAAAAGATAAAAATCTAAACATTAGAAAGAATGACATGAAATCAACTTGACATTGATCCCCAATATATTAAAATGTATCTCTTTGTTTCACATTCCAAACATGTGAATACCCTCGTCATATATTCTCTTGAAACATTGTAATAACCTAAATTACTATAAATTATTCTAGAGAAAATGAATTCATCCTTATTGAATAGATTTCTAGATGTATTCCCTTAATCTAATATGTTTTAAACTTCATTTGTGATAGCATAAACTACTTTTGAACAAGTCCATAATTATTTCCAAGGTAATATATACCATCCAATTTACTTATATCCAATATATCATTATCCCAAAAAAATTATCATAACATATGGACCATATTATGTTTTATATATTCCATAATCATTCATTTTCTATAGACATAATCATGCCCTTAAATTACATTTCTATTCCATCGAATCCAATTAATGTATTGTTTTAAATTATTATCAAAAAAACTAAACTATTCAATCATTATATATTTCACCATTCATAATTCTTGAATCAAAATACATAAAAAATAGATTAATCCATCCTTAAGAAACTCATAAGGCCACCAAATCCTAATAAATAATACTTCTTGCCTTTCACATTTCATCTGTAGTCTCTCCATCATCAACCATGTAACCATTACACATAAAAAATTGTTGATCCTATTCAGGAGATTTATTATTGGGAAATTGTGTTGCATAATGACCGTTAATTCTAATCTTAAAACACGAAACCCTCATTGATTTCATAGGGAGTCCAAAACTCAACAATTTATTAAACCAAACTCCTCATTTTTTCTTTGCAGTTATGAGGACCTGACCTTATAACATTAAATAATATATAATTTATTCAAGACAAAAATTCCATTCACATTAAGGATCTTTTCATGTTTAGAAAAGTTTATAATTGTAAAATAATACATTCATAACATTCCACATTTAAACATAGTGTATACCCTAAAACAATATTCATTTCTTCCAAAATAAAAATATGTTCAAATAAAACATGATTTCATTAAAAAATATTCATAATATTTAACAAGGATTCCTTCTTTTTCTTACACATTATTTTAAACTATGAAAATAATTTAAACACATCAGATGAGCACAAAATCTTAGTAAGGGATAGAGAAAGAGGAAAAAGAAAACATTAGTCCATGAATGTACGAAATGATTTTCAAAAATACATTTTTTTCACCCATATATACTTAGTTTGTGAAACATGATATTTCCATGAGATTTCCAAAAAAAATAATTAACATAAATAGAACCATAATGGTTTTATGTGAAATTACTTACTTATGTTATAAACCTCATTGATACCTTATGATTTGTAACCCTTACGACTACATTATAATGTAACCCTCATGGCTACCTTATGGTGTAACCATTACAACTACACATGTACTAAACATAAGGACAACCTCCAACATACACATACCCAATTTATTATATAGAGATATAAGCCCCACCCTTAATCATAAACAATTCATGAGAATCATAACATAACCATCAGAAGAGAATACTTGTATAAAAACATTCACTTTGATTTTTGTAAAACAAGAAGATTAAAAATTGATTTTTAAGAAAAGTCACATTCAAATGAAATATAATTGATATGAGGATAAATATAACAACATGAATATGTTTATAAACTAAAATACACATATAAATATAATATATAAAAATCATCACAAAAATGATAGTAAAACAACACAATTGATGAAGTAGAATTTTAACCCAAAGAAAGGAAGTTCGGTTAAAAATTACCTTACATCAGGATTTTCTAACTTCAAACTTGTATATACCTGTTGTATAATTGTTAAAAGTGTGTTATTAGTATTTTAATTAATAATTTTGATATTTATAAAACCTTACATTATCATTTCATAACATCATCTCACCCTTCAATTTTTAGCATTTTGTTCATTTCATTGTTTCATGTACGTTCTATACTTGATTTCTATGGTCAACTGGTATTTGATTTTCTTGTTGTATGGAAATGAACTTTTATAAGTAGAATAACAGAGTATTCATGTTTTTCCAGAATATATATTGATACCATAAATTATTTTGTTATTATATATGATTATGAATCATTAGATAAAACATTAATGATATTTGTTTAGATAATTTTTCACATGTCCTCAAAAATAATGAACTTGTTTCACTGTATAATTTAATATCATGCATATAAGATACTTTCATAACATAAAATATGTGAAATAATACACTATACATTCGATTTGATCCTTTAAAAGGTTTTTATGATCATATTTTAAGGATGTAATGTAAATTGAAATCACAACATCTTGAATTTTGGTAAATGACACATGAAGAAGTTGTTTTTTTAGAATAATAGTAAGAGGAGAGGTGGAAAGATGATGAATTTTTACATGAAAATGTTAACATACAGAATATATAATATTCTTGAGATTTCATACATCCATGATAGGGGTATTGTAAGAGAGTATGAGAAAATAAATAATTAAAATGGAATCATATGAAAATAAAAGAGGATTCTTACCTCTTGATCTCTTCTCCTTGAGATCCTCCTTAAGTCATTTGGTTGTGGGAATTTTGTGGGAGCAACAGGTCATGAACATGGGGAAGATCCTTGGGAAATGTATTTTGTAGAGCATAGAAAATACTCAATGCTTAATAGGTGTGATTGGAAGATGGGAATTAGGGTTGTATTTATAGTAGAGTATAGGAGGGGTTTTACATTATTTTAATCATTAGTTTAGTTTTTTTTCTCAAGAATATGACTTTAATTGATTTGTGTGACATGAAATAGTTAAGAAATCTTGTGAGTTTGAACCAATTGTGATCACCTTATCCTTGGATCACCTATTATATAGTAAAACGATTATTTATCATTTATCGTAATTTATCGTATTTTAATATTAATCAATAAGTCAAGAATCCCAAATAAAATCCCAAAAATTCAGCACAACCATTTTTCAATGTGTATAAAAAAAGGAACTCCATTCTTTGAAAATAATTTTTTAAATATGGTTTCTATAATTTTTAAATAAAATAACACTTTATTCAAAAATTAATAATTTTTAAACTATAACTCATTTTATATCACCTTGAAAAACTTACGATGATTTCATTATCATATGGCCTTCTAAAAATAAAAAATAATACTATTTACTAATTATCAGGGTCATATTACAACTCATATTACTATTCATAAGGGTATGTTTCTATTTATCAGAAAAACAATTTGGATTAATCGGACTACAAATAAATTACTGATAAGAACCGTAGATGACCTCCCTTTGAAATTAAAATCATAAAATTGGAAAATTTATGTTTAAAGGTTAGTTATAACTATATAATTAAAAAAATCATGCATTTTAATTAGTTTTTAAGACATTGGGGTATAAAATTCTCCCCACCTTCAGTAAATTGTGTCCTTGCAATTTTATTTACTTATTTTTTAAGTGATCATACCTTTCCCTCATAGCATTTTTAGATTCTCATTTTTCTTCTTCAACCATGTGGTTTCTCCAAAAAAACATTACCTAGTGGGTTAGAGTATTATGAACCACATGTTCTCTCTGATCAAGATTCTGATCCAGTTTCTCTTTATAAGAAAGGATATCTTCTAGATGAACTGCTTCTCAGCTGAATACACGAGACGAATCTGGAACATAATTTCTCAACATCAAAACATGGAAAACATTTTTAACCTAACATAATCATGGAGGAAAATCCACGTGGTAGGTGACCAGTCCATCTTTATCTAGGATTTCATAAGGTCCAATGAACAATGAACTTCTCTTTTCTTTCTTTCTAAAATTTATAACACTATTCCATGGTGAGATTCTGTGAAAAATAGATCACCAACCTCAAAAGAAAAATCTTTCCTTTAATTATCTTCATGAATTTTATGGCTACTTTTAGATGTTGTCTTGTGATACTGGATCATCATCACTTTCTTAGCCACTTTCACTACTAATTCTGGTCCTTTCAACCTCCTTTACTCGACATCATCCAAAAAAGCTAGAGATTAACATTGTTTCCCATATAATACCTTAAAATATACCTTCGGAGTACTTGAATGGAAACAAATATTATAAGAAAATTCAACAGAAGATAGATATTGATCCCAACATTCTTGGTAGTCCATTGAAAAATCTCTGAGCTTATTATTTAAATTTGGAATTGTTCATATATATTTCCCATCAAACCAAAGATGAAATTCAAAATTGAAATTTAATCCTATGCCCAATGACATCTAAAGTCCCTTCTAAAAAAATATAAGTGAATATGTGATCCTGGTAAGATATAATAGAAGAAGGACATCCATCTGACCTAGAAATCTATGTGAGGTACGGTCAGGAATGTTGAACCAATAAGATTTTATCTCAAATAGAAAGACAATGTGTAGATTTAGTTAGCTGAACAACAATAACCCAAATCTCATTGTTACCTTGAGAAGTCCTAGGTTGTCCCACCATGAATTCCATTGATTTATTCTCCCATTTACACTATGGTACAAGTAGTGGTTGAAGTATCCCCTTCTATAATAGGCACTCTACATTAACCTATTGACAATTCAAACATTTCACGGTAAAATCTACAATATCTATTTTTATTCCATCCCATTAGGAATACTCCCAATGTTATTTGTACATATCAGTACATCTAGGATAAACATAAAATGGATAGCTTTGATCTTCACACAAGAAATTCATTCTTCAACATGGAATCACCAGGCGCACACAATAATTTTTCAAATCTCAAAACACAATCTTTATCAAATAAAAATTATGGAAAATTACCCTTTTCACCTAAATCTACCTTTTTCTATAGCTCATGGTCTTCCTTTCGCGCTTTCATAATTCAGTCTGATAATGATGACTGCACTACAATCGGAAACAAAACAAATGTATTTTCTTCACTAATAAATACTAATCAAAAATTCATTGAATAATTTATCATGGGAAATGTTATAAATGTGACATTATTAGTTTTGCGTGATTTTTTTGACTCAAGGAATCCCCCAGATTTTTTTTATGAGACGAAAATTGATTGTGAAATCATAATATTTTATAAATTCAATCCATCTTTTATAGAAAATTTTTATTTCCTTTTGAGTGAATATATACATTAGACATTTATGGTAAGTATATATTTGACATTTGGCTCTGTATAAATGATTCCTCAAAAATTTCAAAGTAGAAAACCACATCTACCAATTACAAATCATGTGTGGTATAATTTAACTCATGAGGTTTTAGTTTTCTTGAAGAATAAGTAATTACCTGATCATTATACATCAGATAACAACCAAGTCCCTTCAATGAAGCACCACTGCAGATAGTAAACTCACATTTTTGGTAAGGCAATTCCAAAATTGGAACATTCACCAATTTCTTCTTTATTTCTTGAAAACAATCAACAACTTCTTCTATCCAAACAAATTTAACCCCTTTTCATGCTAACTTAGTTATCATGAGAGGTAACTACACAATTTATTTAATAAACCATTCATAATAAAATAATAATCTATGAAAACAAAAAATCTATTTATCATTTTTATGTCTTGTCCATTCGTCAACCACTTTTAATTTGGATGGATAAACTATTATTCCATCATTGTTTTTAATGTTCCCATGAAAATAAATATCTTGCAACCAAAAATCACTCTTTTTAAATTATACATATAGTTTCTTCTCTTTAAAGGTTCTCAAAACAACCATTATATGTTTTTCATTATCCTCTTTACTCATAGAAAATACTGGAATATCATCAATAAACACAAACAAAAACGTTTACAAGAACTCATGAAATATTATATTCATAAGATCCATGAATAAATCAGGTTCATTAGTTTACTCAAAAGTAATAACAAAAAATTTCTATTTCCCATATCTAGTAAAAAATGTTTTTTCGGGATTTCATCCTATTTCACCATCAGCTGATGATATCAAGATCTCATGACAATATTGGAAAAGTATTGAACTCCATGGAGCTAATCAAACAAGTCATCGGTGTGAGGTAAAGGATAACTGTTTTAATAGGGATGTTATTCAAGGATCTATAATCAATTAAATGTCTCATTGAACTGTCATTATTTTTAATGAATAAAATAGGTTCACTGTATGGGGAAGTTCTAAGATGAATTAAGCCTTTATCAAGAAAATCCAGCAACTGATTTTCACCTCTAAAAGTTACATTTGATCCATTCTATATGGGGGCTTTGAAATTTGAATAGCATCAAGAACTAATTAAATTGTGAATTCTAATTCTTGATCAGGTATGACCCCAAGTAAATCATTAGAAAAACATCATGGTATTCATTTACCACATTAACATCATTAATTAGATTAGTTCTCTTATTTTCAACAATATGAACAAGATAACATTCATTTCCATCATTCATGAGTTTCTCACCATCCTGGTATGTTATTGATTTTATGGGTTCATGCTTGTATAAAAACTTAAATGCATTCTAAAAAACAACATCTGTATCTCTACGGTCAATATTAGCATGATAAAAAGAAATCTAATCCATTCTCATAATTTCATCAAACTCTACTAATGAAAAACAATAAGGTTTTTAGGTAATTTCTTTCACCCGATAACAATAAGATTATTCTTAAAATTACATTTTATTATAACATTTCCCCTATTTTTTTAACAACAAGTTCTTGTCTCATTTTTTGAGGTGATATTTCCAATTTATTAGAATATTATTATGAAATAAAAGAATGTGTAGACCCCATTTAACAAAATACATTAGAAAAACTTGAGTAAAAAAATAACGTACCAGATATAACATCATTGGATGGCCCGGCATCTACTGACGTAGTCGCAAAGGATCTCACTACACCTCTATTCTTATAGTCTGGCCTCTTCGGATCATTCAGATCTATATTTGGTAAGACCTTTACACAATGACCCATTTCACCACATTTAAAACACATAAATATTTTCATATAAGGATTATTCTTATGATAATTATCAATGCAATCTCAGGATATATTTCTAGACATACCACATCAAAAAAATTCCCAGTTTTGGTAAGTCATTCTCCAAGGAGCTTTTTTCCACACTTTTCTCATGTTGTAAACTGGAAATTCTTTCTATCATATTTGTATGATTAATTATTAACCATCACATTCGATATAGACCTCTTCTTATCCTTATTTTCAATTTTCATGGTATCATTAGTAAACTCTACTTATAAACTCTCATCACATCAGAAAATATTCTCATAACATTTTTATTCATGGGATGCCAATTCCGATTGATTCCATGTGTTCAATCCTAAGTCGTAATCGTTTATTTTTCTATCATGATCCAGAATAAGATTTAGAGAAAACCACATAAGTGGGGAGTAGTTTGCTTCATACATGGAAAATGATTATTACTCCATTTTCTCTGATTCAAGGAATTTATTCTCCATTCCATGTCATACCACGTTGGGAAAATATCTTTCTATGAAAATAATTTTAAATTAATCAGTCTCTAAGGCATCAATATCCTCTCTTTCCTTGATTTTCTTGACCATTGACCACCACCGATCAGCATCACTATCAAAAGAATTTATGGAAATACTTTCCTTTTGATTATATGAACATCCTATAACATCAAACAACATTTCAATTTGTTTAATACATCCTTCACCTACAACAGTGTCAAAAGATCCACTGAAAGAGGGCTGGGGTTGCCTCATAAAATGTTCAACTATCATCATGAACATTTGTGGTACCTCTGGTTTTTCATTTGAGTGGATTCCACTTCAATTTATTTCCTACATCATCTGAACCATTATTGTCACAAACTGCTCAGTTCCAATACCAACCAATCCAGGTTGTAGATTCAGAAATATATCTTTATATAGGTGCCTCTTTAATTCAGCTTCCTGGTTTCTTACGTAGAAAAACATTCTAAAAATATATATATTAGTAGAAGAAAAATGTTATTATTTAAATTCTATATCGTTTCAAATTAAACATTGATTAAAAATCATTGATGGTATTCCATTAATGTCATTATAACACCTAAAGTTATCTAAACTATCCACTGATACCAACTTTGAGGATTTTTCTTTATAACATTACAAAATCTTGAATTTAGTAATTAACTCTCTTCCTTTAATAATGAAGATCTTTTAAATATAATATAATTAGATAATTGGGATGTAATAAATTCATAACATTCGAAATTTATGAAGATTGTATACTATAAGGATGGTATTCATTGTTTTTCAAAATTGAAAACTTTTTATTTAAAACATGATTTCTTGTATAAATCTTCATAACATTTATTTGGGATTCCTTCTTTGTCTTAAACATCCTTATAACCTATGAAAAATCATATAAAAACTTGGTATGAGGACAAAATATTAGTAAGGGATATAAACATATGAAAAAATTAAACAATATTCCATGAACACATGAAACCATTTTAAAAAAGACATACTTGCCTCCCCTATATACCTACATTTGGAAAGTTGAAATTTTCATGAGATTACAAAAAAACATTAAGAACTTAAATAGAACCATAAATGTGACTTGTTTCATTACTTACTAATATTTTAACCCTTGTGTCTTCTTTATGATTTGTAATCCTGATGGATACCTTACAATGTAACTCTCCTGACAACCTTGTGGTGTAAGCATCACAGCTACACATGTAGTAACCATACGTCCCACATCCAAAATACACACACCCAATGCCTTCGAGTGAGATATATTTTCCACCCTAAATCATAAACAATTCCCAAGAACCATAACATTATTATAAAATAAGAATACTTGTACAAAAACATTCGCATCAAATTTTGTAAAACTAGAAGTTAAATTTACATGAAAAGTCACTTACAAATAATATATAAATGATACGAGAATAAATATAATGAAAGGAATATTTGTATAAAAATTAAATACACATAATACACCAAAATATAAAAAATATTATCAAAAAATGTTCTTAAAATCACATAATAAATGAAGTATTAGGTTAACCCAATGAAAGGAGATTTGGTTAATAAATCCCTTACCTCGGGTTTGTCTTACATAAAACTTCTTTAATCCTATTATATAGTGGTTAAAACAAAGTTATTAGTATTTTAATGAAACAGTATCATGTTTATAACAGCTTATACCATCATTTCATAATATCATTTCGCACTTTAATTTTTAGTATTTTGTTCCTTTCATTGTTTCAAGTGTGTTCTTTACATGATTTCCATGGTCGGGTTGTATTTGATTTTCTTGTTGTATGGAAATGAAACTACAGAAGTGGAGTGAAATGATATTCATGGGTTTCAAAGATATATAATGATAAAATAAATAATATTTTTATCAAATATGTTGACGAATCATTATAGATAACATTAATGATAATTTTTTAGGTCATTTTTGCGGTTCTTCGATAATCATGATCTTATTTCATTACAAAATATAATGTTAGGAATATAAGTTAAATACAAAACATAAAATAGGTCACATAATTAACAATAAATTCTATTTATACCATTAAAAGTGTTTCATGATCATCAATGAAAGAAGTTATGGAAATTGAAAGCACATCGTCCCCAATTTTGGTAAACAACACATCAGGAACGATGTTTTTGTTTTTTTAGAATTAGAGGAAGAGGAGACGAAGAAATATGATGAATTTTTTACATGAAAAAGAAAAAATAAAGAATATATAGGATTATGGAGATTAAAAAACTCATAGATAAGGGTTGGGTATGCTACTTTAAGAAAATAAAGGTATTAAAAATAAAACATAAGAAAATGAAAGAGGATTCTAACCTCTACATATCTTCCCTTTAAGATCCTCCTTGAGGCCTTTGGTTTTGTACCTTCTTGAGACCATAAGGTCTAATACGTGGAGAAGATACTTAGGGAGGGAATTGTTTAGAACATTAACAATTTCTCAGGGCTTGAGAGGTGTGAGAGAAAGAGGGTAATTATGGTGGTATTTATAGTGGAGGATCAGACAAGTTTTAATTATTTTAATCATTAGTTTACTATTTTTAGTTGAGAATGTGAATAGTCTTGATTAATGTTTCCCAAATAGTAATATTTGAATGTGATTTTGAACCAATTTTGTTTACATCATCCTTTCTACACATAGGGTTCAATAAAACAAGTATTTATCATTTATAAAAATCTTTCGTATTTTACTATTCATTAAAAAATCATGAATTTCCAAAAAATCCAAAAAACTCAACATTTCCATTTTTTGATGTGTATAATTAAAAAATGAATTAATTTTTTTTAAAAAAATAAATAAATAAATAAATATATATGATTAATTTAATTTTTAAATTTAATCTTACTTTATTCAAAAATAAACATTTTTAGAAATATAACTCATTTTTTATCACCTTGAAAAAATAATCAAGATGTAATTATCTTAAAGACATAAGAAAATAAAATAAGAATAAAATTAACTATTAATTAGGTTCATATTACTATTCATAAGGGTATGTTACTATTTATCAAAAAAATTAGTTCTATTAGACTCAAAATAACATACAGATTACCACTGAAGATGACCTTTTTTGAAATTCAAATCATAGAAATGGAAAATTATTTTTAAATGAGAGTTATAATTGTCAACCAAAAAAACATTCATGCACTTCCATTTATTGTTAAAACAATGGGGTGTTACATTTTTCACATTATTAATTTCATTCTATTCTATAGTCAAAAATTACTCTTGTTCGTCTAAGATACTCACTTAGGTGATTATTTCATATTAATTGACACAAAGGAAACATAATCATATTTCCTCCATGGTCTCCATTACCTGAACTCTTACTGAACTCGTTCCTTCTCTTCCTTGGTGTGTCTTAGAGTTAGTTAAGGTACATGTTGTTAATAATGTTCCATGAATACTGTATGGGCATGATCCCAACATCTTTCAATCTATAAAAGGGTCTATTACTTGGAAAATATTGTTTCTTCTAGTACCCTCTATTGACTAAACCCAAATATATAATTGGATAATTAAAAATCCTAGGATAAAACAACATAGAAATGAATGTAATTACTTATATAATGAATAAATAATTACTCCTTCCATAATCAATGACACCCAAGGTTCATCCATGGTTATACATATCCATATTATATTTAAATCATTCATGACTGTTCGTGAAGAGCTTGTGAATTCCAAAATTATATCCCTCAGTATGGTCAGAAAAGGTTTGCAGCAAGGTTTGTTTTCATATACCATGTTACCCCGAGTTAGGCCCAAAATCTATTATTAGAGTAGTTACCCCAAGGAACGCCTGTTCCAGAACTACATCCACTTGTAGTATCTAGAGAAAATGTATTTATATGAAACCACTCAGTCTATCCTTTACCAATATTCCAAGAAAGTTTTCTATACTTTTCCTTATCCTTAGACTTATCCCTGTAAATGTCCTTATGGTTATCAATATGGTTTTATCATCCTATTTTCCAATGGTTATCTAAACCATTTCTCAGATACCATCTACCAAGGACCTCTCTATTTAGAAATTTAAAATACATACCATTTATAGAATATTTGAAGCATTATACAAACAGTCACCCAAACACTGTATTAGTATAGTTCCTGTGGAAACATGGAAATATAAATATAGTTATTTAAGTGACATACATTATATCACACTATGTTATTCCTAACTATCACCCTTCATAGAAACATCAAACATAATACATATTTTCCTTTCTTGGGAGATAGAAACATAAAAAGGGGTGATTTCAAAAGCACAATAAGGGTAATCATGGGAGATATGTAATACATATCATAGGCATAAGGGTTTGAGAGCATGATCATGAAAATAGAATATCATACACTTCATATCAAAGATCATAAAAATGATTCACATAGTAAATCTTGGAATTTCACAAGACATGAATAATAAGAAAATAAATAACATAATACATGAAATAATAACATATGAATAAAATGTGGTATTTTTTAAGACACATAAGCATTTAATATTATATTCATAGTGGAGAAGGAATCACTTCTAAGGCCATCTTGGTAGTTTGAGTTCACCCCCATACAATATTGGTAGTCATGATTCACTCAGATGGCCATCTTAGTAGAATGAGATCACTCATCATACCATCTTGGTATTAATGGCTCACTACCATGTCCATATTAGTAGTGAAGGTTCACTAACCAGACCATCTTACTTTATCTCATTAGATATAAATCTTTCCGCATTGCATTTTTTGGAGGTATATGTCCCGCACATCTCATAATGAAATCATACATACATGTACCAAAAGATCATTAAAAATCATATCATAACCCATGAAAATAAATTGGTATCATAAACAAGTAATCACATCCTATCATTTAGAAAAATATACTAGTTTTATAATCATTTCATCAAAAGCATTACCCATGAGAGGGATCCATATTTCAAAAATATATAACCCCTATAACAGAAACAATTTTCATAAAGACCATGACATTAAGCATAATACATTATTATAAATAATATTAATGGAACCATAATATAATTTCCTCAAAAGGAATTAGTAACATCAACAGATATCATATTAGATTGAAAATCATTTTCAAATATCACTCAAAAATAATATCTTGAAGAAAATAAATTTTCTTCATTGGAAAGGATTTCTAATGCATAAAAACATTTGAAACAAAAATTTCTTAGAAAATACCTTCAAAACTTATAAATAATACTCTAAATAATCTTGATAACATTTTTCCTTTAATACTAATAGAATAATATTCAAAACATTTTAAGACTATTTTTCTTTGAATTTTTTTTGAAAACATTTAAGGAAATATTGAACCCATTTCAAGGAAAATACATTGAAAACATATAAATTAATATTTAATACTTTTTTAAAACCATTTTATTTAAAAATATTTTAATACATATAAATAAATATTGGATATGTTTTGAAAACCATTTTATTGAAAATTATTTGAAAACATATAATTAAATCATGGAAATGTTTCAAATTTTTTTTTGTTGAAAATAAATATTAAAACACATTAATAAATCATAAAAATGTTTCTAAAACATTTTTACTTGAAAAAAATGAAATAAAATTGATAAGGGTTTTAAATCCTTTTACATGAAACTTATCAATGCATTTTTAAATCTTTTGCGAGACCATTTTAAATGAAAATACTCAGAAACTTATAAATAAATATTTGAAAAAATGAATAAATTTTAAAATATTTTTTATTTTGAAATTATCTTCAAGTATCATTTGAAAGCATTTTTGAGAACATTGTTTTTGAATGAAATTTTATTTTCAATCGATGAGGGAAATATAAAAATAGTTTCTTAAAAACATTTTTTAATTATCATAATTATTAGAGAGTATAAAATGGTACTAATACATGAATATGTATTGAATTATCAATGTATATGAAAACTAATAAGTTTTATTGATATATTAATTATAATATTTCATCAAAGAATCATAATCATTTACAATCTCAAAAGGCGGTGAGATTGATTCAATAAACATTTATCAAATTGGTACACGGGATCTTACTCTCGGTATAAGTAAATAAAATTACATGAATATTAAAAAATAATGAATATAAATATATTCACGATATAAATTTTAAAAATGATGTATATAAACATTGAAAAATAATTTAGGTGCATAACTAACCTTGATTCTTAAAGAAGGAAAATTGATAAAAAAATATTT
Source organism: Viscum album (assembly GCA_963277665.1). Classification (NCBI taxonomy): domain Eukaryota; kingdom Viridiplantae; phylum Streptophyta; class Magnoliopsida; order Santalales; family Viscaceae; genus Viscum; species Viscum album. Next base: position 908,769,283 of record OY728133.1, on the reverse strand, counting down.
TACTAATTTCCTAAATCTTGAAACATAATCCCCATGAAATAAATATCACAGAATGGTCCTTTAAATACCAAAAAAATTAATTATACTAGACATAAATTTCATTAATTGGAATTACATAACCCAGAAAAATAAGTGAGAGGAAAATAAGTCATGTATCTCGCTGAAATAAAACTGAGATGAAATTCCATTTACTTGTGTATTTAATCTCAATGTAATCATAAATCCCACCTATATAATAAATATAAATTTATTATAAATCTTTTAAAGAATAATGTTCATATTTGTAATTTCATTTATTGTTTTACTGTGACATTATGTTACCCTTTTGTAATCAATCCTTTTTTATGCTTTCCCTTCGGGTAACATTCGATTTATTTTTCACATGTGTCATTATTTTTTATATATGTGGTCCTTATACTTATATCATGATTTTCCGAATTTAAATAATGATATGAATATAATTCATAATTAGTGTATTAATATTATAATAATTTATATACTATAGAATTATGAAATGGGACACACAGTTTGTAGAGATGGTAAGCTGTATGTACGCATAAATGTTGTTTCTGTCTTTATTGTTGTGTAGAAACGAATATAGTTAACGAAATATTTGTATATTTACATATATATAATTATAAAATTATCATTTTTTGTCATATATATAATATTATTTAACTTATCCCATCCTTAATTCAATTCATGTAGTGTGTGAATGAAACACATCACTTTGAGATGGTGGTAGTCCACACTTCCTCGAGCAAAATTATCATATTTATAACAAATGAGAAGTATAAAATTATGGGTATGAAAATTATTTAAAAAATATTAAAGATAAAATAAATATAATATGTAACATAGATAACAAAATTTCAATCATAATTTCCATAATGAGAGGCTGTATGGAAAAATGAACAATCATCATTTTGTGAGGCAGTAGTTCACCGTACACAAAAACAGTCTATTCATAACCCTTTAGATGGACGTGCACGTAAGTGTAAATAAGAAATTTTAGAATAAAAAGTCCATGTATATTTAATATAATGTTTTTTTTATATAACCATTTTATAAATATTTTGGGGGTGTGGAGAAATTAAAAATAACAATAAGCATGAGAGAATTTGTTACCTCTTAATCAGGTAACTACTTTTGGTTCTTTCCAAATGGCTTCCTTGAATTCATTTCTAACCAATTAGAGGCCACTAGGTGGAAGTGAGGGATTTTTGTAATATTTTTTGGAAGATCATGTCCTAACCTATATTTTTTGAGTTGTCTGAATAAGAGGGAGAGGTGTTGGCCTTTTATTGGGAAGGGGAAGGACAAACATGACATTTTTAAAAAAAAGATTGGTTTACCCACGTTTTTACCTTAAAATGACATAAAAAATCAAGAAAACTAAATAATGGAATGTTAATGTACAACTTAGGTCTAGAAAATGGTTATTGGAATATTTATGGGTCATTTTTATTCATAAATTTGAGGATTAGAAATTTATTGACCCAATTTATCTCTTAACCATTGTAATTAATTTTAATCACTTTTAGAAAAAAAAAATATGAAAACAATGTTTACCGTAATAACTATTATAAATATTTATGATTCCAAATATATAATCCATTTTTAAATATTATAATCACATAAGTGGTCAAAATCAATTTAAAATTAATCTTGCTGATGAGAGGACACTATCAGTTTTTTAAATTAAAAACATCTAATTTTTTGCAATGTTTTTATGCCCAATTTCAATGGGAAATTGATTTGAATTACATAAATTAGATTAATTGATAAATATATGGTCGATTATTTCATTAAAAACAAATAAAAATATAATTTTTCCAAATAAAAAAAATTGATGAAAAGACAGTTTTGATTTAAAAGCATTAGTGCCTTATCCCAGTTGGTGAGGACTCATCAAGTGCATCCAAGAGACTCGAGTTCAAAACCAGAAGGAGATATATTTATGGGGTACTATAGTAGGAATTGTATTATATACTATTCGGTACTATAGAAGTCATAACTATTCAACTGTTTGGGATTTTCGGCCATCAGTTTGGGCCCTGGGTCCGTTAATGACTTTGTTCCCCTAATGGGCTTTAGGACAGTAAGGCATTCGGGCCACCTAAAGGCCTTTGGTCCACATAAAATTACACATAAATGACCAGACAGACTCTACAAGCAGCAGACTCCATATAGAGATTCAGAGCAGTTGAATTAATAAGATCAGTAACTAAAATTATTTTTCAGAAAGAGTGTGTATGTCATTCCCCTTGGGACCAGCATGTGCTTGCACTAGAAGCCGAGCTGAATAGCCATGCAAAGGTGGAGAGCTAATATCATGATGAAGAAGTAGGGAGGGGGATTTCCAAGTATGGTATGTATATTTCTTAAGACCTACGAGTCATTTAATCTCTAATCCTATGGGACTTTTAAGGGTTCCCCCTCATCCCTTGAAATGGGGGTTATCATAAAATCAAAAAAAAAAGAATGACTTTGGGCCATTCGAGTGATTTAAAATATGGTATTTTCCACTATTCATCAAAAAATGAAGTTACTCATAAAAATAAAAAAAATTACAAATAATATATCTTTGACATTATAAATTAAAATATTGTGTTTATTTTATCAAATTAAAATTTTTAATGCGACTAAAATTAATTTTATTATTTTTCATTGAAGGACATTATCGGTACTTCATTTGAAGGAATATAAATTTTAAACATATAAAGACTTTACCAGAAATAATATCTTTCATCATAAATTGGTTTTATTTACATAAAAATATAAAAAAAATTTGAAAAGTATTTATTTTTATTCATATTACTATGTTAAATCTCAAGGTTACATTTATCTCATTTAAATAATTATTACAATAAAATGTTTCCTCATAGAAACTCGGTGTTGCATGTAATGTATGCAAAGTCGGTGTTTCGTGTACGATCAAGAGTTTCAGTTCTGTTTGAAAAGAATTTTTTAATTAGTGATCTAATATTAAAAAAAACTTTTTTTAGTGATTCATGAAATGAAAAATATAATAAGATTTATTTAATCAATAAAATAATTCACAAAATCTCGGGGTGTTACATTTTACCCAACATAAAATAAATTTTTTCCTTCAAATTGGATTGGATTACCTTTGGTTTAAGAATTTAAATTTAAATTCATTGAAACCCAAATCAGAATAATAAATCCTAAAAAATACTTTAAAATGAATTTTGTACACATAACAGTTACCCAAATTAATATAAAACTAGATTTCGACATAGGAGAACTTAGGTGGAATGTAAAATCATTGACTTGGAGGAATAACGTTAATATCCCTAGTGACAGATTGAGATCCTCAATCACAAACAAGTGAATTATAATTGAAAAGTCGAGAACCAAAAATTAATAAATCTATGATGATTTAAAATGATACCGGATCAACAAAAATAAAGTTACTATTACAACACATTTTTGAAAATTATCCAATATTTGGGTAACTATTTTATTGATAAATAATGTAAGGAAATATACCTATGTGTTATGTTTCTTTATAAAAATTTCATTCTTTGGTTATTCTTTTATCTATTTCTATAACTTCCATTAATTCGTGAAATGGATGTTCAGATATTATCATCAAAGCCTGAATAAAAAATATACTTTTATAAGATCTTAATTCCTGTAAAAGAATAAAAATTAAAACAATTTGTCTCTAAAAAACCTTTAAAATAAGATTGTTTAATAGATTAATCAATGAACAAAAAAAGTAACTGTACTATTTTTTCATAAGTAATTACTCATAAAAATAGTTATACATTAAATAGGACATCACATATTTTAGTGGTAGGCATGAATGTCTTATCGTCCTTCAGTCATGGTTTAATGACCAGTAGCGTTACTAGACTTGATTGGTTCTCACACAACATACATGATTCCCATTTCTAAAACCACAACAAAAAAATTCAAAAATATGATGGGAGTCCTTGAAATAAGATTAATCACTAAATATCCTTTTAACCAATGTTTTCAATACTATAAATATACATACATACTTACCCAAAAGTTTAACTTAATATTTTCATGAATTTTTATCCTTATAATCCCTATGAAAGATAAAAATCAAAACATAAGAAATAAATTCATGAAATTAAAATCACATTGATCCCCAATATATAGAGAAGTGTATATTGGTTTCCACATTCCAAACATGTGAATAACCTAATTGTATATTCACTTGAAATAAATTGACATCCTAAGATACCATAAATACTTATGTAAAACATTAATGATTCCATATTCCATGTATTAGTAGATATATTCCATAAATCCAATAAGTTTTAAACTTCATCCATGATATGATAAACTAATTATGATCAAGTCCTTAATCAGTTCCAAGGAAATAAATACCATCCAATTTACCTATATCTAATATATAATTATCCAAAAAAACTATTGTAACATAATGAATATATTAAGTTTTATATTTCTCCTAATCATATGTTTTCCAAGGACATAACATTTCCATTAAATTTATTTTCTACTACATAGGATCCATTCAATGTATTCTTATAAATTATTAGTGAAAACACATAAACAATAAAATCCTTATTTAATTCCCTGTTCATAATTATTGAATCTTAATACATAAAAACATCAATTACCTCGTCCTTGATCCATTTAAAATTTTACCTCATCATATTACATAATACCTATTTACATTCACATTTCATCTGTA